>CP136055.1:636953426-638173068 GCA_032464435.1 Aegilops umbellulata | reverse complement strand
CCCGCTTTCAAGTGCGTCTGCGCGCCGGCCACGTGGCTAGAGTTTATTTCGGCGAGCGGATGGGGATGAATATATGTAGGGTCGTGTGGGCCAGCATGGGTCTGGTCTGACGTGGCGGGCGTACTCAGATGCCCTCATATCCGCTCTATATTTGGCTTGGATATGAGGGGTGTCTAACAGCCCGGGTGTTTGAGATTTCTTTGAGGCGTACGTCTGGATCGAAAAACCGTGACCGGTCAATGACCGGGCGGTCTGCCCTGCGTATCAGGCGTTTTTGAGCCGCCCGGCTGTAGATCCTCCAAACAAACATACACTCAAAAACGGAGTAGTACTAGTATGTTGGTCATTTTCTTTTGTGGGAGTATAGTAGTGGCCACACCTGAGCGGACCCACCCAAAGAGGAGAAGCCACGCGCACGGGAGGTACGCTAGGAAGAAGGGAATCCCGATGCTTCAAAAAAAAAAGGAAGAAGGGAATCCCGTCCAGGTATTTAATTTGAGCGGGCCCCACCAAATCCTAACCGCTCTCTTGTCTCTTCCATCCATGCATGCACGCATGGACGCATACATTTTCCGTTGGGCATCTGTCCTTTGTGCCCTTTGTGCTAGCCGTGACCTTTGTGGGCTGATTGCCGGCCACTGACCATTTTCGTAAAAGTAATGGGCTGGCTTTGGAATTCTGTGCCCTTTGTGCTAGCCGTGAGGACTCGGACCATATTCTCCTCAGTAGTGACAACAAAGGGCGGCGGTGCTATTAACTCTGATGACGGCAAAGGGGGGCGAGGGCTCCTCAAACGGTTCCAAGGCTTCGAGCAGGTCCCTAGTCTACGCACTTGGCTTAAACGGCGGCGTTGCGGCATCCTTTGAAGCCATCCTGCACATGCCAACGACGCGTGAATGTTGCTATCGCTGTAGTTCCGTTCTAGTGCACTGCTATGGACAACCCTTCGGACCAGCTGAGGTGTGGGAGACAATTTTCCGAATGGCGCCGTCCAAGGCACCCTGTCGATGGGTTTACGGCTAGGCTTCTTTCAGAGGCATTGGTAGCTTGCGCATGATGACGCCGTATCGGGCACACTAGGTTTTCTCATTGCGATATGTAGACTTCCTAGCACTAATGGGGAAGCACGGCCGGTGGTTCTTCACAAGTCCAAATTCGCCGTGTACTAGGGTTTTAAAAAGGGGAAACATTCTATAGACTCGGATTTCACGCAAGCTAGTGTGCCACAATCTACTTTGGCTACCTGTTACGTGTTGGGCAACTGTGGCGGGTCCGAAGGCATTGGATGTCGGTCTGATCAATTGGGTTGGCAACGGCTCCTCCATTTCAGTGTGGATGGACAAATGGATACTGGATTCCGCATGATTGTGTCCTCTCTCCAGGCCACAAGGTTTAAACAACTGGTAAAGTTAGTGATCTGATTGACACTACTATGATACGTGACACCTTTGTTGCACCTGATGGTGGTCGTAGAAATAGGGTGCCTACGTTCATAAGTGAAAGTGTGTGTGCGTGTGTCTTTGCTCATAAGTGAAAGTGTGTGTGCGTGCCTACGTTCATAGGGATAAGTACAGTGTGTTGCATGCTCATTTGTACAGGTGTTTCTCACACAGGAAATAAAACAACGCAAATTACGCGCATGTGAAAAGAACACTGCATTTAACATGGTGACTACAAGTGTTGTGTTGAGCGTGTCACATTTCCGTTGCTAGTAGTACACCTGAGCGGATCCCACCCAATTAAAGAAGCCAAATCCTAACCGCTCTCGCATGAATTAATTATGGAATGACGTGGCATTCGGCGACGACGAGCAAAGTGCAGTCGCATTTAAGATGCAAAGCGAGGCAGGAAGAAACCAAAGGGACATGGGACCCACCGAATCTCCCCCTAACCGCTCGCTCGCTCCATCCAAACATCCATCCATCCATCCATGGAGCATTTACTAGGATGAATGCGAATGGTTTTGAAAGTATTAGATCCATTTACAGGTTATGTTTAGTATATTTTCAACCAAGACTTTAAATTAATTTTCATTTTCAAATTCATGTTGCCTGTGACGAGGGCTTCCAAATAAGACCCAATTTGAATATGTTTTGACTATTTTTTTTAAAAAACTTTCGCCAGTCAACTGACAATTTTCTTTTAAAATAATTAAATTGACAAAACTTAATAGGGATGAAAAAAAATTGTTAAGTTCCAAAACCGAATCTATAAGTTGATAACTAATATATTTTAAAAAACGCACAGGGAATCAACGACTTCGCGGATCACAAGGAAATCATGCGGCGATATACTCCACCCTAGATCGAATTGCAAAGGAGAGTTGATGCTCGCCGATGCATGAACAAGCCCGACAAACGAGAACATCGCAAACTAGAAGAAAATACGTCATTGAGGCATCGCCACCGCTGCAGATGACACAATCGACTTGTGGAGATTCAAGGATACATTATTCGGTGTTCAGGCACCACCGCACCAACAATTTTACGCCGCTGGAGAAGACTTCATTAAGCACTGCCGCCATTGCTGCCAGAATGGCCAAAGCTACAGACACCGAAAGCCTACCTAAGAAGTAACTACAAATCACCATACATGTCGAAAACCTAGGAGCTCCCATAATAAGAACAAAGTACAGCCATTTAAAAAAAAATACGCGAAACACCTTGTTTTAGTCATACTAACATTATTTTAGAAAGTGTGTGTACATTTTTAAATAATGTGTGAATAGTTTTAAGATCACCTTACGGTCGTCAGGACATTGGCACGTTTCCATCTGAAAAACAGGACATTGGCATGTTGAGTTGGTACACTGGGGTAGTGTCATTTGGACGTTGACGTGCGTGATCCGTTTGTGCTGCATGCATGGATGCGGGCCCCAGCTTCAACCCGTCCGTCCTAGTAGTTGTGGAAGGAATCCGAATCACGTCATCAACTGCATGTAGGCCCGACCAAATCTTCCCCTCCTAACCGTTCGCCAGCGAGCTCTTTCAACTTTAATGCATGCACATAAATGCATCTTCGTGGGCAAATTAGATTAACTAGCCCCTCTTTCTTCTCAATGGCTCAATTATCTTGAGCAAGTTTACGAAATACCCCCTCCGTTCCAAAACATATAATGTGTACTACTATTTACACAAGTCAAACTTGTGCCGTATGACCAAGTTTTTGGAAAATGGATTAATATCCACTACATTACAAAGCTTGTCTCATTAGATCCACTATGAAAAATATTCTTAGTGTGACTTGCTCTAATAAATTTTCTTTTAGTACGGGAAAACTTCCGAGATATTCATCGACTGTAAAGATAGTAAAAATAACACCAGAAGTAAAAATTACATCCAGGTCCGTAAACCATCCAGCGACGACTACAAGCACTGAAGCTAGCCGAAGGCGCGCCGCTATCATCGCCCCTCCCTCATCGGAGCAGGCCAAACATTGCTGTAGTAGGCAGTCGAAAAGTCATCGTGCTAAGGCCCAATAGGACCAGCGCACTAGAACAACAACCGCCGCCGATGAAGAGAGGCGTAGATCGGAAGGATCCACCCCGCAGACACACGTATGTAGACGAACGAAGACCGGATCCAAGCGGATTCAACGAAGACAGCCACCGATTGGATCCCATGGGATCCGCCGGAGACACACCTCCCCATGCTCTCTGACGACGTGACTGACTAGAGAAGCCCTTGCTCTCCTTGAAATCCCGATGAAGCGTGCTCTAATATTTCGAGCTTGACGATTCAAATGTAAGGTGTGCTTTATTTTATACGGTCTTTGATGCATGACTTTGACCATTATGTGTTTGATTTCAGCATCATGTCAATGTGTGACTTTCTTAAGGACTTAAGACTAACACCCAAGTCATTGTTCTAGCACAAAGCAAGGCCACCCCTGAATCGTTCAGACTTCACCCTAAACACATTGCTAACGCAAAACCTCCACCTCGAGGCATGTGCACTCTTGTCAAACAACTTGGTCACCGAGAGAATAGTCTTACGTGTACACTTATTATTCACTAGGTGTAGTAATTTTTTTTGCGAAGGCCATATATTAATTAGCAGAATCTCTTACAAAAACACCCTTTCGAAAATTGGAAAATACTCCCTCCGTTCCGATTTACTCGTCGTGGTTTTAGTTCAAATTTGAACTAAAACCTAAAACCACGACGAGTAAAGCTGAGTAGTGCAAGAGGTGCATGCAGTCCCTTCCACCCATCCATCCATCCTTGAATTAATTAGCATGACAACCGCAAAAAAATGAATTAATTAGCAATGGTTAACCGAATCTATTTCCGTGGCCGCAAGTGGGATCCAGCAACTCACCTCGCACGCACACGCCCGCGCGCGCCAGCCAGCCTGCCAGCGTGGCATTTCTGTTACGGCCCTGTTCGCTCACTCCCTCTTTCACAGTGAGATATTTTGGCTTTACCCCTCCCAACTCATCCCTTCCTCCCTCTCCGCACCCCGCACTTTCTGTGTCTGTGAGATTTTTTTTTCTTTTTAAACCTGCCTGTCCCTAGAAAAAGGCCTAGTAATTTGAAACATTCTTCTTCACGATCCAATAAAAACATCCAATTTTTTTTCAAACAAAGATGATAATGGATTGCAAGGGAAGAAAGAAAGAAAGAATAAAAACGTCCAAATTTGTTTCTAGCGCCGCCGCCGACCTGCCTCGTTTCTTGTGGCCTTGGGGCTATGGCCGGAGGTGCAGCCGATCACGGCCCTTGTCGACGGGAAGACTCATGCTTTGTTTTTAGGTGATTTTTTTGGGTCGGTTTAGGGTTTGTATTCTGCTCAGAAAGACGGAGCGGTGGTGCGGTGGTGCCCTAAAGATGGAATAACAACTGACCTCGGACTCTGGCACCCCCACCCCTGGACGACGGACTGTATGCCTCCTTTGCGATGTACTACCACCGCCTCAGATATGGCGAGGAGCAAGGGCATGCGAAACTGAAAGGGAAAGCGGTGAGTGCCGTCTTCCTATCTATCTTTTCCCTTAGGCCTAGCTACTAGTTTTTATTTCGTTGTATGGACTCACTGTCTGTGGATATATGTGTATCAACTTGTTATGTCTATCTATCTTGTATGTGTGTTTTTATGTGTGATGATAGACGTTGCATGAGTTGATGATAGACGGTTATACGGGAAAAAGAGGGGGTTAGCCGCTGTTGTCCGCTGACGTTACCGCATAGAAAGCTCAAATTAGGCGAGTATTCCTCAATATATACAACAAACAATTTTTTCAACAAAATATAGGAGCCCCCGTTAGAATAAAAGCACGCATTATTAAAAAAAACTGTGAAACATCTTTGTAGTTACATGAACAATCGTTTAGATCTGCAGCGTGTATATAGCGTAGGTTCGGTTTGGAAGCTAGCCGGTGGCGTTGGAGAGTGGGCGGCACGGCCGGAGTGGCGTTTTGCAACAGAGGTCTTCCTCTCCGGCGGTCGAGGTCCGAGGAGCTCCGCTGCCGATCTTCCGTCTTCCGCGTGCTCGGGGCTCGGTGGAGCTGCTGGGTGCTCTTTTCCCTCGCCGGTGTCCGCGGGACGGCGGATCCAGGATCTCGAAGATCTGAATCGAGCTGGTGGTGCGGTGCAGGGCGTTGGCTTCAACTGCGCGGGATGGAGGCCTTCCGGGGCCGAGCTTCGTCGACTTACTGTCCGCAGAGGGTCTGTTCCAAATCCAAGGCTTGTGTGGAGCAGCGGCGCCGGCGCGCCGGCTATACGTCATCGTCGTCGTCTTCGTCAACGGGGTGCTGGGGGCTTCAATGTAATTTTTTCTTGTCTCAGGACTTCTCTAGAAGAACCCTGTGATAAATATCAGCAGTTCTTTTCTGGCAAAAAAAAAACAATCGTTTAGAAAGTGTGAACAGTCTTTAATAATGCATGCACATTTTTTTGAAATATATATTACTCACCCCCAATTGGCGCCCCCCCCCCAATAGTGAAACTAGTTTCCTAGCCACTGCTGACGACATGATATATGGGTGGGTCACAAATATACCTGGCCATACCTCGGGCCGGGCCTAGCCAAGCCCGACGCAAAAAACCCAGGCCCGAGCCCGGCCCAGCCCGGCCGTCAGGCCTGTTTTCTGGGCCCGAGCCCAACCCGAACACGTAAAAGCCCGTCGGGCTTTGGGCCGGCCCAGCCCGTCCTTCAGAAAAACGCAAAAACCATGGGCACGGGCCCGGCCCGGCCCGGCCTTCGGGCTCAAAATCTAGGCCCGAGCCCGACCCGAGAGTAGTGTCGGGCCGGGATGGGTCGGGCTTTTTCGGGCCGGGTCAGGCTGGGCCGTTCGGGCCGGGCTGCCCATGGCCAGGACTAGTCACAAAGGGTCAAATGAATCTCCTCTCCTTTTGTTAACGAAGCGTGAAGAATTTTATAAAATCAATGAACAAATCTGTGAGCATTTATGAAATTTTGCAAAGTTGTGAACTTTTTTAAACAGATAAAATTGATAAGTTAAAATCATGGAAAAAATAAAAACAAGAAAAGTGTTAGAACAATAAAAGGGAAAAATTGCAAATCATCTTCTTAAAGCATCTACAACTGGACGTAGCTAAATTTGGCCCCGAAACGTCCGTGGACCCGCCTGGAAGCGTCTGCAGTTAGTGACCACTCAACACTCAAATGTTTGATGCCACAACGAGATACCTCGTTGCAAATCATCAAATCCATACAATTACACACAACGTAAAACCGAGTTTAAATCTCGGCTGGTGCCCATCCTTCTTGTTCCCTCCGTGACCCTATTCAGTGGCCGTGAGTCCCGCGAAGTGAAGGTCTGGTCGTCGGCGAGGTAGAGTAGGACATGAGACACAGACTGGTCCACATGGAACACGAGGCGCCAACGTGTCCCATGCCTTACTCTTCCTCGTTGGAGTCCATGGCCTGGACGTCGCCAGCTGAGGTGAAGTCGATGATAGACGTGGACGGGCGGGAATTGTCCAAGGAGGCGTGTGACTCCTCCTCTGCGTCCTATGCCGCGATGGCTGCCTCGGCCTTCCTCGTCCTCTGCCTCGCACATTGGGCATGCCTCGCGTCCGCCTCTCAATGCCTCGTCTCCGTAGTGGACGGCCCGTGAAGCATGGTGCCTTTGACCTTGATGTAAGCCGGATCCGACGTGATGAACGCATGCGGGAGTGCCTATATCCATCTGTGATACAGGGTGGATATGTGAGATGCCGGTCAGTCCGGACATTTGGACCGTATTTGCCAGGTCGAGTTAGGTGGCATTTTTCTGTGCGGGCAGTGCGACCATGGAGACGTTTAGGGCGGGTATGGGGCTCGGGTTATAGATACTCTTGCTGGTTTGGGAAGTGGCTTGCGCCGCAAGAAGGCGATTTGATGTAGGGAAGAAGAGTGCATGAGGCAGCAGCTCAAGTCACCCGGCGGGGTCACGCGTGCGAAGCCACACGCGCGGGCTAAGCCAGCATGGCCGACAGTTACGCGCGGTGTGCCATCTGCCATTTGCCTGCCTGTTTTTACCACCCTCCCCTTCCCTCCCCAGGTTAATTAAAAGGGTGAAGTGCACTTTTACCACACTAGGTGCAGTGAAGTGATAGATACACTCGCGCGTACATAGCAGTAGGTAAAAAATTTCCACGGTGAAATCGATCAAAGGCACCAGAGAGCACGCGACCACCGCCGCACCAGGGTTTAAAAGGGAGTCCCTCCCATGGCTGACTTGCGTGGCCAGCTAACCGAATCACCAGAGAGAAAGAGGCGGCAAGAGCGCGCGCGCGCGCGAGAGAGAGAGAGAGAGAGAGAGAGAGAGAGAGAGAGAGAGAGAGAGAGAGGGGCGGGGATAGAGGCAGATCCTCCCGCCGATGGTGGTGGTGGCGGCGGTGGTGGAGGGGCCGCCGCCAACGGCGTGGCCCTGTACGTCGCTGCCGGACTTGCTGCCGCTGTGCCGAGCGAGCAGGCACCCGCGCTGCTCGCTGCTGCCGCGGTAGGCGAGCATGACCTCGCCGCCATGGAGGTCCAGGAGGAGCACGACGCGGACCAAGTCCGTCTTCTCCTCCTCCTCCCATTGACGGATCGATGCTGTTTCGATTTGGAAGCTCGCGTCGTTGTCATCCCTGACGAGTTTGTGTGCAGGGAGCGCTCGACGGCGCGGTGGGCGAGCATGTGGTATGGTTAAGCAGTGATTTTGGTTATCAATTGTAATGCATATCACTAATCATTTTGTGTACGCTAAATATAAATTAAGTGATGTAGCATAAGTTATCTTAAAATTACTTTTGTGGTGATTACACAAATTGTATAGTGCAGATACATAATTTGCCCCACCCGCCGCTCCCACGCAGGGGCCTATGTAACCGTTTAGGATAATTTGGGACTGTGTTGAAATAAATAAATAGCTTTATGCCAAAATTTTGTTTTTATTTATTCTATTTTTATCATACTACAGTATTAAGGAGTACAATTTTTGTTATTTAGGTGGTATAATTAACCATATAATCTAATTGGTATGGTTAAGCAGTGTTCTTTGTTATCCATTGTAATGCATATCACTAATCATTTTGTTTACGCTAAATATAAATTAACTGATGTAGCATAAATTATCTTCAAAATTACTTTTGTGGCGATTACACAAATTATGTAGTCCACATATATATTTGTTTGTATGTGCATATATTCATGTTATAAGTGCCCAAAGAATAATGTCCAACTAATATCTTAATAGTAATTTCTAGTGTATTATTAGGCGTGCATATTTATAGAAGCTTTTAGAATACAAACTATACCATTTGCAAATGTGTTGCAAGTTATATTTGGTAAAAGTTCAACATATATAAGATATTGAAATAGCACCGATCACTAGATGCACGTGTCATGTCTTGGGTAGTTATCCACGTCGCATGCATGGGCATGGGGAGGTAACCCGTGCGAGCGACTGGCCAGTCAGCTGATCAGGATCATTTTCGGACTTGGTTTTGATGATGCAGAGGCAATCCCTAACATTCCCATGTGCAATGGCGGCAGCGAAGATTTCTTAGCTTGGGATCATGAAAAAACATGGTGTGTAGTCTATTAAAATGACATACAATGCTCTAGTGACTCACAATGAAGGAGGGATGAATACTTGGACCTCAAGGAGTGAGGAATGGATGTGTACATCCCATAGGAAACTACTCCCTCCGTCCCAAAATAGATGACTCAACTTTGTACTAACTATAGTACAAAGTTGAGTAATCTATTTTGGAATGGAGGGAGTACAAGCTATGCCGAAAGTTTGGGTCTTCTGCTGGCGGGTGACTCATGGGATCTTACCAGATGAATGCAACTTGAAGCGATTGCATATCATGTAATTTCGCCAATGAAATGTTTGTATGGCTATGGCGGAGGATCTTGAACATGTCTTAATACACTTTCACATGCCAGATGTTTTTGGGATGAGGGGTCATCTTGGTTTGCTTTTCGTCTAACAAGGGGTCATCCTGACACTTGGGCCAAAGACATACTTTGTGACCGGTGTTTCCTGGATCAGGATCTAGCTAAAATGCCACCATTATGTGGGCTACCTGGCACTTTTGTAGCCTTTTGACACATGATCATGAAGGTACTGATTCGACAAACTCGATGTGACTAACTAGAGAAAGCCTACACTCAAGTGACTCGAAACGAGCAATCAAATCGAGAGGGAGGTATGGATACGAAGATCTCAGTAAGTGAAGAAAAAATTTGGACATCTGATGTCTACGATGCAACTTTATTTTTGTAGACTCGTGTTGGGCCTCCAAGCGCGGAGTTTTGTAGGACAACAACAGATTTCCCTCAAGTGTATGACCTAAGGTTTATCAATCCATGGAAGACGTTGGATGAAGATGGACACTCTCAAAAAAACTGCAATCAAACACAAGAAATCTCTTGTGTCGCCAACACACCCAATACAATGGTAAATTGTATATGTGCACTAGTTCGGCGAAGAGATGGTGATACAAGTGTAGTATGAATAGTAGTTATAGGTTTTTGTAATTTGAAAATATAAAAGCAGCAAGGTAGCAAGTGATAAAACGGAGCACAAGCGGTATTGCAATGCTTAGAAGCAAGGCATAGAGTTCATACTTTCACTAGTCTAATCTATCAACAGTTCTAACACAATTGAATCATATAACAATCCCTCAACGTGCGAAGCCTCCAGATCGGGAGAGCGAGCAGAGCTCGATCCAAGGGCGAGCGAGAACCGCACCTGCACCACGCCAAGTCCGCTGCACACCTCATGCGTAGTACCCCCAGTGTGCCCACCATACTCATCCCGTGGTCCAGCTCGCCGGAGAGAACAGATCCGCTGTCAATGATAATACATGCCCCATGCCCGCACGTGGCCGTCAAGGATGAGAGAAGATGGCTCCGCTGCACCCCTCACGGCCGGGGGCAACCGCCACGCCACGCGCGCCATGGGAAGCACCGCAGGCAACGGCCAACCCACCAGATCGGGATGCGACGCGCAACCGGCGCACCACAGAGGAGCACAGGGCACACCTCCTCCCTGCCGTGAGCACCGCCGCCCTCCCACTGCCACCCGAGCACGAACGGAGAAGCGCCGCGCTGCCGGCGCCATAGAGTCCCCAGCTCGCGGGACGAGCCGCTTTGGTGCGCCAGGGCCCCGCCGCTGCTGGATCCACGCGGGGGCTTTGCCCGACGGAGGCAATTTGGGTGGCAGCGAGGGGAGGGGAAGCAGGGAAGGGGACGCTGCGAGGACGAGGAGCGCCGCCGCCTTAGTCGCACCAGGGAGGACGACGCGGGGGCCTTTTTTTCAAGGCGACAATAGTTCTTGCTTACCAACATTGGTTCGATTTGGGCTAGCTTTAAAAACTAGTAATCTATTGTCTGCAAACACGAGATGAGGAATTCATGGGCTTTGGTGACAAATTTCCAGCTCTTGTAATTCACCTGATTCAACTCCTCTCTACCAATCATGAGAGTCCATCTGCAACAAAATGAAGAGGTAGGTTGAGGAGGGGGGGGGGGTCTCCCCGTCCGAAACCACAAGTCGGCAAAAAAACTCTAAAGCAAGTTTCCATTGTAGCGGACAAAGTATTTGATAGACTTAACACATTTCATGATCCATTGGATCCATTTATCCGAAAAACCCAACTTTTCTGTATCCACTTCCAGATACGCCCAATCAACTCTGCCACAAGACTTTTTTTTTGCAGGGAAAAAAGGGGGTTTTCATTACTCAGGGTGGCAAAATATCGTTCTTACATAGACTGACGATTTCCTCCACTTCAGAACCCAGCCATACAGCTGTGCGGTGATTTCTACGGCCATAAGCTGCTAAGCTATGGCTGGCTCTATTTTGGGTTCGGCCAACTTTAGATATGACAAACCCCCTAGCATCAGTCAACATAGACTTGATGTCTTGCACTATGGCCATGTATTTTGATCTATTCCAAACCTTTTCTTGTATCATGGACACAGCTTCAGCGCTGTCCAACTCAACTCTCATAGGTAAGGATGTTCGTTGGAGAGCTATGGAAATGCCCTCCCTGCATGCAGCAAGTTCGGCCTCCAAAGCACTATCACATGTGATATGGCCACGACATGAAGTGAAGATGATCTCGCCGGCAGCGTCCCGCAGCACCATACCCGTTCCGGCTGATCCATCTGCTTCCATGAATGATCCGTCTGTGTTGAGTTTTGTCCATCCCTCAGGCGGACGGGTCCATCGGAGATCCACACCGGCAGCCTTGTTTTTGCTTTGCATAGTTGTACTCGAGCCCAGACCGGCAGGTGCAGGAAGACTCATCTTGCTCTTCTCCACGTCCCCATGGGGTGTAGCTGAATTCATAAGAGGGAGTTCACATACCCCACCAGGAAACGCCGGCTAGCCTCGGTTGGAGGAGCCTTCTTGCCATGTGTTATCTTGTTATGCACATGCCACGTCCGCCAAAGTGTCATTAGCAGAACCATCCTCACCGTTTCTGAGAGGGGCTCAAGCACCCCCAACAACCACTCCGGTCCAGTGTTGCAGATAGATTGGACTTCCGGGAGTGGCCATTCCGTAGCCATGGCTTGCCAAAGAGCCACCGCACGTGGACATCTGCAGAAGGCATGGAAGCAATCCTCGCATTCCACACCACAGAGGGGGCAAGTGTCAGTGATCTCCAGCCCCCGAGAAAATTTATTGGACCATGTAGCAAGGGAATTTGACACAAGGCGCCATGCAAAGACTCGTACCTTTGGGGGAGCAGGGCACCCCCATATAGTCTTCCAGATGGCGCGACGACCATCCAGTGCCTTGCTTGAAGCACCTGCCGATGGACGCTCGCGCTCGTCCATGGCCATGCGGTATGCGGATCGGACAGTGAAGTTGCCAGACTTCTCTGGCGCCCAGGCAAGGGTGTCATCCGGAACACGTGGTGAGGGGCGGATGCTGGAAATAATCTCCACATCCATAGGGAGGAAGTGCTGGTGTAGGAGCTCCATACGCCACTCCCCCCACTCGTCGAGCAGCTCGGCCACGCGCCTTAACCTGCAAGTCCCCTGAGCCGTAACCGGACGGCCAGAGTGCTCCCGGGGGAGCAAACGGTCTCGCCAGATGCGGATGTGCTCTCCGTTGCCGACGCGCCAGACGAGCCCTTTTTTCCGAAGCTCAAGCCCGTACTGAATAGCTTGCCATGTGGACGAGGCGTTTCCGGCAAACACCGTGTCCTCGAGGCGTCCGTCAGGATAATAGCGAGCCTTCATAACCTGCGCACACAGACTGTCTGGCTTAGTTAATAAGCGCCAAGCCTACCGAGCTAGCAGCGCTTGGTTAAACACGCGGAAGTCACAGAACCCAATGCCACCCTTCATTTTTGGAGCCAAAATTTTGGGCCAAGCCTGCCAGTGTGTCTTCCGTCGCCCTTTTGAGGAACCCCACCAAAAGTTACGCACCATCCGATTCAGGTCGTCGCACACAGACATAGGAAGTTTGAAAACACCCATCATGTCAGTAGGGATGGCCTCAACCACCGCTTTGACCATTACCTCTTTCCCTGCCTGCGATAATGTATCTCCCCACTGAATAATTATATGCGTGAGTTGCTCCAGGAGGCTTTGGCATTTTTCTCTAGTCATCCGGCCACCTTAGGTTGGGAGACCCAAGTATTTCTCCTCAAAGGTGTCACGCTGGACAGCAAGGATCTGGCGCACCACCTCCTGGGTAGGATCTGGGCATGCGTCTCCAAACAATATGCTGCACTTGGCGGGGTTTATAAGTTGGCCTGTGGCCGCGTCATATGTCAACAGAGTATCTCGTACCTCCATCGCCTGAGCAGGGTCCGCTTTGAAGAAGAGGAGGGTATCATCGTCAAACAGTAGGTGGGAAATACCAGGGGCACGGCGACATATCTTTATAGGAGAAAATCTCTGATTCTCTTCATCTTTTTTCAACAAGGCAGACAGACCATCAGCAACAAGCAGGAATAAAAACGGGGAGAGGGGATCACCTTGCCGAAGCCCGCGCGTCGGTGCAAACGAGTCCAAGAGGGTTCCATTAAATTTAATAGAGTATCTCACCAAGGTGACACATGTCATTATCCAGTCCACCCATCGCTGAGCGAAACCCATCTTTTGCATCATTTGCTTCAAGTAGATCCAATCAACCCGATCATAAGCCTTTGACAAGTCCAGTTTATACGCACAAAAGCTTTTCTCGGGATCTTTTTCTTGCAATATATGGTGTATGCACTCAAAAGCAAGAAGTGCGTTGTCCGTGATCATCCTACCTGGGACAAAGGTGCTCTGAGCTGGAGAGATAATGTCATCCAGTATGGGATGAAGTCGATTAACCAAGCACTTAGACACCACTTTATAGATGACATTGCAGAGACTAATAGGTCTGAACTCACTGAGCTTAGTTGGATTATCAACTTTGGGGATAAGAACAATGGCAGTGTCATTTACCCCATCAGGCATGACTCCGGTGCGAAAAAATTCTTTCACGGCTGCAGTTACTTGGTCCTTCATGACCAAGCAATTTCTCTGGAAAACACGCGCCGGGAAGCCGTCCGGCCCTGGCACCTTAAGGGGGCCAATTTGGAAGAGAGCGTCAGCAATCTCCTTATCAGAAAAATCTTCACACAATCCCTCGTTCATTAGATCATTAACCCGGACATCAATGAGAGAGGTTACCGGGTCAGCCTGTAGCGATGGGTCTGCTGTGAATAGTGAAGAAAAATACTCCAAGACCATGCCTGCCATCACGTCATGGTCCTTCTGCTCGACCCCATGCTCATCAATCAGGACCTTAATCCAGTTTTTTCGGGCACGCCACACAGCATGTCGATGGAAAAAATTCGTGTTGCCGTCTCCTTCTCTCAGCCACGACACTCTTGATCTCTGCATCCATAGCATCTCCTCTTTGTAGAGGAGCTCGTTCATGCGATCCGTCGCTTCTCTTATAGTGCGTTGGTCTGCATTCATAGCCATTAATTCCTCCAAGCGTGAACGAGACTTGTTAATTTCCATTACCACATTACCAAACCTCTTCTTGCCCCAGTCATGAAGAGTGTGCTTGAGCTTCCCAAGGGCAGCAGCGACATCACCAAGATTTCCCATAGCGCCCGCCTCCCTCCAAGCGTTTTGGATCACCTCCGGGAGTGCACCGTCGCGCTCCCACATCACTTCATAACGGCGGCATCGTTTGGATGGCTCCGGCCTATCATGCAAGGCCGAACACTTGAGTAATATCGGCAGGTGGTCCGAGCTGGGCGCCACCAAATGCACCACCTCGGACTGGGAGAAGAGATCCCGCCAGTCATTGTTTGCCACCGCTCTGCCACAAGACTTTATGGGTACATAATTTTCCTTTTGTATCTGAACTCTTCTAGATAGTATCAATGCATTCAAAAGCTATGAGGGTGCCATTGTAATTACTCTCCCTACTATGAAAGGCGCTTTGAGTGGGCGAGAGTTAATCGTTAAGGTGAAGTCACATTTTGTTAACTAAACACTTTGACGCGAATCAACTATGGTTGGATGGTTAAAAGGACAGTGCTATCTCCAGCCCACTAGGGTTTAAGTCACGGTGCTCGTATTTATTCCTGGAACGAGACGCCTTTGGTGACTTCGTCAATCTCAAGATAATACGCCAGCTCGGTCTCTTGGAGGTGTTTATAAAGGTAGAGTTTGCGTGTGTGTGTTCATAGGGATGAGTATATGCGCGTATATATGAGCGCATGCATCTATACTATGTTAAAAAAAACTATACACATTGACACAATTTTATACAGTACGTTAAATAAGCTGATGGGTCTTTAGTCATTTAGCGTGTTGGGATTTTTTCTCTTCTGGATTGGCACACTGATAGTTTCATTAATGCCCTACATCATTGACAACATTAGCAAATTATTCTTTAATATTTGTGATCACGTCGCTCTTTAGAATACCTCAATGTCTTAAGTAAAAATATTGTTGGGGATCCATCTGCTATAGGTGCACTCCCGGGTAAGATTTCTACAATTCACTGCATCTCTTCCTCCGTCAATAGTGATGCACTACAACTCTCGCTGCATCACATATCACTCATAAGTTGTGTTATTAACGGCTCTATGGAATCAAGGATAATGTCAGGTTGCACTCCCGGGTATGATCTCGAACAAAGAAGTAGAAAAGAGGCTCACAAAGAGCTAAGTAATAATAGAAAGGTCACAACCGGCTGGCAAAAGGTAGGAGCACTACATGCCTATCTTATTACATGACCGCCATCCAAACCGGTTGAAAATATCCCGTGCTACCATCTCCCATCGGGTAGACCCAATAACCAAACGCTCCCTGACCTCCGTCGGAGTGAGTAGCGACGACATATGGATCAACGCAGTGGCTCTGAAGATAACCTGCAAAAAATGAATGTTTGTTGTTCTGTTAAAGATCAAATCATTTCTGCAGTTCCAGACTGCCCATAATAAAGCACATACTCCCACACGACTGTGTTTCGCTGCATCAGTATCTATCCCATCAAGCCACGTCCCAAATAACGTGGTGATAAAATTCGGTGGAGTAATGTTAAAGGTTATGTGAACCGACCGCCACATAATTTTTGCCAGAAGACAATCAAGAAAGATGTGTTTGATTGGTTCGAGCTGGTATTCGGCAATATATACACGGTACGAATTTCCCACCGAAAACCTCGGAGCTCCCGTAATAAGAATTAAAGCACGATCATTTTTTTAAATATACACGAAACACCTTGTTTTAGTTATACTAACATTATTTTAGAAAGTGTGTGTACAGTTATAAATAATGTGTGAATAGTTTTCAGATCAGCTTATGGTCGTGAGGACATTGGCACGTTTCCAACTAAAAAAAAGACATTGGCACGTTGAGTTGGTCCACTGGGGTAGTGTCATTTTGACGTTGACGTGCGTGATCCGCTCGTGTTGCATGCATGGATGCGGGCCCCAGCTACAACTCGTCCGTCCTAGTTGTGGTAGGAATCCGAATCACGTCATCCATGTAGACAAAGCTTATCTCATTAGATCCATTATGAAACTATTCTTAGTGTGACTTGCTCTCATATTTTTCTTTTAGTAGGGGAAAACTTCCAATGTATTCATCAATTGTAAAGATAGTAAAAAGAACACAAGAAGTAAAAATTACATCTAAATCCGTAGACCACCTAGCGACGACTACAAGCACTGAAGCTAGCCGAAGGCTCCGCCATCATCACCCCTCCCTCACTGAAGACGGGCAAACATTGTTGTAGTAGACAGTCGGAAAGTCATCGTGCTGAGGCCCAATAGGGCCAGCGCACCAGAACAAAAACCGCCGCCAACGAAGAGAGGTGTAGATCAGAAGGATCTCCCTGCAGACACACGTACGTAGACGAATGAAGACCGGATCCAACGAAGATAGCCGCCGACTGGATCCCATGGGATCCGCCGGAGACACACCTCCTCATGCCCTCCGACGATGTGACTGACTAGAGAAGCCCTTGCTCTCCTTGAAATCCCGATGAAGTGTGCTCTACTATTTCCAGCTTGACGATTCAAATGTAAGGTGTGCTTTATTTTATACGGTCTTCGATGCACGACTTTATCCATTATGTGCTTGATTTCAGCATCATGTCAGTGTGTGACTTTCTGGAGGACTTAAGACTAACATCCAAGTCATTGTTCTAGAAAAAAGCAAGGCCACCCCTGAATCCTTCAGACAAACCTCCACCTCAAGGCATGTGCACTCTTGTCAAACAACTTGGTCTCCGAGAGAATAGTCTTACGTGTACACTTATTATTTACTAGGTGTAGTAATTTTTGTTTTGCGAAGGCCATATATTAATTAACAGAGTCTCTTACAAAAACACCCTTTCAAAAAATTGGAAAATACATTCTGAGAGAGAGGTAGTAGTAGTATTATTCACTAGGTGCTTTTTTTTGCAGTCCCTTCCACCCATCCATCCTTGAATTAATTAGCATGACAACCGCAAAAAATAATGAATTAATTAGCATAGTTAACCGAATCTATTTCCGTTGCCGCAAGTGGATTGGAGCGTGATCCAGCAGCCCACCTCGCACGCGCGGCAGCTGGCCAGCCTGCCAGCGTGGCATTTCTGTTACGGCCCTGTCCCCTCCCCCTCTCTCTCTCTCTCCCACTTTCCGTTTACCCGTTCAGTGACCGTGAGATATTTTGGTTTTACCCCTCCCATCCCATCCCTCCCTCTCTCGCCGCACTTTGTGTGACTGTGTGATATTTTTTTTAACCTGCTTGTCCCTAGAAAAAGGTCTAGTCATTTGAAGCATTCTTCTTCACGATCCAATAAAAACATCCAAATTTGTTTCAAACAAAGATGATAATGGATTGCAAGGAAAGAAAGAAAGAAAGAATAAAAACGTCCAAATTTGTTTCTAGCGCCGCCGCCGACCTGCCTCGTTTCTTGTGGCCTTGGGGCTATGGTCGGAGGTGCGGTGGATCACGGCCCTTGTCGGCGGGAAGACTCATGCTTCGTTTTTAGGTGATTTTTCGGGTTGGCTTAGGGTTTGCGGAGGATCACGACCCTTGGGGCTATGGAGGCGCAGTGGATCACGACCCTTGCTGGCAGGAGGGCTCATGCTTTGTTTTTCGGTGATTTTTCGGGTTGGCTTAGGGTCTGCGGAGGATCACGACCCTTGCCGGCGGGAGGGCTCATGCTTCATTTTTAGGTAATTTTTCTCGGTTGGCTTACGGTTCGTGTTCTTTTCAGAAAGACGAAGCGGTGCCGACTCCCTAAAGATGGAATAACCCCCCCCCCCCCCCCGGTCCAGGTGGTGCATACCTCATCGTCGAACGACGTGTGGTGGTGATTGTATTTAAGAAAATGTGAAACATCTTTTTAGTTACATGAACCATCTTTTAGAAAGTGTGTGAACAAGTTTTCAGAAATTTATATTGCACACCCCCAGTTGGCGGCCCCAAGAGTGAAACAAGTTTCCTAGCTATTGCTGATGACATGGTAAATAGGTGGGCCCCAAAGGGTCAAATAAATCTCCTCTCCTTTCTTAATGATGTGTGAAGGATTTTTAAAAATGTGTGAAAAAAAAATCTGCTGTATGAAAAAGATCTGTGGGCATTAAGGAAAATTTGCAAAGTCGTGAACATCTTAAAAAAGATGAAATAAAAGATAATTTAAAACCAAGTCACCTGGCGGGGGCGCGCGTGCGGCCTCATTTACCACACCCAGATTAATTACTGCAGTCATATTCATTCCATTTATTACCAAACAGGAGGCGGTGGCGCGCGTGCGGGCCGAGACAGACACAGAGAGAGAGAGAGAGAGGAGGGAGACGATGGAGGCGGCGGATGGCGCTGCCGTTCGTGCCGGCGCCGCCATCAAGCCCCAGCAGCAGCCGGAGTCGAAGCAGGAGGAGGAGGCCGGCGACCACGTCGCCGTCGACGGCGTCAAGGTCCCGCCCCACCCCGCCCCTGCCGCGGCGCCCCAGCGTGCCCCAGCCGCCATCAAGGTCCAGCAGCCGGAGCCGAAGCAGGAGGTGGCTCCCGGCGACACCGGCGACGACGTGAAGGTCCCGTCCCACCCCGCCCCTGCCGCGGCGCCCCCGCGTGCCCCAGCCGCGCAGACGGCGAAGCTGGTACGCATCTCCTCCTCTTCTCCGCCCCCGCTCCTTCCTCGCTCCGCTGTGGGATTGATTTGGCGCCGCCGGCAAAAGTGGTGATGCTCCTCTCCTCTGGCGGTTGATCTCCAGGCACCCGTGGTGGAGAATCAGAAGCCGTTGAGCCAGGCCCAGGCGTCGCCCTCTTCCGCGCCCACCCCTGCCGCTTATCAGCACGCCGCCATGGAGGAGCAGCTCCGGGACCTCGACGGCCACGACGTCCGCGTGGAGGGCGGGTGGCACGCTGGCGCCGCGGTGGGCGGGCATGGCCTCGCGCCTGCTCACCTACAGGTACGAATTGTTTGGCGTCCTTCTGGCTTCTCCTCCATCTCCATGGATGGATGGACAAGGGACGGATGAATGGCGTGCCGTGTGAGCCTGATCCATTTGGCGCCGCCGGCAAGAATCGTGCTCATGCTTCTCTCGCGGTGGATGTCCAGGAACGCGTGCTCCGGCTGAAGGAGATGCCCGAGAGCCAGCCCTCGTCCTCTCCCGCGCCCGCCGCCGGCGCTGCATCTACCGCTTATCAGGTAGAGGCAATGCACCTCATCCGACCTCTGTCTGACCTCTTTCCCTTGGCCGCTGCAGTTTCCGATCACGCAGCTATCTGTTGTTGCCGGCTTGCTCATGTGTTTTTGTGTCCTCGACCAGCGAATTCCGGTGGTGGACGATGATGAGCAGCTGTCCCCGGCGGCCACAGCATGCCACAAGGTTTGGATTCTCTTCTTGCTATATATGTTTGTGTCCGTGCGCCTAGCTAGTTAGGTAGCCGTACGTGGTATATATGCATGGTTATCATCTGCTAGCTTGTAGGCGTACTGGTGGAATCCATGAATGGATGCATTGGTTTGGTCTGATTACTAGTACAACTGTGCATACTCTGTTTTGGGTTTTGCAAAGTGAACTGATTACAAGCTTTTGTTCCATTTATTGATCTATATCATCAGGTTGAACCCCTTCAATCAGGCACACATGGTTGCCATGTTGTAATTCCCCTGCTAGTGTTCTTTTTTTTTTCATATCCGAACCTATCGAATGGCTATCCGTAACTTCAAATATTTGAAAGGGGGTAAAAGCTAGCAAAACATTCACTAACGGTGCAATCCGAATGAGGAGATATTAAATTAGACAATTAGCCCAAAAAACATGGCAGGAGAAGTTAACAGTGGGAACTCACTCTCCTGGAAATAATGGGGAAAATGACATGTTGATTTGAGTAGTTTAAAGTTAGTACCATCAAGCAAAAAAACATGCAGTGTCACTTACATTATTTGAATCTGGTGATTGATATCTTAATAAGAAATGTCGTCCCATAGCCTAGATCTACCAAAGTTCAGGGAAAAAAACAACTAAAAACTTTGGGCAAAGGGAATTTATGTGCTAGGCTAAATAGGAGTTGTGCACAAGAGATTGCAATTGCTGGTGGATGGAATATATGCATTGGTCTGTTTTGCGTTTTGCAAAGTCAAGTGAAGCTCTACTAAATGTTAAATGTGAACCTACAGGTAACCATGAACTGCTTGTTGTGCGCACTTACGGTGATTATCCTTGGTGTCATCCTGGTCGCCGATCTTGGCCTTCGCCCGGCCAAATGGGCAGCAAAGATAACAACAAAGACGTCCAAGGATTGGCTGCTCGGTGGCTTCGTCGCCGTAGGCAGCGTCACCAGCTTGCTGCTTAGTTACTCAAGGCTGTAAGTGTCTCTACATACTCTTCACACCGCGTGTCCATTTGAGCTTGGTGCATGCATAGGATACAATGACCAGCTGATAACATGATTCCAGGCCGATTTACCTTGCCGTGTGGAGGGAGGGCACCGCCGGTAGCGTCGCGAGGGTCGTGCCGTCTGTGGCCTCTCTCCTCAACTGCCTGGTGTGGGTTTGCTACGGCTTCTTCCTCCACCCGGCAAACGTGGCGATGATCGTCGTCAATCTCACCGGCGCCGCTTTCCACATTGGGTACGTCTCTGTCTATGTATTCTATTCGGACACTCGGAACAGAATCTTGGTGGTGATTATGCTCGTGCTGGCTGCCGGCGCCGGCGGGGCCATCGCCGCCATCGATCTTCATGGCATGGAGCTGCCCGAGGCCGTCGGCTCCTCCGCCGTCGCCACGGCATGCGTGATGTATGGCGTGCCGCTCATAGTGCTCGCGGTGCGTATTTCAACGCTGCCCGGTGTGCATGCACAAGCAGAGTAGCTAGTATGTTCAGCTATTTGACATTGTCTATTGTTTCAGTGTCTGCTATGGATCGGCGGAACTACGGCGGCCGTGCCCAACTGGTTGGTGCTTGGTGCCACATTTCTCAATGCTCTCGTCTGGTTCGTCGACGGCTTTGTGGTTCGCAACGTCCGACTCCAGGTGAATATTGTGTTGTGTTCGGTACTCCATGCATGCCATACTTGCTTCGGTCATGCTGCTGTGCTTCAAGTGAATATTTCCATCCCATGCATGCAGGTGCCACATGGTGTTGGTGTGCTGTCGTGCTTGATCCAGGCTGGCATCTACGTCTACTGCAGCATGATCAACCGCAAGAAGGCGGCGAAGAGCACCCGTTCCAGCACCAGTACCTCCCCCCTCGATGAGCGCCTCCTTGAGAACGTCTAGCGCCATCGTCCACCAGCTAAAGCAAAGACGTTAAGGATAATTAGATGATGATCGACTATGTTTTCTTTTGACGAAAGGGCAACAGTACTACTCGTGATTGATATTGGTGCCTTTGCCACCACTGAGGCTACACATTCTCAACGCTACTCTACTTAGTCACGCTCCCGGGGTCTAACCAACAATTTGAGCGCCTCTTTTCTTCCCGCCGCGTGCCACACTACAGGAATCCCGTTTTCTCGTGTGTTAGCCTATAAGCCGTGAGCTATTTATCGGGTACTTGGCTTATGTTCACTCTAAGCCGAGTCGTGAAGAAATAACACCCGGCAAACAAAATGCTCTCGGTTTATAGTGTCATGTAAGCCGAGTGTCCGGAAAAGACCTCGGCTTACATAATGTAGACGGTATCTATATAAAAAAGCAATCGGCTTATAGAGCACACTCGGCAAAGATATCTGCCACGTGTCTACAACAAAGGTTGTTGATGGCTCCGTCGCGGAGTAGCATATAAGCCGTGTGCCCTATTAAAGGTCTTTGCTTACATGACATGTAAGACGTGTGCCCTCTATAAGCACTTGGCTTATAGGACACCATAAGCCGTGTGCTCTCTGTAAGCACTCGGCTTACAGGACCCTATAGAGGGTTTATTGTAATGTGCCCAAATTAGACACATAGGTGCATCTTGCTTACATATGAATCGAGTGCAAATCGGCATAAGTCTAGTGTGTTGGGCACTCGGCTTATAATATTTTTTCTGTAGTGAGCTTGGCCCCGTCGATGATGCGAAGGAGAGTGTCAGCCGGCGTCGTGCATTCCTTGTAGAATATACACGCATTCCTCTCTTTCCATAGGTGCCACCATAGAATCTGGACCAAAGAGCTCCAAACCTTTCTAGTGTTCGTCGGAATCGTGTTGCTGCCGTGGTCGAACAACTCCCTCAGGGATGCTGCATCGGTCATCGTAGCTAGGGCAATCGTTAGCTCGCAGTGGACTAAGGCGAGACACCAAACCTCCAGCAAGTATGGGCAGGTAGCCAGTAGATGCACAACATCCTCCATGGGGCCGGAGCAAAGTGCACACACCGAGCTGTGCGGCCAACCTTTCATGGCAAGCACGCCCATCATATTGCACCGCCAAGGAATGACCAACCAGCATAAGATCTTGCATTTTCGTGGCGCGTCCGACTTCCAGAGGAAATCAGCGAAGCCGACGTGTAGGGAACCCTTGAATTGTGCCAGGTATGCCGATATGGCAGTAAAAGGAGTAAAAACCCCATCCGGTGTCCATCTCTAGGTTACTGCATCTTCTTCATCAGAGAGCTTGATGATGTTCATGTTGGCCCAGAGCAAGGTGAACTCCCTAACGTCCGCCTGAGAGAGCTCTCTGATGAGGGCAGGGAAAGCCGACGCCAGGTCAAAAGTTGACTTCTGAGCACGGGTGCAATGGAGCACTTTATCTTGAAGTTCAAAAAACCTTATTTTTATGGTTCGAATTGTTTCAAATTTTTGTGTGCATGAACGTATAGCAATGCAGTATGTAGGGCCAAAATTTCAGCAATATACATGCTTGCATGTAGAAGATACTAAAAAGACAAAATACATGAAAATTAGGGGCTTGTTTTTGGTGTTTTGGGGCAGAAATTTTGCGTTTTTTGTGCAGCACGTACTTAGACCACATGCATGCTTATTCATATAAAAAAACAAAATTTCAAATCTTTTATGCACCTTTCTTGAGCAGTTCAAAATAAAGTGCTCCATTGCCCCATGTTCTCAAAATCCGATTAAAAATATAGCAGCTAACCACACAATTCGTATATTGCGACTAGCTGGATAAAATGAGGAAACTAGCGAAAATATTGTGTAGCACCCCAGGATTAACACTATGCAGATCGAGCATCCTCTGCTAGCCTTTGCATAATATGGACCCTAAGGTGCCTACCTTTACCCAACGTCTGCATTGGAAAACATGTATGCCGCATGGATGGAAATCGGATCACAACATAGATAAAAAAATATTCTGCAACAAAAAATATATGCATACAGAACAACTCTGAAGAGTCGAATAACGAATATACATCAAGGGTCTTTCGACCAAGATACAACTCATACAACGGAAGCGAGCAAACCTTAGACAGATAATAATAATACAAATTGCCTTGAGAAGGCTTAAACGGAACAAAATGCGTCCATATTCCTGCCCAGACAGTTTGTGTGGGATAACCAGCTAGCGTCGTCAATCAACAAATCTGCTTCCTGGATTGTTGCCGGCTCGATGGCAACCACCCAGAAAAAAAGAGTAAATTAAGCGAGGTGATTACTCATTTGTATTTGCAGGACTTACGGAGACATACACTATTTATGCTTTAGCTATCAAAGGGGTTTAGCGGCAACTAGCACTAGCACCTATAGAGACACTCTACAGCTCGCGTGTACTAGAGATAAGGAAGGAGCGCCTATCCTACTGCCGAACATCACATAGCCTTGCATTCCCCTTCGCACCACCCACGAAGACAATCATGAGGGCCTTTACTTGGCATGTTTTATTAATTAGTTGAAGTTCCGCAAGCTATATTACTAACAATATTATGGACCGAAAAGTTTTAGAGATTACATGTTGAATTTGTGCAATGATAAGGTCAACAAGGTCCAAGTTGTCCATCACTGCGGTTACGACAATTCGAATAGATTTGTCACTACAGGGCTGGACGCACACGCTCATCAAACCCTGTTGTTGGCCAATTGTGGGCATGAACCAAAATATTCGAAAATGACATGATGATCCCCTAGCTACATCCAAGTCTAGAAATCACCTAGCGAGTCCACACCCGAATCAAGAGTTAGGCCCGTTCTCCGAGTCAGGACACAACTATTAGTGGTAAGTGACCACAATTGACTGTTCCTCGAACTAAGGCCAGTCGCATGTCGGTCCATGATACGTCTCCAACGTATCTATAATTTTTTATTGTTCCATGCTATATTATATTCTGTTTTGGATGTTTAATGGGCTTTATTATACACTTTTATATTATTTTTGGGACTAACCTATTAACCGAAGGCCCAACCCAAATTGCTATTTTTTTGTCTGTTTCAGTGTTTCACAGAAAGAGAATATCAAACGGAGTCCAAACAGAATGAAACCTTCGGGAACGTGATTTTCGGAACAAACGTGATCCAGAGGACTTGGAGTCCTTGTCAAGAAATCAACAAGGAGAGCACGAGGCAGGGGGGCGCGCCTACCCCTCCCAGGCGCGCCCTCCACCCTCGTGGGGCCCACGTTCTCCACCGATGTACTTCTTCCTCCTATATATACCTACGTACCCCCGAACCATCAGAGGCATCCACGAAAACCTAATTCCACCGCCACAACCTTCTGTACCCGTGAGCGCCCATCTTGGGGCCTTTTCCGGCGTCCTGCTAGAGGGGGCATTGATCACGGAGGGCTTCTACATCAACACCATAGCCTCTCCGATGATGTGTGAGTAGTTTACCTCAGACCTTCGGGTCCATAGTTATTAGCTAGATGGCTTCTTCTCTCTCTTTGGATCTCAATACAAAGTTCTCCACGATTCTCGTGGAGATCTATTCGATGTAATCTTCTTTTGCGGTGTGTTTGTCGGGACCGATGAATTGTGGGTTTATGATCAATTTTATCTATGAACAATATTTGAATCTTCTCTGAATTCTTTTATGTATGATTGGTTATCTTTGCAAGTCTCTTCGAATTATCAGTTTGGTTTGGCCTACTAGATTGATCTTTCTTGCAACGGGAGAAGTGCTTAGCTTTGGGTTCAATCTTACGGTGCTCGATCCCAGTGACAGTAGGGGAAACGACACGTATTGTATTGTTGCCATCGAGGATAACAAGATGGGATTTATATCATATTGCATGAGTTTATCCCTCTACATCATGTCATCTTGCTTAAAGCGTTACTCTGTTCTTATGAACTTAATACTCTAGATGCATGCTGGATAGCGGTCGTTGTGTGGAGTAATAGTAGTAGATGCAGGCAAGAGTCGATCTACTTGTCATGAACGTGATGCCTATATACATGATCATACCTAGATATTCTCATAACTATGCTCAATTCTATCAATTGCTCGACAGTAATTTGTTCACCCACCGTAATACTTATGCTCTTGAGAGAAGCCACTAGTGAAACCTATGGCCCCCGGTTCTATTTTCCATCATATTAATCTTCCAATACTTAGCTATTTCTATCACCGTTTATTTTGCTTTCTTTATTTTTAGTCTTTATTATAAAAATACCAAAAATATTATCTTATCATACATATCAGATCTCACTCTCGTAAGTGACCGTGAAGGGATTGAAAACCCCTTTATCGCGTTGGTTGCGAGGTTCGTATTTGTTTTGTGTAGGTGCGTGGGACTCAAGCGTAGCCTCCTACTGGATTGATACCTTGGTTCTCAAAAACTGAGGGACATACTTACGCTACTTTACTGTATCACCCTTTCCTCTTCAAGGGAAAAAATGCAGTTCTCAAGAGGTAGCAGTCCACGGTTTATCAACCACTAGGGGGTTGTTGCCTCTAACTGAGGACAACCACCTAGTGGATCCAAATGGAAGAAGCAAATTTAGTACCAGCAATGCGGTTCCTAGAAAAGGTATGCAACTTCGAGTACCGATAGAGGTGGAGCCCAAAAACTACCACCATCGGTCCACCTTGTCCCCTGTGGCTTTAGGGCCATGAAGGAACAATAGAGCCCAGCCCTAGCTGGCAGGAGGGATGCTGCTCCATTTTTAGTTAGAGTTATCTATTCGATTAGGGTTTGTGTCTTTCTCATGGAGACGAGATGGCAACGGATCCCTGAAAATAGAATAAGGTCCTCTCGGAGTTGCCACCATTCCAGCGGTGTTAGCACCATTGGTGGGCATCTGGGATTGTGTCTCCGGTGGACCTCACGGGATTCAGTCACTAGTCTTCAGTGGATCCGCTTGGATCCTGTCTTCGTTGGTATGTTTACAGGTTGGATCCTTCTAATCTAAACTGCTCTTAATCAGTGACGGTTGTTGTTCTTGTGTTGGCCATGTGGGGCCTTAGCAATACGACTCCCGACGGTCTACGACAACAAGGTTTGGCCAGGTCCCGTGAGAAAGGGGCGACGACAGCGCGTCTTCGGCATGCTCCAGTGCTTGTAGTCTTCGCTAGGTGGTCTCTGAACATGGATATATTTTTTGTTACTTCTATTGTTCTTTGTACTGCGATGACAAATGATGAATTGATAGAAAGTTTTTCCTGCAAAAGAAAAATTTTGATGATAGATCTGCTTTTCGCAACAACAAAAATAAGGAAATGAGGGACGGCGTGGAGGAGCACTAGCTCGTGATATTACGGATATGTAGCTAAATGTAAGTCACCTGAATTTGAATTTGGGTGTAACGCCCTCGATGCGGCTATATCTCCCACGTGTCGAAGCACGACTTAGAGGCATAACCGCATTGAAAGCAATGTCGCAAGTGAGGTAATCTTCATACAACCCATGTAATATAAATAAGGGAAAGAGATACATAGTTGGCTTACACTCGCCACTTCACACAAGTACATAAATAAACATCCATCATCCAAATACACTCAAGGTCCGACTACGGAACCAAAATAAAGGAAGAATACCCCAAATGCTACACAGATCCCCGAATCAACCCGACTGGGCTCCACTACTGATCATCAGGAAAAGATACATAATAACGACCGCGTTCCTCGTCGAACTCCCACTTGAGCTCGGTTGCATCAACTGCACTGGCATCGTCGGCACCTGCAACTGTTGTGATAGTATCTCGTGAGTCACGGGGACTCAGCAATCTCACACCCGCGAGATCAAGACTATTTAAGCTTATAGGAAGGGGAAAAAGGTATGAGGTGGAGCTGCAGCAAGCGACTAGCATATATGGTGGATAACATACGCAAATGAGAGCGAGAAGAGAAGGCAAAAGCACAGTCGAACAACTATGATCAAGAAGTGATCCTGAAACTACTTACGTCAAACATAACTCCAACAACCGTGTTCACTTCCCGGACTCCGCCGAGAAGAGACCATCACGGTTACACACGCGGTTGGTGTATTTTAATTAAGATAAACTTCGGGTTTTCTACAACCGGACATTAACAAATTCCCATCTGCCTCATAACCGTGGGCACGGCTTTCGAAAGATAATACCCTGCAGGGGTGTCCCAACTTAGCCCATTATAAGCTCTCACGGTCAACGAAGGATATTCCTTCTACCGGGAAGACCCGATCAATCTCGGAATCCCGGACTACAAGACATTTCGGCAGCAATAAAACAAGTCCAGCAAAGCCGCCCGGTTGTGCCGACAAATCCTGATAGGAGCTGCACATATCTCGGTCTCAGGGCACATCCGGATGAACACTCCGTACAACTAAAACCAGCCCTCGAGTTGCCCCGAGGTGGCGCTGCAAAGGGCTCTAGTTTGGACCAGCAATCGAAGGAGAACTGGCCCGGGGGGGGGGGTTAAAATAAAGATGACCCTTGAGTCTGCAGAACCCAAGGGAAAAAGGCTTAGGTGGCAAATGGTAAAAGGCAATGTTGGGCCTTGCTGGAAAAGTCTTATTCAAAGCGAACTGTCAAGGGGGTCCCATAAATCACCCAACCGTGTAAGGAACGCAAAATCCGGGAACATAACACCGGTATGACAGAAACTAGGGCGGCAAGAGTGGAACAAAACACCAGGCATAAGGCCGAGCCTTCCACCCTTTACCAAGTATATAGATGCATTAATTAAATAAGCAATATTGTGATATCCCAACAAGTAAACATGTTCCAACAAGGAACAACATCTCCATGTTCCAACAAGGAACAACTTCATCTTCACCTGCAACTAACAACGCTATAAGAGGGGCTGAGCAAAGCGGTAACATAGCCAATCAACGGTTTGCTAGGACATGGATGGTTAGAGGCTGACATGGCAAAATGGGTGGCATGAAATAGCAAGTGGTAGGTATCGCAGCATAGGCATAGCAAAAGAGCGAGCATCTAGCAAGCAAAGATAGAAGTGATTTCGAGGGTATGGTCATCTTGCCTGCAAAGTTCTCAGGGTTGTCGAAGGCTTGATCCTCGTAAGCGTTCTCAACAGGTTCCTCGTTCACGTACTCGTCTCCCGGCTCTACCCAAAGCAAGAACAACAAGCAAAGGGGACAACCATCAATCACGATGCAATGCGCAAGCAACATGATGCAAAACATGGCATGATATGCGAGAAGTGATATGCAATGCATATGCGTACTCCGGAAGGAAAAAGATGAACCAGGCATAATCTTGGCAAACCAAGTATGCCACTGGATAGATGAGATGATTTCGGTTGAAATCTATATAAAGATCACCGGAACCGGATGCACGGTTTGCAAATGACAAGCAAAACAAGAATGGCATGAATCTGAGATTAACAGCATGATGCTACTTAGCAAGCAACAAGAAATTAAGTTACTGCACCCAAACGTATCGACAAAGCATATGGCAGTGATCTACTCAACATGCTTGACAAAAGATGAAAACTGAGCTACGGCTAATTCACATCAGAGCAGGTTCAAACAAGCATGGCAAAAGTGCAAAAGATAACAGGTTCACAGACTTAGTGAAATTAACAACATGCCAGAAAATAACATCAGGATGACAAGTTCAGAGCAAGAAAACTACAAGCTACAGGAACAGCACATAGCAAAGTATGGCATGGCATGAATCTACTCAAAGTACTTAACAAAAGTCCCTTACCGACGATAAGCCAAAAGGGATCAGAAAACATAATAACACCCATGTCAAATAAGCAAGTTTCGTTACAGTTTTCAGACTTTGCAGAAAACTGGGCATGTCAAAACAGATAACGAGTAGGCATGTTCGTGAGCTCGACGCACTCACTACAGAGCATTGCATGATAAACTAAGCATACATACATCAAGAAGACATGACATAGAAGCTATACATGGCAAGAACAGCATCATAGCATGCAATAACAGCAGGGAAAAACTTATTGAAAATACAAAGTCCCTGAAATCAGCAACATCAAGTACCCTAGTTTGCATGCTTGTGCTAGTCACCACAGAGACCACAAAAATACATAGTAAAATGCACTGGAAAGGTAACATGGCATATTACAAAACACATGTAGGAATCAACTTTATAGGATGCACACATCAATCATGGCGAAAATGACAAAAGTGCATGTTCAGATAAGATCCAGAAACTAACATCAACTAGCCCTCTTCTAACAGCATTTAGGGCATCAAGATGAACTCAAATGAAAACACTGCAATTTAAATAAATGATATACTCTCTGAGACGAATAATTAGACATATTATATGTCCAAAACGGAGCTACGGACGCGAAGATATGGCAGGATGAACATGTGCTGATAATGCAAAATTATCAGGACTTGGAAGAAATTTAGAGGGGGGAAGAAGTCAACCGGCGCGACTTCGAGGACGGCCGGCGTGCTCGCCGGAGATCGGCCGGGAGGCGGCGGCGAGGCGGGGGACGCCGGATCCGGGGCCGGGGCGGCCAGATCTGGCACCGCGACGGCGGAGGAGGCGGGGACGGCGCGGGGCGGCGCGGCGTCGGCGCGGGGCGGCGGTGGCCGGCGATGGACGGCGAGGCCGGCAAGCGGCGCGGGCGAGCGACGAGCGGCGAGGCGGCGGAGGCGCGGGCCAGGCGGCGGAGCGCGGGCCGGGAGGGCCCCGCCTGGGCCCCGACGGGCCGGCGCGTCGCGGGAGCGGCGAAGTGGGCGCGGTGCCACTTGGCACGCCCGGATTCGCCCGGTGGCGCGGGCGGACGTGTCCGACCCGGCGGGATTTCGTCCGGCGGCGGCGGAAGGAGCGGGGCTAGGGTTTAGGGGTGGATTCATCCGCAAATGGAGGAGGGGGAGGTATATTTATAGGTAGAAGGAGCTAGGAAGCTCCAAATGGAGAGCGGTTTTCGGCCACGGGATCGTGATCGAACGGCGATGGACATGAGAGTGACTTAGATGGGTTATTGGGCTGTTATGAAGGGGTTTTGGGCTGCAACACACACGAGGCCTATTCGGTCCTTCGGTTAACCGTTGGAGTACCAAACGAAGTCCAAATGATACGAAACTTGACAGGCGGTCTGCCGGTAGTAAACCAAGGCCACATGTCAAGCCTCGGGCCATTCTGAGAAAGTTTAATACCCGAACACAAAGGAAATGCAAAAGGGGACGCCGGGGAACATAGGAGCGCCGGATTGCAAAACGGACAACGGGGAAAATGCTCGGATTTATGAAACGAACACGTATGCAAATGCGACGCACATGATGACATGATATGAAATGCATGACATGAACAAAAAGCAAAAGACGGAAAACCCAACCACGGAGGAAATATTATATAACATAGCCGGAAATGGCAAGAGTTGGAGTTACAATTATGGAAAGTTACATCCGGGGTGTTACAACACTCCACCACTACGAGAGGATCTCGTCCCGAGATCTAGGACTGATAGAAAAACTCTGGATATTCGGAACGGAGGTGGTCCTCGCGTTCCCAGGTGGCTTCTCGGTCGGAATGGTGAGACCACTTCACTTTCAGAAATTTGATTGACTTGTTGCGAGTCTTGCGCTCAGTTTCTTCAATAATAGCAACGGGATGCTCATGATAGGACAAATCTTCTTGAAGATCAATCTCTTCGAAGTTGATGGTGCGCTCAGGCGTCTTGAAGCACTTGCGGAGCTGTGACACGTGGAAGACATCGTGCACATTTGCAAAGTTGGAGGGAAGCTCGAGTTGATAGGCGAGATCGCCTCTCTTGCCGATGATCTTGAAAGGGCCCACGTATCTAGGGGCAAGTTTCCCCTTGATACCGAAGCGACGAGTTCCTTTCATTGGAGAGACACGGAGGTAAAGATGATCTCCGATCTCGAATGCCAAATCACGGTGTTTACTGTCGTAGTAGCTCTTCTGGCGCGATTGCGCGGCTTTGAGATTCTCACGAATGACCTTGCACATATCCTCATCTTCTGAGATCAAATCATTGCCAAGGAGTTGACGTTCGCCGGTTTCTGACCAATTGAGAGGGGTGCGGCACTTTCTGCCATAGAGAATCTCGAATGGGGCTTTGCCCGAGCTGGCTTGAAAGCTGTTATTGTACGAGAATTCAGCATAAGGAAGACAATCCTCCCACTTCATGCCGAAAGAGATAACACAAGCCTTGAGCATATCTTCAAGAATTTGGTTGACACGCTCGACTTGTCCACTGGTTTGAGGGTGGAAAGCTGTGTTGAAGCGAATATTTGTGCCCATGGCCTTCTGAAAAGAATCCCAAAACTTGGATGTAAAGATGCTGCCACGGTCTGAAGAAATCAATTGTGGAATGCCATGCAAGGAGACAATTCTGGAGGTGTACAGCTCTGCCAGCTGCGCTGCTGTGATAGACTCTTTGATAGGAAGAAAATGAGCCACTTTGGTGAGCTTGTCGATGACGACGAAAATAGCATCATTTCCACGCTTGGACTTTGGAAAACCAGTCACGAAGTCCATTTCGATATGATCAAACTTCCATTCAGGAATAGCAAGAGGTTGGAGGAGACCAGCTGGTCGTTGGTGTTCAGCTTTCACCCTTCTGCAGACATCACATTCATTCACGAATTGAGCAATTTCTCGCTTCATTCGAGTCCACCAATAAGACTGCTTGAGGTCATGGTACATCTTCGTACTTCCAGGATGAATGGATAGAAGAGAATTGTGTGCCTCGTTCATAATGACTTTACGAAGATCACCCTTTGGGACCACGATCCGGTCCTCGAAGAAAAGAGTATCTCAGTCATCAACTCGATAGCACTTGTATTTGGAAATGCCCTTGTCAATACCACATTTCACCTTCTTCACCATGGTATCTAGGAGCTGAGCCTCACGAATCTGATCTTCCAAAGTAGGAGAGACTATGAGGTTGGCAAGGAAACCTTGAGGAACAACTTGAAGATTCAACTTGCGGAAAGCTTCACAAAGATCCGGTTGAAAGGGCTTGAGGATTAAGCTGTTGCAATAAGCCTTCCTGCTCAATGCGTCCGCAATCACATTAGCCTTGCCTGGAGTATATTCAATACTCGGATTATACTCTTGAATCATTTCGACCCATCGAGTTTGCCTGAGGTTGAGGTGAGGCTGAGTGAAGATGTACTTGAGACTCTTGTGATCGGTGAAAATGTCCACTTTCCTTCCCAACAGGAGATGTCTCCATGTTATTAGAGCATGGACAACTGCCGCCAACTCAAGATCGTGAGTGGGGTAGTTCTTTTCGTTGGGCTTCAACTGATGAGAGGTATAGGCCACAACTCTCTTTTCTTGCATTAACACAGCACCGAGGCCTTGAAGAGAACCATCACAGAAAACTTCATAAGGATTGGAATCGTCAGGAGGAGTCAAAACTGGAGCAGTGACGAGTTTCTCTTTGAGAGTGTTGAAAGCAACGTCACACTCAGGAGACCAGATGTACTTCACATGCTTCTGGAGGAGGTTGGAAAGAGGCTTTGCAATCTTTGAGAAATTCTCAACGAATCTTCGGCAATAGCTTGCAAGTCCAAGAAAACTGCGAAGCTGCTTGACATTCTTAGGAGGTTCCCAATTCACAACTTCAGACACCTTCTCAGGATTAACAGCGATGCCCTTGGCAGAGATGATGTGCCCAAGGTAAAGAACTTCATCAAGCCAAAATTCACATTTGGAGAACTTCGCATATAATTTATGCTCTCTGAGCTTGTCGAGCACCAATCGCAGATGTATGGCATGATCCTTCTTATTCTTGGAGAAGACCAATATATCATCGAGATAGACCAAGACAAATTCATTGGTGTAAGGGTTGAAGATGAAATTCGTCAAGCGAGTGAATGTTGGAGGAGCATTGACAAGGCCGAATGACATGACAGTATATTCATAAGAACCATAGCTTGTTCTGAATGCTGTCTTGGGAATATCTTCTTCGCGAATGCGAATTTGATGATAACCCATACGAAGATCAAGCTTGGAGAACACTTTAGCACCTTTGAGTTGCTCGAATAGCTCATTGATGTTGGGAAGTGGGTACTTGTTCTTGATTGTCTTCTTATTCAATGGACGGTAATCGACGCAAAGTCGGTCCGTGCCATCCTTCTTCTGGACAAAAAGAACTCCACAACCCCAAGGAGAAGAACTCGGTCTGATCAGACCCAGACGCTCTTGTTCATCGAGCTGTTTCTTCAATTCCTTCAACTCTTTAGGTCCAAGCTTGTAAGGACGCTTGCAAACGGGTTCCGTGCCAGGCTCAAGATCAATAACGAATTCAACTGGCCGGTGCGGAGGCATACCCGGAAGCTCTTCTGGAAAAACATCTTGGTACTCACGAACGACTGGAATTTGAGAGATAGGGTCCAATTCACCCTTCTCATTGAGAGCGAACAACCGAATGGTATCATCACGAGAGGCATAGATGATCACATCGTTAGAAGAGTGGGTCAATTGAATTTCCCTGGCAGCACAATCAAGTTGAGCCTTGTGCTTATAGAGCCAGTCCATCCCAAGAATAAGACAATATCAGAGTCACCAAGAACAATTGGTTTGGCCAGAAATCTATAGTCGCCCATCTTGACAGAAACATCCGGGACAAAAACATTAGATGTCATTTGCTTGCCCGGGGACACAATAGACAAAGGTCTCGGCAACACTTGAGTACCCAAATCATGCATAGCCACAAAAGGTCTAGAAATGAAAGAAAGCGATGCGCCCGTATCAAATAAGACTTTTGCAGGAATATCATTAACAGAAAGATTACCCATGATCACTTCTGAAGAATCCTCCGCTTGAGCTGCATTCAACATGTTCACCTTTGCAGACTGGGAATTATGCTTGACCACTGCATTGCTTGAAGATCTCACAGGAGGAGGAGGCGGAAGGCGCCTTTGGTTGAAGCACTTGTTCGCATAGTGACCCTTCTGCTGACATTTGTTGCAAGTCACCTCTGAGAGCGGACGATGGTAAGGAGCACTTGACCTTGGAGCTTGACTCTGAGACTTGTTCTGATAGCCAGGGTTGGGTGGGTGGGAAGATCCATGGCCACCTTTGTTCTTCAGTTGATAAGGCTGACGGAACGGAGGAGGAGGAGGCAACCAGAACTTCTGTTGCTTTGCTGCCACCAGTGAGGAAGAAGAGGACTGAACTGCGTCCCTGACTCTCTTCTTAGAGGCCTCACACTTGAGCTGAGCAGCTTCTTGTTTCAGGGCCATGTTGTAGAATTCATCATACTTCTTTGGCTCAAAAAGCACAAGAGCTAGCTGCAATTCTTCTTTGAGACCACGCCTGAATTGGTAGATCATACTCTTCTCATCAGGGATGTCTTTCTTAGCAAAGCGAGAGAGCTTCTGGAACTGGGTGTTATATTGATACACAGACATGTTGCCTTGCTTGAGATTGCGGAACTCCTCACGCTTACTCTCAGCAACACTTTCTGGAATGTGATGAGCTTTGAAGTCACTGCGGAACTCATCCCAGGTAATCACACGACCTCCTCTGGAATCTTTGTATTACTGGAACCATTCAGCAGCTTGATCTTTGAGTTGAAAAGAGGCAAACTTGACAAAGTCCTCAGGTCTGACATTACTGCACTCGAAATGCTTGTTGATGTCGACGAGCCAATCATCGGCATCTGTTGCCTCGACACAGTAGCTGAAGGTCTTTGGCTGATTAGCAAGGAACTGATTGAGGGTAGCGAAGTGCTGCTGATTGTTGCCTTGGCCTTGATTTCCTTGATTACCCTGCCCTTGGTTGCGATCTTGCAAGAGCTGAATCAGAATCTAAGCGTTGGCATTTGTGGCAGTCATCAAGGCTTGCCATGCCTCCGGAGGCGGAGGTGGTGGCGGAGGGTTAGCCTGATTCCCTTCATTGCGTCCCGGATTCTGACGCGTTGGCGGAGCCATCCTGAAGAGAGGGTGACATCCGTTAGCATCTTGGAAGAGATATGTTCAAGCTGAATCAAAGGATAGAAATTGCAACATATAGTCTTCACAATAAACATTCGAACGAGAATGAACGAATGAATTCCAAAGTAATTCATCACACTTCCATAAGTTGAGAAGCCACTTAGAAAAAAGGATATGGAATAAAATCAACAAGGTACGGATGTGAACAAATACTTGATAAGGATTACCCAATCACGAACCAAATATCTGCGGGAAGAAATACTAGAGCTACATGAATTCCCACTTATAAACTCCCGAAACTTTCCGGTCATGCAATCAGGTGTTGGGGATACAGGGGACACAAAATATATCACCCAAACTAACAATACCTAGATCCAGCTGTATCCATCCTTCAACACATAACCAAGAAACCTTCGGAAATCGTCTACCTCAACCTTCGAAAAACATCCGTTATACAAGTCATGGCAATACTCCCGCGCTCGCCTCAGTACTGGGCTATCAGGGTTATCTCACCAACAATTGTACAAAAGAGATTTTCGATGTCGGCGTACTAAACTCAGGTATTCCAGAACCGCAACGATAAAATTATGACGACAACACCTCGGAGCTCAACTCCCCGGGACACCTCCACTAAAACCCCTGCTGACGGGAGGCAACCAAGACAATGTTGTCATCATAAAACCATCGGAACGATTATAAGATACCCGCGTGATCCTAATTTTTTTTTAGTGAAATTTGAGAAGAGAAGGGTCAAAACTCTACGTCAGGATGCCTTACCAGAGCGATGAGGAGACTGGGAAGTAAAAAGAATTCCTAAACTCTCCGATATATAATTCCTAATTGACTCAAAACATTTTTCTAGACACAACTCGGCCGCTAAAAACGATCAATCAGTGGGGGCTCCTAAGGTCGGGGAAGGCTCTGATTACCAACTTGTAACGCCCTCGATGCGGCTATATCTCCCACGTGTCGAAGCACGACTTAGAGGCATAACCGCATTGAAAGCAATGTCGCAAATGACGTAATCTTCACACAACCCATGTAATATAAATAAGGGAAAGAGATACATAGTTGGCTTACACTCGCCACTTCACACAAGTACATAAATAAACATCCATCATCCAAATACACTCAAGGTCCGACTACGGAACCAAAATAAAGGAAGAATACCCCAAATGCTACACAGATCCCCGAATCAACCCGACTGGGCTCCACTACTGATCATCAGGAAAAGATACATAATAACGACCGCGTTCCTCGTCGAACTCCCACTTGAGCTCGGTTGCATCAACTGCACTGGCATCGTCGGGACCTGCAACTGTTGTGATAGTATCTCGTGAGTCATGGGGACTCAGCAATCTCACACCCGCGAGATCAAGACTATTTAAGCTTATAGGAAGGGGTAAAAGGTATGAGGTGGAGTTGCAGCAAGCGACTAGCATATATGGTGGCTAACATACGCAAATGAGAGCGAGAAGAGAAGGCAAAAGCACGGTCGAACAACTATGATCAAGAAGTGATCCTGAAACTACTTACGTCAAACATAACTCCAACAACCGTGTTCACTTCCCGGACTCCGCCGAGAAGAGACCATCACGATTACACACGCGGTTGGTGTATTTTAATTAAGATCAACTTCGAGTTTTCTACAACCGGACATTAACAAATTCTCATCTGCCTCATAACCGCGGGCACGGCTTTCGAAAGATAATACCCTGCAGGGGTGTCCCAACTTAGCCCATTATAAGCTCTCACGGTCAACGAAGGATATTCCTTCTACCGGGAAGACCCGATCAATCTCGGAATCCCGGACTACAAGACATTTCGGCAGCAATAAAACAAGTCCAGCAAAGCCGCCCGGTTGTGCCGACAAATCCTGATAGGAGCTGCACATATCTCGGTCTCAAGGCACATCCGGATGAACACTCCGTACAACTAAAACCAGCCCTCGAGTTGCCCCGAGGTGGCGCTGCAAAGGGCTCTAGTTTGGACCAGCAATCGAAGGAGAACTGGCCCGGGGGGGGGGGTTAAAATAAAGATGACCCTTGAGTCTGCAGAACCCAAGGGAAAAAGGCTTAGGTGGCAAATGGTAAAAGGCAATGTTGGGCCTTGCTGGAAAAGTCTTATTCAAAGCGAACTGTCAAGGGGGTCCCATAAATCACCCAACCGTGTAAGGAACGCAAAATCCGGGAACATAACACCGGTATGACAGAAACTAGGGCGGCAAGAGTGGAACAAAACACCAGGCATAAGGCCGAGCCTTCCACCCTTTACCAAGTATATAGATGCATTAATTAAATAAGCAATATTGTGATATCCCAACAAGTAAACATGTTCCAACAAGGAACAACATCTCCATGTTCCAACAAGGAACAACTTCATCTTCACCTGCAACTAACAACGCTATAAGAGGGGCTGAGCAAAGCGGTAACATAGCCAATCAACGGTTTGCTAGGACATGGATGGTTAGAGGCTGACATGGCAAAATGGGTGGCATGAAATAGCAAGTGGTAGGTATCGCAGCATAGGCATAGCAAAAGAGCGAGCATCTAGCAAGCAAAGATAGAAGTGATTTCGAGGGTATGGTCATCTTGCCTGCAAAGTTCTCAGGGTTGTCGAAGGCTTGATCCTCGTAAGCGTTCTCAACAGGTTCCTCGTTCACGTACTCGTCTCCCGGCTCTACCCAAAGCAAGAACAACAAGCAAAGGGGACAACCATCAATCACGATGCAATGCGCAAGCAACACGATGCAAAACATGGCATGATATGCGAGAAGTGATATGCAATGCATATGCGTACTCCGGAAGGAAAAAGATGAACCAGGCATAATCTTGGCAAACCAAGTATTCCACTGGATAGATGAGTTGATTTCGGTTGAAATCGATATAAAGATTACCAGAATCGGATGCACGGTTTGCAAATGACAAGCAAAACAAGAATGGCATGAATCTGAGATTAACAGCATGATGCTACTTAGCAAGCAACAAGAAATTAAGCTACTGCACCCAAACGTATCAACAAAGCATATGGCTGTGATCTACTCAACATGCTTGACAAAAGATGAACACTGAGCCACGGCTAATTCACATCAGAGCAGGTTCAAACAAGCATGGCAAAAGTGCAAAAGATAACAGGTTCACAGACTTAGTGAAATTAACAACATGCCAGAAAATAACATCAGGATGACAAGTTCAGAGCAAGAAAACTACAAGCTACAGGAACAGCACACAGCAAAGTATGGCATGGCATGAATCTACTCAAAGTACTTAACAAAAGTCCCTTACTGACGATAAGCCAAAAGGGATAAGAAAACATAATAACACCCATGTCAAATAAGCAAGTTTCGTTACAGTTTTTAGACAGCAGAAAACTGGGCATGTCAAAACAGATAACGAGTAGGCATGTTCGGGAGCTCGATGCACTCACTACAGAGAATTTCATGATAAATTAAGCATACATACATCAAGAAGACTTGGCATAGAAGCTAGACATTGCAAGAACAACATCATAGCATGCAAGGATCAACTACAACAAGCTTGGCAAAATCGAATAACAAGTAAACAATCTGCCAACAACGTTTTGAAGCAAAAGTATAGCTCGATTGAGTCAAGATATTTCACTCCATAAATGCAAACAAAACCATGGATGGAGATAACAAATCCATATTCTTAAATCACCCGTACTGATCATGCTCAAAATATGCATGGATCTCTCTTAAACAACATGAACACAAGGCATAAAAATAACAGCAGACAAAAACTTACTGACGATAAGCCAAAAGTATGGCATGGCATGAATCTACTCAAAGTACTTAACAAAAGTCCCTTACTGACGATAAGCCAAAAGGGATCAGAAAACATAATAACACCCATGTCAAATAAGCAAGTTTCGTTACAGTTTTCAGACTTTGCAGAAAACTGGGCATGTCAAAACAGATAACGAGTAGGCATGTTCGTGAGCTCGACGCACTCACTACAGAGCATTGCATGATAAACTAAGCATACATACATCAAGAAGACATGACATAGAAGCTATACATGGCAAGAACAGCATCATAGCATGCAATAACAGCAGGGAAAAACTTAGTGAAAATACAAAGTCCCTGAAATCAGCAACATCAAGTACCCTAGTTTGCATGCTTGTGCTAGTCACCACAGAGACCACAAAAATACATAGTAAAATGCACTGGAAAGGTAACATGGCATATTACAAAACACATGTAGGAATCAACTTCATAGGATGCACACATCAATCAAGGCAAAAATGACAAAAGTGCATGTTCAGATAAGATCCAGCAACTAACATCAACTAGCCCTCTTCTAACAGCATTTCGGGCATCAATATGAACTCAAATAAAAATGATGCAATTGAATGAAATGATGTAGTATCTGAGACAACAATTTGACATATTACACGTCCAAAACGGAGCTACGGATGCGAAGATATGGCAGGATGAACATGTGCTGATAATGCAAAATTATCAGGACTTAGAAGAGATTGAGAGGGCGGAAGAAGTCAACCAGCGCGCGGACTTCGAGGACGGCCGCGTGCTCGCCGGATATCGGCCGGGAGGCGGCGGCGAGGCGGGGGACGCCGGATCCGGGGCCGGGGCGGCCGGATCTGGCACCGGCGACGGCGGAGGAGGCGGGGACGGCGCGGGGCGGCGGTGGCCGGCGACGGGACGGCGAGGCCGGCGAGCGGCGCGGGCGGGCGACGAGCGGAAAGGCGGCGGAGGCGCGGGCCAGGCGGCGGAGCGCGGCGGGCGGCGCGCGGGCCGGGAGGGCCCCGCCTGGGCCCCGGCGGGCCGGCGCGGCGCGGGAGCGGCGAAGTGGGCGCGGTGCCACGTGGCACGCCCGGATTTCGTCCGGCGGCGGCGAAAGGAGCGGGGCTAGGGTTTAGGGGTGGATTCATCCGCAAATGGAGGAGGGGGAGGTATATTTATAGGTAGAAGGAGCTAGGAAGCTCCAAATGGAGAGCGGTTTTCGGCCACGGGATCGTGATCGAACGGCGATGGACATGGGTGTGACTTAGATGGGTTATTGGGCTGTTATTAAGGGGTTTTGGGCTGCAACACACACGAGGCCTATTCGGTCCTTCGGCTAACCGTTGGAGTACCAAACGAAGTCCAAATGATACGAAACTTGACAAGCGGTCTACCGGTAGTAAACCAAGGCCACATGTCAAGCCTCGGGCCATTCCAAGAAAGTTTAATACCCAAACACGAAGGAAATGCAAAAGGGGACGCCGGGGAACATAGGAGCGCCGGATTGCAAAACGGACAACGGGGAAAATGCTCGGATTTATGAAACGAACACGTATGCAAATGCGACGCACATGATGACATGATATGAAATGCATGACATGAACAAAAAGCAAAAGACGGAAAACCAAACCACGGAGGAAATATTATATAACATAGCCGGAAATGGCAAGAGTTGGAGTTACAATTATGCCGATATGGCAGTAAAGGGAGTAAAAACCCCATCCGGTGTCCATCTCTAGGTTACTTCATGCATCTTCTTCATCAGAGAGCTCGATGATGTTCATGTTGGCCCAGAGCGAGGTGAACTCCCTAATGTCCGCCTGAGAGAGCTCTCTGATGAAGGCAGGGAAAGCCGACGCCAGGTAAAAAATTGACTTCTGAGCACGGGTGCAATGGAGCACTTCATCTTGAAGTTCAAAAAACCTTAACTTTATGGTTCAAATTTTTTCAAATTTTTGTGTGCATGAATGTATAGCAATGCAGTATGTAGGGCCAAAATTTCAGCAATATACATGCTTGCATGTAAAAGATACTAAAAAGACAAAATACATGAAAATTAGGGGCTTATTTTTTGGTGTTTTGGGGCAGAAATTTTGCGTTTTTTGTGCAGCACGTACTTAGACCACATGCATGCTTATTCATATAAAAAAACAAATTTTCAAATCTTTTAAGAACCTTTCTTAAGCAGTTCAAAATAAAGTGCTCCATTGCCCCATGTTCTCAAAATCCGTTTAAGAATATAGCAGCTAACCACACAATTTGTATATTGTGACTAACTGGATAGAATGAGGAAACTAGCGAAAATATTGTGTAGCACCCCAGGATTAACACTATGCAGATCGAGCATCCTCTGCTAGCCTTTGCATAATATGGACCCTAAGGTGCCTACCTTTACCCAACATCTGCATTGGAAAACATGTATGCCGCATGGATGGAAATCGGTATCACAGCATAGATAAAAAAAATATTCTGCAACAAAAAATATATGCATATAGAACAACTCTGAAGAGTCGAATAACGAATATACATCAAGGGTCTTTCGACCAAGATACAACTCATACAACGGAAGCGAGCAAACCTTAGACAGATAATAATACAAATTGCCTTGAGAAGGCTTAAACGGAACAAAATGCGTCCATATTCCTGCCCAGACAGTTTGTGTGGGATAACCAGCTAGCATCATCAATCAACAAATCTCCTTCCTGGATTGTTGCCGGCTCGATGGCGACCATCCAGAAAAAAAGAGTAAATTAAGCGAGGAGACTACTCATTTGTACTTGCAGGACTTACGGAGACATACACTATTTGTGCTTTAGATATCAAAAGGGGCAAGGGATTTAGCGGCAACAAGCACTAGCACCTTGCATTCGTTTTTGCATTGAAATGTTTTACATAGTTTCAATGTATGGTTTAAATAATTAGATGCTATGGAGAGCTATATGTTGTTAGATGAGAACTATGTATGTACTTTGGTTTTAATGTGATGATGAACTTCTATTAATTTGGTCACTTAATTATCTATTCATGATGTTCTCTAATGGTTTTTGACACACTTAATTATATATAATGCACGCAGATGAACCGGCAATGGATGTACAGTGACAGACACACCTCTGAGTATATTAAGGGCGTGCATGATTTTCTCGAAGTGGCTGAGGCAAAACAAGCAGAATGGTTTTATGTGTTGTCCATGCCCTAAATGTGGGAATACGAAGTCTTACTCTGATCGGAAAATCCTTCACACCCACCTGCTTTACAATGGTTTCATGCCACACTATAATGTTTGGACGAGGCACAGAGAAATAGGGGTTATGATGGAAGACGGCGAAGAAGAAGAGGACGATGACAACTATGTGACCCCTAAATACGGTGATGCTGAAACGGGGGAAGATGCTGAAGATCAAGAGGAACCAGACGATGTGCCCAATGATGCTGCAACGGGGGAAGCTGCTGAAGATCAAGAGGAACCAGACGATGTGCCCGATGATGATGATCTCCGCCGGGTCATTGTCGATGCAAGGACGCAATGCGAAAGTGAAAAGAAGAAGCTGAAGTTCGATCGCATGCTAGAGGATCACAAAAAAGGGTTGTACCCCAATTGCGAAGATGACAACACAAAGCTCGGTACCGTACTGGAATTGCTGCAGTGGAAGGCAGAAAATGCTGTGCCTGACAAAGGATTTGAGAAGCTACTGAAAATATTGAAGAAGAAGTTTCCAAAGGATAACAAATTGCCCGACAGTACATACGCAACAAAGAAGGTCGTATGCCCTCTAGGATTGGAGGTGCAGAAGATACATGCATGCCCTAATGACTGCATCCTGTACCGCGGTGCGTACAAGGATCTAAACGCATGCCCGGTATGCGGTGCATTACGGTATAAGATCAGAAAAGATGACCCTGGTGATGTTGACGGCGAGCCCCCCAGGAAGATGGTTCCTGCGAAGGTGATGTGGTATGCTCCTATAATACCATGATTGAAACGTCTGTTCAGAAACAGAGAGCATGCCAAGTTGATGCGATGGCACAGTGAGGACCGTAAGAAAGACGGGAAGTTGAGAGCACCCGCTGACGGGTCGCAATGGAGAAAAATCGAGAGAAAGTACTGGGATGAGTTTGCAAGTGACCCAAGGAATGTATGGTTTGCTTTAAGCGCGGATGACATTAATCCTTTCGGGGAGCAGAGCAGCAATCACAGCACCTGGCCCATGACTCTCTGTATGCATATCCTTCCTCCTTGGATGTGCATGAAGCGGAAGTTCATTATGACGCCAGTTCTCATCCAAGGCCCTAAGCAACCCGGCAATGACATTGATGTGTACCTAAGGCCATTAGTTGAAGAACTTTTACAGCTGTGGAATGGAAACGGTGTACGTACGTGGGATGAGCACAAACAGGAGGAATTTGACCTAAAGGCGTGGCTGTTCGTGACCATCAACGATTGGCCCGCTCTCAGTAACCTTTCAGGACAGACAAACAAGGGATACCACGCATGCACGCACTGTTTAGATGACACTGAAAGTATATACCTGAACAAATGCAGGAAGAATGTGTAACCGGGCCATCGTCGATTTCTTCCGACCAACCATCAATGTCGAAAGAAAGGCAAGCATTTCAAAGGCGAGGCAGATCACCGGAAGAAGCCCGCCATGCGTACCGGTGATCACGTACTTGCTATGGTCAATGATTTACACATAATCTTTGGAAAGGGTCCCAGCAGACTAGCTGTTCCGAATGACGCTGAGGGACATGCACCCATGTGGAAGAAGAAATCTATATTTTGGGACCTACCCTACTGGAAAGACCTAGAGGTCCGCTCTTCAATCGACGTGATGCACGTGACGAAGAACCTTTGCGTGAATCTACTAGGCTTCTTGGGCATGTATGGGAAGACAAAAGATACACCTGAGGCACGGGAGGACCTGCAACGTTTGCACGAAAAAGACGGCATGCCTCCGAAGCAGTATGAAGGTCCTGCCAGCTACGCTCTTGTTGGGGAACGTAGGAATTTCAAAAAATTTCCTACGCACACGCAAGATCATGGTGATGCATAGCAACGAGAGGGGAGAGTGTTGTCCACGTACCCTCGTAGTCCGAAAGTGGAAGCGTTAGCATAACGTGGTTGATGTAGTCGTACATCTTCATGATCCGACCGATCAAGTACCGAACGCACGGCACCTCCGAGTTCAGCACACGTTCAGCCCGATGACGTCCCTCGAACTCCGATCCAGCCGAGTGTTGAGGGAGATTTTCGTCAGCACGACGGCGTGGTGACGATGTTGATGTTCTACCGACGCCGGGCTTCGCCTAAGCACCGCTGCGATATTATCGAGGTGGACTCTGGTGGAGGGGGCGCCGCACACGGCTAAGAGATCAATGATCAATTGTTGTGTCTCCAAGGGGTGCCCCCTCCCCGTATATAAAGGAGTGGAGGAGGTGGAGGGCCGGCCCTCTCTATGGCGTGCCCTAGGAGGAGTCCTACTCCCACCGGGAGTAGGATTCCCCCCTTCCAAGTAGTAGGAGTAGGATTCAAGGAAAGGGGAGAGAGAGGAGAAGGAAGGAGGGGGCGCAGCCCCTCCCCTTCGTCCAATTCGGACTAGGCCTTGGGGGGGTGGGGGACACCCAACCTCTCTCCTCTCTCTTTTCCCGAAAGCCCAATAAGGCCCATATACTCCCCAGCGAATTCCCGTAACTCTCCGGTACTCCGAAAAATACCCGAATCACTCGGAACCTTTCCGATGTCCGAATATAGTCGTCCAATATATCGATCTTTACGTCTCGACCATTTCGAGACTCCTCTTCATGTCCCTGATCTCATTCGGGACTCCGAACTACCTTCGGTACATCAAAACACATAAACTCATAATATAACCGTCATCGAACTTTAAGCGTGCGGACCCTACGGGTTCGAGAACTATGTATACATGACCGAGACACGTCTCCGGTCAATAACCAATAGCGGAACCTGGATGCTCATATTGGCTCCCACATATTCTACGAAGATCTTTATCGGTCAGACCGCATAACAACATACATTGTTCCCTTTGTCATCGGTATGTTACTTGCCCGAGATTCGATCGTCGGTATCTCAATACCTAGTTCAATCTCGTTACCGGCAAGTCTCTTTACTCGTTCCGTAATACATCATCCCGCAACTAACTCGTTAGTTGCAATGCTTGCAAGGCTGAAGTGATGTGCATTACCGAGAGGGCCCAGAGATACCTCTCCGACAATCGGAGTGACAAATCCTAATCTCAAAATATGCCAACCCAACAAGTACCTTCGGAGACACCTGTAGAGCACCTTTATAATCACCCAGTTAGGTTGTGATGTTTGGTAGCAGACAAAGTGTTCCTCCGGTAAACTGGAGTTGCATAATCTCATAGTCATAGGAACATGTATAAGTCATGAAGAAAGCAATAGAAACATACTAAACGATCGGGTGCTAAGCTAACGGAATGGGTCATGTCAATCACATCATTCTCCTAAGGATGTGATCCCGTTAATCAAATGACAACTCATGTCTATGGTTAGGAAACATAACCATCTTTGATCAACGAGCTAGTCAAGTAGAGGCATAGTAGTGACGCTCTGTTTGTCTATGTATTCACACATGTATTATGTTTCCGGTTAATACAATTCTAGCATGAATAATAAACATTTATCATGATATAAGGAAATATATAATAACTTTAGTATTGCCTCTAGGGCATATTTCCTTCAGCTCTTACGAAAGAAGAGAAAGAAATCTTCTTTGAATGCCTGCTCAGTATGAAGGTCCCGACTGGCTTCTCATCGAAAATAAAGGGAATAATAAATATGCCAGAGAAAAAGTTCCAGAACCTAAAATCTCATGACTTCCACGTGATTATGACGCAACTGCTTCCGGTTGCATTGAGGGGGCTTCTACCGGAAAACGTCCGATTAGCCATTGTGAAGCTATGTGCATTCCTCAATGCAATCTCTCAGAAGGTGATCGATCTAGAAATCGTACCAAGGCTAAGGAGTGATGTGGCTCAATGTCTTGTCAGTTTCGAGCTAGTGTTCCCACCATCCTTCTTCAATATCATGACACACGTCCTAGTTCATCTAGTTGACGAGATTATCATTCTGGAGCCCGTATTTCTACACAATATGTTCCCCTTTGAGAGGTTCATGGGAGTCCTAAAGAAATATGTCCGTAACCGAGCTAGGCCAGAAGGAAGCATCTCCATGGGCCATCAAACAGAGGATGTCATCGGGTTTTGTGTTGACTTCATTCCTGGCCTTAAGAAGATAGGTCTCCCTAAATCGCGGTATGAGGGGAGACTGACTGGAAAAGGCACGCTTGGAGGGGACTCAATAATATGCAGGGACGGATATTCTTGGTCTCAAGCACACTGCACAGTTCTACAGAACTCTACCTTGGTGACTCCGTATGTCGATGAACACAAGAACAGTTTGCGCTCCAAACACCCGGAGCAGTGCGACGACTGGATTACATGTGAACACATCAGGACTTTCAGCAGTTGGTTGGAAACACGTCTCAGAGGTGACAACACTATTTGTGATGAGCTGTACTTGTTGTCCAGGGGACCATCTTTGACTGTATTGACTTACAAAGGATACGAGATAAATGGGAATACATTTTACACGATCGCCCAAGATCAAAAGAGCACCAACCAAAACAACGGTGTCCGCTTTGATGCAGCAACCGAGAGGGGAAAGGTCACATATTATGGTTACATAGTGGACATATGGGAACTTGACTACGTACATGATTTTAAGGTCCCTTTGTTTAAGTGCAAATGGGTCAATCTGTCAGGAGGCGGGGTACAGGTAGACCCACAGTACGGAATGACAACAGTGGATCTGAAAAATCTTGGGTACACTGACTAACCGTTCGTCCTAGCCAATGATGTGGCACAGGTTATCTATGTGAAGGACATGTCTACCAAACCGAGAAAAAGAAAAGATGAGGAATCGAATACATCATACGATGAGCCAAAGCGCCACATAGTTCTTTCAGTAAAAAGGGACATCGTGGGAGTGGAGGGCAAGACAGACATGTCTGAAGATTATGAAAAGTTTCATGAAATTCCTCCCTTCGAAGTTAAGGCTGACCCAAGCATCCTGATAAACGATGAAGATTATCCATGGTTACGGCGCAATAAGAAAATGACACAAGCGAAGAAAAAGTGAAGACTTTCTCCCGCAACTATTATGATGATACCATGCCAACTTTGTAACATACGAGTATGATACCATTGTCCATTTTGTACATGCACATGCTATGTGGGTGAAATTATGATATCATGCCAACTTTCAACTTATTCAGAGTTCATTTGAAATGCTTTAATGTCTTATGGTTCGACCCTCGTAATACCATTAATCCCGGTTCGCTCCTTGTCAACTATGTTCTCACCAAGAACACTCAAGAGGGCAGCCACGTGGGCCATCGGTCCCGGTTCGTCTGGACCTTTTGGTCCCGGTTCCATGCACGAACCGGGACTAATGCGCCTCGCCCCTGGGCCATGACCATTAGTCCCGGTTTGTGCCACAAACCGGACTAAAGGGTTGGTCCTCGTTGCGGTCACAGCTTTGTCCCACCTCGCTAACCGAAGGGCACTCACACCGGTTTATAAGCATGTCCCTCTCTGCCTTGTTGAGGTCCTCTCAAAGTGAAAATAGATGCCCTTATACAGGGAATTTGACCTAAATTCACAGTGAATTTCTCTGAAATTCATAGAAATTTATTATGAATTTAGGTTGAATTCTCTCTATAGGCGCATCTATGCTCATTTTTTAGTAAAGTTAATCACAAACTTGTGATTCACACAAATTTCAAAGAATTCAAATTTTTACTATTCAAATTTGAAAACTAATGGCACTAACAGAAAGTTTATAATTTTTCTAAAACTAATGGCACTAACAGAAAGTTTTCAATTTTGCTGACCTAAAATCAAAAAGAATTAAAAAATAAATCAAAAAACAAATTAAAATAAATAATGCAAAAAGAAAAACAAAAAAACTGGAAAAAAACTATTTTTATAGTAAAGTAAATCACAAACTTGTGATTCACACAAATTTCAAGGAATTCTAATTTTAACTATTCAAATTTGAAAACTAATGGCACTAACAGAAAGTTTATAATTTTTCTAAAACTAATGGCACTAACAGAGAGTTTATAATTTTTCTGACCTAAAAGCAAAAAGAATTAAAAAATAAAGCGAAAAACAAAAGAAAATAAATAATGCAGAAAACAAAACAAAAAAACTGGAAAAAAACTATTTTATAGTAAAGTTAATCACAAACTTGTGATTCACACAAATTTCAAAGAATTCAAATTTTAACTATTCAAATTTGAAAACTAATGGCACTAGCAGAAAGTTTATAATTTTTCTAAAACTAAAGGCACTAACAGAAAGTTTATAATTTTGCTGACCTAAAAGCAAAAAGAATTAAAAAATAAAGCAAAAAACAAAAGAAAATAAATAATGCAAAAAACAAAACAAAAAAATGAAAAAAAAAACCCATTATTATAGTAAAGTTAATCACAAACTTGTGATTCACACAAATTTCAAAGAATTCAAATTTTAACTATTCAAATTTGAAAACTAATGGCACTAACAGAAAGTTTATAATTTTTCGTAACTAAAAGCAAAAAGAATTAAAAAAATAAAGCAAAAAACAAAAGAAAATAAATAATGCAAAAAAACAAAAAAAAAGGAAAAAACAATAAAAAAATGTCACTTATTGGGCCACCACAGCCTGAATACGACTAGAAACCCAACCTGGGCCAGGATTCAGGCTCGCGGAAGGCCCAGTAGGCCCATAGACAGCATAATGTGAGATTAGGCCCGTAAGCCTGCATTTGAAAGGAGCTCGAGAGGGCAGCCGCAGTGGGGCTTATAAACCACTCCGAGCCCCTCTCCACTAGCAAGGTGGAACTAAACTTTTGGCCGCGGGCAGCGCAAGGCCTTTGGTCCCAGTTGGTGGCACCAACCGGGACTAAAGGGGAGCATTGGTCCCGGTTCGTGACACCAACCGGTACCAATGCCCACCTTTAGTCCCGGTTGGTGCCACCAACCGGGACCAAAGGCCACCGCTTCCCGCCCTTTGGGCTGCCGAAAACTGACCTTTGATCCCGGTTGGTGGCACCAACCGGGACTAAAGGGGGCATTGGTCCCGGTTAGTGCCACGGACCGGAACCAATGCCTTTGCTATATAAGCCAGCACTTAGGAAATTTTCACATTTCCCTCGCCAGTTGCCGCCGACGACGCCGAGCACATCGACGCCGCCAGGCTGCCCCGACGCCGCCAGCCGCCCCTGCCGTCGCCGTTGCTCGCGCCCTCGCCGGACGCCGTCGGCCGCGCGCCGCCGGGCCCTGCCCCGACGCGCGCCACCCCTGCCCCGTCACCGTGCCACTCCCCGCGCCCCTGCTCGCCCCGACGCCACCGGCCGCGCGCTCCTCCCTCTGTGAGCACCGCGCATCTGCCGGCCCCGCCGCCGCCATGCAATTTTTTTACTTATACATGCTATTTTTTACATGTTTATAGATTTTCATATATATATATATATATGTATGTATGTATTTTTTAGATATATGTATTTTTTTTATGTATGTTCATATATGTATGTATGTATTTTTTACATGTTTTTTGTATGTATTTTTTGAATTGTAATGATGTTTTAAAAATACATACATGCAAAAGTTAGATTTTTAGAAAAGTTTTATCTATATATGTTCTCTGATTTAGTACATTTTAGGTTAGTTTCATTTTTAAAAAAGTTTTATATATTTAGGAAGAAGGAATAGAAGGAAGAAGAAGGAAGAAGAAAATGTTTTATATATGCAAAAGTTACATTTTTAGAAAAGTTTTATATATCTAGCTAGGAAAGGAAGAAGAAGAAAAAATGAGAGGAAAAAGGAAAATAAGAAGAGGATGAAAGGAGGAGAAGAGGAGAAACAAATAAGAAGAGGAAAAAAGAAAAAAAAAGAGGAGAAGAAGAAAGGAGTAGAGGAGAAGAAGAAAAAATAGAAAGGAATAGAGGAGAAGAAGAAAAAATAGATTCCTTTCTATTTTTTCTTCTTCTCCTCTATTCCTTTCTTCTTCTCCTCTTCTTTTTCTTCTTTTTTTTTCTTCGATCTTCTCCTCTATTCCTTTCTTCTTCTCCTCTTTTTATTTCTTCTTCGTTTCCTTATGTTTTATCGGGTCTGTCGTCGTCGATATACCCCTCCCGATAACTTCAACACGAGGGGGGGTCGATCTACCCCTCCCCGATAATATTATTTTCCCAAGTACGTATGTCGTCGTTGTCGATATAACCCCCTCCCGATAACTTCAACACGTGGGGGGGGGGGGTCGATATACCCCCCCGATAACATTATTTTCCCGTGTATGTATGTCGTCGTTGTCGATATTACCCCCTCTCGACTGTGATAACTTATACCGCGGGAGCACCCCCCGACCCTCTCGCTTGACCAAAACTCTCGAGGACACCCAAACCCTAGAAAAAAACGATGTCAGTCTCCTACCCCCTCCCGCCGCGCCCCTACCCGACAAACTCTCTCGAGGCCACCCCAAACCCTTGAAGCGTTGTCGAGGCCACCCCAAACCCTTATACGTTTGCCACTAATATATCCATCTGTCATGTTTGAATAATAATTGCCATGTTGTAAATATTTGTAGAAACTATGGACAACCCTCGAGACGAGGCAACAGAAGCGGTGTTTGGGGACATAACCGCGCAAGGAAGCGATGCCGTCTACTTGGTTCTCAACGACACCGATGTTTTGGAAGGACAGGGTGAAGAAGCAGGCTATGATTATGATCGCTCCGGTGACCCAATGCCGGTGCAAGAAGGAGACCGTGATGACGGCTCCGGTGACCCAATGACGGTGCAAGAAGGAGACCGTGATGACGGCTCCGGTGACCGAAACGAGTCCGGCCAGGTATATATATATATTAGTTAAGCCTGTGCTGACTAGCTAATTGATGCATTCATTGTTTTGGTCTGTACACATATTAATTAACTCTCGTCTTTCTTCTTTTTTCTAGCCCTCCGGATCGAGCACAACTTCAGTAAAGAGACGAGGCCCGAAAAAAAAGTTGCGCTTGAATGAAAGGTTTGAGATCACAGCAATCGCGCGCCACGGCCAACCGATTGAACCCATCCGGACAAAGGAAGCATTTGCTGCTCAGTGCGGGGTTCTTGTTAGGGACAAGATCCCAATCAGCATCCACCAATGGTATAAGCCTGAGAACAAAGACCCTGAGGTGTCTTATGCCAATGATATGCAGAAATATGATCTTTGGACTGAGCTGAAGGCAAATTTCACCCTACCGCCAGAGGAGGATCCGGAGAAGCCAGTTAAAGAGCAATTAATCAAGTCTCATGCTCTTAAGAAGATGGCAGACCTATTCAGGAGGTGGAAGAATGAGCTGAAAAGGTTTGTCGACAAAGAAGAGACACTAGAATTCATCGGCAAATATGAGAAGATCAGAGATCACTGGCCCGCATTTGTGGCCCACAAGACATCGGAAAAGAGTAAGAAGATGTCGGCGACAAACAAGCAAAATGCTGCGAAGAAGAAGCTTCACCATCGCACGGGGTCAGGTTGCTACCTCAAAGCCCGGCCTAAGTGGGCCAAGGCTGAGAATGATCTGCTTGATAAAGGGACCGAACCAGAGACAATGAACTGGCCAGACCATTTCCGGACTTGGTTCTTCGGGGCTGGCGGAACCTTGGACCCTGAATCAGGGAAGTTCCTTTGGACGGACGAGCAAATGAAAATACCAGTCAACAGGCTTCAGCACTATATCGATGCAGCGCAGCAAGGGACGTTCGTTCCAGACAGAGAGAACGACGAGCTCACAATGACCCTCGGGAATCCTGAGCACCCTGGACAGACACGAGGCATGCCAGGCTCCGTTCCGTGGAAGGCTGGTTTTCCGGACGCAGGCGGTTACAAATGCCAGGAGAGGAGGAAAAAAGTGGAGCAGACCCAAATTCAGATGCTGCACGAAAGGTTCAAGAGCTAGAGGAACGAGAAGTAGCTCGCAACAAGCGACCTGCCGAAACTACCCCCGAAGCTACCCCGCCATCTCAGCGGAGAAGAAGCGTGGCTTCCACCGAGCTGCTTCAGCCGGAGCATGTCTTGACGGCTCCTGCCAGCTACCCCATGGATGCTATCAGGGAGTCTCAACATTGTTACCTTATGACGCAATGGCAGAACTTCAAAGTCAAGGCGGCTGTCGGCTCTGTTCGACCTCCTGAACCCGGTGCAACTTTTCACTATCGTCCGATTCCAGAAGGATATGCTAGGGTGACGGTGGACGAAATAAAGGAGGGATTTGAGGACCTCCAGCTTGATCACCCTACCGGTGAAGGGGAGACTCAGCTAGGTTCTGCTCTGAAAACTCCATGCCTATGGTGGAAGGAGCTCATCAACCTTCCGAACTGGACGCCTCTGCCTCCTCCTCCTCCTCCGGTGAGTCAGGGCACTCCGCCTCCTCCACCGCCTCCTCCTCCGGCGAGTGACGATCAGGGCACTCAGCGTCCTTCTCCGGCGCGTGGCGGCGCTCCGCCTCCTTCTCCGCCTGCGCCGGCGCGCCTGAGCAACCACCAGCCTCCTCCTTCTCCGCCTCGCCAGCAAGGGCGGAAGAGACCCGTCGCCGCCCCGACTGCTCCGGCGCGTGGTAGTCCTTCTCCTCCGCCTCGTAAGCAAGCACGAAAGAAGACAGCCGCAGCCGCTCAGTCTGCTCCGGCGTCTAGCAATACAGCCAGAGGCGGGAGGCAATACAGATACGGTCCACCTCTCAAGCCTCTAGAGAAGTTACCGTACGAGAGGACCGCGGAGGAAAACACGAAGATTGTGCGGACCGAAGTGAAGGACTTCTTTGAAGGGTTGAAAGCAATGAGACATCCACCTCCGGAGGAGAAGGTAGATCCGGTGAAAGCAAAGCGCACTATCGATGCCCTGAGGAAATGATGTCTACTACACAATCTTCCTCTTGTAGACGTTGTTGGGCCTCCAAGTGCAGAGGTTTGTAGGACAGCAGCAAATTTCCCTCAAGTGGCTGACCTAAGGTTTATCAATCCATGGGAGGCGTAGGATGAAGATGGTCTCTCTCAAACAACCTTGCAACCAAATAACAAAGAGTCTCTTGTGTCCCAACACACCCAATACAATGGTAAATTGTATAGGTGCACTAGTTCGGCGAAGAGATGGTGATACAAGTGCAATATGGATGGTAGATATAGGTTTTTGTAATCTGAAAATATAAAAATAGCAAGGTAACTAATGATAAAAGTGAGCGTAAATGGTATTGCAATGCATTGAAACAAGGCCTAGGGTTCATACTTTCACTAGTGCAAGTTCTCTCAACAATAATAACATAATTTGATCATATAACTATCCCTCAACATGCAACAAACAGTCACTCCAAAGTCACTAATAGCGGAGAACAAACGAAGAGATTATGGTAGGGTACGAAACCACCTCAAAGTTATTCTTTCCAATCAATCCGTTGGGCTATTCCTATAAGTGTCACAAACAGCCCTAGAGTTCGTACTAGAATAACACCTTTAGATACAAATCAACCAAAACCCTAATGTCACCTAGATACTCCAATGTCACCTCAAGTATCCATGGGCATGATTATATGATATGCATCACAAAATCTCAGATTCATCTATTCAACCAACACATAGAACCTCAAAGAGTGCCCCAAAGTTTCTACCGGAGAATCACGACGAAAACGTGTGCCAACCCCTATGCATAGGTTCATGGGAGGAACCCGCAAGTTGATACCAAAACATACATCAAGTGAATCACGTGATATCCCATTGTCACCACAGATACGCACGGCAAGACATACATCAAGTGTTCTCAAATCTTTAAAGACTCAATCCGATAAGATAACTTCAAAGGGGAAACTCAATCCATTACAAGAGAGTAGAGGGGGAGAAACATCATAATGATCCAACTATAATAGCAAAGATCGCGATACATCAAGATCGTGCCAAATCAAGAACACGAGAGAGAGAGAGATCAAACACATAGCTACTGGTACATACCCTCAGCCCCGAGGGTGAACTACTCCCTCCTCGTCATGGAGAGTGCAGGGATGATGAAGATGGCCATCGGTGAGGGATCTCCCCCTCCGGCAGGGTGCCGGAATAGGGTCCCGATTGGTTTTTCGTGGCTCTGGAGGTTTGCAGCGGCGGAACTCCCGATCTATTCTGCTCCTCGAAGTTTTTAGGGTATATGGGTATATATAGGGGGAAGAAATATGTCAGGGGAGCGACGAGGGGCCCACGAGGGTGGAGGGCGCGCCCCCTGCCTCGTGCCTCCCTCGTTGCTTCCTTGACGTGGACCTCCGGGGGGCCCAAGAGGCAGGGGGCGCGCCCTAGGGGGGGCTCCCCCCACCCTCGTGGCCACCTCCCTCCTTTCCTGACGTGCACTCCAAGCTTTTCCGGTAGCTTTCCTTCCAAAAATAACTTCTCCGGTTGATTTCATTCCGTTTCGACTCCGTTTGATATTCATTTTCTTCAAAACACTGAAATAGGCAAAAAACAGCAATTCTGGGCTGGGCCTCCGGTTAATAGGTTAGTCCCAAAATAATATAAAAGTGGATAATAAAGCCCAATATTGTCCAAAACAGTAGATAATATAGCATGGAGCAATCAAAAATTATAGATACGTTGGAGACGTATCAGGAAACCACCAAAGTCTCCGCCGAAAACAAACTATGAGCGCATTACTCAAAAGGCATATCAAGAAGCGGAGCGGTCGGGAAGTACTGTCAGTGATCAAAGGTTAAAAGAACGAGCAGCTGGGAAAAAAATTGCCCAGCTCGGCAAACAAGCGAACCAATCGTGCCCCCCCCCCCCGCTCAATGTGTCTAGCGACATCGTCGCTAATGCTCCGGGGATGGTGCCCGGTTATAGAAATCTTGGAGATTACCTGCCCGACGATGTACATTATGATTTCTTGGAGGTGGACGAACACAGATACGAGTACGGGAAGCCTCTCGTCAAAGATGAAAAATCTCTAACAACGATGATGCGAAGATTCCATAATTGGTACATGAAAACCTGCAGAGAGTCTGGGGGGACGAATACTTTGTATCTGAGAATTAAAGAGGAGCACGACCTCGTTGGGACTAATCTGTTGCATGTTCCATTTGAGGAGTTCTTCCAGTTCTTCAATCAAAAGGCCCTTGATATATTAACAGTCACTTACTACTGTCTGTAAGTACTATTTCTGTCATTAAGTCTCTATATATAGCTCAGCTCTTTCATTGCATGTATTTATAATTATCCTCACTATATTATCCAGATTGAAGACCGTCGAGTGCAGAAAAGCAGAAATGTATGATATTGGGTTCATTAACACAAATCTCATAGATGAATTTCAGGTTACAAAGGACACCGAAGAGGCCGATGCCAACTTGTTACAATCGTTGCTCAAAAATCGAAACAAAGATTTAATACTCTTTCCTTACAACTTCGAGGGAGTGTTACTGTCGTGTGCATATTCGGTTTCCCTTATTACTCGAGCGAGGTTATAGTAATGTAACTGATGAGTTATGCATGCGTGCGCATCTTCCACTATATTCTCCTGGAGATTGAGCTTGAGCGGGGACTAGTAACCGTCTTAGACTCGAGACGAAAAGATCCCGAAACCTATGCGGACATGAATAAAATGCTCAACAAGTAAGTTCAATCGATCATTATCGCACCATATCGGCAACTTTTTGTTCATTTCCTGATATCTCAAGTAATAATAATTATTTTCTTTGTCTTGCAGGGTTTGGAAACAGTTCACCGTAGAAGCTCCGGGACTGCCGAAGGAGCTGCGATATACATACCCGAAAGTAAGTACTACTAGCTAGCTAGTTGCACGCATCTCGCGTTGATTCTATAGCTATACTTTCTTCAATGCCATTTATAATGCTTCATTATCAGTTTGATTGACCTCTATTTCTCGTAAAGTGCTTGTGGCAGGATCAAGGGAATGATTACTGTGGATACTACGTGTGCGAGTTCATCTACAATGCGACTTTTAAAAACAAGCGGGGCTACTCTAAAAGACGATATGAAGTGCGTAAGCAATAATATTCACAATTTCATTTTATGACACCATCATTTCTGTTGAGTTTCATTCATATATATGTATTAACCCCCTTCTTCAAATTAGACGTGGCAGATACGGAATGAACTCCTACCACAAGATCGCATTAAACCAATTCAAGAGGAATTGGCGGGATTCTTTCTTGACCACGTCATCAATAAAGCCGGAGAATACCATGTGGAAGTTGATTTCAAATGCTAGGGGATTGTAAGAGATCTTACATATTGTATATGTATGTAGCCAGTAGCGTCGGATAGATAATACGAAAACTTGTTGTTCGACCAATCTCTCGGAGAAGGAGAGGTCGATCACTTCTCTCGGTATGCATGACGAACTTCTGTACTTAATGGTTTCCTTCATTTTCTTACTAGCTAGCGTGTTGAGGGCCTCTCTATGTATAGTATGTAGCGTCGACCAAGCACGAACATAAGAGAGGACACTTCTCTCTATTAATTAGCTAGCTAACACAATATATGAAACACCTAAATTAACCCCCCAAAACCCCCAAACCCCCCCCCCCCCTTTGAAAAAAAAACAAAAACCCCAGCCACTGAAATGCTGACGCGTGAATGCCTATTGGTCCCGGTTGGTGCCACCAACCGGGACCAAAGGCCCTCCTGCCTGGGCTCGGCGCACCGGCCACGCGGAGGCCCATCTGTCCCGGTTCGTGTAAGAACCGGGACTAAAGGGCTAGGGCATTAGTAACGACCCTTTAGTCCCGGTTCAACAACCGGGACAAAGGGCCCTTACCAACCGGGACGAATGGGGGTTTTTCTACTAGTGTAAGGTGACAAATGATGAATTGATGGAAATTTTTCCTGCGAAAGAAAAAATTGATGATAGATCTGCTTTTCGCAACAACAAAAATAAGGAAATGAGGGACAACGTGGAGGAGCACTATCTCATGATATTACGGATATGTAGCTAAATGTAAGTCACCTGAATTTGAATTTGGGTCAGTCGATTTCACATTAAAAAGGAACAGTTGGAGGGAAGGAAGGAGCTCGCCGGAGAAGGCTACCCCATTATCTATCTGATGGTGTGAGGGGTAGTGAGCTCGCTAGAGAAGGCTACCAAATTATCTATCTTATGGGTGTCGCGGTGGTGCATGTTCGCCAGAAAAAAATTGTCCATCATCGGGGCTAGAGGGAAGGCCGGGGGCGGCGGCAGCACGACAGTGGAAGGTGGTTGAGGAGAGGGCGGGGCGCCGAGGCTGGCGAGACATTACAAACGAATTGACTTACCCTTGGGCTTTCAGTCGACTTACTTGTAGCGATGCCCTAATTTTTTGGGAGCAACTAGTTGACGAGCGCTCCTTCGGGAGCCTCACAACGATCAGTGCCACTTGGCACACTCTCAGCCGTTCGTCACGTGTCGTGCTTTGGGTGCTCCCGCCAGACTTTTTCCACACGCGTTTTCGGCTTTTAAAATGTTTTTTCTAGGTTTTTTGTACGTTCCGGTTTTCCGCCGGTCTTCCATAGCTTTTATTTGCGCAAAAGAATGCGTTTTATTTTTTTCTTTCGGGAGAGTCATGGTTTTGCTTCCGCGAGAGGCACGGTTTCGCTTTCGCGCGAGTCAGAAAAAACACGTTTTTTATTTTTTTTCCTTTCGCTAGTGGCACGGTTTTGCTTCCGTGAGAGGCACAGTTGTGTTTTCGCGAGAGGCACGGTCGTGCCTCTCGGAAACGGAAAAAACATGTTTTCTGTTTTTTTTCCTTTCGCGGAGGTACGGTTTTGCTTCCGCGAGAGGCACGGCTGTGCCTTCCGGAAACGGAGAAAAACGTGTTTTCTGTTTTTCTTTCTTTCGCGAGAGTCACGGTTTTGCTTCCGCGAGAGGCACGGTTGTACTTTCGCGAGAGGCACGGCCGTGCCTCTCGGAAACGAAAAAAAACACGTTTTCTGTTTTTTTTCTTTCACGAGAGGCACGGTTTTGCTTCCGCGAGAGGCATGGTTGTGCTTTCGCGAGAAGCATGGCCGTGCCTTCTCGGAAATGAAAAGAACGTGTTCTCTCTTCTTTCTTTCCTTCCACGAGAGGCACGGTTTTTCTTCCACGAGAGGCACGACTGTGATTTTGTGAGAGGCACGGTGTAAGCAGTTCGGGATTTGTACGCACGGTTTAAGAGATAAAACATTTTGAATAAACGAATCTAAAAAAAAAGGGAAAACTCACCGGTTGCGACAAGTGGCGCAGATGCAGCGCGTCACTTGTCGCAACCTGGGGAGGTGGGAGTGATCTTTGCAATGAGTATTCATCAATTAGTGATTACGCATGTTTTCGCATCTGATGCATGGCTGCCTTTGATTTTTTTTTTTTGAGGTTTGCCTTGAATTGACATGTAGGAGTATCCGAGAAGGTCTGTATTTGGGCCAGTTTTCCTTTGCACATGAACTGTATTTGGGCCGGTTAAGGTCAGCTTGTACGTACCCTAGACTGGATTGGATTGGATCGGATCGTCACCATCGATGTGTCCTCGTCCCGAACGTGGCCGGCCCGCTCATTACTTATTTCCTTCTCCCAAAACCCCTCCCCTCATTATCGATCTTCCTCTCCCTCTTGTTCTCAAGGAAACTTAAGCTACCTATAGGTTGTACATATGGCAGACATAGAGAACGTCGCCATAGCAGAGCCAGGCCCCATGTATTCGGTGTGGATGGAAAATTCGACACGAAACCTAAGTTATCGAGATTCTATATATGGCGGACGCAGAGAACGTCGCCATAGCGGAGCCAGACCTCGAGCGACGTCCCATGTCTTCGGTGTGGATGGAAAATTTGACAGATTACGTGCTGAGGTACATGACTCTCGGTGACGATGATTTGATGGTGGCGGTGGTGCCGGAGCCGCAGCAGCATACCAGGTTGACCCTCATCGTCCTCATCACCGTCGGCTCCATCTTTTCGTTTTTCGCAATCTTCTACGTGGCCTTTGAATACGAGAAGAACTACATGAGGGATGTTGGTGTTTTTATATGTATGCTCCTTGCATCCCTCCTTGGAACCTGTTCTATTTCGCTCATCGGAGAGTGCTACCATGGGTATCAAAACGAGGAAGGAGTAGCAGATTTCTTTCTCCAGCTATAGAGGTCCATATAATATACTCCCTCCGTAAACTAATATAAAAGCGTTTAGATTACTATTTTAGTGATCTAAACGCTCTTATATTAGTTTATAGGGGAGTACTAGAATAGATGATCATCCATGGATGTGTATGTTGGAAATTCACCCACAAGATCGATCACATCAAAGTTGCACGAACACACGCGCACACAAAACTGATAGCCAAAGGGCCCTTGTCGTGCCCTTGTTTCTCCTTTTTATTGATTTTCTGGTTTTCTCTTGATGTTACAAGACTCAGCATATACACGCATATATATATATGCGTCAACCTGTCCAGGACAAACCGACTCGACCTAGTAGACCTATACGGACTCTGCTACAGATTCCTTATTCAACTAGAGACACACGTACACATACTAGTACTAGGAAACTACAAACCACAACTCAAGATGGCTTTCCTATTCTACTACTACTAACACGTGCACTTTCCAAACTAATTAACCGGCAACGTTGATCAGTCTTAAACTAACTTAGGCATTGTTTGGATTATCCCAACAGTGTAAACACCAGTTGACACTAGTTCGATGATGACGGCACCAGCCACTATGTTCCTGTCATCTTACGTTATTGGCATCCAATGGGCAACTTGTTAATTTTACTCGTATGTAACTATATATTGCGGATACGGAACGACTCAAGGCGACGACTAGGTTTCCTCCCCTCGCCTGGTCGTGGCCACAGCGTCGTCGCGCGCATCCATGCGCCGGCACGAGGGTGAGATGTCCCTCATCGGTCCTGGCTGCGGCGCTGGCCAAGGCGCCTCCTCCTCCTCACACCCGTACTCGCCCATGCAGCCGGCGGCGGCCGGTGGCATCGGCGCGGCTGCCCGTAACTGCAGTGGGGAGCGCTGCCGGGAGTGTGTGCGCAGCGACGGAGATCCCAAGGCCGCACGTCTCAGCACTTTCTCGTACGTGGCCGCGGAGGTCACATCGAGAAACTGCGACACCGATGTTGTGGATGCGGCCTTCGGGTCAGATGTGAAGCCAGCGCCGGCATGCGACTACGCCGGTGCTGCCGACAACAACACAACTATGGTGAAGGATGGGTCGACCTCGAGTGAGGTGGCCATGGAACAATGCACGGGCGTTTATGATCGCAGTACCAGAGGCGCCCACGGACGGGGCAGATCTGGACGATGCTGCTTCGTTGTCGTGCGCCGATATGTCAGTGTCGGCGTCTCGGTGTGCGAGAGAGGTGAAGATGGTGGTGCCAGTGTTCGCAGAGACGACGACATGCACAACATCGTCAGCAAAGGATGCATGAGTAGTCATGGCGGCGGGGGCGGTGGCCTCCGTTGGTCATTGCGGTGGGGGTGGCGGCCCTCGATAACCGCAATAAGGAGATCAGGTGGCACAACAGTGCATATTCAAGTGCGTTGGCATATTTGCAGGCATAGCGGCGGTGGTCGTGTGTGGCACTCGATGCCGGCTCAAAGAGGATTTTCGTTCGGTGGGCGCGAGCGACGGAGTCCCACGCTGGTGAGCAAGGGGCGCAGTGGTGGTTCCCCGTCGACTTCTAGCTCCGGAGCAGCGGCTCCAACGGTATGGAGCTTGCTGCAGTGTGACTGGCGCCGGTGTGGAGTAGCGGCGACCAGTTTCGCACCAAGACATGGGCGTCCACCCGACGGCCATGACGGTGGTTTAAGGTGGGAAGGCGTCCCACCAATCTGCTAGTGTCGTTTGGCACAGGCGTGGAGTACTGACGAAGGCGACTATCGAATGATCTGTCATCAATGTAGTTCAGTTTTAGAAGAATTTATGCAAAAGATGCATGGATGGTGGGGCCATAGTACCGGTCCGATGAAGACTAAAAACAGCCTGCCACAACGTCATTAGTACCGGTTCGTGGTTCGAACCGGCACTAAATGGTGATGGTGGGGCCATAGCCTGACCGCAGGCTGACACAGCCTCTTTAGTGCCGGTTCGTGGCACGAACCAGTACTAAAGGTTCTCCACGAACCGGTGCTATTGATCGCCGCCACGAACCGGCACTAGTGTACACATTAGTGCCGGCTGAAATTCAAACCGACACTATTGTGCTTCACAAAAGACCCTTTTTCTACTAGTGAGAGTTGCTCATATCCTTGCGGAGGAAGGTTGTATTCATGAGCGATGCAAGACGTGGCTTCATGTTCCCTCGGGGTGTAGTTTTGACTCTTTGAACTCAGATGTAGACGAGAACGTTTAATAAAGAAAAGGGGCAGCACAACCAACTCAAAAAATAATAATCTTTCTTCCTTTGGGGAACAAGGTACACTTACCCAAATTCAGATTCTAACGAATCTCAATCATTCACATCGCGGTTGATTGAAATTAAGTGATTATGCAAAAACATAATTACTAATTGACATGCATGTGTCTACAGATCATGTGATGTGTCCAAAAGTGAATTGTTACTGATTCGGTTAAATAATAAGCAAAGGTCAATTTTTGGCCTCTGATGAATTGCTGCCGTGAATATATATATTCTTGAACGGGCCATTAACCCTTTTTCATTTACTGAATAACGAAAATACATAGTTTTATCCAATGTTTAAGGAGGCGGGAAACGGGAGAGCGAGTCCAAAGCATCGCCGGGACACCTACTACAGGAACTCATCTAGGAGACACCTGCTACGGGGCGAAAACCCGACGACACGTTGTTAATGAAAAGATCAAACACCGAGCCAGGCTCAACTAGGTAGCCGGGCGAAACGTAATTGAAGAACTTGGCCCCATCGGAAAGAAAAATGTAGCACCAAGAATACAATCGACATAGATTGTTCGGGCAGGAACCAGTCCCAGCACCGATCCCACGGTGCGCCACACGACTCTAGCATCAGGGCATAAGGCCCCTCCCAATGCTCCACCTTGTACATATACTAAGATTGTCATGTAGGAAAAAAATCTGACGTAACAAGGTAATTAAGAGGAGAAAGATAGTGAGGCGATCCCAGGAAGAAAAAAAATGTCAAGCGAGCGAACCTACGCAAAACACGAATGGAAGAAGCCCATCAATGGATGATGAAAAACTTTAGGTGTAAAATCATTAAATGATGGATGATAGCTACAACAAGTTAAGCACATATGCATTGGAGTCTTTAGTTGCCAAAGGTTTTAATGTGCTTAGCACCTCATGTAAACACCGATGCATTGGAAGAGAGGCCTAAGAAAAATAATTGCTGAGAGGTCCCCCTCGAACTACAAAACGAACACTTCTTATTGCCAGCCCAATCATTACTACATCTACTCATGACATCTCCAGTCAAGATAGCGTCTTGAAAAGGTTGCCAAAGAAAGATCTTAATCTTCAAATGAATCTTTGCCTTCCAAATCCATCTAAAGTCACACGCCGACATGTTTCTCTCCATATGCTCATACATAGACTTAGTAGTAAATCTATATTCAGGACGAGGAGCCCAACCGATCTGTTCTGATCCTGGGGTAATTGCTGCCTTGAATTGACATGTATCCGAGCAGGTCTGTATTTGTGCCAGTTAAGGTCAGCTTGTACGTACCTAGATTGGATTGGATTGTATCGTCACCATCGATGTGTCCTCGTCCCAAACGCGGCCGGCCGACTGATGATGGAAACAAACACGGTTCGTCCCTAACTGACAACATAGACGGTACCTAAACCAACCCCCTCATTGCCGATTTTCATCTCCCTAAACCCCTCCTCTCATTATCGATCTTCCTCTCCCTCTTGTTCTCAAAGAAACCTAACCTATCAAGATTCTACTATATATGGCGGACATGGAGAACGTCGCCATAGCGGAGCCAGGCCTCGAGCGACTTTCCATGTCATCGGCGTTGATAGAAAAGGTGACAGATTACTTGCTCAGGTACGAGACTCGCGGTGACGATGCTGCGATGGTGCCGGAGCCGCAGCAGCATACCAGGTTGATCCTCATCTTCTTCGTCACCGCCGCCGCCGTCTTCGCGTTTTTCTCTATCTTCTACGTGGCCATTAAATACGAGAAGAACCCCTACTATATGAAGGATATTGCGCTTTTTCTAATTGAGTTCCTTGCACTCTGCCTTGCAAGCCTTTCTGCTTTGCTCATCACAGAGTGCTGCGGTGAGTATCAACATGAGGAACGTAGAGTCGCAGATTTCTTGCTCCAGGTATAGAGCTTCCCTATTAGATATAGAATAGATGATCATCCATGCATGCATGATGTAATCACCAGTTGACACTAGTTCGATGGGACGGCACCAACCTTGTCATCTTGTCATACCAAAGTACATATAATACTAGCGGGTGAGAGAGCTCGTGTGTTCGGTTGTTGTTGTCCTACATGTTATTAGTAGTAGTAGATTAAGAACATAATTGATGTGGCCGAATATCTTGTTTTAGATTGTCCTTCAATGTACGATCTATATCTCAGGTTTGTATGTTGTTGACTTGATACTCTCTTTCAGAGTGATAAGAGTTGCGCTAGCTCGTATATCATATATATCTCAGTTAGTTAGGCTACTCTTTGTGTTACATCTGATAAGATCTTTATTTTTAGGTGAGCATGTTCATTTTTTTATCATTTTATATGCAATTTCCCTAAGATGCGCACGCTTGTCCAACAGATGGTAACATTGGGAAACGTCTATTCAATTATATGTGCAAAACATGGTTACAACTTACATTTGATGTATAGTGCATTTGGAAACCTTGGCCATGGCTCGGCTTCAGTGCAAGTGGGATACTGATCTGTAGCCACTATTTTCTTCAATTTTCAGCTTTTTCCAACAAACTTTGTAACATATATATATATATATATATATATATATATATATATATATATATATATATATATATATATATACCACCAATAACTGGTCGAGACTACTTCCATAATCTAGATCTCAAGTTTGTAAAAGTACTGGTTCTGCACATATGTTGAAAATATATGCTCATGTTTGAAGCATAAGTAGCTATAGAGTTATGAGACACAGTTTTGCAATATGTGGTGCTAAGTGTTGCAACTTAGACCAAAGACACAGTTTTTTTTATCATAGCGAGGCTAACAAACCAGAAAAAATCATAATCCATGCAATCAAGATAAAAAGAGGTAATAATTCGTACGGTTGGGGCAGAATACTCACCTAGATTGGCCAACCTGGGACTCGAGTTGGAGCACCTCAATTCCATCCCCAATCATCTCAGAGGTTTACGTCGCTAGAGTCATGAGAGCAGGTGCAACACTATGACCCACCCTGAGCTTGAAGGCCCGCCGTCTTCTCCAAAATCAGCAAAAGAGCGTCACAAACTGAACAATCGGGAAGATCAACTTTTAGGCGAGGCAGCAACCTAGTTAGAGCACCTCAATTCCACCCCCAATCATCTCAAAGGTTTACATTGCTAGATTCATGAGAGCAGGTGCAATGTAATGACCCACCCTTAGCTTGAAGGCACGCCGTCTTCTCCAAAATCCCCAAAAGCACGTGACACACCGAACAATCAGGAATATGAACTTTTAGGCCAGGTAACAACCTAGTTACTAGGGGCGATCATGACAGTGCTGACATCTAGGACGTAGTCACAGAGTGGTGGACCTGGAGGCGCGAGCGTTTGTGGAGCACTATAAAATGACATAGCCGAGTCACTGGGTTGAGGACGATGACAATTGCGATGGGCGAGAAGCAGCAATGGAAGCCAGAAAGAAATCGACATCCCCCCATTATCCACTGGGACACGCACATGGATGCCCCCGCGCCTGCCAAACACGCACTGTCTAGTGCCACGTAGGTCCTAGCGTCGTCGTCTAGCTCATCTTGGGTTATAATCATAATCTGGCCACGGTTGCCGCTACCCTCGTCCACACCATCAAGAAGCGACCGAGAGGCGGAAGACCATGGCTATTTGGTTCAAACAGAGGTTGGAGAGGCATCATAGATCAACGATGTAACAAACAGCATCGGCATCGTGCTTTACATCCACGACATGGATGCAGATAGGGAGCGGGGAAAGTGGAGATGGGGGACTCGTTGTTATGGGTAACAATAATCTTAGTAAAGGGATGGGGTGATCGGTCGCTATGTTTTTGTACCCTCGAGATATTTTTGCAGATTTCTAAAATGAAAGGGAGGTTGGTTTGTCAATGTTTTGTACTCCCGAGATATTTTTTTATGGAGTTCTAGAGCGGAAGGGGGTTGGTTCATCACACATACCCAAAATCGCATTGATCGGTGGACTGAACAGACTGTCGTAGTATGTAAAAAACCCTGCACAAAAACAGGAATGCCAATGGGCAATGGTAGTTGGTTCACATCCATGCATATTTGTTAATTTTACTTGTATCTTTATCTATGGAACAATCTACACTGAAGAGAGTATGTACGCGGTTAGAGCCGATGATCCAGGAGGATTTTTGCCCAACTTGGACGACAGCATAATTTCCGGATCGGTCCACCTCCACGGTCGACATAGGCATAGTGTTGGTCTCATATAACTTTACTGTTACCAATATGATGTTCTTTTACTCATTTAGTCGGACCTGTTACTTTTAGCTATGTGCATTCTAGCTCTACGGAGTCCGGGTGTTGCTCATAATATTTTGTGTCCGCTAGATACAACATTTTACGTTAAAAAAACGTCTTTTATTGGAAAAGAAAATAAACAAAAGTACATACAAACTACAAGCAGCCGGCCTTGGGTAAGTGCAGGAGGACAAGGGTTTTGGCTTTAAGTTTTACAAAAAATTAAGCACTAACCGAAATCATCAAAATTCAATAAATTTCAGTGATTTCGATTCGTGTTTCAGCCAAAAGGCCGGAATATTCACTTCAATTCAATTCAATATTTGATTAAAAAATATTTTTTTAAGTATTTGAATTTCGGTGTACTGCTATAATTGATTAAAAAATGTGAAAGTTAAATGATTTCAACAAGCGATCTAATAACTTTCAATTCAAAACATGCTATATTTCATAGCTTGTTAATAGCCTAGCATATAGCGGCTAACCACACAATTTGTATAGTTTGACTAGCCGGGATAAAATTAGGAAACCATCAGAAATATTGTGTAGCACCCCAGGATCCACACTATGCAGATCGAGCATCCTCTGCTAGCCTCCGCATAATATGGACCCTAAGGTGCCTACCTTTGCACAAAGTATGCATTGGAAAATATGCACACCGCATGGCTGGAACTTGGTATCACAACATAGAAGCATAGTCTGCAACAAAAACATATACGTATACAACAACTCTGAAGAGTCAAATAACAAATGAATACATCAAGGGTCTTTCGACCAAGATACAACACTCATACAACAGAAGTGAGTAAACCTTAGACAGATAAGAATACAAATTACCTTGAGAAGGCTTAAACGAAACAAAAGGCGTCCATATCCCTGCCCAGAGAGTTGTGTGTGGGTTAACCAGCTACCGTCGTCAATCAACAAATCTCCTTCCTGGACTGTTGCCGGCTCAATGGCGACCATCCAGACAAAAAAGAGTAAATTAAGCAAGGTGACTACTCATTTGTACTTGCAAGACTAAAGGAGACATACACTATTTATGTATCAGGTGTCAAAAGGGGTAAGGGGTATAGCGGCACCAAGCACTAGCACCTTTAAAGACACTCTACAGCTTGCATCTATTAGATATAAGGAAGGACTGAATATAAGAACCCTCTATGCTAATCGTGGTGCAACGCAACCCCACAGGTCGCGTCCATATTGAGCGTCTATCCTATTGCCAAACGTAAGATAGCCTTGCATTCCCCTTCACACCACCTTCGAAGATGAATCATCAGGGCATTGACTTGGCAGGTTTTATTAATTAATTGTAGTTGCGCAAGCTATATTACTAACAATATAAGGGCGGGCAGGTTTTAGAGATTACATGTTGAATTTGTGCTATGATCAAGTCAACAAGATCCAAGTTGTCCATAACCGCGAATACGACAATTCAAATAGATTTGTCACTACGGGGGTGAACCTGCATGCGCACGCTCATCAAACCCGGTTGTTGGCCAATTATGGACATGAACCGGAAGATTCGAAAACGACATGATGATCCCCTAACTACATCCAAGTCTAGAAAGCACCTAGTGAGTCCACACACGAATCAAGAGTTAGGCCGGTTCTTCGGTCATGACACAACCATTAGAGGTAAGTGGCTAGGATTGATTGTTCCTCAATCTAAGCTCAGTCACATGTCGGCCCACAGTTTATGAACAACCAGGGGGTTGTTGCCTCTAACTAAGGTCAACCACCTAGTGGATCCAAATGGAAGAAGAAAATATAGTACCACCAATGTGGTTCCTAGAAAAGGTATGCGCACACTTCGAGCACCAATAAAAGTGGATCCCAAAAACCACCATCACCGGTCCACCTCGTTCACGGTGGCTTTAGGGCCATGGAGGCACAGTGGACCCCGGCCTTTGCCGGCGGGAGGGATCATGCTCCGTCTTTAGTTAGAGTTTTCTTTTCGATGAGGGTTTGTATCTTTCTCATGGAGACAAGAAGGCAACAGCTCCCTAGAAATAGATTAATGTGTTGGAAATATGCCCTAGAGGCAATAATAAAAGCATTATTATTATATTTCCTTGTTCATGATAATTGTCTTTATTCATGCTATAATTGTGTTATCCGGAAATCGTAATACATGTGTGAATAACAGACACCAACATGTCCCTAGTAAGCCTCTAGTTGACTAGCTCGTTGATCAATAGATAGTGGTGGTTTCCTGACTATGGGCATTGGATGTCATTGATAACGAGATCACATCATTAGGAGAATGATGTGATGGACAAGACCCAATCCTAAACATAGCACAAGATCGTATAGTTCGTTTGCTAGAGTTTTCCAATGTCAAGTATCCTTTCCTTAGACCATGAGATCATGTAACTCCCGGATGCCGTAGGAGTACTTTGGTTGTGCCAAACGTCACAACGTAACTGGGTGACTATAAAGGTATACTGCGGGTATCTCCGAAAGTGTCTGTTGGGTTGACATGGATCGAGACTGGGATTTGTCACTCCGTATGACGGAGAGGTATCACTGGGCCCACTCGGTAATGCATCATCATTATGAGCTCAAAGTAACCAAGTGTCTGGTCACAGGATCATGCATTACGGTACGAGTAAAGTGACTTGCCGGTAACGAGATTGAACAAGGTATTGGGATACCGACGATCGAATCGCGGGCAAGTAACATATCGATTGACAAAGGGAATTGCATACGGGATTGCTTGAATCCTCGACATCGTGGTTCATCCGATGAAATCATCGTGGAGCTTGTGGGAGCCAACATGGCTATCCAGATCCCGCTGTTGGTTATTTCCCGAGAGCCGTCTCGGTCATGTCTGCATGTCTCCCGAACCCGTAGGGTCTACACACTTAAGGTTCGCTGACGCTAGGGTTGTAGGGATATGTATATGCAGTAACCCGAATGTTGTTCGGAGTCTCGGATGAGATCCCAGATGTCACAAGGAGTTCCGGAATGGTCCGGAGGTAAACAATAATATATAGGAAGTGCTATTTCGGCCATCGGGACAAGTTTTCGGGTTATCGGTATTGTACCGGGACCACCGGAAGGGTACCGGGGGTCCACCGGGTGGGGCCACATGGGCTGTAGGGGGTGCGCCTTGGCCTACATGGGCCAAGGGGCACCAGCCCCAAGAGGTCCATGCGCCTAGGGTTTCAAAGGGAAGGAGTCCCACAAGGGGAAGGCACCTCCTAGGTGCCTTGGGGGGGAGGGAAACCTCCCCTTGGCCGCCGCCCCAAGGAGATTGGATCTCCTAGGGCCGGCGCCCCCCCTTGGCCCTCCTATATAAAGGGGGGAGGGGGCAGCCGCAACCCCTGGTCCTTGGCGCCTCCCTCTCCCTCTCCAACACCTCCTCCTCCTCCGTAGAGCTCGGCGAAGCCCTGCCGGAGTACTACAGCTCCACCATCACCACGCCGTCGTGCTGCTGCTGGAGCCATCTTCCTCAACCTCTCCTTTGCCTTGCTGGATCAAGAAGAAGGAGACGTTACGCTGACCGTACATGTGTTGAACGCGGAGGTGCCGTCCGTTCGGCGCTAGGATCTCCGGTGATTTGGATAACGTCGTGTACGACTACCTCATCCCCGTTCCTTGAACGCTTCCGCACGCGATCTACAAAGGTATGTAGATGAATCTGAATACTCGTTGCTAGATGAACTCATAGATGGATCTTGGTGAAATCGTAGGAAATTTTTTGTTTTCTGCAACGTTCCCCAACAGTGGCATCATGAGCTAGGTCTATGCGTAGTTCTTCTTGCGCGAGTAGAACACAATTTGTTGTGGGCGTAGATGTTGTCAACTTTCTTGCCGCTACTAGTCTTATCTTGCTTCAGCGGTATTGTGGGATGAAGCGGCCCGGACCAACCTTACACGTACGCTTACGTGAGACCGGTTCCACTAACTAACATGCACTAGTTGCATAAGGTGGCTGGCGGGTGTCTGTCTCTCCTACTTTAGTTGGAGCGGATTCGATGAAAAGGGTCCTTATGAAGGGTAAATAGAAGTTGACAAATCACGTTGTGGCTTTTACGTAGGTAAGAAAACGTTCTTGCTAGAACCCTAATTCAGCCACGTAAAACTTGCAACAACAATTAGAGGACGTCTAACTTGTTTTTGCAGCAAGTGCTCGGTGATATGATATGGCCAAAGTTGTGATGAATGATGAATGATATATATGTGATGTATGAGATGTTCATGCTATTGTAATAGGAATCACGACTTGCATGTCGATGAGTATGACAACCGGCAGGAGCCATAGGAGTTGTCATTATTCTTTTATGACCTGCGTGTCAATGGAAACGCCATGTAAATTACTTTACTTTATTGCTAAACGTGTTAGCCGTAGTAGTAGAAGTAATAGTTGGCGAGCAACTTCATGGAGACACGATGATGGAGATCATGGTGTCAAGCCGGTGACAAGATGATCATGGAGCCCCAAGATGGAGATCAAAGGAGCTATGTGATATTGGCCATATCATGTCACTATTATTATTTGATTGCATGTGATGTTTATCATGTTTTTGCATCTTGTTTACTTAGAACGACGGTAGTAAATAAGATGATCCCTCATAATAATTTCAAGAAGTGTTCCCCCTAACTGTGCACCGTTGCGACAGTTTGTTGTTTCGAAGCACCACGTGATGATCGGGTGTGATAGATTCTAACGTTCACATACAATGGGTGTAAGACAGATTTACACATGCAAACACTTAGGTTGACTTGACGAGCCTAGCATGTACAGACATGGCCTCGGAACACAGAAGACCGAAAGGTCGAGCATGAATCGTATAGAAGATACGATCAACATGAAGATGTTCACCAATGTTGACTAGTATGTCTCACGTGATGATCGGACACGGCCTAGTTGACTTGGATCATGTAATACTTAGATGACTAGAAGAGGGATGTCTATCTAAGTGGGAGTTCATTAATAATTTGATTAGATGAACTTAATTATCATGAACTTAGTCTAAAATATTTACAATATGTCTTGTAGATCAAATGGCCAACGTAGTCCTCAACTTCAACGCGTTCCTAGAGAAAACCAAGGTGAAAGACGATGGCAGCAACTACACGGACTGGGTCCGGAACCTGAGGATCATCCTCATAGCTGCCAAGAAAGATTATGTCCTGCAAGCACCGCTGGGTGACGCACCTATTCTCCCTGCAGAACAAGACGTTATGAATGCTTGGCAGTCACGTTCCGATGATTACTCCCTCGTTCAGTGCGTCATGCTTTACAGCTTAGATCCGGGGCTCCAAAAGCGTTTTGAGAGACATGGAGCATATGAGATGTTCGAAGAGCTGAAAATGGTTTTCCAAGCTCATGCCCGGGTCGAGAGATATGAAGTCTCCGACAAATTCTTTAGCTGTAAGATGGAGGAAAATAGCTCTGTCAGTGAACACATACTCAAGATGTCTGGGTTGCACAACCGCTTAACCCAACTGGAAGTTAATCTCCCGGATGAAGCGGTCATTGACAGAATCCTCCAGTCGCTTCCACCAAGATACAAGAGCTTTGTGATGAACTTCAATATGCAGGGGATGGAAAAGACCATTCCTGAAGTATTTGCTATGCTGAAATCAGCAGAGGTAGAAATCAAGAAGGAACATCAAGTGTTGATGGTGAATAAAACCACTAAGTTCAAGAAGGGCAAGGGTAAAAAGAACTTCAAGAAGGACGGCAAGGAAGTTGCCGCGCCCGGTAAGCAAGTTGCCGGGAGGAAGCCAAAGAATGGACCCAAGCCCGAGACTGAGTGCTTTTATTGCAAGGGAAGTGGTCACTGGAAGCGGAATTGCCCCAAATACTTAGCGGACAAGAAGGCCGGCAAAACAAAAGGTATATGTGATATACATGTAATTGATGTGTACCTTACCAGTACTAGTAGTAGCTCTTGGGTATTTGATATCGGTGCAGTTGCTCACATTTGTAACTCAAAGCAGGAGCTGCGCAATAAGCGAAGACTGGCGAAGGATGAGGTGACGATGCGCGTCGGGAATGGTTCCAAGGTCGATGTGATCGCCGTCGGCATGCTACCTCTACATTTACCTACGGGATTAGTTTTAAACCTCAATAATTGTTATTTAGTGCCAAGTTTGAGCATGAACATTGTGTCTGGATCTCGTTTAATTCGAGATGGCTACTCATTTAAATCCGAGAATAATGGTTGTTCTATTTATATGAGTGATATGTTTTATGGTCATGCTCCGATGGTTAATGGTTTATTCTTGATGAATCTCGTACGTAATGATACACGTATTCATAGTATGAATACCAAAAGAGTTAAAGTTGATAATGATAGTCCCACATACTTGTGGCACTGCCGCCTTGGTCAGATAGGTGTCAAACGCATGAAGAAGCTCCATGCAGATGGACTTTTAGAGTCTCTAGATTATGAATCATTTGACACGTGTGAACCATGCCTCATGGGTAAAATGACCAAGACTCTGTTCTCAGGAACAATGGAGCGAGCAACCAACTTGTTGGAAATCATACATACTGATGTGTGCGGTCCAATGAGTGTTGAGGCTCGCGGTGGCTATGGTTATGTTCTCACCCTCACTGATGACTTGAGTAGATATGGGTATATCTACTTAATGAAACACAAGTCTGAGACCTTTGAAAAGTTCAAGGAATTTCAGAGTGAGGTTGAAAATCAACGTGACAGAAAAATCAAGTTTCTACGATCAGATCGTGGAGGAGAATACTTGAGTCACGAATTTGGCACACACTTAAGAAAATGTGGAATAGTTTCACAACTCACGCCGCCTGGAACACCTCAGCGTAATGGTGTGTCCGAACGTCGTAATCACACTCTATTAGATATGGTACGATCTATGATGTCTCTTACCGATCTACCGCTATCCTTTTGGGGCTATGCTTTAGAGACTGCCGCATTCACTTTAAATAGGGCTCCGTAGAAATCCGTTGAGACGACACCGTATGAATTATGGTTTGGGAAGAAACCTAAGCTGTCGTTTCTAAAAGTTTGGGGATGCGATGCTTATGTCAAGAAACATCAACCTGAAAAGCTCAAACCCAAGTCGGAAAAATGCGTCTTCATAGGATACCCTAAAGAAACTATTGGGTATACCTTCTACCTCAGATCCGAAGGCAAGATCTTTGTTGCCAAGAATGGATCCTTTCTAGAGAAAGAGTTTCTCTCGAAAGAAGTAAGTGAGAGGAAAGTAGAACTTGATGAAGTGTTACCTCTTGAACCGGAAAATGGCGAAACTCAAGAAAACGTTCCTGAGGTGCCTGCACCGACTAGAGAGGAAATTAATGATGATGATCAAGATACTTCTAATCAAGCTCCTACTGAAATTCGAAGGTCCACAAGGACACGTTCCGCACCAGAGTGGTACGGCAACCCTGTCTTGGAAATCATGTTGTTAGACAACGGTGAGCCTTCGAACTATGAGGAAGCGATGGCGGGCCCGGATTCCGACAAATGGCTAGAAGCCATGAAATCCGAGATAGGATCCATGTATGAAAACGAAGTATGGACTTTGACTGACTTGCCCGTTGAGCGGCGAGCCATAGAAAATAAATGGATTTTTAAGAAGAAGGCAGACGCGGATGGTAATGTGACCATCTATAAAGCTCGGCTTGTCGCTAAGGGTTATCGACAAGTTCAAGGAATTGACTACGATGAGACTTTCTCACCGGTAGCGAAGCTAAAGTCTGTCCGAATCATGTTAGAAATTGCCGCATTCTATGATTATGAGATATGGCAAATGGACATCAAAACGGCATTCCTTAATGGTTTCCTTAAGGAAGAATTGTATATGATGCAGCCGGAAGGTTTTGTCGATCCTAAGAATGCTGACAAGGTGTGCAAGCTCCAACGCTCGATTTATGGGTTGGTGCAAGCATCTCGGAGTTGGAACATTCGCTTTGATAAGATGATCAAAGCATTTGGGTTTACGCAGACTTATGGAGAAGCATGCGTTTACAAGAAAGTGAGTGGGAGCACTGTAGCATTTCTCATACTATATGTAGATGACATACTTTTGATGGGAAATGATATAGAACTCTTGGACAGCATTAAGGCCTACTTGAATAAGAGTTTTTCAATGAAGGACCTTGGAGAAGCTGCTTATATATTAGGCATCAAGATCTATAGAGATAGATCGAGACGCCTCATAGGTCTTTCACAAAGCACATACCTTGATAAGATATTGAAGAAGTTCAATATGGATCAATCTAAGAAGGGGTTCTTACCAGTATTACAAGGTGTGAAATTGAGCTCAGCTCAATGTCCGACCACGGCAGAAGATATAGAAGAGATGAGGGTCATCCCCTATGCCTCAGCCATAGGTTCTATTATGTATGCCATGCTGTGTACCAGACCTGACGTAAACCTTGCCGTGAGTTTGGTAGGTAGGTACCAAAGTAATCATGGCAAGGAACACTGGACAGCGGTCAAGAATATCCTAAAGTGCCTGAAAAGGACTAAGGAAATGTTTCTCGTTTATGGAGGTGACGAAGAGCTCGTCGTAAAAGGTTACGTCGACGCTAGCTTCGACACAGATCTGGATGGCTCTAAGTCACAAACTGGATACGTGTATATTTTGAATGGTGGGGCAGTAAGCTGGTGCAGTTGCAAGCAGAGCGTCGTGGCGGGATCTATATGTGAAGCGGAGTACATGGCAGCCTCGGAGGCAGCACATGAAACAATTTTGGTGAAGGAGTTCATCACCGACCTCGGAGTCATACCCAATGCGTCGGGGCCAATCAAACTCTTCTGTGACAACACTGGAGCTATTGCACTTGCCAAGGAGCCCAGGTTTCACAAGAAGACCAGGCCCATCAAGCGTCGCTTCAACTCCATTCGTGAAAATGTTCAAGATGGAGACATAGATATTTGTAAAGTACATACGGACCTGAATGTAGCAGATCCGTTGACTAAACCTCTCCCTAGAGCAAAACATGATCAACACCAGAATTCCATGGGTGTTCGATTCATCACAATGTAACTAGATTATTGACTCTAGTGCAAGTGGGAGACTGTTGGAAATATGCCCTAGAGGCAATAATAAAAGCATTATTATTATATTTCCTTGTTCATGATAATTGTCTTTATTCATGCTATAATTGTGTTATCCGGAAATCGTAATACATGTGTGAATAACAGACACCAACATGTCCCTAGTAAGCCTCTAGTTGACTAGCTCGTTGATCAATAGATAGTCGTGGTTTCCTGACTATGGGCATTGGATGTCATTGATAACGAGATCACATCATTAGGAGAATGATGTGATGGACAAGACCCAATCCTAAACATAGCACAAGATCGTATAGTTAGTTTGCTAGAGTTTTCCAATGTCAAGTATCCTTTCCTTAGACCATGAGATCATGTAACTTCCGGATGCCGTAGGAGTACTTTGGGTGTGCCAAACGTCACAACGTAACTGGGTGACTATAAAGGTATACTGCGGGTATCTCCGAAAGTGTCTATTGGGTTGACATGGATCGAGACTGGGATTTGTCACTCCGTATGACGGAGAGGTATCACTGGGCCCACTGGGTAATGCATCATCATTATGAGCTCAAAGTAACCAAGTGTCTGGTCACAGGATCATGCATTACGGTACGAGTAAAGTGACTTGCCAGTAACGAGATTGAACGAGGTATTGGGATACCGACGATCGAATCTCGGGCAAGTAACATATCGATTGACAAAGGGAATTGCATACGAGATTGCTTGAATCCTCGACATCGTGGTTCATCCGATGAAATCATCGTGGAGCTTGTGGGAGCCAACATGGGTCTCCAGATCCCGCTGTTGGTTATTGCCCGAGAGCCGTCTCGGTCATGTCTGCATGTCTCCCGAACCCGTAGGGTCTACACACTTAAGGTTCGGTGACGCTAGGGTTGTAGGGATATGTATATGCAGTAACCCGAATGTTGTTCGGAGTCCCGGATGAGATCCTGGACGTCACGAGGAGTTCCGGAATGGTCCGGAGGTAAATAATAATATATAGGAAGTGCTATTTCGGCCATCGGGACAAGTTTCGGGGTTATCGGTATTATACCGGGACCACAGGAAGGGTCCCGGGGGTCCACCGGGTGGGGCCACCTGCCCCGGGGGCTACATGGGCTGTAGGGCGTGCGCCTTGGCCTACATGGGCCAAGGGGCACCAGCCCCAAGAGGCCCATGCGCCTAGGGTTTCAAAGGGAAGGAGTCCCACAAGGCGAAGGCACCTCCTAGGTGCCTTGGGGGGGAGGGAAACCTCCCATTGGCCGCCGCCCCAAGGAGATTGGATCTCCTAGGGCCAGCGCCCCCCTTGGCCCTCCTATATAAAGGGGGGGGAGGGGGCAGCCGCAACCCCTGGTCCTTGGCGCCTCCCTCTCCCTCTCCAACACCTCCTCCTCCTTCGTAGAGCTCGGCGAAGCCCTGCCGGAGTACTGCAGCTCCACCATCACCACGCCGTCGTGCTGCTGCTGGAGCCATCTTCCTCAACCTCTCCTTTGCCTTGCTGGATCAAGAAGAAGGAGACGTTACGCTGACCGTACGTGTGTTGAACGCGGAGGTGCCGTCCGTTCGGCGCTAGGATCTCCGGTGATTTGGATAACGTCGTGTACTACTACCTCATCCCTGTTCCTTGAACGCTTCCGCACGCGATCTACAAAGGTATGTAGATGAATCTGAATACTCGTTGCTAGATGAACTCATAGATGGATCTTGGTGAAATCGTAGGAAAATTTTTGTTTTCTGCAACGTTCCCCAACATAATGTCCTCCCCGCCTAGCTCCAGTTCCAGCGGTGTATCTAGCACCATTGGTGGGCGTCTGGAGTCAAGTCTCCGGCAGATCTCAGGGGGTTCAATCGATACTAGTCTTCCGTTGATCCGTTTGGATCCTGTCTTTGTTTGTATATTTACAGGTTGGATCCTTGCAATCAAAACTTCTCTTAATCAGTGACGGTTACTGTTCTTGTGCTGGTCATGTGGGGCCTTAGAAATACGACTCCCAACGGTCTACTACAACGAGGTTTGCCCAACTCTAGTGAGAGAGGGGCGATGACAGCGGTGCGCCTTCGGCTCGCTTCGGTGCTTGTAGTCATCTCTAGGTGGTCTCCAGACTTGGATATAATTTTTGTTACTTCTACTAGCTAAAGGCCCCGCGCATTGCAACGGGAGAGAAAAATCCAATGGCCATGAGCACATTTTGCTGCATCACTGAGATATACTATCATGCTCTTTCTCATTAAGGCATTCCCTTTTTTGAAAATAACAGTATATATTTCACAAAAAATAAGACTAATGCAAACCAAGCCAACATCATTTGCTAACCTTCATCGCCGTTGGGACTAACAACAACGAAAATGTTGAAAGCCACCAAATCCTGAATGAGGGAATAACATCGCCTGTATCGACTTTCTGAGTGGAATATGAACCGCATCGTGAACGAAGAGGCGTTGCCGTTGTGGCACGTCAACCGGGGATCATCCCCATGCATCTCCTGACTCTAGCTCCAGCACCTCCATCCAACAAAGTCGAAGAAAAATCACCACATTTGCTGCGAGAAGATACCAACCAAGTACTGGGCCACCAAATGTTGCCAGCCACCGTGGCCTCATAAGAGCGTTATCCATGTAATGTATTTACAGACAATGTGCATGTATGGAATTTTACACTTCAATCACAAAAGCATGGAACAACTTGTTCGTGCATTGGATTTGTGTTGGTGTCAGACATAGACTAACAAAAGAAAAGGAGACATGTTCATTACCATCATAAATAATTGGATGATTTAAATATCTAAATTAACTTTTGGGTTAATTAACCATGTGAAAAGAGCCATTACCTTCATTAGCTGATATATTATTGAGAACCTAAAATCTTGAGGACCCTACATTTATGAACAGAAACTAAGAAAATAGATGAATACGAAATTGACTGGTCGAGACTACTTCCATAATCTAGATCTTAAGTTTGTGAAAGTACTGGTTCTGCACATATGTTGAAAATATATGCTCACGTTCGAAGCATATGTAGCTATAGAAATAACAGATGATTATTTTGAGAGTACCACAATGTCTGTTGGTTTCATACCAGTTAAGGCATTGACTATTGTTTCGGTTGTTTCCCGTCAACCTTCTTTCGGTTGTTTGTCGACCACATGAGGAGCATTCTTAATTCCATATGATCACAACATTGAACAACCAACTGATGCGTTCCGCAACAGAGAGATTACAATGGAAGAATTTAACACTACAACAGTACCTTTCCAATATAGTTTTCATTTCAGGGATGTCTACATGGACATGCCACCTAGTCAAAAAATGTGTATTGAAAAGCCATTGCACCTACACATTTCAAAGGCACTTTCTTTAGGTAATTTTCTCAAATATTTGTAAAAGACAAAATTTTGACATAATGTAACTTCCTATCTACACCTGCATATTGGTACATATATAATTGTCCGAACAAACAATATCAGAATGGGTTTCTTTTGGACCAGTTACGCACCATGTCTGCATCATATGACTGTGCAAAATCCCCACAAAGTGTAACAGTTGCATGCTTCCTCTAAAAATCAAGAAATTAGTTCATATGATCAAATTATGTATACAATGCAGGAGGTGGACATTATGAGGAAAACATACATTGTCCATCTGTTATAAAAGTTTGGCGCTCTGGCTTCCGAGCGGCACCATTAGGTTGGCCAAAACGTCCGTAACACCGATAATTAGATCAACAACGTCTACGGATCCAGACAGACTCTACGCTTCAGACTGGAGTTGTGCAAACTGTTGAGCGAATTCAGTTTATGGAAAGAGATATATGCTACATAACCGCATTAGTTCCAATATGTGGTGCTAAGGCCCTGTTTGTTTCAGCTTTGCTTGGATTTTAATCGCCTGTGGATTCGCTTCAGTGCCGAAGCTGATTCTGGAAATCAGTTTCACCACCGAAGTACACTTTGAGGTGCTTTAGGAAATTGCACTAAAAATCGACCAAATCCAGATTCAGCTTCACCGGCAAAGCTGATTCCAAATAGCAGTTTGTTTCAGATTCGGGATTCGACTTCACTCGCAAAGCTCAATCTAGTCCCAGAATCCGAAACAAACAGGGCCTAAGTGTTGCAACTTAGACCAAATACACAGCTTTTTTTATCATAGCGGGGCCAACAAACCCGAAAGAATCATAATGCATGCAATCATGATAAAAAGAACTAATAATTTGTACGGTTGGGGCAGAATACTCACCTAGATTGGCCAACCTGGGACTCGAGTTGGAGCACCTCGATTCCATCCCCAATCATCTCAGAGGTTTACGTCGCTAGAGTCATGCGAGCAGGTGCAACACTATAACCCACCCTGAGCTTGAAGGCCTGCCGTCCTACCCAAAATCACCAAAAGCGCGTCACAAACCGAACAATCGGGAAGATCACATTTTAGGCCAGGCAGCAACCTAGCTAGAGCACCTCAATTCCACCCCCAATCATCTCAGAGGTTTACATTGTTAGAGTCATGAGAGCAGGTGCAATGTAATGACCCACCCTTAACATGAAGGCCCATCGTCTTCTCCAAAATCCCCAAAAGCGCATGACAAACCGAACGATCAGGAATATGAACTTTTAGGCTGGGTAGCAACCTAGTTACAAGGGGTGATCATGACAGTGCTGACATCTAGGATGGAGTGGCGGACCTGGAGGTGCGAGCGTCTGTGGAGCACTGTAAAATGACATAGCCGAGTCACTGGGTTGGGGACGATGACAATTGTGATGGGCGAGAAGCAGCAATGGAAGCCACAAAGAAATCGGCATCCCCACACTATCCACTCGGACGCGCACATGGATGCCCTCACGCCTGCCCAACACGCACTGTCTAGTGCCACGTAGGTCCTAGCGCCGCCGTCTAGCTCATCTTGGGTTATAATCATAATCTGGCCACGGTTGCCGCTACCCTCGTCCACACCATCAAGTAGCGACTGAGAGGCGGAAGACCATGGCTATTTGGCTCAAACAAAGGTTGGAGAGGCATCATAGATTGACAATGTAGCATGGGCGGCATCATAGTTGAATGGCATCGGCATCGTGGTTTACATCCACAACATGGATACAGATACAGAGCGGGGAAAGTGGAGATGGGGGACTCGTTGTTATGGGTAAAAATAATCTTAGTAAAGGCATGGGGTGATCGGTAGCTATGTTTTTGTACCCTCGAGATATTTTTGCGGAGTTCTAAAATGAAAGGGAGGTTGGTTTGTCAATGTTTTGTACTCCTGAGATATTTTTGATGGAGTTCTAGAGCGGAAGGTTGGTTCATCACACATACCCAAAATCGCATTGATCGGTGGACTGAACAGACTGTCGTAGTACGTAAAAAACCCTGCACAAAAACAGGAATGCCAATGGGCAATGGAAGTTGGTTCACATCCATGCATATTTGTTAATTTTACTTGTATCTTTACCTATGGAACAATTTAAACTGAACAGAGTATGTACACGGTTAGAGCCGATGATCAAGGAGGATTTTGCCCCAACATGTGTGACAACATAATTTCCGGATCGGTCCACCTCCACGGTCGATATAGGCATAGTGTTGGTCTCATATAACTTTACTGTTGCCAATATGATGTTCTTTCACTCATTTAGTTGGACCTGTTACTTTTAGCTATGTCCATTCTAGCTCTATGGAGTCCGGGTGTTGCTCATCATATTTTGTGTCCGCTTGATACTACATTTTACGTTAATAAAAGTGTCTTCTATTGGAAAAGAAAATAAACAAAAGTACGTACCAAGTACAAGCAGCCCGGCCTTGGGTAAGTGCACGAGGACAAGCATTTTTGCTTTAAGTTTTAGAAAAATATCAGCACTAACCGAAATCATCAAAATTCAATAAATTTCAGTGATTTCGATTCGTGTTTCATCCAAAAGGCCAGAATATTCACTTCAATGTAATTCAATATTAGATTAAAAAAATAATTTTTATGTATTTGAATTCCGGTGTACTACTGTAATTGATAAAAAAAATGGGAAAGGTAAATGATTTCAACAAGGGATCTAATAACTTTCAGTTCAAAACATGCTATATTGCATAGCTTGTTAATATCCCACCATATAGCGGCTAACCACATAATTTGTATATTTTGACTAGCCGGGATAGAATTAGAAACCATCAGAAATATTGTGTAGCACCCCAAGATCGACACTATGCAGATCAAGCATCCTTTGCTAGCCTCCACATAATATGGACCCTAAGGTGCCTACCTTTGCACAAAGTATGCATTGGAAAACATGCACGCCGCATGGCTGGAACTTGGTATCACAACATAGAAGCATAATCTGCAATTAAACATATACGTATACAACAACTCTGAAGAGTCAAATAACGAATGAATACATCAAGGGTCTTTCGACCAAGATACAACTCATACAACAGAAGTGAGTAAACCTTTGACAGATAAGAATACAAATTGCCTTGAGAAGGCTTAAACACAACAAAAGGCGTCCATGTCCCTGCCTAGACAGTTGTGTGTGGGTTAACCAGCTAGCGTTGTCCATCAACAAATCTCCTCCCTGGACTGTTGCCGGCTCGATGGCGACCATCCAGACAAAAAGAGTAAATTAAGCAAGGTGACTACTCCTTTGTACTTGCAAGACCAAAGGAGACATGCACTATTTATGTTTGAGGTATCAAAAGGGGTAAGGGATATAGCGGCACCAAGCACTAGCACCTATAGAGACACTCTACAGCTTGCATCTATTGGATATAAGGAAGGATTGAATATAAGAACCCTCTATGCTAATTGTGCCGCAACGCAACCCCACAGGTCGCGTCCATATTGAGCGTCTATCCTATTGCCAAACGTCACATAGCCTTGCATTCCCCTTCGCACCACCTTCGAAGACGAATCATCACGGCATTGACTTGGCAGGTTTTATTAATTAGTTATAGTTGCGCAAGCTATATTACTAACAATATTAAGGACGGGCTAGTTTTAGAGATTACATGTTGAATTTGTGCTATGATCAAGTCAACAAGATCCAAGTTGTCCATAACCGCGAATACGACAATTTGAATAGATTTGTCACTACAGGGGTGAACCTGCATGCGCACGCTCATTAAACCCTGTTGTTGGCCAATTATGGACATGAACTGAAAGATTCAAAAACGACATGATGATCCCTAACTAAATCCAAGTCTAAAAGCACCTAGCGAGTCAACACCTAAATCAAGAGTTAGGCCGGTTCTTCGGTTAGGACACAACCATTAGTGGTAAGTGGCTACGATTGATTGTTCCACAATCTAAGGTCAGTCGCATGTCGGTCTACGGTTTATGAACTATCAGAGGGTTGTTGCCTCTAACAGTCTAACTGAGGTCAACCACCAAGTGGATCCAAATGGAAGAAGCAAATATAGTACCGCCAATGCGGTTCCTAGAAAAGGTATGCACGCAGCTTTGAGTACCGATAGAAGTGGATCCCAAAAACCACCACCACCGTTCCACCTCGTTCACGGTGGCTTTAGGGCCAAGGAGGCACGGTGGACCCCAACCCTTGCCGGCGGGAGGGATCCTGCTCCATTTTTAGTTAGAGTTTTCCGTTCGATTAGGGTTTGTGTCTTTCTCATGGAGAAGAGAAGGAAACAGCTCCTGGAAATAGAATAAGGTCCTCCCCGGCTAGCCCCCATTCCAGTAGTGTATCTATCACCCTTGGTGGGCGTCTGGAGTCAAGTCTCTGGCGGATCTCACGAGATTCAATCGGTACTAGTCTTCCACGGATCCGTTTGGATCATGTCTTCATTTGTATATTACAGGTTGGATCCTTCCAATCAAAACTTCTCTTAATCAGTGACGTTTACGGTTCTTGTGCTGGTCATGTGGGGCCTTAGAAATACGACTCCCAACGGTCTACTACAACGAGGTTTGCCCAACTCTAGTGAGAGGGGAGATGACAGCGGTGCGCCTTCGTCTCGCTTCAGTGCTTGTAGTCATCGCTGGGTGGTCTCCAGACTTTGGATATAATTTTTGTTACTTCTACTAGCTGAAGGCCCCGTGCGTTGCAACGGGAGAGAAAAATCCAATGGCCATGACACTACTAGGGAAAACCTTATACACAGAGTCTTGGCAGCAGCGCGGCACAAAAAGAAGCGCTACTGCTAATTAGCAGTAGCGCGGGTTTTAACCCACGCTACTACTAAGTTGATAGTAGTAGCGCGGGTTTTAAACCCTCGCTACTACTAAGCGGTCTCTACCGTGCCCCCCGACACATGCCATAGTAGTAGCGAGGGGTATAAACCCGCGCTACTACTAAGTTGATAGTAGTAGCGCGGTTTTATGCCCCTCGCTACTACTAAGTACGAGGTAGGTGAAGTCGCCATATCCTCGGCCGAATCCCCATCTCCTCCCCCAAATCCTTCCTCTCTTCCACCACTCTCTCCTCTCACTTTCCATACGCTCTCACATGGACCTCTTGCCCATGCACCCATCCTCCTCCATGGCGCCGAAAGAGGCCGCCGCCTCGCGCCACCGGCATCTACGAGCTCGCTGGTCTTCCACCAACGTCTAGGAGGCTGCCGCCCCGCGCCACCACATCGGAGCACCTCGCCACCAGGGACTAGCTCCGCTGCTCCCTACGTCACCTTCCTCTCTCCCTCGGTTTTCCTTTTATCTCTCTCCCTCTGGTTTGACTCACCCTCCCATGTCCATGCCCGTGCAGGTCGTCACCATGGATGACCCGGAGCTATCTGGCATGGTCGGGAAGAGGAGCCCCACGCCGCGGCCTGGCTCTGCCATAAAAACGGGCCCTCTCCAACAGCCACTGCTAGATCAGGTCTTCCGCTGTCCGTTCATGCATCCGGCGACGCCAATCATCGCTAGATCTTATCATTGCTGCCATTGACAGCACGCACGGGATCGAGATTTTTTGTTTTTGTTTTTGAAAGTAATAGTAGTAGCGCGGGGTATAAGACCCGCTACAGCTAATTAGCAGTAGCGCTGTTTGCAATGCACGCTACAGCTAACCATGTGTAGCAGTAGCGTGTGTCAACACCCGCTACTGCTACAAGTTAGCTGTGGCGCCGTATCAGTAGCGCGGGCACCCGCGCTACTGATACACCCAAAACCCGCGCTGCTGCTAGGCTTTTCCCTAGTAGTGTGAGCACATTTTGCTGCATCACTGAGATACACTATCATGCTCTTTCCCATTGAGGCATTCCCCTTTTTGAAAATAACTGTATATATTACGCAAAAAAGAAGACTAACACAAACCAAGCCAACACCATTTGCTAACCTTCGTCGCCGTTGAGACTAACAACAACGAAAATGTTGAAAGCCACCAAATCCTGAACTAAGGGCACAACATCGCCTGTATCGACTTTCTGAGTGGAATATGAACCGCATCACGGACGAAGAGGAGTTGCCGTTGTGGCACGTCAACCGGGGATCATCCCCATGCACCTCCTCGGGTCTAGCTCAAGCACCTCCATCCGACAAAGTCGTAGAAAAATCACCACATTTGCTGCCACAAGATACCAACCAAGTACTGGGCCACGAAATCTCGCGAGCCACCGTGGCCTCATAAGAGCGTTATCCATATAATGTATTTACAAACAATGTGCATGTATGGAATTTTACACTTCAATCATAAAAGCATGGAACAACTTCTTCGTGCATTGGATTTGTGTTGGTGTTAGACTTAGACTAACAAAAGAAAAGGACACATGTTCATTACCATCATAAATAATTGGATGATTTAAATATCTAAATTAACTTTTGAGTTAATTAACCATGTGTAAAGAGCCATTACCTTCATTAGCTGATATATTATTGAGAATCTAAAATCTTGAGGATCCTACATTTATGAACAGAAATAAAGAAAATAGATGAATAAGAATTTGGTGTTTAATTCGTATAAGTTACCAAATGCCCATTCGTGATTACAAAATACCTCTGACCTTGTTTTCACATCAGCCATAGAAAGCTTAAAGATTATTGAATGTTCATCAATTCTAAAAATTCATAGTTTTCAAAAAATGTTTAGAAATACCAGGTTTTTGGTTTTTATTATGATTTTTTTATTTTCTTTTCTTTTTCTTTTATCTTTTCTGTTTATATTTTTCTTTATTTCCTTTTCTTTGTTCCAATTTTCGTTATTTTTCTTTTTTTTCAAGATTTTTAAAAACTATGAACATTTTTCTTGAAATTCTGAACAATGATTGAAAATCATGAGCATTTTCTTAAACTCGAAAACAAAATTAAATGACGAACATCTTATAAATTCGTACACATTTTTAAATTCACGAAAATTTTATAGTATTTGCAAACATTTTTGACAAGAAATTTTCCATTTTTTGAGCTTTTTCAACCCGCAAACATTTAAAGAATCAACGAGTATTTTTTTGAAAATTGGTGAAAGAATTTCTTAAATCCACGAACATTTTTTTGATTTAACAAACATTTTTTGAAATGCACGATCATTTTGTGAACCATCAAATATTTTATGAGTCGATAAACAATTTTGTAACTCATGAAACATTTTTGAATTTTCGTTTATATTTCAATTTATGAACATGTTTTGAATTGGCAAAAAAACATTCTTAACATTTGTCCATACATTTACTATTTTTAAAAGTTATCAACATTTTTTGATTGCCCGAACATTTTTTATGAACCCGAAAATATTTTACTATTTATTGACCATTTTATTTCAAAATCCTTTTTTTCTGCTTTTTAAAGTCCAAAATTATTTGAGATACAAAAACGAAAAAAATAAAAATAAATGAAAAACAGGCCGTTCGGACAGGAACCGCCCAAATGGGCACGCAATGTATTCTCCCATCTCGAAGAGCGCATTGTTGGATGTACTTACCACGACGGCCAGCCCAGGTGTGGTATAGGCGTGTGTGAAACTTTTTTGGCACTTATAGGTAGTAACATTGGGAAATATTTTGCAACTCTGCAGGCAATTTCTGCAGCGTATGGGCAGAAACACTAATCCCTTTATTATTACTAGCAAAAGAGCCCGTGCATTGCAACAAGAGGGAAAAAAAATCATATTCTTCAATAGCCATGACTACATTTTGCTGCGTCACCGAGATACACTATGACTTTCAATTTCGTGAAATCAAGAACAATTTTTAAAATCATCAAAAAAATTGAAACTCACGCACATATTTGAAATCATGAACATTTTTCCAATCCATGTATACTTTTACAAATATTCTAACATTTCTTGAATTCTTAATCATTTTATTGTAATTACAAAAATTGAACAGTTTTTTTAACAATTCTCTTGAATCGGTGAATATTTCTACAATAGACGAACATTGTTTTAGAAGTTGGTGGAACAAATTTATAAATTCACAAAGATTTTCTTTATTTAATGAATAAGCGCACATTTTTTGAAATGCATGATCATGTTCTGAATCAGTAACATTTTGTTGAAACAATAAATGCTTTTGCAAGACAATTGTTTTTAGTATTTGTATGATATTTTCCATTCATAAACATTTTTTGAATTGCGGAATTATTTTAAATTTCATTAACATTTTTTAATACACAAAATTTTCAGAAAAAGCAAGAACATTTTTTGATTTCCCTAAGATTTGTTTTCAAAATTTTGAACATTGTTTGAACAAGCAAATATATTTTTTTAAATCGATATTATTTTTTGAATGCGGAATTATTTTCAGATTTATAAAGCATTTTATTTGAAAATTCTCATTTTTTAAATATCGGAACTTTTTTTAAGTCCTAAATTATTGAAAGTAGAAAAAATTGAAAAAGGGAAAGGAAATAAAAAAATAAACCAAATTTTAAAATCTAGCCGCTCAGACATGGTCCGGCCCAAAATGGGGCGCTGCGTCTTATAGCACCGCGGAGCGCAGTATAGGATGGCCATAGTGCATGGGCCAACCCAGGCAAGGGATTCCACTGTGTATAACATTTTTTTATCACTTTTTGATGACATTGTTCGGTAATATTTTGTAACTTTAGGGGTATTTTCATGACGTACTGCCAGATCCAACCCCTGTATCATTAGTTCGAAATATGGCTGTGAAATTATGAACATTTCTTAAAATCATGCACGTATTTGTAATTGTGTACCTTTTTCAAATTCCTAAACACATCAAACAAATTACGAACATTTTATAAAATCAAGAACATTTTTTAATTCATGAACATATTGTACTATTTTCAAATATTTGTTAAACACTTTTCATGAATCTGAGAACATTCTAGAATTGACGAACATTTTTTTTGGAAATTCGTGGCACAATTGTAGAAATTCATGGATATTTTTGATGATTTGAAAAAAGTTTTTAGAAATCTATGAACATTTTTTGGAATCAGCAAATATTTTACGAATGAATAAACTGTTTGGTAAGTCACGAAAAGTTTTTGATATTTCGAATATTTTACCATTCATGAACCTTTTTTTAATTGGCGGAATTTTGTTCCATTTCATTTAAATTTTTTAATACACAAACTTTCTAAAAAGTCATGAACCATTTTTTATTTTCCGCATATTTTTTTTCAACATTTTAAACATGTTTTGAATAGGCAATTTTTTTCCAAATAGCGAACATTTTAAGAATATAAATATTTGATGATTTATTAAAAAAATATTTCAAAATTCTCATTTTTTTGGGAACTATTTTAAAATCCCAATTTTTTTGAAGCATTAAAACTTTATCCCTCACAAAACTGTCATATCGTTTACAATAAGTGAAAGAATGAAGTCACGAGCATTGGACTCCCAAGTTTTAGACAAACTCGAGCTAAAAGAATGTTTATTTAAACTATCATCTACTAGATTGGCCTATCTACTACAGTAAATAAAACTCACACAAGCAAAATCTAAAGCCAATTGAGTGCACTCTGTTAAGATCAAAACATCAGGGCCCATATACGAATCTGAATTGGTTAACGCCTCCAAAGCAATCAAACTATCAGACTCAATGATATTTTTTGTGCACCCAATATTTGCTGCTAAAATCAAACCACTTTTGGATATGTTTCAACTCAGCTGATTCAACATTAGAGACATGAGGTAATGCCCATGTTGTTGCTGCTATAAAATTTCCATGATTGTCCCTCGCCACAACACCATTAGCTCCCGATAAAGTTTCAGCATGAAATGACACATCCACATTAATTTTTTCTGTCCCCTCACCTGGCTTCTTCCACATATGATCAATCTTACGAACTGGTTGGTTTGATGTATGAGCTCGATAGAAATTTGTAGCTAACAGCCTTATAGACATGGCAGTGTGATCTGGAGTTTGCATAGTGTTTCCTCTTGTACACTGCCATCTCTGAAACCAGTTGTACCACATAGCCACGAGGATCAATTCAGAGATAGGTATGTCATACACCAATGAGCGTAGACAGATAAGAATTTCCAAGTTGACTGGGCCGAAGCGATCCTACACAACAGCCTGTTCGATCGATTCACCGAGGCCTAGTTCTGCACATACATCCTTTGCCCGTGAACATGTAAACAGACAGTGCTGGATATCCTCAAATCTAATTTTAAACCCAAATTATTGAAAGTAGAACAAAACAAAAACGGAAAAGGAAAAAGAAAGAAATTTAAAAAACAGGCCACCTGGACATGAGCCGGCACAAAGGGTGTGTTGCATCTGCATGGGCCGGCCCAGGCGAAGGATTCTCCTGTGTGAAGCGTTTTTTACAACGACATTGGTGGGTAATATTTTGCAACTTCGGGGGCAATTTTCGTGACGTACCACTAGAAGCAATGGCCCTTTATTATTACGTATAGATATGGAGGTACAGATTGTTCTTTGTATTGCCATGACAAATGATGAATTGTTTGAAAGTTTTTCCTGCAAAAAAAAACTTTGATAATACATCTGCCTTTCGCAACAACAAAAAAAGAAATGAGGGACAACGTGGAGGAGCACTAGCTTGTGATATTACTGATATGTAGTTAAATGTAAGTCACCTGAATTTTAAATTTGGGTGAGTCGATTTTGCATGAAGAGAGGAACAGTTGGAGGGAAGGAAAGAGCTCACCGGAGAAGGCTACCCCATTATCTATTTGAGGGGTGCACTGTTGTGAGCTCGCCAGAGAAGGCTACCCTATTATATATCTAAGGGGTGTTGGGGTGGTGCACGTTCGCGAGAAAAAAATTGTCCATCATCGGGGCTAGTGGGAAGGCCGGGGGTGGCAGTAGCACGGCGGTGGAAGGTGGTTAAGGAAAGGGCGGGGCGGCAAGAACGCGCACACGTACACCCTACCCCTATGAGCACCTCCGAATGATGCCTCGTCGTCGACGGGAATGTCTCCTCCCACTGAATATGCATCGCCGAAAATCCTGAAATAAATCCAGGAAGAAATGCGAGCACCAGAATTTAAACCCTGATGGGCTGGGGATATCACACAGACCCTCTAACCATCCAACCACAGGTTGGTCGCAGGTTTGCCTTGAATTGACATGTAACCGAGAAGGTATTTGGGCCAGTTAAGGTCAGCTCGTACGTACCTAGATCGGACTGGATCGACACAGTCGATGTGTCATCGTCCCAAACGTGGCCGGCCAACTGATTTATATGGAGATAAACTCGGTACGTCCCAAACCCTGGCTTGTCCTCAACACGAAACCTAACCTAGGGAGGTTGTACATATGGCGGACGTAGAGAACGTCGCCATAGCGGAGCCAGACCTCGAGCGACGCCCCATGTATTCGGTGTGGATGGAAAATTTGACAGATTACGTGCTCAGGTACATGACTCTCGGTGACGATGATTTGATGGTGGCGGTGGTGCCGGAACCGCAGCAGCATACCAGGTTGACCCTCATCGTCCTCGTCACCGTCGGCTCCATCTTTTCGTTTTTCGCAATCTTCTACGTGGCCTTTGAATACGAGAAGAACTCGTACTACATGAGGGATGTTGGGGTTTTTCTATGTACGCTCCTTGCATTCGGCCTTGGAAGCTTTTCTACTTTGCTCATCGGGGAGTGCTACCATGGGTATCCAGATGAGGATGGATTCGCAGATTTCTTTCTCCAGTTATAGTTATAGAGGTCCATATAATATACGAAGTACCTACTAGAATAGATGATCATCCATGCATGTGTAAACAGTTGTTGACACTAGTTCGATGGTGACGGCACAAGCCACTATGTTCCTGTCATCATACCTTATTGGCATCCAATGGGCAACTGTTAATTTTACTCGTATGTAACTATATATTGTGGGACGCGGAACGACCCGAGGCGACGACTAGGTTTCCTCCCCTCGCCACACACAGCTTGCCTCCCCTCGACGCCATCGCCTGCTCCTCCTCCTCCTCCCCTCCGCCCTCCAAGCCAACTTCTCCCGGTGCTTCATCGCGCGCCGACACTGCTCTATTCTAGGCGGCTTTGGAGGTCACGTCCGATCATGTCGCCGTCTTCCCGTGCCCTGCGCATGGGTCGGAGATCTCGGCCTGCTGCTTGGACCTAAGGCTCTGTTGGCTCCGTCATTCTCACGGGCAGTCGGACCGTGGATCTGAAAGGGGGGCAATCCATGGCGTGCCAGTCCTTGGGCTTCACGGATCTGAGCGGCGTTAGTTTAGGGCTCGGATGTTCATCGTCAGATGGTGCTTGGTGGTCTTGATTTAGATTCGGTCTGCCGGATTGGGGTGAGTGCACTGCAACGACCTCCTATGGCTCCATGACGACGGTGGCCACCGACAAACCTCCAGGAATATTCATCTCTAAAGATCCAGTAGTTGGCTTCGGCGGTGTGATGCAAATTATGGACGAAAACTTGACGCAAAGGGATGGTTGTCCAGCGGCGGCCATCGCACCGCATGTAGCTATCGGGATTACTGAAAAGTGATGGTGACAACACTTGAGTCACTTCGTTGGTGGTGCTATCTAGCACCCGGTCTCGAGCTCCGGGGTGAAAGCCTAGTTCTGGCCCGAGCTAGTTATACCTGACAATGACAATGTTTTTTTTAGATCGTTACCTTGTTGAAGGCATTGCTCGGATATGTTCAGATTGATTCTTCAGGATGAAAACCTAGATTCTGGCCTTGGTGGTTGAATCCGGTGACGGTGACACTTGAGTGTTGCTCCTTCCTGAACGCGTTTCTGTTGAAGAACCTTGTCTTCCGTGGTGGGTCATGTGATAGTTGGTGCGGATATGGTCATTGTTGTAGTTTGTCGATCGCGTATCTGATCACGTTTTTTTTTTCTTTCGCTCACGCATAGCTTTGGTCTTATTTGATTTTGATAGTTGTCGGTGTGTTTTTGTGTGTGTTGATGTTGGTTGTGTGCATTTTAACTATGTAGAAGCCGGATGTATGCTCATTATCTTTTTTTATCCTCTTGATACTCTATTTTAAGGCAATAAATCCACACTTTTTTCTTCTTCGGTACAATGAATGAGACACGTATTACCATGCAAAAAAAGTCACATACTTAGTACCTATAGCAGGTAGAGTGCATACGTACCCATACAATCTCCACGATCATACCTAAAACTTAGAGTAGGGAGAGGATTTGTGGCATCGTAGGTGCAGAGGCACCCGGACCCTCACTGTGCTTTTTCTTTTGACTTTCCAATTTGATTATTTATTTATTTTTTCAACAAAAAGTTCAAATTAAATTTCATTTTAAGATTCATGTTGCTTGTGGCAAGGGCTTTGAGATAATACTAATATCTATTTTAAATATGTTTTGATGAATTTTAAAAGCTCATTAAGTAATTTGTACCGTTGAAACTTAGTGTAAGTGAACAACAAGATCGCAAGTTTCAGGAAACGCGGACATCAAAATCAGAAACTTAGTGCAAGCGAACGACATAATCGCATGTTTTAGAAAGTTGTGAACGTCAAAGTCGTAAGATTCCGAAACTAAAACTTAAGCCTTGGTGTGCCCTCATCCTCATGCGAGATTCAATGACTTTGCGGATCGCCAAACAATCGGGCGGCCGGGCAAGACTGAGCAGATGCATGCTCCCGCACCTGCATACCCCTGTGAATTTCCGCATAGAGTACTGATACATGTTTTGGGAGTACAAGCTCGTAAGAAGCAATAACATGTACGTGCATCACATCACCTCAGTATTGTAAAACGCTTCAAGACTGATTCGGAGTAACTAGGGTTTTCCAGGCGCCGCCACCGCTTCATCCTCTCCCTCCCTTCCCGCCACCCGAGGGGGTCTCCGTGCAATGCCCGTGCAGTTGCCAATTAAGCTGGTGGTGAGGATTAGGGCGGTTCGCTCTACAGCCAAGGCTACGGAAGATGGGGTTGTGGCCCCGGTCGGCACGGCGACATCGCCTTCTCTGCACACAGTGTGTGTGGAAGGTATTAGCTGGCTCCCTTGGCTGCCGGGATATCCGTTGGCAGAGGTCGCTGCACGATGTGATGACCCTATTCCGTTCTCGATCCAAACTCTGGGCTCTCCCATTGTTTAGTTCTCTCTCCCCACTGGCTATGCCTCTTTTGTGGTCTTTGGCCACATGATTGTGCGACGGCGGGGCTGGTGATGCAAGTTGACCCCAGGGATACCCTTGTTCAGGTGCTCCAAGGCGGCGGCGGCGCTCCTGTGCGCCGCATCTCTCCCTGGAGACACCATTGATGGCTCTCCTTTCCATCCCTGGCCTAGCTTCCCAGGCGAAAGCTCAAATCCTGCCTTGGGTTGGGCGGCGGCAGTGTCAGGTGTGGTGTGACCTCCATGGAGGCGTCCCCTAGGGAAACCTGGTGTTTCAAGTGCTTGTAGCTATTACAAGTGGGGGTCTGGCGGTTGTCGAGTGAATGAGGCGACATTTCTTGGTTGATGAAAGATCCCGTGACATGTAGCTCTTCTCTGCCGACGTTCATGGCTATTCCAAGACGGGTCGGTGCCCTCGAGCCTGGGTGAAAGGGGAAAGGCTTCTCCTTCTCGGTGGCTAGAGTGTGGCATGAGTCGTGGATGCTTGATCTTTTCTCCATGGCTGGTGGATTTGTGCCTCGGTGCTTAGCTTTGCCTCTGCCTCGGCGGCTCCTTCCTTCGATGATTCTCCTGGTTGCTTACCCTTTGTTCTCAGTTACCTAGGGTGGTAGCGATGTAGCTGGTGTGTGTGTGCTTCTGATGTGATGTTGTTCGTGCTCTATGGCTATGCGAGGGGAAGGGATCCTCTTAGGTGTAAGAGAAGGCATTTGCTTGGGTATCTTCTGCCCTAAGTTCTAGACTTATGCACGATTCCTTCAGGTTTTCTGCTGATCCTTGATTTTCATCCCCGTGGAAATCTTACGTGTCTGATGTGCAGTGGGCTTCGACACTATTAGTTGTACTCTCCTTTTTTCTTCTTCTGTTTACTAGTAGTGTGAATAGCGTTGTAAGCTGATCAATCATCTCCCTTCTAACTTTGGGCATGTTTTGTGGTGACCATGTAATTTCTAGCCGGTTGATAGCTTCGTTAATTTAAAGTCGGGCTCATTACGATCATTTCATCTAAAAAACATTAAACTTGGTAATCGGAGCAAAATTCTGTGCTCTCAATGGCTGACTCCAACCCTACCACTAGTCCACCACCATCACGCTTCTCGTATCAACTTGGTACGGTGAATTTCCTACATGACTCACAAAGTGTCTACTGATGACCGGGTCAAAGATGCAAAGCTTGAAGATTGAGGAAATCACCATGAGTGCCTCGCCTACTGACGATCGGGTCAACGTTGTGAAGCTTGAAAATTACTGCACAAAGACATTTCACTCAAAAGTAACACAAAATGGGCAGAAAGATGGAAATACGTCCTGAAAGGGAGGCTTACACCATGCGACTTCCTCAAACTTTTGGAACTGCGATCAAATGCCACAAAGATCTGCATGCGCCTGACGTCCGGTTTCCCGCAACAACTCAGACTCGGTGAACAACCTGCCTGCATGGTCCTCAGAAGCCTGAGCTCCTTCTTCGAGATCCACAACATGCCGCTGAAGGGGATCCTCCACCAGATGATGTCCTCCCAAGTTCAATTCTTTCTAAGTTTTGGTTTATGGTTGTGGGAGCCAAAACCCGTAGATCCATTTGTAGGGTATCCCGGCTTGACGGTTAGGCCGGATGGTAGCAGGAGGCAGGGATTTACACAGATTTGGGCTTTCGCGATCGAGATAACACCCTTTTCCTGCTTGCGCATGTTGTGGTAGGTGTGTGTGCAAAGTACAAGTGAATACCAAGGGATTGTCTATATGGTATTAGTGAGCCCGACCTCCGTCTTATATAACATGCCAGGAGTCCTACGGTTACATATCCTAGTCGACTACATCGATCTACGTGGAGTCCTTCGCGGTTCCAGTATCTTCGGCTTGTACATAAAGTCTTTCGGAGTCTTCGAATAACACATCATGGGCCGCCGAACGGGGCCCAGGACGGAACAAACTTAGGGTCCTCAAGTTGAGTCAAATCCATATTCATATCCATGAAGACATTCTCTGCATGTCCATGAAAAACCCCATGGGCGAAACATTCTTTCCATTTCCAAACCCGATGGACATCGATACCCGACGGATATCCATTGGGCACTCTTAACACGTATACACAATGCATAGAACAACATTCAGATAAGCTCTTATATTGATATATCACACGTGCTCAACACCAAATAATCTCTCATATTCTTGATTTTCTTTAGTCAACATCTTCCATGTATCACCTCATGGCAGGCTAGGATTCACTTATGGTAAATATCGACTTTGCTCAGCCTACTCCACTACCAACCTAATCTCACTTAGTATCTTTTTTCCTTTGGGGACTTGGCTCGCAAAGTTGCAGCACTCGAGTAGGAGTGGCCGGTCGTCCACGATCAGTCCAGGGGTGCTCGTTCGAACCCGGCCAGGGCAGACTGACTGCCGTCGGAAGACGGATGGATTAAGGGAAACGTTAAAGGTGCATCTTTGAAGAAAGGGAATAAAGGAGGAGGTGGTACATGCTGATGGTGCGTCAGAAGATGGATGATTTAAGGCACATGCTGATGGTGCGTCTTCGAAGAACGGGATTAAAGGAGGTCCTATGGGATCACAAAGGTGAATTTGTTGCAGGTTCGTGTATGTATTTCCCTCTGAGTTTCACCCGGAGCTTACGGAGATCAAGGCTTGCCGGCGTGCAGTTAGGGTGAACATCAACAAACTTGTTCTCGAGACCGACTCACAGGTGGTGGTGGCCAAGCTTAACACGGATGAAAGAGATAAATCAGTATATGGACCAATGATAGGGGAGGTCAAGGTTTTGCTCAAGAAGATTCGATGGCCGCGACGTCGGCTAACAGAGTTGCTCATCTCCTTGCAGAGGAAGGTTGTATTCATGAGCGATGCAAGACGTGGCTTCCTGTTCCCCCGGGGTGTATTTTTGACTCTTTGAACTCAGATGTAGAGGAGAACGTTTAATAAAGAAAAGGGGCAGCACAACCAACTCAAAAAATAATAATCTTTCTTCCTTTGGGGAACAAGGTACACTTACCCAAATTATCAGATTCTAATGAATCTCAATCATTCACATCGCCGTTGATTGAAATTAAGTGATTATGCAAAAACATAATTACTAATTGACATGCATGTGTCTACAGATCATGTGATGTGCCCAAAAGTGAATTGTTACTGATTCGGTTAAATGATAAGAAAAGGTCCATTTTTGGCCTCTGATGCATTGCTGCCTTGAATATATACTATTTTGAATGAGCCATTAACCCCTTTCCATTAACTGAATAACGAAAATACAGAGTTTTATCCAAAGTTTAAGGAGGCGGGAAAGGGGAGAGCGAGTCCAAAGCATCGCCGGGAAACCTACTACAGGAACTCATCTAGGAGACACCTGCTACGGGGCGAAAACCCGACGACACGTTGTTAATGAAAAGATCAAACACCGAGCCAGGCTCAACTAGGTAGCCGGGCGAAACGTAATTCAAGAACTTGGCCCCATCGGAAAGAATAGATTGCTCGGGCAGGAACCAGTCCCAGCACCGATCCCACGGTGCGCCACACGACTCTAGCATCAGGGCATAAGGCCCCTCCCAATGTTCCACCTTGTACATATACTAAGATTGCCATGTAGGAAAAAAAACTGACATGACAAGGTAATTAAGAGGAGAAAGATGAGTGAGGCGATCCCAGGAAGGAAAAAAATGTCAAGCGAGCGAACCTAGGCAAAACATGAATGGAAGAAGCCCATCAATGGATGATGAAAAACTTTAGGTGCAAAATCATTAAATGATGGATGATAGCTACAACAAGTTAAGCACATATGCATTGGAGTCTTTAGTTGCCAAAGGTTTTAATGTGCTTAGCACCTCATGTAAACACCGATGCATTGGAAGAGAGGCCTAAGAAAAATAATTGCTGAGAGGTCCCCCTGAACTACAAAACGAACACTTGTTATTGCCAGCCCAATCATTACTACATCTACTCATGACATCTCCAATCAAGATAGCGTCTTGAAAAGGTTGCCAAAGAAAGATCTTAATCTTCAAATGAATCTTTGCCTTCCAAATCCATCTAAAGTCACACCCCGACATGTTTCTCTCCATATGCTCATACAAAGACTTAGTAGTAAATCTATATTCAGGACGAGGAGCCCAACCGATCTGTTCTGATCCTGGGGTAATTGCTGCCTTGAATTGACATGTATCCGAGCAGGTCTCTATTTCAGCCAGTTAAGGTCAGCTTGTACGTACCTATATTGGATTGGATTGTATCGTCACCATCGATGTGTCCTCGTCCCAAACGCGGCCGGCCGACTGATGATGGAAATAAACACGGTTCGTCCCTAACTGACAACATAGACGGTACCTAAACCAACCCCCTCATTGCCGATTTTCATCTCCCTAAACCCCTCCTCTCATTATCGATCTTCCTCTCCCTCTTGTTCTCAAAGAAACCTAACCTATCAAGATTCTACTATATATGGCGGACATGGAGAACGTCGCCATAGCGGAGCCAGGCCTCGAGCGACTTTCCATGTCATCGGCGTTGATAGAAAAGGTGACAGATTACTTGCTCAGGTATGATACTCGCGGTGACGATGCTGCGATGGTGCCGGAGCCGCAGCAGAATACCAGGTTGATCCTCATCTTCTTCGTCACCGCCGCCGCCGTCTTCGCGTTTTTCGCTATCTTCTACGTGGCCATTAAATACGAGAAGAACCCCTACTATATGAAGGATGTTGCGCTTTTTCTAATTGAGTTCCTTGCACTCTGCCTTGCAAGCCTTTCTGCTTTGCTCATCACAGAGTGCTGCGGTGGGTATCAACATGAGGAACGTAGAGTCGCAGATTTCTTGCTCCAGGTATAGAGCTTCCGTATTAGATATAGAATAGTGCAAATTACGCCGGGCGACGTTGGGAAAAGATCCTCACAGATGTGTGCAGAAGAACACCGGAAGAAAGCTGCAATTGATAGGAGCAGCGGCGGGATGGCTCTCCTCTCCCCCTTCCCTCCTTCTTCCCCGGCCCTCTCCTCCCCGTCCGCCCGTCGATCCGATGGCTCGCCGCTCCCTGCGTCTCCTGTCCTCTCGACGCCGGCTCTCTCCCCCGCCTCCCCCGCTTCCTCGCCCTGCGCGGCGCCCTCTCTCGATTCAGTCCTGCCCCCCGGCCTCGGAACAAGTTCTGGGCTCTGTCGTTGGAAGAGGCGGACTCGGATCTTAATGCTGAGGTTGTCCCCTCCCCTCTCCCCCTGGTCCCTCTCCCGGCGGCTCCGCCTTTAGCTGTTGCGCCGGCGGCTGCCAGGGTCTGAAAGTTCGCCCCGGGTGGTCGGGGCCGTACGGTGATCTGCGCAGAGGCTGGGAGCTGTGGCTGGTTCCAGGTGCGGCGCGGACGGCGTGGGAGGCGCTCGGAGGCGTTTTCCTCACCGGGCTCCATTGTCCCTGGGGGTGCGGGCTCCCGTTCGGGTGGTCTGGTTCGTTCTTCGCGTTCTCCTTCGCCTTCGTCGCCGGCGGCTGCGGCGGGGACGGCGTCGAGCTTGGCTCTGGTGTCTCCCCCCTAACCCTAGATCTGGCTCCGGTGCGGGAGGCTCGTGGGCCCCCCGCTCCGCCCCTGCTGGGCTGTTCTGGGCCGGCTGCGGGTGCTGGGCCTCCGGTGCTTTCGTCCTCTTTTGATTTCCCCCTTTTTCTGTCTTAGGTCTTGGGCCTGGCTTGACCCGATCTTCTCGGCCCGTCTTAGCTGGCCCGGCCCGCGCCTCCCCCCCGGCCGGCCTGGCCTCCTCGGGGTATTTATGGGTTCGTAAGGGTTCGTACCCACCATCTCTAGGGTTTCCTGCCTCTCCTGCTGACCTTTGCCGTTATCGCTTCCGCATCCCCTTCTTTCGCAGATCCCCTCCTCCACCACCTCTCTCCCTCCCCTTCGCGGCGGTTGTCGCCATGGATCGCTCGCGTGGTTCGTCCAGCGAGGCGATCTCTGGCCAGAAGCGGCGGCGGGAGGACGCGGGCGATGGGGTCGCCGATCTGGAGCTCGAGGCTTCCCTCCGCTCCAAGCTGGAGGCCGAGCAGGCGGCTCGTCTCCTTGTGGCCCGCGAGCGCGAGGCGTGGTCGTCGGGGCCGGCGGGGCTCCAGGGCGACAACCGGGCTGGGGCGCCGACGTCGGCTGAGGCCGGATCTGGATCTGAGGCCCCTGGATCGGGCGGATCTGGGTCTGATCCTTGGGAGGCCGCGGCGGTGGCCGGTGGTTCTGGCCTTGCCGGCCGCCCTCCCCCTCCTCCCCCGCAGGGCCCTAGTCCCATGGCTCGTGGCGGCGGCCGTGCTCCGTCCTCGTCTTCTGGTTTCGGTGGGCGTTCGTTGGGTCGTGGGAGCGGCGGCTCCGGCGGCCCTGGCCGCCGGTTCCCGTCGTCGGGCCCGGGCTCGTCCTGTGGTGCTCTGGGCGATGGTATCCTTCCCCCTCCTCCTCCCCCCCTTCTGTCTCGTCCTCCCCCTCCGTCTAACCAACCACCTAACCCTAATCTCACTTGGTTTGCTTGCCACCAACCTGGGCACTTCCAGTCGTGCTGCTTTAATCACCCCTTCTGCCTGATCTGCCATGAAGATGGACACCTCACTGTGAACTGCAACAATCGCCGTAAATCTGTTTCGTTTGTGCACTATGGCCAAGGTCTCCCTGGATGCTCCTTCTTCGCGTTGGACTATGAGGTCCCACAAGTCGCTGTGGCCCCTGCGCTCTCTAATGCTGCCATCATCTCGGTCAAAGACCACAAGATCTCTCCCCAAACTCTCCAGGATGAACTGCAGCTTTGGGATGAAGGCGGGTGGGACTGGCAGATCCGACAGCTTTCTGACTTCGATTTTGCTGTGGTCTTCCCTTCTAAAAGCAGGCTCAAAATGATCTCCTCGTGCACAAGCTTCACCCTCCCCCTGAATCAACTGGTCGTCTCGGTCAAGGCTGCGGCTAATGGGGCGAAGCCTATTTCTCCTCTCTCTGAGATCTGGGTGTTGGTTGATGATGATATCCCTCCTCCCCTCCGCTCCACCGAATTTGTCATGGCATTTGGCGTTCTCATTGGTAAACCTATCTCGGTGGATCAGGATTCCTTAGCGGTTCTTGGACCAGTGCGCCTCAAGATCTGGGCGGTTGACCCCTCATGTGTTCATGGTAGTGTCGATGTGTTCCCTGCTGTGAATGGATTCAGGCTCCGGGTGCGCGTTGAGGGGGCCGCTTCGTCCCGTTCCCCACCTCCTCCCCCTCCTCCCGCTGCTGATCATCATGCTGGGGAGGTTGATAATGTTGGCAACCTTAATGGGGGGGTCTCTTCCTCACTTCACTACGTCTGAGTGGGATGGCATGGGCTCAGAAAGTCGTGAGCTTTTCAAGGAGAATGCCCCGAAGGGCGGGAATGGTGGGAAGGATCAGGTGGAGTCCGCGCCTGCTCAGTCTGCTCCTGCCGCTCCACCTGCGGGTACCCCTGTGTCGGGAGTCTGTTCCAATCTCCCCGCTTGACCAGGCTCCCCGTCTCTCTCAGGCATTGAAGACCTCCCTGCCTCCCCGCGTCGTGTTGCGTCGGTCCCCTCCTCCAAGCGCAAATCCTCTGTTCGCAAGTTCTCTACCCGCAGTCGGGCCTCCTCGGGGACGAAGCTTTCTGCAGCGGGTCTGTGTCGCCGTCTCGATGGTGATATGGGTGATGCGGCGGGCTTGTCCTCTCCGGCTGCGGTGCGATCTTCTCCGATCCGGTCCCCATCTTCTACGGCTCGCAAGAGTGGCCTGATCCGGGACAGTGGCATGAGGGTGGTCGACAAGGCGGCTCGACGCGCGGCGGCTCGGGACCTTCCCGCTTCAGGTATTCCTCCTTCCCCTGCTCAGTTCGTTCTTGTTTCCTCCTCACCTATTAGGCTTGTCCTACCTACCCTCTCGGATGATCACTTGACTAAGGTACTCGCAGATGCGGGTATTGCTCTAGATCACAACCATGGCTCTCCCTCCTCTCTGATTGCTATCATTAGGGCTAATGAAGTGGCCCAGACGGCCCTGGCTAAGGCTAAGGAAATGGCCGCTACTCCTTCGGCCCCTCCAGTTATGGCTGGTGGGAGCTCGGAGGCGTTGGTCGTTGATGGTGGGGCTGGGACCCAAGTAAAAAAAGGGGCTTCTAAACGAGCTAAACCCTGCTTGGCCGCCTGCAGGTCTAGTTTGCGCATCAAAAACCTCTCCTATAAATGAAAGCTCTCTTCTGGAACATCAGAGGTTTCGGCGCTCGGGGACGCCGAGACCAAATTAAAGACTTGGTCAGGGGGGACAATATTGACGTGATTGGCTTGATTGAAACCTTTAAATCCTCCTTCTCTCCTCATGAGCTTTCCTCTATCGCGGGGGCGGATCGATTTGATTGGAACTTCCTGCCCTCCTCGGGCCATTCTGGTGGCATTCTGATTGGTTTGAAACGGGATGTTTTTGATTTTGTTGCTTTTGATCATGGTATATTTTGGGCCAGCACTGTGCTTTTCCACCGTCAGCTTAACTCGCTTTGGGAATTTATGGTTGTGTATGGTCCCGCCGACCACGCCCTCTCTCCCATTTTTTGGGACGAAATCTCCAATAAAGTAGAAGCTTGTTCGCCCCCCTTGGTGATTGGTGGTGATTTTAACTTGCTCTGCACCCCCGCGGACAAGAATACTAGTAATTTCTCGTGGGCTCTGGCTGACGCCTTCAATGACTTCATTAGTTCCTGCGCCCTGCGTGAGATCCCTAGGGTGGGATCGAGGTACACTTGGACCAACCACCAGCCTTCCCCCATTCGATCAGTCCTAGACCGCGTCCTTGTTTGCTCAAATTGGGATTCTCTGTTTCCGCTCGCGACGCTTAAATCTAAGGCCATTGTGGGCTCCGATCATGCCCCTCTTATTCTTGACGTTGGAATTCACTCTACTTCTTCCCCCTCTAGATTTCAGTTTGATGCCTCTTGGCTCCTTATTGAGGGTTTTTGTGACCTACTGGGCTCCAAAATTAATACGATTCTCTCTGCCCCTCATCGCTCTTTTGGACCCATGGATGATTGGCATAACTGTTCGGCCTTGCTTCGCAAATTCCTTCGGGGATGGTCCCGGAACTACGCGGCACAGGAACGCAGGGAGAAGGCCCTTCTCCTATCCCAGATTGAGGCCCTTGATGATCGGGCGGATGCCTCTGGCCTTTCTGACTCTGACTGGTCCCTCCGGTTCTCCCTTGAACATGCATTGATGCACCTTCATCGGCTTAACGAGATTTATTGGCGCCAGAGGGGCGCGCCCAATTGGCTTCTTAAAGGGGATTCCCCCTCGGCCTATTTTTTTGCGATTGCAAATGGGAGACGACGCAGATGTCTTATTGATAGTCTGATCATACATGGGGTTCGTACCTCCGACCAGGGCATCATCCTTAACCACGTTGTCTCTTTCTTTTCTTCCCTTCTCTCAGCCAAGCCTGATCAGGGTTTTAGGCTTGCTGCTAACTTTTGGCTCCAGGGGACTTTGGTCTCCCAGGAGGAGAATTCTGACTTGATGATCCCCTACTCTGAAGAGGAAATTCTGTTTGCTATCACGAAGGCTAATCCTAACTCTGCCTCTGGCCCGGATGGGTTTTCTATTCCCTTCTTTAAAAAGTTTTGGCCTATTCTTAAAAATCTAATTTGCCAAGTGATTCAAGGGTACTGCCTGGGTACAGTTGATATCTCCAGGCTGAATTATGCGGTGATCTCTCTTATTCCCAAGGTTAAGGGTGCTGACTTAAATTCCCAGTTTAGACCTATCGCTCTCATTAATAAATTTGCCAAGTTCCCTGCCAAGTGTCTGGCCACTCGCCTCACCTCGGTGGCTCACCGCACCTTATCTCATACTCAGTCGGCTTTTATCAAGGGGCGCTTTATCCTGGACGGAGTTCTCTGCCTCCACGAAATTGTCCATGACATTCACAAATCTGGTAACAAGGCAGTTATACTCAAATTAGATTTTGAGAAGGCCTACGATTCGGTTTGTTGGGTTTTTCTGAGACAAGTTCTACTTGTGAAAGGGTTTGACCGTGGGGTGGTACATCGTATCATGCAGTTGGTCATGGGGGGCCACACTGCTGTTAATGTTAATGGGCATATTAGTAAGTTCTTTAAAAATTCTAGGGGCCTGCGGCAAGGCGACCCGGCCTCGCCCGTTCTCTTTAATTTTGTTGTGGATGCCCTTTCTAATATCCTATCTAGGGCTGCGGAGGCCGGTCATATCTCCCCTGTGAGTTCTCATCTCATCCCGGATGGAATCACGCATCTTCAGTATGCTGATGATACAATTATCCTGGTGGAACTTAACGAGCTTTGCATTGCCAATCTAAAGTTTCTCCTCCTCTGCTTCGAAGCCCTCTCGGGGCTCAAGATTAATTTTTCTAAAAGCGAAGTTATTGTCATGGGTGTGCCTGACGCCGAAGCTCTAAGGGTGGCACGCCTATTAAATTGCTCTCTGGGCTCCTTTCCTATTAAGTATTTAGGCTTGCCTATTAATTCTGACAAGCTCTATGCCAAGGACTTTGCTCCGGTGGTGACCAAGGTCGGTAATCGTGTGATGCCCTGGAGGGGCAGATATAACACTCAGGCGGGCAAAGTTGCCTTAATCAATAGCTGTCTGTCCTCCCTCCCTATGTTCCTGATGGGGTTCTACCTTCTCTCTATGGGTACTCATGCTGGTTTTGACAAACACAGAGGGGCCTTCTACTGGAACACGGCCGATAACAAGAGGAAGTATCGCCTGGTTAAATGGGACACCATATGTAAGCCCAAAAGCCTTGGGGGGCTGGGCATCATTAACACTTTGGTTATGAACAAATGTCTGATCATTAAATGGTGGTGGAAGATCATGAACATTCCCCAAGTCAAGCCTTTGTGGTTCTCCATCTTAAAGGCGAAATACTTACCTTCCTGTAGCCCAATGTTTGCCCGGGCTTCTGGGGCTTCTCAATTTTGGCGCGATCTTGTTAAACTTCGGCCTATCTTTCAAGGCCTAGTCAAATTTGTTGTTGGCAATGGGCAATCTACTAGGTTCTGGCTCGACTGGTGGTGTGGGGCCTCCCCGCTGGCCTCTACTTTTCCTTTTTTATTTTCCTATTGTCCAAACCCTCAGTTCTCTATCTCGGAGCTTGCGTCTAATAACTGGGACCTTCAGCTGCGCCGCTCCCTCTCTCCTGCAGAGTTGCAAGATTGGCAGCGTCTTGCTGCCCTCTTCCCTTCGCTCTCGGAGGAGGAAGACTCAGTTGTTTGGCCCCATTCTGCCCCTGGCCGCTTCTCGGTTAAATCCTTATATAGCAAACTTATTGAGGGATCCATTACCTCTATATTTAAGTGGATATGGAAATCTCGTATTCCCCCTAAGATTAAAGTGTTTCTCTGGCAAGCCTCTCGTGGGCGTCTTCCTATGGGTGATCAAATTCGTAAACGTAATGGCCCGGGTTCTGATAACTGTGTTCTATGTGGGACGAGGGAAGATACTCCTCATATTTTTTTTCACTGTGTCCTGGCTAAGCTCTTTTGGTGTTGTATCCGATCCTGGCTGCACGTTTCCTGGGCTCCGACCTCCTTTGCGGATTTACGAGCCTTGGCTAATTCTTTGGTTGGGGCTCAAAGGAGACTGTTTTGGGTCGGCTTTGCTGCCATATGTTGGTCCTTATGGACGACAAGGAACAAATTTACTATCGAACATGTTTTTCCTGCTAAGCCTGCTGATTGCTTATTTAAGACTTGTATATTCCTGCAGCAGTGGAGATTATTGACTAAGGAGGAGGACAGGGATGCTTTTGACGCCATGTTGGCCAAGATCCGATATTCTGCTATCTCCATCCTTCCAAACCAAACGGACCCGTAGACGTTGCTGCGTTGCTTCGTTATCTTACCTTCTTCTGGCCTGCGTGCCGTGTACTGGCCTGGGAGCCATGTACTTAGACTTTCCTCTCCGTGTTCTGGCTTGATACTCTATTTTTCCTGTGCTGGTTGTCTGGATCCTTGTTAACTCTGCCTGGTGGCTTTATTTATAAAGTCGGGCTGTGGCCTCTTATCTAAAAAAAAAAGATGATCATGCATGCATGCATGATGTAATCACCAGTTGCAACTACATTTGTCAACATACCTAGGTACATATAATATATTGGCATGCCAATGGGCAATGGAAGTTGGTTCACATGCATGCATATTTGTTAATTTTACTTTTATCTTTACCTATGGATCCGTCTACACCGAACAGAGTATGTACGCGACTAGAAACGATGGCCAAAAGACGATTTTTGCCCAACTTGGACGGCAATATAATTTCCGGATCAGTCCACCTCCACGGTCAACATAGGCATAGTGTTGGTCTCATATAACTTTACTGTTGCCAATATGATGTTCTTTTACTCATTTAGTCGGACCTGTTACTTTTAGCTATGTGCATTCTAGCTCTACGGAGTCCCGGTGTTGCTCACATATTTTGTGTCCGTTTGATACTACATTTTACGTTAATAAAAGCGACTTTTATCGAAAAGAAAATAAACAAAAGTACGTACAAAAACGACAAGCAGCCCGGCCTTGGGTAAGTGCAGGAGGACAAGGGTTTTTGCTTTAAGTATTAGAAACAATTAAGCACTAACCGAAATCATCAAAATTCAATAAATTTCAGTGATTTAGATTAGTGTTTCAGCCAAAAGACCGGAATATTCACTTCAATTCAATTCAATATTTGATTAAAAAATATTTTTTAAGTATTTGAATTCCGGTGTACTGCTATAATTGATAGAAAAATGTGAAAGGTAAATGATTTCAACAAGCGATCTAATAACTCTCAGTTTAAAACATGCTATATCTTGTTAATAGCCCAGCACATAGCGGCTAAGCACACAATTTGTATATTTTGACTAGCCGGGATAAAATTTGGAAACCATCAGAAATATTGTGTAGCACCACAGGATCGACACTATGCAGATCGAGCATCCTCTGCTAGCCTCCGCATAATATGGACCCTAAGGTGCCTACCTTTGCACAAAGTATGCATTGGAAAACATGCACGCCGCATGGCTGGAACTTGGTATCACAACATAGAAGCATAGTCTGCAACAAAAACATATACGTATACAACAACTCTGAAGAGTCAAATAACAAATGAATACATCAAGGGTCTTTCGACCAAGATACAACTCATACAACAGAAGTGAGTAAACCTTAGACAGATAAGAATACAAATTGCCTTGAGAAGGCTTAAACGGAACAAAAGGCATCCATATCCCTGCCCAGACAGTTGTGTGTGGGTTATCCGGCTAGCGTCGTCCATCAACAAATCTCTTTCCTGGACTGTTGCCGGCTCGATGGCGACCATCCAGGCAAAAAAGAGTAAATTAAGCAAGGTGACTACTCATTTGTACTTGCAAGACTAAAGGAGACATACACTATTTATGTATCGGGTATCAAAAGGGGTAAGGGGTATAGCGGCAGCAAGCACTAGCACCTTTAGAGACACTCTACAGCTAGCATCTATTAGATATAAGGAAGGACTGAATATAAGAACCCTCTATGCTAATCGTGGTGCAACGCAACCCCACAGGTCGCGTCCATATTGAGCGTCTATCCTATTGCCAAACGTCACATAGCCTTGCATTCCCCTTCGCACCACCTTTGAAGACGGATCATCAGCGCATTGACTTGGCATGTTTTATTAATTAGTTGTAGTTGCGCAAGCTATATTACTAACAATATTAAGGACGGGCAAGTTTTAGAGATTACATGTTGAATTTGTGCTATGTTCAAGTCAACAAGATCCAAGTTGTCCATAACCGCGAATACGACAAATCGAATAGATTTGTCACTACAGGGGTGTACCTGCACACGCACGCTCATCATACCCTGTTGTTGGCCAATTATGGACATGAACCTAAAGATTCGAAAACGACATGATGATCCCCTAACTACATCCAAGTCTAGAAAGCACCTAGTGAGTCCACACCCGAATCAAGAGTTAAGCTGGTTCTTCGGTCAGGACACAACCATTAGTGGTAAGTGGCCAGGATTGATTGTTCATCGATCTAAGGTCAGTCGCATGTCGGTCCACGGTTTATGAACTACCAGAGGGTTGTTGCCTCTAACTGAGGTCAACCACCTAGTGGATCCAAGAAGAAGCAAATATAGTACCACCAATGTGATTCCTAGAAAAGGTATGCGCGTAGCTTCGAGTACCGATAGAAGTGGATCCCAAAAACCACCACCAGCGGTCCACCTCGTTCACGATGGCTTTAGGGCCATGGAGGCACGGTGTATCCGGGCCCTTGCCGGCGGGAGGGATCCTGCTCCGTTTTTAGTTAGAGTTTTCTGTTTGATTAGGGTTCTTATCTTTCTAATGGAGACAAGAAGGCAACAACTCCCTAGAAATAGAATAAGGTCCTCCCCACCTAGCCTCGTTCCAACAGTGTATCTAGCACCGTTGGTGGGCGTCTGGATCCAACTCTCTGGTGGATCTCACGGGATTCAATCGGTACTATTGTTCGGTGGATCCGTTTGGATCCTGTCTTCGTTTGTATATTTACAGGTTGGATCCTTCCAATCGAAACTTCTCTTAATCAATGACAGTTACTGTTCTTGTGCTGGTCACCTTGGGCCTTAGAAATACGACTCCCGACGGTCTACTACAACGAGGGTTGTCCAACTCTAGTGAGAGAGGGGCGATGATAACGGTGCGCCTTCGGCTCACTTCAGTGCTTGTAGTCATTGCTAGGTGGTCTCCAGACTTGGATATAATTTTTGTTACTTCTACTAGCTAAAGGCCTCGCACGTTGCAACGGGAGAGAAAAATCCAATGGCCATGAGCACCTTTCGCTGCATCATTGAGATACACTATCATGCTCTTTTTCATTGAGGCATTCCCTTTTTTGAAAATAACTGTATATATTCCGCAAAAAAGAAGACTAACGCAAACCAAGCCAACACCATTTGCTAACCTTCGTCGTCGTTGAGACTAACACCAACGAAAATGTTGAAAGCCACCAAATTCTGAACTGGGGGCACACCATTGCCTGTATCGACTTTCTGAGTGGAATATGAACCGCTTTGCGAACGAAGAGGCGTTGCGGTTGTGGCACGTCAACCGGGGATCATCCCCATGCGTCTCCTCGACTCTAGCTCCAGCACCTCCATCCGACAAAGTCGAAGGAAAATCACCACATTTGCTGCCACAAGATAGCAACCAAGTACTGGGCCACCAAATCTCGCCAGCCACCGTGGCCTCATAAGAGAGTTATCCATGTAATGTATTTACAAACAATGTGCATGTATGGAATTTTACATACACTTCAGTCATAAAAGCATGGAACAACTTCTTCGTGCATTGGATTTGTATTGGTGTCAGACATAGACTAACAAAAGAAAAGGAGACATGTTCATTACCATCATAAATAATTGGATGATTTAAATATCTAAAATAACTTTTAAGTTAATTAACCATGTGTAAAGAGCCAATACCATCATTAGCTGATATATTATCGAGAACCTAAAATCTTAAGGATCCTACATTTATGAACCGAAACTAAAAAAAATAGATGAATAAGAAATTGCTGTTTAATTCGTATAAGTTACCAAATGCCCATTTGTGATTACAAAATTCCTCTGACCTTATTTTCACATCAGCATATAAAGCTTAAAGATTATTGAATGTTCATCAATTCTAAAAATTCATATTTTCAAAAAAAATAGAAATACTGGATTTTTTGTTTTGTTTTCTTTTTCATTTATCTTTTCTTATTTTCTTTTTCTTTATTTCCTTTTCTTTCTTCCAACTTTCATTAATTTCTTCTTGTAAATATCTTTATAAATTTATGAGCATTTTTCTTCAAATTCTGAACAATGATTGAAAATAATGAACATTTTTAAACTAGAAAACAAATTTAAATGTCGAACATCTTTCAAATTCGTACACATTTTTAAATTCATAAAATTTATAGTATTTCAAAACATTTTTTACAAAACTTTTGGCATTTTTTAAACTATTTTTTGAACCATGAAACATTTTATTTATTTAACAAACATTTTTTTAAATGCGCGATCATTTTGTGAACCATCAAATATTTTATAATGAGTGAAATATGTTTTATGATGTGAGTGAAATTGTTTTTGGAAATAGTTGAAATATGTTTTTTGAAATAAGTGAAATTTGTAAATCAAAGTGACCAAAATCAAGTTTTTTGCCAAAACATGTGAAATATGTCTCTCAGTAATTGAAATTAGTTTTTTAACGAGTGAAATTATATTCTGAAATGAGTGAAGTGAGTTTTATGCAACAATTTAGGTCCATTTTTTTAATAAGTGAAACTGGTTATTTCATATATGTGACATGGATTGTTTCATGTGTGAAACTGATATTTTTTTCAAATATATGAAATATCATTTAAAGCGAAACAATTTTATGTTTTATGAAAGTCCTTTCAAAGATAACTGAAATATATAAAATAAATGTAGTTTAAATGTATCCAAGATTGATCTTGTCCCGAGGATCTTGTCACCACGATTGCAAATATATATAAAATTCAAAAATGGAAATTTTGTTTAACAGATATCAATCGTTCAAAAATGAGGATGAAATTAATGGGAAATCTTTTGATGGGGGAGAGAGATTATTTTAGCATGTGCATGCAGGATTCTTCTCTCCATCCTTTCTCTCTCCTGACATAAAGCTGACAAGAGCATGGAGAAGTCCCACATGTATTCCTATTCGTCTCTCTTATACACAAACAATGGTCCAAATCACTAAAAGCACTCCAACGATGGATGCTCCAACGGTAGCCACCGGCTCAGGTAAAAAAAACTTTTTTGCTCTGGAGGAGCCAATAAAGTCTTTCCCCAGCAGATTTTAGGTTCAACATAAACTTCAAAGGGACTGAGTCCAAGCGTGCCTAGAAGCAAGCCATCAGAGGGGTCTAAGCTTTTGTACTAGGAGTACCACAAGTGTATTTTATATCTATCCTTTTCACTTCCTCTTCCTCATCACCAGTGGCTTACTTTTTCCTCGTCCTTGTTGCTTTATCTCTTGTTTGTTTTCTTGTCTTTTCCATTGCAACACCATGATTGCCATCGTCTTCTTCACCTTCCTCTTTAGGATCCTTTGCTAAAATCCTCACTACAGGGCCCCCGAACACCATGATCCCTATCAGCGAGTTGCACCAGTGCCTGTAGCAACATTGCGCCTTGCTCAAGCATTATTATCAATGTTCTCAAAACCTTCCCAATAGCACATGAAACCGCACACATAGCAAATGATTTCAACAAGCGATCTAATAAGTTTCAGTTCAATACATACTATATTGCATAGCTTGTTAATAGCCCCCTCTTCCTTGGTGCCGGCATGGAGTTGATCCTTCATCCCCGTGCTGATGGATGCGCACGCGCTGGTTGTGATTTTGCAGGTTGCCCCGCTCCATGAGCAGCAGGAGATGGTGCACCAGCGGTCGCTCACCCTCGCCGCAGCACCCAACCCAGACCCGGAGGCGGAGCAGCAGCCGTAGGTACCCTCCCTCCCTCCCTGCTCCTCCCTTCCTCAACGTTTGCTGCCGCCCCCGCTTCGTAAAGTAAGCTAGATTGTTGGATGACGCTGCGTTCTTCCTTGTGTATGTCAATGCTCTGTTTTCACGATGGATGGATGTTTGATGGATGGATTGATTTGTGTGAGTCTCGTTCATGCTCTGTGTTTCACTGGGAGGCTCTTGCATTGGTGTGATTGATTATCGTACATGTCAAATATATCTGAGGTACTGTCAATTTACTGTTCTGCCACCTTGGTCCTGTCACATTGATTCTCGTACCTAGTCTCGTTGATGCTTTGCTTTCACTGTATAAGCTGTTTTACTATAAATTGGTTGATGAATGCTCTGCCTGTCGGTGTAGTAGAGTAGGGGTACCCTAGTATTCCGAACTTGTGCACGGGCAGTCGCAGCGCCCCGCGGCAAGGCTTGCCAGGTGACCGTCAAGGTCCTCCGTGGTTCCTTTGGAGCCATTCAAGAACAAAGTATTTAAGCCAACGAGACAAGGCCCCGGCAAGAGGAGCTTGCCGGGAAGGCCACTCAAGGCACAAAGCCCCGGCAAGAGGAGCTTGCCGGGAAGGCCACTCAAGGCGCAAGACCCCGGCAGGAGGAGCTTGTCGGGAAGGCCAACCAAGGCATCTCAAGGAACTTGCCGCGGCGCGCCACGCGTCCCGGCAAGGCCCGGCAAGCGACAAGCTTCCGGACGCGACAAGACAACGACCGCGGCAAGGCGTTTGCCGCGGCAAGCGACCACCCTGTACCTGCGCTCCAGCACATCCACCAACGTGTCGCTCTGGGACCCTTCCAGGGGTACGTGGCGGGAGGCTGTGCAGCCAGGGGTACGCGGTGGCAAGCGGCGCTGACAAGATTGCCATCGTGACGAACGGTGGCGCCCCTGACGGTCCCTTTTCTGCACTGTTTGGGCGACGCAGACGGGCATTTAATGCCCTTGTCCCCTGCCATCAGGGTTAGGTATGATACACTGTATAGGTAGCTGTACCAACCGCAGCACCTTTTCCATTTTTGCCCTTACCTACGTTGCCACCTGTCGGTGACCCCTTGAGCATATAAAAGGAGGCCCATGCGCAACGTAAGGGAGGAGGACGAACAGAAGCACGCTCGGTCTCGTTAGCTGCTTGAGTGTACTGTAGCACTCAGCGCTCCCGAGCAAGAACACAATACAATCCACAAAGCAGCAGTAGGGTTTTACGCATCCGTGCGGCCCGAAGCTGGGTAAACTGCTCGTGTGCCTCGCCTCGATCTGCTCTTCGTGCGACCTCCGCCCCCCGCCGAACCGAAAAGGGGCTCCGTCCCCACAGGTGCTCGGGGAGGCAGTTTCCCCGACATCTTTGGCGCGCCAGGTAGGGGGCGTCGAGGTTGTGTGAACCTGATCCGGCGTTCACACGAGTTAGTTCTTCATCATCTTCATCGACATGCCACCGAAGAAGAAGGCTTCGGAGGCGGCTGATCCGCCCGCGACAGACCCACCACCGCCGGAGCAAACGGCTGGTGGGGAAGACGCCGACGGAAGAACGGGCGTCGTCGAGGGAGTCCACGGTGCCGCCAGGTCCAAATACAAGACTGCGCTGCCCATCGGCGGCGTAGACGGCTCCCACGACGACATGGCATCCGTAGATGCACCGCGCCCATCTCAGGAGGTGCGGGGCCGGCAGTGTCATGGTACCCACGGTACCATACGCTTGCTGGACCCAAATCGAGCTGGCGGATCTCGGAACGCTCAAGGCCAACATGCTGGCGCGAGCGAGGCATGGTCGCCTGGACGGGATATTGCTCCTTCTAACGCAGTTAGAAGTCCGAGCATATCCCGCTCCTCGCACCGTTCGCCACCGCTGCCTGCCACTCCATCAGAAGCTTTGGCCGGAGCTCAACTGCTCCTAGACTTCCCTCCAACGGCGAACAAGATCGACGACTGGAGGTGTTGGGGAACGTAGTAATTTTAAAAAAAATCCTACGCACACGCAAGATCATGGTGATGCAAAGCAACGAGACGGGAGAGTGTTGTCTACGTACCCTCGTAGACCGAAGCGGAAGCGTTGACACAACGTAGAGGAAGTAGTCGTACGTCTTCCCGATCCGACCGATCCAAGCACCGTTACTCCGGTGCCTCCGAGTTCTTAGCACACGTTCAGCTCGATGACGATCTCCGGGCTCCGATCCAGCAAAGCTCTCGGGGAAGAGTTTCGTCAGCACGACGGCGTGGTGACGATCTTGATGAACTACCGACGCAGGGCTTCGCCTAAGCACTGCGACAATATGACCGAGGTGGAATATGGTGGAGGGGGGCACCGCACACGGCTGAGGAACGATCACGAAGATCAACTTGTGTGTCCATGGGGTGCCCCCTGCCCCCGTATATAAAGGAGTGGAGGAGGGGAGGGCCGGCCCTCTCTATGGCGCGCCCTAGGGGAGTCCTACTCCCACCGGGAGTAGGATTCCCCCTTTCCTAGTCCAACTAGGAGCCCTTCCATGTAGTAGGAGTAGGAGACAAGGAAAGGGAAGAGAGAAGGAGAAGGAAGGAAGGGGGCGCCCCCCCTCCCTAGTCCAATTCGGACTAGTCCAAGGGGAGGGGTGCGGTCACCCTTTTGGCCTTTTCTCTCCTTTCCCGTATGGCCCAATGAGGCCCATTACGAATTCCCGTAACTCTCCGGTACTGCCGAAAATACCCGAAACACTCAGAACCTTTCCGAAGTCTGAATATAGTCGTCCAATATATCGATCTTTACGTCTCGACCATTTCGAGACTCCTCGTTATGTCCCCGATCCCATCCGGGACTCCGAACTCCTTCGGTACATCAAAACTCATAAACTCATAATATAACTGTCATCGAAACCTTAAGCGTGCGGACCCTACGGTTCGAGAACAATGTAGACATGACCGAGACACGTCTCCGGTCAATAACCAATAGCGGGACCTAGATGCCCATATTGGCTCCTACATATTCTACGAAGATCTTTATCGGTCAGACCGCATAACAACATACGTTGTTCCCTTTGTCATCGGTATGTTACTTGCCCGAGATTCGATCGTCGGTATCCAATACCTAGTTCAATCTCGTTACCGGCAAGTCTCTTTACTCGTTCCGTAATACATCATCTCACAACTAACACATTAGTTGTAATGCTTGCAAGGCTCATGTGATGTGCATTACCGAGAGGGCCCAGAGATACCTCTCCGACAATCGGAGTGACAAATCCTAATCTCGAAATACGCCAACCCAACAAGTACAATCGGAGACACCTGTAGAGCACCTTTATAATCACCCAGTTACGTTGTGACGTTTGGTAGCACACAAAGTGTTCCTCCGATAAACGGGAGTTGCATAATCTCATAGTCATAGGAACATGTATAAGTCATGAAGAAAGCAATAGCAACATACTAAACGATCGGGTGCTAAGCTAATGGAATGGGTCATGTCAATCAGATCATTCAACTAATGATGTGATCCCGTTAATCAAATAACAACTCTTTGTGCATGGTTAGGAAACATAACCATCTTTGATTAACGAGCTAGTCAAGTAGAGGCATACTAGTGACACTCTGTTTGTCTATGTATTCACACATGTATTATGTTTCCGGTTAATACAATTGTAGCATGAATAATAAACATTTATCATGATATAAGGAAATAAATAATAACTTTATTATTGCATCTAGGGCATATTTCCTTCAGTCTCCCACTTGCACTAGAGTTAATAATCTAGATCACATCGTCATGTGATTTAACATCAATAGTTCACATGATCATGTGATTAACACCCATAGTTCACATCATCATGTGACCAACACTCAAAGGGTTTACTAGAGTCAGTAATCTAGTTCACATCGCTATGTGATTAACACCCAAAGAGTACTAAGGTGTGATCATGTTTTGCTTGTGAGAGAAGCTTAGTCAACGGGTCTGCCAAAATTCAGATCCGTATGTATTTTGCAAATTTCTATGTCTACAATGCTCTGCACGGAGCTACTTTACCTAATTGCTCCCACTTTCAATATGTATCTAGATTGAGACTTAGAGTCATCTAGATTAGTGTCAAAACTTGCATCGACGTAACCTTTTACGACGAACTTTTTTTTTCACGTCCATAATCGAGAAACATATCCTTATTTCACTAAGGATAATTTTGACCGCTGTCCAGTGATCTACTCCTAGATCACTATTGTACTCCCTTGCCAAAATCAGTGTAGGGTATACAATAGATCTGGTACACAGCATGGCATACTTTATAGAACCTATGGCCAAGGCATAGGGAATGACTTTCATTCTCTTTCTATCTTCTGTCGTGGTCGGGTTTTGAGTCTTACTCAATTTCACACCTTGTAACACAGGCAAGAACTCTTTCTTTGACTGTTCCATTTTGAACTACTTCAAAATCTTGTCAAGGTATGTACTCATTGAAAAAACTTATCAAACGTCTTGATGTATCTCTATAGATCTTGATACTCAATATGTAAGCAGCTTCACCGAGGTGTTTCTTCGAAAAACTCCTTTCAAATACTCCTTTATGCTTTGCAGAATAATTCTACATTATTTCCGATCAACAATATGTCATACACATATACTTATCAGAAATGTTGTAGTGCTCCCACTCACTTTCTTGTAAATACAGGCTTCAACTCATCAAAGCGTATATTCCAACTCTGAGATGCTTGCACCAGTTCACAAATGGATCGCTGGAGCTTGCACATTTTGTTAGCACCTTTAGGATTGACAAAACCTGCTGGTTGCATCATATACAACTCTTCTTTAATAAATCCATTAAGGAATGCAGTTTTGTTTTATCCATTTGCCATATTTCATAAAATGCGGCAATTGCTAACATGATTCGGACAGACTTAAGCATAGATACGAGTGAGAAACTCTCATCGTAGTCAACACCTTGAACTCGTCGAAAACCTTTTGCGACAATTCTAGTTTTGTAGATAGTAACGCTACTATCAGCGTCCGTCTTCCTCTTGAGGATCCATTTATTTTCTATGGCTTGCCGATCATTGGGCAAATCCATCAAAGTCCATACTTTGTTTTTATACATGGATCATATCTCAGATTTCATGGCCTCAAACCATTTCGCGGAATCTGGGCTCATCATCGCTTCCTCATAGTTCGCAAGTTCGTCATGTTCTAGTAACATGACTTCCAGAACAGGATTACCGTACCACTCTGGTGCGGATCTCACTCTGGTTTACCTACGAGATTTGGTAGTAACTTGATTTGACGTTACATGATCATCATCATTAACTTCCTCACTAATTGGTGTAGTAGTCACAGGAACAGATTTCTGTGATGAACTACTTTCCAATAAGGGAGATGGTACAATTACCTTATCAAGTTTTCTACTTTCCTCCCACTCACTTCTTTCGAGAGAAACTCCTTCTATAGAAAGGATCCATTCTAAGCAACGAATATCTTGCCTTCGGATCTGTGATAGAAGGTGTACCCAACTGTCTCCTTTGGGTATCCTATGAAGACACATATTTCCGATTTGGGTTTGAGCTTATCAGGATGAAACTTTTTCACATAAGCATCACAACCCCAAACTTTAAGAAACGATAACTTTGGTTTCTTGCCAAACCACATTTTAGATTGTGTCGTCTCAACGGACTTAGATGGTGCCCTTTTAAACGTGAATGCAGCTGTCTCTAATGCATGATCCCAAAACGATATTGGTAAATCGGTAAGAAACATCATAGATTGTACTATATCCAATAAAGTACGGTTATGATGTTCGGACACACCATTATGCTGTGGTGTTCCAGGTGGCATGAGTTTGTGAAACTATTCCACATTGTTTTAACTGAAGACCAAACTCATAACTCAAATATTTGTCTCCGCGATCAGATCGTAGAAACCTTATTTTCTTGTCACGATGATTTTCCACTTCACTCTGAAATTCTTTGAACTTTTCAAATGTTTCGGACTTATGTTTCATCAAGTAGATATACCCATATCTGCTCAAATCATCTATGAAGGTCAGAAAATAATGATACTTCTCGCGAGCCTTAATATTCATCGGACCACATACATCAGTATGTATGATTTCCAGCAAATATGTTGCTCACTCCATTGTTCCGGAGAACGGAGTTTTAGTCATCTTGCCCATGAGGCATGGTTCGCAAGCATCAAGTGATTCATAATCAAGTGATTCCAAAATTCCATCAGCATGGAGTTTCTTCATGCGCTTTACACCAATATGACCTAAACGGTAGTGCCACAAATAAGTTGCACTATCATTATTAACTTTGCATCTTTTGGCTTCAATTTTATGAATATGTGTATTACTACGATCGAGATCCAACAAACCATTTCGTTGGTGTGTATAACCATAGAAGGTTTTATTCATGTAAACAGAACAACAATTGTTCTCTAACTTAAATGAATAACCGTATTGCAATAAACATGATCAAATCATATTCATGCTCAACGCAAACACCAAATAACACTTATTTAGGTTCAACACTAATGCCGAAAGTATAGGGAGTGTGCGATGATGATCATATCAATCTTGGAACTATTTCCAACACTCATCGTCACTTCACCCTTAACTAGTTTTTGTTCATTCTGCAACTCCCGATTCGAGTTACTAATCTTAGCAACTGAACTAGTACCAAATACTGAGGGGTTGCTATGAACACTAGTAAAGTACACATCAATAACATGTATATCAAATATACTTATGTTCACTTTGCCATCCTTCTTATCCGCCAATCACTTGGGGTAGTTCCGCTTCCAGTGACCAGTCCCTTTGCAGTAGAAGCACTCAGTCTCAGGATTAGGTCCAGACTTGGGCTTCTTCACTTGAGCAGCAACTTGCTTGCTGTTCTTCTTGAAGTTCCCTTTGCCCTTTTCTTGAAACTAGTGACCTTGTCAACCATCAACACTTGATGCTCTTTCTTGATTTCTACCTTCATCGATTTCATCATCATGAAAAGCTCGGGAGTCTTTTTCGTCATCCCTTGCATACTATAGTTCATCACGAAGTTCTACTAACTTGGTGATGGTGACTAGAGAATTCTGTCAATCACTATCTTATCTCGAAGATTAACTCCCACTTGATTCAAGCGATTGTAGTACCCAGACAATCTAAGCACATGCTCATTAGTTGAGCGATTCTCCTCCATCTTTTAGCTATAGAACTTGTTGGAGACTTCATATCTCTCAACTCGGGTATTTGCTTGAAATATTAACTTCAACTCCTGGAACATCTCGCATGGTCCATGACGTTCAAAACGTCTTTGAAGTCCCGATTCTAAGCCGTTAAGCATGGTGCACTAAACTATTAAGTAGTCATGATATTGAGCTAGCAAAACGTTCATAACGTCTGCATCTGCTCCTGCAATAAATCTGTCACCCAGCGGTGCATCAAGGACATAATTCTTCTGTGCAGCAGTGAGGATAAACCTCAGATCACGGATCCAATCCGCAACATTGCTACTGACATATTTTCAACACAATTTTCTCTAGGAACATATCAAAATAAACACATAAAAGCAACAATGCGAGCTATTGATCTACAACATAGAAATGCTAATACTACCAGGACTAAGTTAATGATAAATTAAAGTTCAATTAATCATATTACTTAAGAACTCCCACTTAGATAGACATCCCTCTAATCCTCTAAGTGATCACGTTGTCCATATCAACTAAACCATGTCCGATCATCACGTGAGATGGAGTAGTTTCAATGGTGAACATCACTATGTTGATCATATCTACTATATGATTCACGCTCGAACTTTCGGTCTCCGTGTTCCGAGGCCATATCTGTTATATGCTAGGCTCGTCAAGTTAAACCTGAGTATTCCGCGTGTGCAACTGTTTTGCACCCGTTGTATTTGAGCGTAGAGCCTATCACACCCGATCATCACGTGGTGTCTTAGCACGAAGAACTTTCGCAACGGTGCATACTCAGGGAGAACACTATTACTATGATAATTTAGTGAGAGATCATCTTATAATGCTACCGTCAATCAAAGCAAGATAAGATGCATAAAAAGATAAACATCACATGCAATCAATATAAGTGATATGATATGGCCATCATCATCTTGTGCTTGTGATCTCCATCTCCGCAGCACCGTCATGATCACCATCGTCACCGACGCGACACCTTGATCTCCACCGTAGAATCGTTGTCGTCTCGCCAATCTTATTCTTCTACGACTATCGCTACCTGTTAGTGATAAAGTAAAGCATTACAGGGCGATTGCATTGCATACAATAAAGCGACAACCATACGGCTCCTGCCGGTTGCCGATAACTCGGTTACAAAACATGATCATCTCATACAATAAAATTTTGCATCATGTCTTGACCATATCACATCACAACATGCCCTGCAAAAACAAGTTAGACGTGCTCTACTTTGTTTGTTGCAAATTTTACGTGGCTGTTACGGGCTTAAGCAAGAACCAATCTCACCTACGCATCAAAAACCACAACGATAGTTTGTCAAATAGACTCCGTTTTAACCTTCTCAAGGACCGGGCGTAGCCATACTCGGTTCAACTAAAGTTGGAGAAACTGACACCCGCCAGCCACCTGTGTGCAAAGCACGACGGTAGAACTAGTCTCGCGTAAGCGTACGCGTAATGTCGGTCCGGGCCGCTTCATCCAACAATACCGCCGAACCAAAGTATGACATGCTGGTAGGCAGTATGACTTATATCGTCCACAACTCACTTGTGTTCTACTCGTGCATAACATCAAACCATAAAAACCTAGGCTCTGATACCACTGTTGGGGAACGTAGTAATTTCAAAAAATTTCCTACGCACACGCAAGATCATGGTGATGCAAAGCAACGAGACGGGAGAGTGTTGTCTACGTACCCTCGTAGACCAAAGCGGAAGCGTTGACGCAACATAGAGGAAGTAGTTGTACGTCTTCCCGATCCGACCGATCCAAGCACCGTTACTCCGGTGCCTCCGAGTTCTTAGCACACGTTCAGCTCGATGACGATCTCCGGGCTCCGATCCAGCAAAGCTCTCGGGGAAGAGTTTCGTCAGCACGACGGCGTGGTGACGATCTTGATGAACTACCGACGCAGGGCTTCGCCTAAGCACTGCGACAATATGACCGAGGTGGAATATGGTGGAGGGGGGCACCGCACACGGCTGAGGAACGATCACGAAGATCAACTTGTGTGTCCATGGGGTGCCCCCTGCCCCCGTACATAAAGGAGTGGAGGAGGGGAGGGCCGTCCCTCTCTATGGCGCGCCCTAGGGGAGTCCTACTCCCACCGGGAGTAGGATTCCCCCTTTCCTAGTCCAACTAGGAGCCCTTCCATGTAGTAGGAGTAGGAGACAAGGAAAGGGAAGAGAAAGGGAAGAGAGAAGGAGAAGGAAGGAAGGGGGCGCCCCCCCTCCCTAGTCCAATTCGGACTAGTCCAAGGGGAGGGGTGCGGTCACCCTTTTGGCCCTTTCTCTCCTTTCCCATATGGCCCAATGAGGCCCATTACGAATTCCCGTAACTCTCCGGTAGTCCCGAAAATACCCGAATCACTCAGAACCTTTCCGAAGTCCGAATATAGTCGTCCAATATATCGATCTTTATGTCTCGACCATTTCGAGACTCCTCGTCATGTCCTCGATCCCATCCGGGACTCCGAACTCCTTCGGTACATCAAAACTCATAAACTCATAATATAACTGTCATCGAAACCTTAAGCGTGCGGACCCTACGGTTCGAGAACAATGTAGACATGACCGAGACAAGTCTTCGGTCAATAACCAATAGCGGGACCTGGATGCCCAAATTGGCTCCTACATATTCTATGAAGATCTTTATCGGTCAGACCGCATACAACATACGTTGTTCCCTTTGTCATCGGTATGCTATTTGCCCGAGATTCGATCGTCGGTATCCAATACCTAGTTCAATCTCGTTACCGGCAAGTCTCTTTACTCGTTCCGGAATACATCATCTCACAACTAACACATTAGTTGTAATGCTTGCAAGGCTCATGTGATGTGCATTACCGAGAGGGCCCAGAGATACCTCTCCGACAATCGGAGTGACAAATCCTAATCTCGAAATACGCCAACCCAACAAGTACCATCGGAGACACCTGCAGAGCACCTTTATAATCACCCAATTACGTTGTGACGTTTGGTAGAACACAAAGTGTTCCTCCGGTAAACGGGAGTTGCATAATGTCATAGTCATAGGAACATGTATAACTCATGAAGAAAGCAATAGCAACATACTAAACGATCGGGTGCTAAGCTAATGGAATGGGTCATGTCAATCAGATCATTCAACTAATGATGTGATCCTGTTAATCAAATAACAACTCTTTGTTCATGGTTAGGAAACATAACCATCTTTGATTAACGAGCTAGTCAAGTAGAGGCATACTAGTGACACTCTGTTTGTCTATGTATTCACACATGTATTATGTTTCCGGTTAATACAATTCTAGCATGAATAATAAACATTTATCATGATATAAGGAAATAAATAATAACTTTATTATTGCCTCTAGGGCATATTTCCTTCAGGAGGGCCACCATTCAGAGCCTCATCCGTTTCGCCAACGGCGACACTCCACGGCAACCAACTACATCGCAGCCGCGGCAAGTCAGCCAGGTGCGAGCCGATGGCGACAAGACCAGTGGGGGTGCAACCACCGTGAATTCTCCGCCCCGAAGGCCAAGATCGCCAACTCGCCGGGTCCACCACGACAGCGACTCCACTGTGTCATCAGACCCGCGAGCTCGTCGCGACCAACGCCAAGTTCTTCACTAACGACAGCAAGAAGACGCTCGTACTCGCATCGAACGCCGAAGAGAAGTGCGACGTCAATCAGACCGGCGCGCTGGGCCCAGTGTCGACATGCATGCGCCAAGGGAACCAGGCGACCTGCCGTACGCGGTAGGTTGCCGTGCGTTTACCCATGAGCTGCGGCAAGTCCAGTGTCCCAGTACGAAGAACTTCAAGCCAGACGTACCCAAGGTTGTCAGAATCGTGATTATGTCATACGATTCTACAACTTTACGATCCAAACTAACCCCTATGATTCTACGATTTTAGTTCATAGAATCTACGTTTCTACGATCCTGATAGTGAAGATTCGATGATTTATGATCCTACCATCGGAGCTCCGATCCGATTCAAAATCATGATTCTGACAACCTTGGACGTACCAGAGAAGTACGACGGCAAGTTGCATCCGTCGGAGTTCCTCAGCATCTACACCATCGCGGTGCAAGCTGCCGGGGGGCGAGACGACAAGATCCTTGCCAACTACTTCCCGCTGGTGCTCAAGCCCAACGTCAGGTCCTGGCTCATGCACTTGCCGGACAACTCCATATCTTCCTGGGCGGACCTGTGCCATCAGTTTGTCGGCGCCTTTACAGGCGGCCACAAACCTCATGGCCAGGAGAGTGATCTTCATCTGCTCGTCCAGAAAGAAGGAGAGCCTCTGCGCAAGTACATCCAGAGATTCAGCCAAGTACAACGCAACATCCCAGATGTCCACCCTACCGCGGTCATCAGCGTGTTCCATCAGAACGTGCGTAACCGCAGGATGCGGGAGGAGATGGCGATGTGCAAGATCAGAGATGTCAGTGAGCTGTACGCCCTGGCCGACAAGTGTGCACGTGCTGAGGAAGGGAGGAGACTCCCCGGAGAGAACACAGGAGCAGAAGGATCTGACAGCGAAGATGCTGCCCCGGCAACAAAGAGCCGGCGGCGGAACAACATGAAGAAGAAAAACAAAGAGGTGCTAGCTGTTGAGCAGTCCGGCAACGAAGGTGGCGCCAAGATAGCCAAGGTTGGTAGCTCCGGCAAGGAGGTTGCCGCATGCACCAACTGCCAGGCTGTGGCTGCCGCCGACAAGCAGGACAGCACCAACAAACAGTACTGCAAGATCCACCGCACCAAGGGCCATGACCTCCAGAGTTGCAAGAAGGTCGAGCAGCTTGTCGAGCTGCAAAAGGCCGAGTACGAGCGACGCGACAAGGAGAAGGCCCAAGCAGGTGCTGGAGGATCTGGCACGAAGCGCCCCGCCCGGGGAGGACGCCGCAGCAAGGCCAAGCAGCGGCAAGGAGACAGACCTCCCCGCGGCCGCGACAAGGATGAAGATGATGGCGACGACGAAGATATGGAGGATGACGAGACCAGTGAGCAGGAGTTTTAGAAAGCCACAGAGGTCTTGTGCGTTGACGGTGGTGCTTCTCTGCATACTTCACACCGCCAACTCAAGCAGTGGGTGCGGGAAGTCAATGCGGCAGAACCACCCGTCGAATCGCGCAAGCTTTTGAAATGGTCCAGCACGCCTATCGTCTTTGATATTGAGGACCACCCTGATTGCACAACTGCGGTCGGGTGCTTGCCGATGTTGGTTTCACCAACTATCCGCAACCTCAAGGTCACTAAGATACTAGTTGACGGCGGGGCCGGCTTGAACCTGATCTCCTCCACTGTACTCCGGAAACTCCAAGTCCCCGACAGCGAGCTCGAAGAGACCGGCACATTCCAAGGAATCAACCCGGGAAGGAGCAAGCCGAAGGGGAAGATCACACTGCCGGTGACATTTGGCAGCGAGTTGAACTTCAGGACTGAGAGGATCACTTTTGACGTTGCCGATTTTCCATTGCCCTACAATGGAATGCTCGGCCGTCCAGCGCTCGCCAAGTTCATGGCAGCCTCTCACTATGCGTACAACATGCTCAAGATGCCAGGCCCGATAAGTGTCATCTCTGTCCCTGGCGACAAGAAAGATGCTCTTATCTGTGCTGACAAGATCTACCGGGAAGCAGCAGCCGCAACTGAACGCGAGACACTTGCCGCTGAAGCTCCCGGGGGGAAGAAGACCAAGTCCGGCGAGACCTCTGATGCCCACTCCGGCAAGCGCACCTCTTCGGAGTGCTGCGCTACCGTCGAGGACGCACCATCAAGCTCCACCGGCAAGTGTAAGAAGACGATGGCAGCTCCGCCAGCGACCAAGAAGGTGTCCGCCAAGGAGGACGGCACTGGTGGTACCTTCACCATCAGTGCCACTCTTGACCCTAAATAGGAAAGCGCGCTCATTGCTTTCCTGCGGGCGAACGTCGATGTGTTTGCGTGGCAACCATCTGACATCCCCGGTGTTCCCAGGAAAGGAATTGAGCACCACCTTGCCGTCTGTCCTCATGCGCGGCCCATCAAGCAGAAAGTCAGGAAGCAAGCAGTGGAGTGCCAAGAGTTCATTGCAGAAGAAATCAAGAAGTTGGAAGCAGCAGGCCTTGTCAGAGGAGTGCTCCATCCTACGTGGTTGGCCAATCCTGTAGTCGTGCGCAAGGCAAACGGGAAGTGGAGGCTTTGTATCGATTTTACTGATGTCAACAAAGCTTGTCCTAAAGATCCATTTCCCTTGCCGCGCATTGACCAGATTGTTGACTCCACGGCAGGATGTGATTTGCTTTCATTTCTTGACGCATATTCAGGATACCATCAGATCTTCATGGCAGAAGAGGATGAGGAGAAAACCGCATTCATCACTCAATGTGGCACATACTGTTTCATACGGATGCCTTTTGGTTTGAAGAATGCTGGTTCAACATTTGCAAGGGTAGTCCATACCGCTTTTGAGCCACAAATTCACAGAAATGTGGAAGCCTACATGGATGACATAGTGGTCAAGAGCAAGGACAAAGCAACTCTGATTCAAGATTTAGAAGAGACTTTTGCAAATCTGCGCAAGATCAGCCTCAAGCTCAACCCCGAGAAGTGTGTGTTTGGAGTCCCTTCCGGCAAGCTTCTCGGGTTCTTCGTGTCTCAGCGGGGAATTGAAGCCAATCCCGACAAGATCAAGGCCATTGAGCAGATTGAAGCACCAAAGCGCGTCAAGGATGTATGAAGACTTGCCAGTTGCATGGCAGCTCTCAGCAGGTTTATCTCCAAGTCTGCTGAGCGCGCCCTGCCGTTTTTCAAAATTTTGAAAAAGGCAGGTCCAGTGAAATGGACTCCGGAAGCGGAGGCTGCGCTGCAGGACTTGAAGAGATACCTGTCCTCCACTCCAATACTTGTCGCACCTAAGCCACAAGAAAAGTTGCTGTTGTATCTAGCGGCAACCAATCAAGTGGTTAGTGCTGCGTTAGTAGCGGAGAGGGAGGCAGGTGATGAGCCAGGAACCACGGCAAGAACATCCAGCGACAAGCAGGGGGCTTCCCCGACAAGCTCTGGTCCCGACAAAGATGGATCTGCGCAGGTGTGCGAGGAGATACGGAAGAAGAGAATGGTGCAGCGCCCAGTTTACTTTGTCAGCTCCCTTTTGCAGGGGGCTAGGTCAAGGTACTCTGGTGTGCAGAAATTGCTTTTCGGCCTTCTCATGGCCTCGAGAAAGCTGCGCCATTACTTCCAAGCACATGAGATCACAGTTGTCACTCGCTTTCCGCTGAAGCGGATACTACAGAATCCAGAAGCAACAGGCAGGATTGTTGAGTGGGCACTGGAACTGTCAAGCTTTGGCCTCAAGTTTGAGAGCACTTCAACTATCCAAAGCAGAGCATTGGCAGAATTCATAGCAGAGTGGACGCTAACACCAGATGAAGAAATTCCAGAGACGAGCATCCCCGTCAAGGAGGCAAGTAAAGAGTGGCTGATGTACTTTGATGGTGCCTTCTCGCTGCAAGGCGCTGGTGCTGGCGTGCTGCTTGTCGCACCCACCGGAGAGCACCTCAAGTACGTAGTCCAGATGCACTTTCCCAAGGAGCGAGCAACAAACAATACTGCAGAGTATGAAGGTTTGTTTGCCAGTCTCAGGATCGCGGCATACCTTGGGATCAAGAAGCTCCTTGTCAGGGGTGACTCGCAGCTTGTCGTCCGCCAAGTGAACAAGAGTTATCAGAGTCCGTTGATGGAAGCTTACGTTGATGAAGTGAGAAAGCTAGAAGAGCACTTTGTCGGCCTACAGATGGAACACGTTCCAAGATCTCAGAACGACATTGCCGATGGCCTGTCAAAGTGCGCAACACTTAAGTTACCTGTGGAACCAGGGATCTTTGTGCTCAAGCTGACTCAACCACCTGTTACGCCATCAACTGGACAGAGCAAGAAGAGGAAGTTGATTTCTGGTGACTATTTTCTGGCAGAGCTTCCCGAAGCCACCGCCAAGAAGGTCCCCAAGATCAACGCCAAGAGTGCTGAGGAGCAGTCTGCTCCGGCAAACCCCATGGTTTGTTCCGTCGAAGCAGACGCTCCCGACAAGTTTTGCTCCGGCAAGCTTGCCGGGGAACGTCAAGCTCCGGCTGAGCCGCAGGTTCTCGCCGTAGAAGCGGATGTTCCCGCAGCAGCAGATGTGCCTTTAATCCTTGTTGTCGAGCCGCAAGCTCCAGCATGGGCACAGCAGATCGTCCGTTTCCTTCAGACAGGAAAACTTCCCGAAGAGCAAGAAGAAGCAGAAAGAGTAGCCCGGCAGTCAAGTATGTACCAGTTTGTCGACAGCACACTGTACAGAAGAAGACTCAACGGTGTGAAATTGAAGTGTATTCACCGGGAAGATGGATAAAAGCTGTTGGCAGAGATACATGGAGGCATATGTGGTCACCACATTGGCGCAAGAGCACTTGCCGGCAAAGCGTTCCGACAAGGTTTCTTCTGGACGACAGCCCTCCAGGATGCAACTGCACAAGTAACCAAGTGTGAAGCGTGCCAGTTCCATTCCAAGCAGATACACCAACCAGCTCAAGCTCTCCAGACGATCCCTTTATCCTGGCCATTTTCGGTCTAGGGGCTCGACATCCTCGGCCCCTTCCCCCGAGCAGTCGGGGGCTTTGAGTTCTTGTACGTCGCAATCGACAAGTTCACAAAGTGGCCGGAAGTGGAAGCAGTGAGGAAGGTGACAGCACAGTCAGCAGTCAAGTTCTTCAGGTCGCTTGTTTGCCGCTTCGGGATCCCTAACAGGATCATCACCGACAATGGTACGCAATTCACGAGCCGCACCTTCATGCAGTACGTCCAAGATCTTGGCGCCAAGGTCTGCTTCGCTTCTGTTGCTCACCCCAGGAGCAACGGTCAAGCGGAGAGGGCAAATGTTGAAGTGCTGCGTGGACTCCAGACCAGGACTTTCGACAGGCTACACAAGTGCGGAAGAAACTGGATCGAGGAGCTGGCGGTGGTTCTTTGGTCGATCAGGACGACGCCAAATCGAGCCACTAGCCAGACACCTTTCGCTCTAGTCTATGGAGCAGAGGCAGTTATCCCCACGGAACTCGTATACGGGTCACCTCGAGTGCTCGCTTATGATGAGCTTGAGCAAGAGCAGCTGTGAGAAGATGACGCGCTGCTCCTTGAGGAAGATCGTCTTCAGGCTGCTGTGCGATCTGCTCGCTACCAGCAAGCTTTGCGCCGCTACCATAGCCGCAAAGTTAACGCCAGAATTCTCGAGGAAGGCGACCTTGTTCTTCGGCGCGTTCAGTCCGCCAAGAATTCCAACAAGTTGACGCCGAAGTGGGAAGGCCCTTACCGGGTGAAACGAGTCACTAGGCCTGGCGTTGTCCGCCTTGAGACCGAAGATGGCATTCCGGTGAGCAACTCCTGGAATATTGAGCATCTTCGTCAGTTTTACCCGTAAGGCGTGGTTGTCGGACCCTGTTCCGGCAACCACTTTTTGTACAAGTCTTGCCGCTGTTGCATGTAATCCTTTGTACAAAGCGAGGCGCAGACCCTGAGCATAAGTGAAGCGCTGGCGCCCTAAGTTATAGCATGCATGCTAGATCGAGACTCGTCCTTGGTTAGGGTTGATAGTGCTTAGCAGCGGCTAACCCCTAGCTTAGAGGTCGGGTGTGCATCCCTTTGCCGTTCTTTCGTTTCCCTTGGTTCACAGGGCTCGCATATCCTGACCGGACCACTTGAGGACGACAAAGAGAAGAAGGACGGACCAGCATCTGGACCCCGGCAAGCCAGTGTTGCTGGGGGCTGCACCCGGCAAGCCAGTGTTGCCGGGGGCTGCAAGTACAAATATTCACCCACGGCGAACCAGAGTTGCCGGGGGCTGCAATCTCAGATAAGTTTTTCATCCCTTATCATGCATTCTCTTATGGACTGAGGAATGCGAAACCTCGTCTCTTCCTAAAAGCTACCATCCTCCCCTAACTCTAGGCCCTAGGGCTCGTTCCTGGGGCCAGGTTTGGTCGTAGTCGCGGCAGCAAAGGGACGAAACGAGCAGCCCGAACCCGCCTCATCCCTGCCTCCGCCAAAAGCGTGAGAAAGGTCGAGCGACGTGGGAAGACTGCAGGGCCTGCTGCCGGGAAAAGAAGTGTCTATCTTAAAGATATCAAGGATTTGCTCCTTGACGTGGGTTCCACCCGCGAGACAAGTGACCCGGCAAGCATCCCCTTTTAACTAAAAACATTCCACTTAGGTACAGTTCATAGAGAATGAAAAGCATGAATGATGGGATTACAAGTTTTTAATGCAGCTAAGGCCCGAGGGCTTACAAATTAAAAAAGAGATAAGGTGCCCGCAATCCCTTTCTTGTCCCTCTCTTCAGGAGGTAGGTCAAGGAGGCGAAAAGGGGCGCCTAGGCGAGCTACAGGTGGCAAAAGACACCAAGAGAACATCTCGGTGGCCGTCCAAAGGCTGGATGGTGATGGCAGTGCCGGAGACAGAGCTCGAAGACGAGGCGGCAAGACGTCAGCACGCGTCGAAGGCATCGTGCCCACGTACTCCGAGTTGACGGCCTTGCCGCCCGCCCTCTTCCTCTTCCGCAGCCTCCCAACGCCAGCCGCCTAAGGAGACGACCCCGAGAAGTTCGAGGAGCCGGCGACACGGATGATGGGGTCGCCGGTGCCGCACGGAGCGGCGCCCGACACCTAGTCGGACCCGTCATCCTGCCGCCCGCTACCCTCCTCGTCGCCGCCGCTGTCCTCCTCGTCACTCCCGCTCGAGGAGGAGTCTTCGCTATCGGAGGAGCTCTCCACGCAACACCTTGCCCGAGTCCCGAAGCACCCGAAGACCTTGACGGAGAGGAGGCCGCCCTCCATCAGCTTAAAATGGAGGGTGAGCCCCTCCGTCAGGCAGTGGATACAGGAGAACGTCTTCCACCCTCGACCAAGATACATCACATTAGGGGCTGGGAAGTCAACGCGGACTTGCGTACCGCTGATTCCACAACCCCTCATGTGCAGCCTCAGTGTCTCGGGCGGGTCCAACTCCATCTCGCTCGCAAATGGAGTCGGGAGACGAAGTCAACGACGAGGCGACCGACGCAGCCTGACAAAGAACTCGCAAGGGTCGTCCCCAATATGGACCGCCATGGGAAGAGGAACCGCTGGCGGAGGCAAGGCCGGCGCGCCGCCCCGTCCACCTCTTCCCCAAGCGCCTCGACCTTGCCCACGGCCTCGCCCCCTCCCTCTTCCCCTTACGGCTGGCTCTGCCACCACGGGTGCGGGAGAAGGAGGGACGCGTTGTCTAGCGGCGACCCTCGCCGCCACCGTTGAAGGACCAGGGTTCCCTTTCTCCATGGTGAATGAGAGAGAGGGGAGCAGAAGCTGAAGGAAAGAGGAGATGAAGGAATGATGGCCTCCGTTCCCCCCCCCGCTCCTTATAAAGGAACAGGGTGGGGGCTCGGCCGCCCCGCTCAGCTAATCAAGACACAGAAGGAGCAGGGAACTGGGACCGGCCCGCTGCCTCGACCCACGACGGCCCGGTTCCCCGCCTCCACCGTTTGCCACCCAAGCGCATGGAAGCAGCGTGGCAGGCATGCAGAACCGAGGTGACGGATGAGGCAACCTCTCCCCACCGCGTGATCGTGGGGAGTGGACGCCTTGAAAACCGCGCCTCTGTCCTTGTTTCCCCTGCTTATAAGGAGGGAGGGGGCGGACGTTCCGCCTTTCCGAATAAAGAAACCACCCACGATCTCTCCGACGATGCCACAATTGACGCGTGCCGCTCGGGGAGGGCGCGGTGGATACGGAGAAAGATACGGCGTGATCCAGGCCGCGCGTGCCCGTGCCTTGTTTTGGGCCTGGCCCAACAGCGCTCGGCACCGTGTATGGCCCAGGCCCGGGGGCTCCTGTCGGTGTACTAGAGTAGGGGTACCCTAGTACCCCGAACTTGTGCACGGGCAGTCGCAGCGCCCCGCGGCAAGGCTTGCCAGGTGACCGCCAAGGTCCTCCGTGGTTCTTTTGGAGCCATTCAAGAACAAAGTATTCAAGCCAAGGAGACAAGGCCCCGGCAAGAGGAGCTTGCCGGGAAGGCCACTCAAGGCACAAAGCCCCAGCAAGAGGAGCTTGCCGGGAAGGCCACTCAAGGCGCAAGACCCCGGCAAGAGGAGCTTGCCGGGAAGGCCAACCAAGGCATCTCAAGGAACTTGCCGCGGCGCGCCACGCGTCCCGGCAAGGCCCGTCGAGCGACAAGCTTCCGGACACGACAAGACAACGACCGCGGCAAGGTGTTTACCACGGCAAGCGACCACCCTGTACCTGCGCTCCAGCACACCCGCCAACGTGTCGCTCTGGGACCCTTCCAGGGGTACGTGGCGGGAGGCTGTGCAGCCAGGGGTACGCGGTGGCAAGCGGTGCTGACAAGATTGCCATCGTGGCGAATGGTGGCGCCCCTGACGGTCCCTTTTCTGCACTGTTTGGGCGACGCAGACGGGCGTTTAATGCCCTTGTCCCCTGCCGTCAGGGTTAGGTATGATACACTGTATAGGTAGCTGTACCAACCACAACACCTTTTCCATTTTTGCCCTTACCTACGTTGCCACCTGTCGGTGACCCCTTGAGCATATAAAAGGAGGCCCATGCGCAACGTAAGGGAGGAGGACGAACAGAAGCACGCTCGGTCTCGTTAGCTGCTTGAGTGTACTGTAGCACTCGGCGCTCCCGAGCAAGAACACAATACAATCCACAAAGCAGCAGTAGGGTTTTACGCATCCGTGCGGCCCGAAGCTGGGTAAACTGCTCGTGTGCCTCGCCTCGATCTGCTCTTCGTGCGACCTCCGCCCCCGGCCAAACCGAAAAGGGGCTCCGTCCCCATAGGTGCTCGTGGAGGCAGTTTCCCCGACACTGCCGCCCTGTCAATATATCTGAGGTCCGTCGTCTTGGTGGCAAGATCATGCTACAGATTTCTCCATACGCATCTTTTTGCTAAGTCCCTGAACCATGTGATTCTCCATACGCATGCATATATGCATGCTCTGTTCTTTGTTGCTCGCATGCTTTGTTTTGATATGTTTGTGCACCGGAAAACACATATTATATGGAACTAATGCATCTATTTGTGCCCGTGGTTCAAGATTGACGGGCTCTATTGGTGGCTTGTCAGAGTTATTGCTCTTGTTCTCGGTGCGGTGCTGGTGGCAGAGCTTGGGGTCAACATCACCACATGGTTGACCACCCTCAAAGAGATGACACGAAAGAAGTGGAAGGTGGCCCTGCTCCTAGCCGCCGGCAACATTATGTCGCTGGGCCTGACCTACACACCTGCGTAAGTATATGTTTGCTCTATTCCATCTTGAGCCCTTGTGTCCATGTACATAACACTTCTCCGGCAACCACCGGTGAAGCTCAAGAATGTGCAGACTTTTATTACCTAGTAATACTAAAATCATATGCAACATATATCTTTTGAACCGTAGTTTCCCTATGGCGATCCAGGAAAATTTGGAACTCCGGTTGAAATAAATAAATAACTTTATACCAAAATTTTGTTTTTATTTATTTTATTTTTATCATACTAGGGTATTAAGGAGTATAATTTTGATTATTATTTAGTTAGTATAATTAACCACATAATTTAATTGGTATGGTTAAGTAGTGTTCTTTGTTATCAATTGTAATGCATATCACTAATCATTTTATTTCTAATAAATATAAATTAAGTGACGTAACATTAGTTATCTTAACATTACTTTTGTGGCGATTACACAAATTATATAGTGCGTACATAAATATTTGTCTGTATGTGCATATATTCATGTATGGTTAATGCGTATATTAATGTTATAAGTGCCTAAAGAATAATGTCCAACAAATATCTTAATAGTTATTTCCAGTGTATTATTTGGCATGCATATTTATAGAACCTTGTAGAATATAAATTGTACTGTTTGCAAATGTGTTGCAAGTAAGATTCGGTAACAAATTCATAATATATATGGTATAGATATAGCACCAATCACCAGATGCACGTGTCATGTCTTGGGTGGTTATCCCCGTCGCATGCGCGGGCGTGGGGAGATAACCTATGCGAGCAACTGGCCAGTCGGCCGATCGGGATCATTTTCGTACTTGGTTTTGATGATGCAGAGGCAATCCCTGGCATTCCCCCCGCAGTGGCAGCAGCGAAATTTCTTAGCTTGGCTCATGAAAAAAGATGTTCTGTATTTTAAAAAACACTTGTGAGTTCCAAAAAAGTCCATAGTTCAAAAAATGCGTCATCACTTTTTAAAATACATGAACGTCTAGATAGAATCATGAACACTTAAAAAATAATATTGGCGCTATAGGAAAAGCTTCTATATGACGATCGGCGGATCCTATATGGCGTGTAGGGCGCCCCTAGCACCGTAGCGCGCACCCCTGCGCGCCTTCTGGGCCTGCCCATATTGGGCGCGAGGTCCCCCGGTTTTTTCTTCTTTCTTTAACATTTCTTTTTCTGTTTTATTTTTTGTTCTATTTTTCCTTCTGCACTTTTATTCTTTCTTTTTCCAATTTGCCAAAATCTAGATTTTGCCAAAGCGTTTGATACGATCGAGCATGAGGCAATGATTAAAATCATGGAAAGCATGTGATTTAATGACAAATGGCTGGGTTGCATTAGGTGCATCTTTTCATCAGGCAAGTCATCTGTCCTTCTTAATGGCACTCCTTGACGTCAATTCCATTGTAAATGCGGTGTCAGACAGGGGGACCCTCTCTCCCCCCTCATCTTTGTTTTGGCGGCCGACCTTCTCCAAGCAGCCATCAACGATGCCTTTACTCGCAACCTGATCCAACTACCGTTTCCATCCACAAATCAGAAGGACTATCCCATGATTCAGTACGCCGATGACACCATTTTGGTGCTGCCGGCATGCACCCAACAAGCTGCGGTGATCAGGGATATTTTAAATGACTATGTAACGTCCATTGGGTTGAAAATAAACTTTCATAGATCAACTCTAATCCCGATGAACTGTGACCCAGCAAAGACTCAGGACATATCCAACATCTTCGAATGCATCATTGGAAAATTGCCTTTTACCTATTTGGGTCTTCCCCTTGGAACTACCCGTCCAACCATCCTTGTGCTCATGCCGTTGGTTTGCTCTGTCGAAAGAAGATTAACGACTACTCTTAATATGATATCTTATGGTGCAAAACTCTCCCTGCTCAACTCAGTAATCACTTCTTTGATCATATTTGCTCTGTGTACACTACGATTGCCAACCAAGATCATTGAGCTCCTGAACCAAATTAGAAGGAAATACTTGTGGACCCAAAAACCTGAACAAGGAGATAAATGTAACTATCTAGCCTCCTGGAACAAGGTATGCCGACCTAAGGAATGTGGAGGTCTAGGTGTGAGCGATCTCAGAATTCAAGGAGATGCCCTACTGCTCAAATACTTGCACAAATTTTATAATGCTTGGGATGTACCCTGGGTTCAGCTCGTTTGGGAAACATATTACGTAAACCAAATACCACATGCTTCGGATACGTGTGCTTCATTTTGGTGGCGTGATGTCGCAAAATTAATGCCCATATACAGGGGAATCTCCAATATTCAAGTTGCAAACGGCTGGAATGTACTTTTCTGGAAAGATTTATGGGCCGATAACATTATTGCGGATAAATATCGAAGTGCATTCTCTTACACCATTAATGAAGACATTTCAGTCAGGGATTTCTTGTCCATCACGTCACTCCGAGAGGCGTTCCACCTCCCACTCTCGGAACAAGCAAACGCTGAGGTTCGCCAACTTCAGTCTGACATGGCCACGATAACTTTATCCGATGAGCAAAACATTTGGTCATATGCATGGGGATGAGCGCAATTCACGGCACACAAATACTACATGTTCTACTTCCGAGATATTCGGGCGCATGAAGCTTTTCGATGGATATGGAAATCAAGATCCACAATGAAAATTAAAGTCTTTGGTTGGTTGCTGCTCTCTGACCGCCTCAACACCAGGAATATGCTTAAATGTAGACATTACAACATTGGAGAGGATCACAACTGTATTCTATGTGGGCTACAAATTGAGGAAACCTTGGAGCACTTGTTCTTTGAATGCCACTTCAGTGCTGAATGCTGGGCTAGTCTTGGTCTTTCTTGGACACAAGGAGCTTCAAGGCTACAAATGGTCACTTTGGCCAAAAACAGTTGGGACCGACCTCTCTTTATGGAGATGTTCTTACTTGCGGCGTGGAGCATATGGAAGGAACGCAATAATAAACATTTCATGGGGATTACACCAACAAAAACATCTTGGTTGGACAAACTTAAGAAAGATTTCTCTCTCCTTACCTATAGGGTCAAGGAAAAGCACAAACATCTCATCCCTCTCATACTTGCCTCAATATCTTACTACTCTCTCCACCCCCCCCCCCCCAAATAGAGGGTTGACACATGTAAATATACCATGTAAATTGTACAAAGTTATCTTAATACAAATTATAACAGTAGGAGGTTCTCCGACTGTTCAAGGTTCAAAATAAATGGCGTCAGAAAAGAGCTTTATGTCTACTACACAACCTTCTTCTTGTAGACGTTGTCGGGCCTCCAAGTGCGGAGGTTTGTAGGACAGTAGCAAATTTCCCACAAGTGGATGACCTAAGGTTTATCAATCCGTGGGAGGCATAGGATGAAGACGGTCTCTCTCAAACAACTCTGCAACCAAATAACAAAGAGTCTCTTGTGTCCCCAACACACCCAATACAATGGTAAATTGTATAGGTGCACTAGTTCGGCGAAGAGATGGTGATACAAGTGCAATATGGATGGGAGATATGGGTATTTATAATCTGAAAATATAAAAACAGAAAGGTAACTAATGATAAAAGTGAGCGTAAACGGTATTGCAATGCTAGGAAACAAGGCCTAGGGTTCATACTTTCACCAGTGCAAGTTCTCTTAACAATAATAACATAATTGGATCATATAACTATCCCTCAACATGCAACAAAGGGTCACTCCAAAGTCACTAATAGCAGAGAACAAACGAAGAGATTATTGTAGGGTACGAAACCACCTCAAAGTTATTCTTTCTGATCAATCTATTCAAGAGTCCGTAGTAAAATAACACGAAGCTATTCTTTCCGTTCGATCTATCATAGAGTTCATACTAGAATAACACCTTAAGGCACAAATCAACCAAAACCCTCATGTCACCTAGATACTCCAATGTCACCTCAAGTATCCGTGGGTATGATTATATGATATGCATCACACAATCTCAGATTCATCTATTCAACCAACACAAAGAACTTAAAAGAGTGCCCCAAAGTTTCTACCGGAGAGTCAAGACGAAAACGTGTGCCAACCCATATGCATAAGTTCATGGGCGGAACCCGCAAGTTGATCACCAAAACATACATCAAGTGGATCACGTGATATCCCAATCTCACCACAGATAAGCATGGCAAGACATACATCAAGTGTTCTCAAATCCTTAAAGACTCAATCCGATAAGATAACTTCAAAGAGAAAACTCAATCCATTACAAGAGAGTAGAAGGGGAGAAACATCATAAGATCCAACTATAATAGCAAAGCTCGCGATACATCAAGATCGTATGACCTCAAGAACACGAAAGAGAGAGAGATCAAACACATAGCAAATGTTACATACCCTCAGCACCTTGGTTGAACTACTCCCTCCTCATCATGGGGAGCGCCGGCATGATGAAGATGGCCACCGGTGAGGGATCCCCCCTCCAGCAGGGTGCCGGAACACGTTCCCGATTGGTTTTTGGTGGCTACAGAGGCTTGCGGCGGCGGAACTCCCGATCTATTCTGCTCCCCGAAGGTTTTAGGGTATATGGATATATATAGGCAAAAGAAGTCGGTCAGGGGAGCCATGAGGGGCCCACGAGGGTGGAGGGCGCGCCCAGGGGGGTGGGCACGCCCCCCCTGCCTTGTGCCTTCCTTGTTGCTTCCCTTACGTGCACTCCAAGTCTTCTGGATTGCTTCTGTTCCAAAAATAACTCTCCTGAAGGTTTCATTCCGTTTGGACTCCGTTTGATATTCCTTTTCTGTGAAACACTGAAACAAGGGAAAAAACAGAAACTGGCACTGGGCTCTGGGTTAATAGGTTAGTCCCAAAAATAATATAGAAGTGTATAGTAAAGCCCATTAAACATCCAAGATGGATAATATAATAGCATGAATACTTCATAAATTATAGATACGTTGGAGACGTATCAGCTGGCGCAGCACCGGTGCCGGACGTTGGAGGTGGTTGCAGGGACGGGCGCCACCGTAGGCGGTAGCGGTGCAGGCGGGCGGCGTCGCTAGGCGCGGCGCAGGTGGGCGTCCAGCACGGGCGGCGGCGGCGCTGGCTCACGCGAGCGCGGCCGGTCAGCCATAGTGATGCGGCGGGCAAGGCCAAGGTGACGGTCTGCGGGAGGCGTGTGCGCGCGCATGGTGTGGCAGTGGTATAGTGACAGGGGCGAGGTGTGGCCCTGGGCGGCAGCTGGCAGAGGAGGGAGTAGTGGCAGGGCGAGGTCGGCGACCTAGTGCTGCCGGCGAGGTCGAGCAATGCGGGCTACGGCGGGTTGAGCAGGTCAAGCAGCCTGGGGAGGGCGACGTGGGCGACAGTGGTGCACGCGGGCGAGCGGCGCTGCCTGCATGAGGCGTGGGTCGTCGGCGACATAAGCAGAAAAGGGGAAGGCGAAGGTCGGCGGCCTTACCGGCATTTGCAGGGGCACATGGGCGGCGAGGCTCGGGGTAGTGGCTCATGGGGGAGGACGGAGACAACGTGCGGTGTGGAGGAGATCCGGCGAGGGAGCAATCCGGCGAGGTGGCTCCGGCGAGGTCCAGGCGGCAGCGTCGATGTCTAGGGGCGATGGGCAACGAGGTCGACGCAGCGAGCGGGTTGATCCCGCGAAGGAGAGGCACGAAAGGTCCGGCGTCGGCACCGGGCACCGGGGCACCGGCGAGGTGTAGGGGGGCGCGGTTGCCCCGATCCAGACGGGGGGGGGGGAGGGGAGCGATGGGAGTGGGGATCGAGGGGAGTGGGGGTAGCAGTTAGGGTTTCAATCGGGTGTGGGGAAAATAGGCCATATAGGCCGGGGGCATTGGGGTGGGCCGGCTGGCTGGCAGCTGGGCCGAGAGGCCCAGAGAGAGGGGGGGGGGGGGGTTTGGCCTTTTCAATTATTAGTTTTTGTTTAGAGTTTTGTCTTTTCTTTATTTTTAAGTTTCTTTTTTTCTATTTGTTTAATCTTTCAAAATTGCTTTAGTTTTGTAACACATATAGTTAGCACCTAAACTAGTAATAGTAGTTATACCACTGCCACAATTATTCTTGTAGTTATAAACAGTACTTTTCAATAATTTAACCATTTAAGAGACGTTTAAATAATTATTTCAGCTAATGTTTCTACTATTTTGTGCATCTAAACATTTATAAAAAAATTGATTCACCACCACAACCATCTATGATTTATTTGCTACACTTTGAACATTTTAGTTTTAATATTTGAAAAGTTTTATTGTTTGTTTGATTTTGAATTTGAATTTGAAACGGTTTAGAATCAATGCGAGATTAACGATAGTAATCGGGGTGATTTGGCATCATTAGTGGAGGGTTAGTGTAGCTTAATTTTCCGGGCGTCACAATTCTCCACCAGTACAAGAAATCTCGTCCCGAGATTTAAGAGATGGAGCAAGGGGGAAATATCTGGTTACGAAATTCAAACGAATCTTCTTGGTCTTGGATGCTCTTCTTGAAGAGGTCGATCCCTTACATTGACGTCTTCATTTCTCTGCTTCTGGTCATCATGGTGAAGTCGTCCTTTTCTTCAAGAACTCCAACGTACTTACGAATAGGTAAGGTGTAGCTCGGCTACGACAGAATGCTTATGAGGGAAATAATCTGGGGTTAACCCATGAATGAGCATAAGATTATCTCTCAAGTTGAACATATAAAATACATCGAGAGTAAGGTACGAAGGTACAATGAGAGGGTCCAAGCGGACAGATAGCTGCTCAAAGTCTGAACCAGAGTGAGAAAGGGGTTCAGAGCAGTGAGAGTAAGTATTGCGTCTGATACCAGAATAGAGCACTAGGAAGGTGGCTCGCGAATTACCTACGAAACCAAGAGCAAGGGATAACTTTGTCAACAAGGTGTACCGGAGAGTCTGGTTTCGATCTTGTGGAACTGTGGGTTATGGGCCCACCATGTGGTTAACAGTAGGAAGGTCGGTGACATCTTGCACGATCATGTAAGCAAGGCATGTCAGAGGATAGTCTATCGGTCATGTCGGCAACAACATCGGTACCAAGGGCGAGGGACGAAGAGAACCATTTTCCTTCTCGTTGAACGAGGCGGACCAGTAGGCAAAGTTCTCGTCCATCGGTGGTTACCGTAATGTCATCATCAAAAGTAACAAGGTCTTTCTGATAGAGTGGTACAATGAGGTGTTTACATAAGCAGGGATATATTACTGCTTATATAATATAGATCACAAGAAGGTTTAAACAAACCAATGGAAAGGAAAAGTGATTATCAGGTTTAAAGAGAACAATGGAAAGGAAAATGTGTTTAAACACATATTTCAAGGGTATATCCTTCCCAAGGACAAGCAGAGCATGATATCCATGATAGGATATAATGTAGAGAACTCTTTAGGTAAGGTGAGACAAAATTTCATGACATTACCCATACAATGGTGTCTGGATAATTGAGCAAGAAACATTTAACATTAGGCTTCAAATGTTCTCTGTTGAAAATTGCAATACCACAGACATGCTTCGAGATAGCTGATACGTCTCCAACATATCTATAATTTTTGATTGCTCCATGCTATATTATCTACTGTTTTGGACCATATTGGGCTTTATTTTCCACTTTTATATTATATTTGGGACTAACCTATTAACCGGAGGCCCAGCCCAGAATTGCTATTTTTTTGCCTATTTCAGTGTTTCGAAGAAACGGAATATCAAATGGAGTCCAAATGGAATGAAACCTGAGATGTGTTTTCAACCAACTGCCGAAAGTCCTGATGTGTTCACATCTAATCCAGTCGTCAAACTGCTCGGGGTGTTTGGAGCGCAGAATATTCTTGTATTCATTGACATACGGGGTCACCAAGATTGAATTCTATAGAACTGTGTAGTGTGCTTGAGACCAAGAATGCCGGTCCCTACATATTATTGATTCTGCTCCTGGCATGCCTTTTCGAGTCAGCTTAAGGTCAGGGATGAAGTCAACACAAAACCCAATGACCTCCTCTGTTTGATGGCCCATGGAGATGCTTCCTTCTGGCCTAGCACGGTTATCAACATATTTCTTCAAGACTCCCATGAACCTCTAAAAGGGGAACATATTGTGTAGAAATATAGGGGCCATAATGGCAAACTCGTCGACTAGATGAACTAGGACGTGCAACATGATATTGAATAAGGATGGTGGGAACACCAGCTCAAAACTAATAAGACATTCACCAAATCACTCCTTAACCTTGGTAGAATTTCTGGATCGATTACCTTCTGAGAGATTGCATTGAGGAATGCACATATCTTTACAATGGCTAATCGAACGTTTTCCGGTAGAAGCCCCCTCAATGCAACCGGAAGCAGTTGTGTCATAATCACGTGACAGTCATGAGACTTTAGGTTCTAGAACTTTTTCTCTGGGATATTTATTATTCCCTTTATATTGGACGAGAAGCCAGATGGGACCTTCATACGGAGTAGGCATTCAAAGAAGATTTCCTTCTCTTTTTTGGTAAGAGCGTACTTGGCAGGACCTTCACACTACTTTGGATGCATGCGGTCCTTTTCGTCCACATGTTGCTGGTCCTCCCATGCATCCAGTGTATCTTTTGTCTTCCCATACATGCCCAAGAAGCCTAGCAGGTTCATGCAAAGATTCTTCATCACGTGCATCACGTCGATTGCATAGTGGACCTCTAGGTCTTTCCAATATGGTAGATCCCAAAATATAGATTTCTTCTTCCACATGGGTGCGCGTTCCTCAACGTCATTCAGAACAGATAGTTCGTCGGGACCCTTTCCAAAGATTACTTGTAAATCATTCACCATACCAAGTATGTGGTCACCAGTACAGACGGCGGGCTTCTTCCCGTGATCTACCTCACCTTTGAAATGCTTTGTCACATCCCAAGCTTAGGCCTTGCCTGTCCTGCATAAGCTTTCCTGCATCATGTTTGAGTTTTGTTGAAAGTTGAAATGGGGATGACAAACCCTAGCACCAGATCAAGTCAAATAGGTTCAACCTAAAATAATCTTCAATGAATCCGAATTGCCTTTGAAAGTGTTCATGATTTTTGTTAAGGGTGAAAACCTCTGCCAAAATGACGCAAATATTTTTAGGCCATTCTGGATATTTGAATAAATTCATAAAGTATTTGAATTGGGGCATTTAATTGCTATAAACATTATTAAATGCTCCAACAATTCTGGAAATAGCTAAGGCCTCTGAGAAAATTCAGTTATTGCCCATAATTAATTTCAGGATTTATAGAAATGATTTGGTGTTTTTACTAGATCAAAAACAAATTGCAAAAGTAGAAAACAGAAACAAATGGAAAGGAAGAAAACTTACCTGGGCCAACTTACCTGGCGCCCAGCTGGCCCAACACTGTGCAGCCCAGCCAGCGCAGCGCCTTCTTCAACCTTCTGCCAGAAGGCGAGGCAGCTGCGTGGAGAGCGCACAGCCGAGCTGCGCCAGCTCCTGCTTGCCGCCTCCTGCTTCCCCCTCACCTCTAGTGACACCACGTGACCCCCTGGGTCTCTCACACTCCCCCTCGAGCTCTTCCCCCTCCTCTGCACCCCCTCCCGAGCACACCCGAGCGCCGCTGTCACCGCCGCTCGCCGTTGTCGTGTCCACCACCTCCCCCTCGCGTCCCCGACTAGTCCATGAGCTCCGCCGCGTCTTCCTCGACCTCCTCGCTGAGCTACGCAACCCCGGACGCTCCGAAGCCTCGCCAACGCCGCCGTTTCCGACCTCGGGTGCCGGAGATCCCCGCCGTCGTTTCACCGGACCCCGTGTCCCCCCTGCCTCGCCAGCAGCACCAGAAGAACCGCGATGAGCCGCTGAACCGTTTCCCCATGCTCCATCGCCTAATTCGTCCTCTAGCCGCCTCTTGCATCGAAGCCGTGAGCTCCTCGCCGCCGGCGATGATGCAGACGAGGCCATGGGCACTGTAGCCCATGTCCGAGCACACTAGCATGCTCGGTGCATCTCCGCGAACTAGTAGCCAGTAGTAGCTCCCCCTCCGACGCCCTCTAGCACCAAACTCGTCTGCTCCCGAAAGCCGTCCACCGCCACGAGCTCGACTCCGGCGAGATCGATCCACCCCAGCCCCTCCCGTTTGCCCTACCAGATGCGCGAGAGCCCCAGCTACGCGTAGGACCAAACCACGGTCGATTTGGTCGATTGTGGGCAAAACCCGAGCCACCCGAGTGGGCCTCCGCCGCGTTTTGGTCGCCACCGGCATAACTTCGACGATGGTGACGTGGCAGATTAGTTTAGGGATAATGACGCAGTTAGTTAACACCTAGTGACACTGACAGCAGGGTCCCACTACCTAATTAAGCTTGGTATAGTTTCTGCTTAGGATTAACTAACCAGAGTGGCCCCACGCATCAGTTTTGACCGTGCTGACGTGGCCGTTGACTGGGCCCACCTGTCAGCGACACAAATGACATTGTGTCACTGACCAGTGGGCCCCACTGGTCAGGGTTGACCTGGACCACCCCTGTTGACTTGCTGACGTCACACCGACGTCATCCTGACGCAGTAAGGAATTTTTGGATTTAAAATAATTCAGGAAATTCCAGAAAATGACTTAAACTTCAAAAATTCATAGAAATTAATCTATAACTCCAAATGAAATAATTTATATATGAAAAATGATCAGAAAAATCCAATCTATCCAGTGATACTGTTTTCATGCATGTTAAAGCAAGTTAAACCTGCTGATCAGGTCAAATCAAATAAATAGCACTTGAATCTACGCATATGGAGTTGAATTTGAATCTTTGATTCAAACCAACTTCGTTTAATCTGGTTGCTAGATGCATTAGCTCAAATCACATCATATTTCTATGTCATGATCGTGCATCATTTTGTCGAATTGCATTGATTGTGTTCTTTCTCTATTGCCAGTGTTTGTCCCCTCTCGGTAGACGTGGTTTCGACGATGAGTTCAATGACACAGATGAAGAGCTATACTATCTTTAGAAGTGCCAGGCAAGCAAAACCCCCTTGTTCATTCCGATACAACCCCACTCTCTCGCTCCTGCTCCCTATTAATGCATTAGGACAACAACGATTCAACTGTTACATGCTGCGGTAGTTGAACCCCTTTCCTCTGCATGACCTGTCATTGCCACAGTAAATATATGAAATCCACTAGCATGAGTAGGAGTTGTTTGAGCCTTGATGTGCCTACTCATTCATGTTTGTTTGTCATGCCTGCTACTACTTAGAGTTGAGTCAGGTCTGATTCATCGGGGATGAATTGGAGGTGTGTGAACATGTCCTACTATTCAGAGCTAAGTGTGTGAAGACGATTTGGTGAAGGTATCGATGAGAGGCCATGTAGGAGTACATGGTAGGTTGTTTCATTGAAGTCGTCCTTAGGAACTGAGTTCTGTGTTTGTGATCCATGAACAGCTACTACCACGCGTTGGGCCTGAAACCAATGGACCCTCTTGACTTATTAACCGCCTTGATCTCTGATACGTCTCCAACGTATCTATAATTTTTGATTGCTCCATGCTATATTATCTACTGTTTTGGACAATATTGGGCTATATTATCCACTTTTATATTATTTTTGGGACTAACCTATTAACCGGAGGCCCAGCCTAGAATTGTTGTTTTTTGCCTATTTCAGTGTTTCGAAGAAAAGGAATATCAAACGGTGTCGAAACGGAATGAAACCAACTAGAGAAGTTATTGTTGGAATGAAAGCTACCGGAAAAACTTGGAGTGCACGCCAGGGGAGTCCCGGGCTGCCCACAAGGGTGGGGGGCACGCCCACCCCCTAGGGCGCGCCCCCTGCCTCGTGAACAGACCGGAGGTCCACCGACGTACTTCTTTCACCCATATATACCCACGTACCCTAAAACATCCAAAGGACAGAACAGATCAGAAGTTCCGCCATAGCAAGCCTATGTAGCCACCAAAAACCAATCGGGCCCTGTTCCGGCACCCTGCGGAGAGGGGAACCCTCACCGGTGGCCATCTTCATCATCCCGACACTCTCCATGACGAGGAGGGAGTAGTTCACCCTCGGGGCTGAGGGTATGTATCAGTAGCTATGTGTTTGATCTCTCTCTCTCTCTCTCTCTCTCTCTCTCTCTCTCTCTCGTGTTCTTGATTTGGCACGATCTTGATGTATCGCGAGCTTTGCTATTATAGTTGGATCTTATGTTTCTTCTCCCCCTCTACTCTCTTGTAATGGATTGAGTTTCCCCTTTGAACTAATCTTATCGGATTGAGTCTTTAATGACTTGAGAACACTTGATGTATGTCTTGCCGTGCATATCTGTGGTGACAATGGGATATCACGTGACTCACTTGATGTATGTTTTGGTGATCAACTTGCGGGTTCCGCCCATGAACTTATGAATAGGGTTTGGTGCACGTTTTCGTCTTGATTCTCCGGTAGAAACTTTGGGGCACTCTTTGAGGTTCTATGTGTTGGTTGAATAGATGAATCTAAGATTTTCGGATGCATATCGTATAATCATACCCACGGATACTGGAGGTGACATTGGAGTATCTAGGTAACATTAGGGTTTTGGTTGATTTGTGTCTTAAGGTGTTATACTAGTACGAACTCTAGGTCTGTTTGTGACACTTATAGGAATAGCCCAACGGATTGATTGGAAAGAATAACTTTGAGGTGGTTCTGTACCCTACCATAATCACTTCGTTTGTTCTCTGCTATTAGTGACTTTGGAGTGACTCTTTGTTGCATGTTGAGGGATAGTTAAATGATCCAATTATGTTATTATTATTGAGAGAACTTGCACTAGTGAAAGTATGAACCCTAGGCCTTGTTTCCTAGCATTGCAATACCTAAATCTACCATCCATATTGCACTTGTATCACTGTCTCTTCGCCGAACTAGTGCACCTATACAATTTACCATTGTATTGGGTGTGTTGGGGACACAAGAGACTCTTTGTTATTTGGTTATAGGGTTGCTTGAGAGAGGCCATCTTCATCCTACGCCTCCCACGGATTAATAAACCTTAAGTCATCCACTTGAGGGAAATTTTCTACTGTCCTACAAACCTCTACACTTGGAGGCCCATCAACGTCTACAAGAAGAAGGTTGTGTAGTATACATCAAGCTCTTTTCTGGCGCCATTGCCGGGGAGGTTGCTTGAAGGTATATCTTTAGATCTTGCAATCGAATCTTTTAGTTTCTTGTTTTATCACTAGTTTATTTTATAAAAGAAAACTATAAAAAAATGGAATTGAGTTTGTCTCATACGCTTCATCTTTTTAATATCTTTCGTGAGTATGATGGAAAGGATAATTGTGCCAAAGTGTTAGAAGAAGAATGCATTAAAATGTTTGGCACTAAATATTTGAATGATGAGCACGATTGCAATGTTGTTAGTATGAATTCCTTGAATATCCATGATGCTAATGATATGCAAAGCCACAAGCTTGGGGAAGCTATGTTTGATGAATATGATATTTTTAGTCCCCCAAGTTTTGATGTGAATATTTATTATGATGAAAGTATGCCTCCTATCTATGATGATTATTGTGATGAAACTTATGCTATAAAAAGTAGTGATGATTATATTTGTAAAACTTTTCATGATTATGATTACCCATTTTCTGAACATTACTCTTTTAATGTGGAAACAATTTATAGTATTCAAGTCTCTTATGATACTCCCACTATTCCGAATGAGAAGAATTTTGCTTATGTGGAGAGTAGTAAAATATCTATGCAAGTAGATCATGAAAAGAATGATTTAGGTGCTGGTTATATTGTTGAATTCATTGATGATGCTACCAAAAATTATTATGAGGGAGGAACATATGCTTGTAGAAATTGCAATAATATCAAGTTTCCTCTCTATTTGCTAAAAGTTTTGAAGTTATGCTTGTTTTGCCTTCCTATGCTAGTTGATTATTGTTCCCATAAGTTGTTTGATCACAAAATCCCTATGCATAGGAAGTGGGTTAGACTTAAGTGTGCTAGTCATATTCTTCATGATGCTCTATCTATGTTTCAATTCCTATCTTTTATGTGAGCATGATTGATATCATCATGCCTAGCTAGGGGCGTTAAACGATAGCGCTTGTTGGGAGGCAACCCAATTTTATTTTAGTTTCTTGGTTTTTCGTTCTGTTTAGGAATAAATAATCCATCTAGATTCTGTTTAGATGTGGTTTTATGTTTTAATTAGTGTTTGTGCCAAGTAGAACCTTTGGGAAGACTTGGGTGAAGTCTTTATGATCATGCTGTAAAAAACAGAAACTTTACCGCTCACGAGATTAGCTAAAGTTTTTTACTGGAGAGTGATATTTAGTTGATTCTTTTTGTAGACGATTACTAGACAAATTCCTCAGGTCCACAAATTTATTTTAGAATTTTGGAGTTCCAGAAGTTTGCATTAGTTACAGATTACTACAGACTGTTCTGTTTTTGACATATTCTGTTTTTCGTGTGTTGTTTGCTTGTTTTGATGAATCTATGGCTAGTAAAATAGTTTATAAACCATAGATAAGTTGGAATACAGTAGGTTTAACACCAATATAAATAAATAATGCGTTCATTACAGTACCTTGAAGTGGTGTTTTGTTTTCTTTCGCTAACGGAGCTCACGAGATTTCTGTTAAGTTTTGTGTTGTGAAGTTTTCAAGTTTTGGGTAAAGATTCGATGGACTATGGAATAAGGAGTGGCAAGAGCCTAAGATTTGGGATGCCCAAGGCACCCCAAGGTAATATTCAAGGATAACCAAGCGTCTAAGCTTGGGGATGCCCCGGATGGCATCCCCTCTTTCGTCTTCGTTCATCGGTAACTTTACTTGGAGCTATATTTTTGTTCACCACATGATATGTGTTTTGCTTGGAGCGTCATTTTCTTTTCTTTTGCTTTGCTTGCTGTTTGAATAAAATACCAAGATCTGAAATCCTTTAATGGGAGAGTCTTCACATAGTTGCATAATTATCCGACTACTCATTGATCTTCACTTATATCTTTCGGAGTAGTTTGTTTTTGCTCTAGTACTTCACTTATATCTTTTAGAGCACGGTGATGGATTTGTTTTATAGAAACTATTGATCTCTCATGCTTCACTTAGATTATTTTGAGAGTCTTAAATAGCATGGTAATGTGCTTAAAAATAATAATATGCTTGGTATTCAAGATTTGTAAAACTTTCTTTTGAGTGCGTTGAATACTAGGAAAAGTTTCATGCTTGATAATTGTTTTGAGATATGAAGATGGTGATAATAGAGTCATGCTAGTTGAGTAGTTGTGCATTTGAGAAATACTTGTGTTAATGTTTGTGATTCCCGTAGCATGCATGTATGGTGAACCGTTATGTGATGAAGTCGGAGCATGATTTATTTATTGATTGTCTTCCTTATGAGTGGCGGTTGAGGACGAGCGATGGTCTTTTCCTACCAATCTATCCCCCTAGGAGCATGCGCGTAATACATTGCTTTGATAACTTGTAGATTTTTGCAATAAGTATATGAGTTCTTTATGACTAATGTTGAGTCCATGGATTATACGCACCCTTCTTCCTTCCGCCATTGCTAGCCTCTCTAATACCGTACACTTTTCGCCGGTATCATACACCCACCATATACCTTCCTCAAAACAGCCACCATACCTACCTATCATGGCATTTCCATAGCCATCCGAGATATATTGCCATGCAACTTTCCACCATTCCGTTTATTATGACACGCTCCATCATTGTCATATTGCTTTGCATGATCATGTAGTTGACATTGTATTTGTGGCAAAGCCACCGTTCATAATTCTTTCGTACATGTCACTCTTGATTCATTGCATATCCCAGTACACCGCCGGAGGCATTCATATAGAGTCATATTTTGTTCTAAGTATCAAGTTGTAATTGTTGAGTTGTAAGAAAATAAAAGTGTGATGATCATCATTTTTAGAGCATTGTCCCAAGTGAGGAAAGGATGATGGAGACTATGATTCCCCACAAGTCGGGATGAGACTCCAGAAAAAAAAAGAGGCCATAAAAAAAAGAGAAAAGGCCCAAATAAAAAAATAAAAAAATGAGAGAAAAAGAGAGAAGGGACAATGTTACTATCCTTTTACCACACTTGTGCTTCAAAGTGGCACCATGATCTTCATGATAGAGAGTCTCTCATTTTGTCACTTTCATATACTAGTGGGAATTTTCATTATAGAACTTGGCTTGTATATTCCAATGATGGGCTTCCTCAAAATGCCCTAGGTCTTCGTGAGCAAGCGAGTTGGATGCACACCCACTTAGTTTATTTTTGAGCTATCATATACTTATAGCTCTAGTGCATCTGTTGCAGGGCTATCGACACTACTAGGAAAAGGCCTACTAATGGCGCACCGGTTTTGCCTACTAATGGCGCACTACCGGTGCGCCATTAGTAGCACACCACTGGTGCGCCATTAGTATCTGGTATACTAATGGCGCACCACATGGAAGTGCGCCATTAGTAACATTTTTTTTTCAATTTTTTTTTAAAAATTTTTTTAGAAAAAATTTCAATTTTTTTTTGTTTTTTCTTAATCTCAGGTCAATATGGCTTAATCTCGGGTCAATATGCTTAATCTCGGGTCAAATCGCACTCCGTGGTCAAACTTCCCGAAAGGTCACCCATCCTCACACTACTCCAGCCCAAGCACCCTCATTTTTATGGCTTAATCTTTCAAAGTTCTAGGGCATTTTGAGGTCAATATGGCTTAATCTTCGAAGCCCACTACTCCAACCCAAAATTGGTGAAGTCTTTCAAAGTTCTATCCAGCCCCAGCAACAGCTCACTTCACAGGCACTTGTTGATATATCTAGCATATCAATCCTATTATAACTTGTTGATGTGTAGGACTTTGTTCATGTTCATGACTATGATGAAATTTTGAAAAATACTTCAAACTTCCCGGTCATATTACGTATCATTTTTGAAAAACAATTTTTTGGATTTTTGAAATTTTTTGGATTTTTTTGCCTCTAAATCTTGAAAGCCCCGTAACTTTTTTTCTGTTAGGTTTTTGGGGATTTTGAAAACGTTTAACGGGGTTCAAATTTGGATGTAACTTTTCGAGTAGATGATTTTTCATATAAAAAACTTTTTAATCCGAGTTCGTATGCAAAAGTTATGGCCATTTTACAAATTTTCAGAGAGATTTTGCAAATAAAGTCGAAATTCATATTTGTAAATTTTCCCAACAACTAGACCACATTTCACATGGGAAACTTATTTTCTTTTATTTTTTTGACATTTTATCATTTTCTTTTGTTTTTTTTAAACTGAAAAGGCGGTCCAGGGGGGTGCATTCGGGAACTTTTGGGCCAAGTTAGTAATGGCGCACCGTGGGGTGGTGCGCCATTACTAGTTAAACTAGTAATGGCGCACCACACCCGCGGTGCACCATTACTAGTTTTGAAAAGAAAAAAAGAAAAAAAATTGATTTTTTTTGAAAAAACTTAGTAATGGCGCACCTGTGGGTGTGATGCGCCATTACTATGTCAAGTTAGTAATGGCGCACCACTCTCACGGTGCGCCATTACTAAATTTTTTTTTAATTTTTTTTTCAAAACTACTAATGGCGCACGGTGGGTGTGGTGCGCCATTACTATGTCAGGTTAGTAATGGCGCACCACTCTCACGGTGCGCCATTAGTAGTTTTGAAAAAATTAAAAAAAAATTACTAATGGCGCACCGTGGGATGTGGTGCGCCATTAGTATTTGCACACTAATGGCGCACCAACACATGGTGCGCCATTAGTATTTACTAATGGCGCACCACATGTACAGTGCGCCATTAGTGTCCATCCTATCTATAGCCCTTTTCCTAGTAGTGAATCCCTACTCACTCACATTGATATCTATTGATGGGCATCTCCATAGCCCTTTGGTACGCCTAGTTGATGTGAGACTATCGTCTCCCTTTTTGTCTTCTCCACAACCACCATTCTATTCCACCTATAGTGCTATGTCCATGGCTCACGCTCACGTATTGCGTGAAGATTGAAAAAGTTTGAGAACACCAAAAGTATGAAACAATTGTTTGGCTTGTCATCGGGATTGTGCATGATTTAAATAATTTGTGTGGTGAAGATAGAGCATAGCCAGACTATATGATTTTGTAGGGATAACTCTCTTTGGCCATGTTATTTTGAGAAGACATCATTGCTTTGTTAGTACGCTTGAAGTATTATTATTTTTATGTCAACTAGCAAAGTGGCCCGCTCAATGCGCAGGCTAGAATTTTGAGAAGTTTAATAATGAGTTGTTCAAAGAAAAACTGGAACTAAATGTGTTGACATTTACAATATAAGACTTTTGCAAACACAATATTGTCTTAGGTATGTTTATTTATTTATTTACATATAAATATATATGTCATCCATTTTTCATGTTCCTTCCCATTAGTCATGCCGGACTAACTATATTTTTTATTATCAGTGGTTTTGTTCTTTTTTATCATCTTGCTGGAAGAAACCAGTTTCTTGTTTTTTTGGCAGCCTGGGAAGCACAAATAATGAATCGAAATGCATATTATTGTAGTTGTTGGCAACATATGGCATGAATCTGACTTCATATGTGAAAGTCCATGTTGATTTTTTTGAGCACGTGATATACCTAACAGGAGTAATAATGGTATTTGTCTTGGATGGGGACTCAAGAATGTTATAGGCCTCTAGTAATAAAAGAAGCAAATGAAGATTTAAAACATTTTGCTATCATATCACGTAAATGATAACAGGGAAAAAATTAAAATGTATGTAAAACTACATACATATATTGAATATTTTTTAAAGGGTAACATGCCAGAAAAATTAAAATTATAGAACAACATACATATTTCATTACTTAATACTTTCATAGTTTATATCATAGAGGAAAAATGAACATTACATAAGACTTTAACTCATTTCAGTCGCAGTTTTTTCGTTCCTAAAATATGCCACCTTTTGGTATCATCAGTTTTTAACCTTATTACATGAAGATGATCTCTACTAACGTATAGTAGTTGATAGACTATCACTGCAGTGCAACCACATAAGAAATAATGATGTTAAGCAAGCCTCTTTTTTGGTAACTACATATGTACACTTTGTCTTAAAGCTAACATTCATCGCGTCTCCAACATGAAGCTTGTTATCTCAATTGGTCGATGCTTTCAAAGTGTATGAAATCCCATAGTGTCTTGTTTCTTCATGAATACATTATGAAATTTCATTAGGTATCTAAAAACATCTAAATTGCAAGGCCACAAAATATTGGTTGGTATCATCTATGTTATAACCCTATTTCTTTGGATAAATTGCTCATATATGTAAAGCAACACAAAGGATTTAAATCATTTTGCTTTAGCAAAGGTTTTAGTACCAAAAAAGGATGGTCCATGATTTCTACTAAATTAAGGCAAGCACAACTGAAAGTGATTTTACCAATCGATAACTTCTGCGCCCTCTCTGACCATAATTTGTTAAGCTATGAAGGAAATTATGTATTTTCTTGCCTCTGAAGTATATGGTTCGTCCTAAAAACAATATTGTTTCTCAAACCATTCTGGTTATAACTAAAGATCATCAAGCTAAAAAAACTCACCAACTTTAAGGTTCCATTAGTAAATGACATTCAAATTCTCATGAAATTTGATTATATTGATTGATCCCACTCAACTTTGAGAGAGAGAGAGAGAGAGAGAGATTAAAAATGATCACATTAGCGATATTTGCGCTCTGATGCGTGATGCTAATTAATGAAATTATGAATATATCTCCCATAAGTATGTCATTAGTGAACACATAATATCACTGACTTGTTTTTGTACATTACAAAATCAATATGCCAAATAACATCTTGATCCTGACTCGGTGTATATGTTAACTGCCAGCAAAGGGCGCTGGATGATCCTGCTCTAACACGTGTGGAGCGCCTTGCAGGGAGTCTTCTCTTTGTGCAAGGGGGCCGAGATTTTTTTGCTTCTATTCTATCATTTTTATTTTTTAATCCGGGCAATTGTTGTACTCACTAACAGTGAACAATTCTTTTATATCGTCCATGAGGTAAATTATGATTTGTTCTTTACAGGTACGACTATGTATTTTATTCGGAGATACTCACTTTTATTCTAATATCCTCACTATTCTGATGCACGAATGATCCCTCTGGAATAAAAAAACGTAGTACCATGTATTCCTAGAAAGATGACCATCCATTGATGTACGTACTATGTTTATATAGAATTCGGACCTATTGGCACCAACTATAATCGGAAGGTTACATACAAAAAAACATATACCTTGCTAGGATTGTAGGAGCACCGTCGTTGTGCAGCTGCGACTGATTGGTGCGTCGTTGCACCGTCAGCAGTGTCGCATGAGGTCGCAGTTTGTGTTGCATAGTAAAATCTCAGTGAGCTCTGGAGCAGCTTGCTGTTCCGGAGGGTCGCTCGCCTATTTTGCAGTGTCTGCTACAGAACCATGAACCTTGCTGGAGCCAGGGTATAGACTAAATCATTCCTGGACGGACTTTTGTGGTTCACTCTGAAACATAAACTAAAGTGAATACATCATGTTCTCCAAAATGTGAAAACGGGATAGCCATCGTGGTGCCCGGACACTACACCGCTGGAAAAGGAAAATAGAACATGAAATGAGTAAGATTGACAAAATCGAAAAGTCGCAAATAGTGGGGATTCTAGTTCGGTGTGCTCCCTGTAAGTACTGCATAATCAGTATATCTGTAGTGGTTCACTATGAAGGAGTCCACTTGGCAGCACCAGAGACTACACAACGTAGATGTACGATTCAATTTTTCTATCTTGACTGGTTACATGATACCATCTGAACCTCCATTCTATACTAAATTGAGACCTCATATCAAACAACCCCAAAGCAACTTGACCTCATGGTAATTATCTTGCTAGCGAGGGTCTTCAAGAAGATCTGCATCTGTGTATAGTTGAAATTTGTACTAATAAGGGAAAGTCACCAATTATAGACCAATTCAGTAATGAAACTTGTAAGGCGATCTATAATTTGGTGATACGTCTCCGTCGTATCTACTTTTCCAAACACTTTTGCCCTTGTTTTGGACTCTAACTTGTATGATTTGAATGGAACTAACCCGGACTGACGCTTTTTTCATCAGAATTGCCACGATGTTATTTTATGTGCAGAAAGCAAAAGTTCTCGGAATGACCTGAAACTCCACGGGATGTCTTATAAAAAATAATAAAAAATCCTCGCCAAAGATGAAGACCAGGGGGCCCACACCCTGTCCACGAGGGTGGGGGCGCGCGCGCCCCCTACCTCGTGGGCCCCCTGGACACCTTCCGACGCCAACTCCAACTCTATATATTGTCTTTCGGGGAGAAAAAAACAAGAGAGAAGAAATCATCGCGTTTTACGATACAGAGCCGCCGCCAAGCCCTAAAACCTTTCGGGAGGGCTGATCTGGAGTCCGTTCGGGGCTCCGGAGAGGGGGATTCGTCGCTGTCGTCATCATCAACCATCCTCCATCACCAATTTCATGATGCTCACCGCCGTGCGTGAGTAATTCCATTGTAGGCTTGCAGGACGGGGATGGGTTGGATGAGATTTATCATGTAATCAAGTTAGTGTTATTAGGGTTTGATCCCTAGTATCCATTATGTTCTGAGATTGATGTTGCTATGACTTTGCTATGCTTAATGCTTGTCACTAGGGCCCGAGTGCCATGATTTCAGATCTGAACCTATTATTTTTTCATGAATATATGTGTGTTCTTGATCCTATTTTGCAAGTCTATAGTCACCTACTATGTGTTATGATCCGGCAACCCCGAAGTGACAATAATCGGGACCACTCCCGGTGATGACCATAGTTTGAGGAGTTCATGTATTCACTGTGTGCTCATGCTTTGTTCCGGTTCTCTATTAAAAATGGCCTTAATATCCCTTAGTTTTCAATAGGACCCCGCTGCCACGGGAGGGTAGGACAAAAGATGTCATGCAAGTTCTTTTCCATAAGCATGTATGACTATATACAGAATACATGCCTACATTACATTGATGAATTGGAGCTAGTTCTGTGTCACCCTATGTTATGACTGTTACATGATGAACCGCATCCGGCATAATTATCCTTCACTGATCTGGTGCCTACGAGCTTCCCATATACTGGTTCTCGATTATTTACTTTTATGCTGCTACTGTTACAATAACTACAAAATACCAAAAATATTTACGTTTGCTCGCATTACTCTTTTGTTACCGTTACCACCACTATCATATTATTGTGCTACTAAACACTTTGCTGCAGATACTAAAGTTTCCAGGTGTGGTTGAATTGACAACTCAGCTGCTAATACTTGAGAATATTCTTTGGCTCCCCTTGTGTCGAATCAACAAATTTGGGTTGAATGCTCTACCCTCGAAAACTGTTGCGATCCCCTATACTTGTGGGTTACCAAGACCTTTTTCTGGCGCCGTTGCCGGGGAGCATAGCTCTATTCTTTGAGTCACTTGGGATTTATATCTGCTGGACACTATGAAGAACTTGAAAGATGCTAAGACAACAATTTATCCCTCAACTACGAGGGGAGGTAAGGAACTGCCATCTAGCTCTGCACTTGATTCACCTTCTGTTATGAGTAAGCTTGCGACACCTAAAGTTGCCTCTACTATTCGTTCTAATATGTTGCATGTTATTGATGATGCCACTTCTTCTATGCATGATACTTATGATGAAACTGCTTCTATGCCTGATACTACTGTGCCCCTTAGTGAATTTCTCGATGAACAAATTGCTAGGGCTAGAGAGAAAGAAGTTATTGAATCCGATTATAATGATGAAAGTGATGATGAAGATATGCCCGTTATTCCTGAGGGTTATGTTTTTGATATGGAATCTTCTGCCGCTATTTTAGATTGCAAAGATAGATATGAGCTCAAGAGTTTATTAGCTAAATGGAACAAAGAATCACTTAGAGATAAAATGAAACCTGACCCTGCATTTGCTACTTCACCTATATGTGTTCCCGATAAGGATTATGAATTCTCTGTTGATCCTGATATAATTACTTTTGTTGAATCTTATCCTTTCCATGGTTATGAATCTGAAACTTTTGTGGCACATCTTACTAAATTAAATGATATAGCCACCCTGTTTACTAATGATGAGAGATCGTGTTACTTCTATATACTCAAAATATTTCCGTTCTCATTAAAGGGCGATGCTAAGATATGGTTTAATTCTCTTAATCCTGGTTGTGTGCGTAGTCCCCAGGATATGATTTATCACTTCTCTGCTAAATATTTCCCTACTCATAAGAAACAAGCTGCTTTAAAGGAAATATACAACTTTGTGCAAATTAAAGAAGAGAGTCTCCCACAAGCTTGAGGGAGGCTTCTCAAGTTACTTAATGTTTTGCCTGATCATCCTCTTAAAAAACCTGAAATACTTGATATCTTTTACAATGGACTAACCGATGCTTCCAGAGATTACCTGGATAGTTGTGCTGGTTCTCTTTTCAGGGAAGGAACACCGGATGAAGCTGAAATTCTATTGAATAATATGTTGATAAATGAAAATAATTGGGCACGTCCTAAGCCAGCTCCTGAGTCAGCTCCTGCTCCAATTAATAAGCCTATTCCTAAACCAACTCCGAAGAAGAGAGGTGTTCTATTTCTCAGTCCCGAAGATATGCAAGAGGCAAAGAAATCTATGAAAGAAAAAGGTATTAAAGCTGAAGATGTTAAGAATTTACCTCCTATTGAAGAAATACATGGTCTTAATCTACCGCCTGTTGAAGAAACATATGATCTTAATCCTTTATTTATTCAAGAACCTCCTGATCCCGATATCCCGACACATGTAGTAAAGGTAAATTCTCTCTATAGATACGATAAAGCTGAAATCCCTCCTACTAAAATTGCTAGTCAGTGCTTGGATGAGTTTGATAACTTTATGTTTAAGCAAGACGACTTCAATGCTTATTTTGGTAGACAATTGAAATATGACTCCGATATGATTAAACGCTTGGGTGATTATATGGCTAATATTAAAGGTGAACTTAAACTTGTTAGCAAACATGCTTCTATGGTTACCACTCAAGTAGAACAAGTACTTAAAGCTCAAAAAGAAGTTCTTGATGAAATGAATAGTAAGAAAAATGATTATGCTGTTAGAGTGGCTACTAGAACTGGTAGAATGACTCAGGAACCTTTGTATCCTGAAGGCCACCCTAAGTGAATCGAGCAAGATTCTCAGAGAAATAATATTGATGTTCCTAGTTCTTCTAAAAAGAAGAAAAAGGAAAATGATAGAAGTGTGCAAACTTCTAGTGAACCTATTGCTGAACCACCTGATAATCCAAATGATATATGTATGTCTGATGCTGAAACACAATCTGGTAATGAACATGAACCTAGTGAAAAATGTTAATGATGATGTTCATGATGATGCTCAACCTAGAAATGATAATGATGTAGAAGCTGAACCTGTTGTTGATCTTGATAACCCACAATCAAAGAATCAATGTTAATGATAAAAGAGACTTTGTTGCTAGAAAACATGGTAAAGTAAGAGAACCATGGGTTCAAAAACCCATGCCTTTTAATTTCCTCCCAAACCGTCCAAGAAAAAGGATGATGAGGATTTTGAGTGCTTTGCTGAAATGATTAGACCTATCTTTTTGTGTATGCGATTAACTGATGTGCTCAAAACAAATCCTTATGCTAAATATATGAAGGATATCATTACTAATAAAAGAAAGATACCGGAAGCTGAAATTTCCACCATGCTTGCTAATTATACTTTTAAGGGTGGAATACCAAAGAAACTTGGAGATCCAGGAGTACCTACTATACCATGCTCCATTAAAAGAAATTATATTAAAACTGCTTTATGTGATTTTGGAGCCGGTGTTAGTGTTATGCCTCTCTCTTTATATCGTAGACTTGACTTGAATAAGTTGACACCTACTAAGATATCTTTGCAAATGGCCAATAAATCAACTGCTATACCTGTCGGTATTTGTGAGGATGTGCCTGTTGTGATTGCAAATGTTACTATTTTAACGGACTTTGTTATTCTTGATATTCCCGAGGATGATAGTATGTATATTATTCTTGGAAGACCTTTTATTAATACTACAGGGGCTGTTATTGATTGCAACAAAGGCAATGTCACTTTTCATGTTAATGGTAATGAACATACGGTACACTTTCCGAGGAAACAACCTCAAGTCCATAGTATCAACTCTATTGGAAAAATTCCATCGATTATATTTAGAGGTTTTGAATTTCCTCTTCCTACTTATTATTGGGGATGTGCATATCCCCGTTAAGGTAACCTAGTGTTATTCGAAATTTTTCTGGTTCCATGATTATCGGAATGAGTTTGTTAACAAGACTTGATCAACCTTGTTAGTGGATTCCTTTTGATGAGCATGAGACGGATGAAACTAGAAGCACAAACTCCTATACCCTCTCTTTACTTTGTGTAATTTAGTAGAAATAAAGTAAAAATAGTATTTTTCTGTCTGTTTCCCGACTTATCCGTGCAATATAAAAATATCCCGAAAATAAAAGTCCTCAGAATGACATGCCAATTTAATATGATATTTTCGGGAAAATTTGAGGATTTAAAGTGCCAAAATTACCGCGGGGGGAGCTGCCACCTGGCCACGAGGGTGGAGGGCGCGCCCCCTGCCTCGTGGGCCCACAGTAGCCCTCCTCCACTTATCCCAGCACCCATCTTCTTCCTCTTCCTCACAAAAACCCGAAAAACCAACTCAAGCATGAGTTCCAGCCACTTTTGCTGTGATTTTCGATCTCCTTGCTCAAAGCACCTCTCGCAAAACTGCTTGGGGAGATTGTTCATTGGTATATGACTCCTCCATTGGTCCAATTAGTTTTTGTTCTAGTGTTGTATTCATTGCAAATTTGTGCTCCATAGGTGACCATGTTCTTGAGCTTGCATGTCAAATTTATATGGTTCCAAGTAGTTCTAATGCTTGATATAGGCTCTAGGCACTTGTAGGAGTAGTTACTATCAGTTTTATTGAAGTTGGTTCACTTTTGTTTTGAAGTTACTAAAAATTTCAGATTATTTTAGAAAACAATAAGGAGACTTTTGAGGGGCTCATCGAGCCGAAGCTCAAAGGAGAAACAAAATGAAGAAGCACAGAGGCCCAAATATAATTTGCCTCGTACCGTAGAGATCCGGCCGGGTGAATGTCCTTCTGATAATTTCTTGACACAGGCCGGGATTTATGAAGATTTCTATTCCTTGATTGAGAATGTCGGCCTCACCGACTTCGTCCGCGACCAACGTCCTCAGTATCTCTTACTCACAAATACTTTTGTGCAAAACTTCTACTTTTTCCCTAAGTAATCACCTCCTTCAGTAGAGTTTCATTTATATGATGTTGTGAGGAAAATGCCATTGTCTGAATTTTGCGCAGTATGCAACATACCTCCTGAGGGTATCTTAGAGGAACCACCCCGTAAAGAGGTGGAACCATTTATTAACACTATCTCTGTGGGAGAAACCAGGAAGGTTTCTGATGCAAGAATCACTAGCATACATTCTCCTGTTTTACGCTATTTTGCCTTATTTGCTAGTCATTGCTTGATCGGTCGCGAGAACTGTGGGAACTTTAGTGTTCCTGATATTATTATTTTGTTTCATGGTTTATACCGCGACAACACTGTTAGCATGGGCGGAATTATTGCTAGACGGCTGAGTATGAACCGTACTAAAGGTCCTATCTTTGGAGGCATTTATGCTTCAAGCCTTGCTGCACATTTTAACATAGCCATTAGGCATTATGAGAAAGAAGAAAAATTGCTGCCTAGTGCTTATCTAGACTATAAGAGTATGATAGCACATGATTTTCTCGTTAAGGGCAGGGATGGAGAGCTCAGATATAAATCATTCTTTGATAAACATCATCCTGAAACTATTACGTTGCCTGCTCCTTCTTTGTTTAAGTTTGTAGGACCCTACCTCGTTATGTGGGCTGCCGCCCAAGCTTACAAAAATCCTGCACCAGCCCCGGAACCGGAACCTCAAGATGAGCCTCCACGAGAATCTGTTTATTCTTGGGATCCAGAGATGACTGTCAGCCAGTGGCAGTCAGAGTCTTCTTCATCACAGTATGATCCCAGCTATTCTTCGTCGCAGTACGACCCCAGCTACACCTACGGGTATCCGCCAGGCTATCCCAGGCAATAGACCAACTTAGGCCAAAAGCCTAAGCTTGGGGGAGTACGTATTTCTCACCGACATTACATTTATGTTCACACACACTCATTGCTAGATGTCGGTGCTCATACTCTTTCACTGTAATATCCATGCTAGTTTATTTTCTTTTTCCTGCTTTCTTCTTGTGTGTTTGATAAACCTTAAGAAAACCAAAAAAATGAGTTGTAGTTTACTTTTCTGCTGTAGTAGTAGTAATTAAAAAGAAAACCCAAAAATATTTCCCGTTCTTCTTTTGCTTGTTGGGAGCTTTACCGTGTAAATAGTTTTTGTTTCTTTTCTTTTCTTTGGGGGTCGATAGGAGAAGACCATGATTAAATTGTTGAAGTGGCTCTTATATGCATTATTGTTGAATTAACCCAGAGCCCATATTACCTTGTCTTCTCCTGTTTATTGAATGCTCGCAGATTCCAGCTTAGTCCAATGCACGTGCACTCTTATTATTGTTCACACCGTTCGGTCGTGCAAGTGAAAGGCAATTATGATGATATAAGATGGACTCACTGAGATGAGAAAAGCTGGTATGAACTCGACCTCTCTTGCTTTTGTAAATATGATGAGTTCATCGTTCTTGATTCAGCTTGTTATGAATAAACATGTTTGCAATGACAATTGGATATCATAGTTGCTTATGCCATGCTTGATTAGCTATGAGTTATAATGGTTTACCTTGCGTGCCAACATGCTATTGAGATGATTATGATGTTGTATGATGGGGTGGTATCCTCCTTAGAATGACCTGGCTGTAGGTTCATAACTGCAAGGCGACCATTCTGATACATCAGATGAGGCACACAATCCATCGGGATTTTCTGTTGAAACACATAGTAGTTAGCAATGATGTACTAGTTTTAGAAGTATGCAAAAGATGCACGGATGTCGTAATAGTAAAAAATCTTACCAGGGTATCTCCATTGAAGTTACCGCGGTTCAACACATGCATTAGTGGCACGTATTCACCATAATTTGGAGGAGTTCGATAATAGGTATTGTAATTCTCAAAAAAGTACAATAAGCAATCAGATGATTTTTCTCCTTATAAGTTAATTCGGAGCCATCCGTGTAGTGGGTTTTTGTCGGTGTACTAAAGTAGGGGTACCTTAGTACCCCAGACTTGTGCACGGGCAGTTATAGCACCCTGCGGCGAGGCCCGCCCAGGAAGCGCCAAGAGAAGACCAAGCATTCAAGACAAGGCCCCCGGCAAGAGGAGCTTGCCGGGCCAAGAAGACAAGACCCCGGCAAGAGAAGCTTGCCGGGACGACTAAGCCCATGTAATACCATCCAAGGACAAAGTATACGAGACAGAGGATCGAGACCCCGACAAGAGGAGCTTGTCGGGAAGGCCGAACCCAGGCACCACAAGAGAAGCCCGCCGCGGCGCGCCAGGCGCCCCGGCAAGGCCTGATAGCCGGCAAGCTATCAGGCACAGGAAGACGACCCCCGCGGCAAGCCACTTGCCGCGGCAAGTCGCCACCTCAGGACTGCGCTCCAGCTCGCTCGCCCACGCGTCACTCCGGGGTTTCCCCCAAGGGCACGTGGCGGGGCACCGCGCAGCCTGGGGTATGCGGTGGCATGCAGCCACCACCGTGGCGAGCGGTGGCGCACCTAACGGTCCGCCTCGGTGCTGTCCAGGCGACCGTGACGGGCATTTAATGGCCTTGTCCCCTACCGTCAGAAGTAGGTATGATAACACTGTGCCGCGCTGCAGCGCCACTGTTCCCGCACTGTTACAACTTCCACCCCTTTTACGCTTTTACCCCTTTCTCTTACGTTGACACCTGTCGGTGACCCCTTTGCGCTATAAAAGGAGGCCCATGTGCAACGTAGGGGGGGTTCCGGGGGGGTTCCGGGGGGTTCCGGGGGTTCGGAGATTCAGAATCCAGACAGCCATACGCTCGGTGTAGCTAGCTCTCCCAGCTCCCGAGCTCCCCAGTTCAATACAACCAAGCAGGAGTACGGTTTTAAGCGTCCATCGCGGCCCGAACCTGGGTAAACCGCCCGTGTGCTCGCCTCGATCTGCTCTCCGTGCTCCCTCCGCCCCCCTCACCGGACAACGAAAGGGGCTCCGGCCCCATAGGTGCTCGCGGGGGACGCCGTCCGCCCCGACATCTTTGGCGCGCCAGATAGGGGGTGCGTCGAGGTTGCGCGGATCAGATCCGGCGTTCGCGCGAGCGCGCTCTTCGTCAGCTTCTCCGAATTCGCTAGCTTCATCAACACCATGGCCCCGAAGAAGAAGGCTTCGGAGGTCGCGGGCCCGTCTGCGTCTCTTCCACCGCTTCCGGAGCCAACGGTGGGCGGGGGAGACGCCGTCGGAGGGGTGGACACCGGCGAGAACACTCGCGGCGCCACCAAATCCAAGAACAGGGCGGACGACCGAGCCTCGGCCTCCGAGGACGCGCCGCATCCGTCCCAACAAACGACGACCCAGCAGCGCCATGCCACGGGAGGTGGCATCCGCTTGCTAGACCAAGGGCAAACTGGAGGTTCACGGGACGCCACGGGCCCCCGTCCGGACACGGGCAAGGCGAAGGCGCCGGGAGGGACCCCGCTCTTTCTAACATTGTTAGGAGTCCGAGCGTATCCCGCTCCTCGCGCCACTCGCCCCCGTTCCCCTCCACTCCGGCAGAAGCGCTCGCGAGAGCGCAACTGCTCCTCGACTACCCTTCAGCGGCTGACAAGGCCGAAGGCTGGAGGGCCACCATCCAGAGCCTGATCGCCTTCGCCAACAACGACACGCCGCAGCAGCCGGCGACCTCACGGCCACGGCAGGTCGAGAAGACGAAGGCCGACGGCGACAAGACCGCCGGAAGTGCAACTACCATGCACTCCCCGGCGCAGAAGCAGAAGACGCCGCCCCGCTGGAGCAACGCCGACGACGGCTCTACAGCGTCGTCAGACCCGCGGACTCGCCGGGACCAGCGCCGAGTCCTCGACGAGCGGCAGCAAGAAGACGCTCGAACAAGGATTGAGCGCCGCCGAGAAACTCGGCGGCAATCAGACCAGCGTGCTGGGAACGCTGTCGACGCGCACGCGCCCGGTGAACCAGGTGACTTACCGTACGCGGCAGGTTGCCCTGCGTTCACCCGTGAGCTGCGGCGCGTCCGGTGGCCCAGCACGAAGAACTTCAAGCCCGACGTACCGGAGAAGTACGACGGCAGGACGCACCCCTCGGAGTTTCTCAGCATCTACACGATCGCTGTGCAAGCTGCCGGGGGGCGCGACGAGAGGATATTGGCGAACTACTTCCCGCTCGTGCTTAAGCCGAACGTTCGTTCGTGGCTTAGGCACTTGCCGGAAGGCTCCATTTCTTCCTGGGCGGATCTTTGCCATCAGTTCGTTGGCGCCTTCACAGGCGGCCACAAACCTCATGGCCAGGATAGCGACCTCCACATCCTAGCCCGGAAGGAAGGAGAATCCCTGCGCAAGTACATCCAGCGCTTCAGCCGCGTGCATCGCAACATCCCCGACGTTCACCCTGCCGCGGTTATCAGCGCGTTCCACCAGAACGTGCGTAACCGCCGCATGCGTGAAGAGATGGCCATGACCAAGATCCGGGACGTCAGCGCGCTATATGCCCTGGCTGACAAGTGCGCGCGCGCGGAGGAGGGGAGGAAACTCCCCGGGGAGGATGCTGGCGCAGGAGAAGGCGTACCAGTGAGCAACTCCTGGAACATAGCGCATCTTCGCAAGTTTCACCCATAAGGCGCGGTTGCCGTGACCCGCTCCGGCAACCATCGGTTTGTACAGGCCTTGCCGCTGTTGCATGTAACCCCTTGTACAAAGCCAGGCGAAGCCCCTGGCACCAGATAAAGTTGCCCTGTTAGGCGACCTTGTTCTTAGGCACGTTCAGTCGGCCAAGAATTATAACAAGTCGACGCCGAAGCAGGAAGGCCCTTATCGGGTGAGACGAGTCGCGAGGCCCGGCGCTGTCCGCCTCAAGACCGAAGAGGGCCTACCAGTGAGCAACTCCTGGGAACATAGAGCATCTTCGCAAGTCTCGCCCATAAGGCGCGGTTGCCGTGATCCGCTCCGGCAACCACCGGTTTGTGCAGGCCTTGCCGATGTTGCATGTAACCCCTTGCACAAAGCCAGGCGAAGCCCCTGGCATCAGATAAAGCTGCCCTGTTAGGCGACCTTGTTCTTAGGCATGTTCAGTCGGCCAAGAATTATAACAAGTCGACGCCGAAGCAGGAAGGCCCTTATCGGGTGAGACGAGTCGCGAGGCCCGGCGCTGTCCGCCTCAAGACCGAAGAGGGCCTACCAGTGAGCAACTCCTGGGAACATAGAGCATCTTCGCAAGTCTCGCCCATAAGGCGCGGTTGCCGTGATCCGCTCCGGCAACCACCGGTTTGTGCAGGCCTTGCCGATGTTGCATGTAACCCCTCGTACAAAGCCAGGCGAAGCCCCTGGCCGAAGATCAAGAAGCGCTGGCGCCCTAGATTTTAGCATGCATGCTGAGTCAGAGTCTCGTCCTTGGTTAGGGTTGTCAGTTCCTAACTGTCGCTAACCCCTAACTTAGAGGTCGAGTCCGCGTCTTTTTCCCGTCCTTTCCCTTTGGCTCGCAGGAATTGAATGTCCTTGCCGGGCCGCTCAAGGACAAGGAAGAGGAGAAGGACGAGCCAACACCTACGCCCCGGCAAGCCAGAGTCGCCGGGGGCTGCAACCTCAGATAAGTTTTTGCATCCCTCATCATGCATTCTCTTATGGACTGTGGAATTTGAAAGCCTCCTTTCCTCCTGAAAAGCTACCGTGCTCTCTTAGCGGCAAGCCCCAGAGCGCGTTCCTGGGGCCCGTTTCGATAGCAGCCGCGGCAGTAAGGGGGAGGGAAGCAAGGGGCCAGAACCCGCCTGCTCCCCACCTCCGCCAAGGGCGCGAGGAAGGTCGAGCAGTGCGGGGGAGCGGCTGGGCCTGTTGCCGGGCGAGAAACTGTCTATCTTAACGATGTAAAGGATTCGTTCCTTACCGCGGTTTCCACCCGCGAGACAAATGATCCGGCAAACATCCCCTTTTCATTAAAAACATTCCACTCAGGTACAGTTCAGAGAGAATGAAAAACATGAAAGAAGGGATTACAAGGCTTAAACGCAACTAAGGCCCGAAGGCTTACAAGCTGAAAAGAGATAAGGTGCCCGTAATCCCTTTCTTGTCTCTCTCCTCAGGAGGTAGGGCAAGTAGGCGAAGAGGGCGAAAGGGGCACCTAGGCGAGCTACGGGTGGCAGAAGGCACCAAGAGAAGATCCGGGGGCTCCGCCCGGGGGTCTCCGGAGGCTGAAGAAGATGGAGGCGCCGGAGGCAGAGCTGGAAGATGAGGCAGCGGCCTTGCCGCCAGCCTCTTCCTCTTCCCCAGCCTCGCCGCTCCGGCCGCCCGAGGAGATCAAGCCCCCGGCAAGAGGAGCTTGCCGGGCCGAAGAGAAGACCCCGGTGGTCGTCACCGAGAGCAAGGGTGATGACGGCGTCTGGGGCGCATCTGGAACACGAGGCACCGGAGCGTCAGCCAGCTGTCGAAGTCGGCCCGTACTCCGACTTCGCGGCCTTCGACGTCCGCCCTCTGTCCTCCTCAGCAGCCCCCCTACGCCAGCCGCCCAAGGAGACGACCCCGGGGAGTTCACGGAGCCCGGCGCGGACGATGGGGCCGCCGGTGCCACACGGAGCTGCGACCGACGCCTAGTCGGACCCGTCATCCCGGCAGCTGCTCCCCTCGTCGTCGCTGTCGCTCCCCTCCTCGTCGCTCTCGCTCGAGGAGGAGCCTTCGCTGTCGGAGGAGCTATCTTCGCAGCACCGGGCCCGGATGCCGGAGCCCCAGAAGGCCTTGACGGAGAGGAGGTCCTCCCCCACCAGCTTGAAGTGGAGGATGAACCCCTCCGTCAAGTTGTGGATCCGGGCGAACGTCTTCCACCCGCGGCCCAGACACGCCACGCCGGGGGCTCGGGACTCGACGTGGACTCGCGTCCCACTGATCCCGCAGCCCCTCATGCGCAGGTTTAGCGTCTCAGGCTGCTCCACCTCCAACACGCTCGCGAATGGAGCGGGGAGCCGGAGGTGGCGACGAGGCGCCCGGCGCAGCCTGATAATGAACTCGCGGGGGTCGTCCCCGAGATGGACCGCGGGAAGGAACGGAGCCGCTGGCGGAGGCAAGGACGGCGCACCGATCCGTCCGCCCCGAGCGCCTCGGCCCCGTCCACGACCTCGTCCGCGACCTCGCCCTCTCCCTCTTCCCCTGACGACCGGCTCCGCCGCCGCGGGCGCAAGGGGAGGAGGGGCGCGTTGCCTAGCAGACACCCTCGTGGCAACCGAAGAAGAACCAGAGTCCCCCCCCTCCATCGCAGATGGGGGAAGGAAACCAGAAGCAGAAGGAGGAAGGAGATGGAGTGCGGGTTTCCGTTGCCCCCTTTCGCTCCTTATAAAGGGGCGAAGTGGGGACGCGGCCGCCTCGCTCCTCCAGTAGAAGCGGAGGAAGGGCAGACGACTGGGGCCGACCCACTGCATCGACCCGCGCCGGCCCGACTCCCTGCCTCCGCCGCCGCGACTCCGAGTGCATGAGGACCGCGTGGTGGGCGCGCAGAACCGAGGCGACGGGCGGGACGACCTCTCCCCATCCCGTGATTATGGGGAACGGACGCCTCGAAAGCCGCGCCTCACCCCCGTTCATTTATCGAGCCGCGCCTCCGCGCCTCCCTCCACTTAAAGAGGGAACGGGCGTTTCGCCCCCACGACGCCGCGATAAGCGCGCGCCGCCTGGGGAAGGCGCGACGGATGCGGATTTAAGGAGCAGCACGACCAAGGCCACGCGTGCCCGTGCACTGTTAGGGCCTGGCCCAACGACGCTCGGCACCGTGTGTGGCCCAGGCCCGGGGGCTCCTGTCGGTGTACTAAAGTAGGGGTACCTTAGTACCCCAGACTTGTGCACAGGCAGTTATAGCACCCTGCGGCGAGGCCCGCCCAGGAAGCGCCAAGAGAAGACCAAGCATTCAAGACAAGGCCCCCGGCAAGAGGAGCTTGCCGGGCCAAGAAGACAAGACCCCGGCAAGAGGAGCTTGCCGGGACGACTAAGCCCATGTAATACCATCCAAGGACAAAGTATACGAGACAGAGGATCGAGACCCCGACAAGAGGAGCTTGTCGGGAAGGCCGAACCCAGGCACCACAAGAGAAGCCCGCCGCGGCGCGCCAGGCGCCCCGGCAAGGCCTGATAGCCGGCAAGCTATCAGGCACAGGAAGACGACCCCCGCGGCAAGCCACTTGCCGCGGCAAGTCGCCACCTCAGGACTGCGCTCCAGCTCGCTCGCCCACGCGTCACTCCGGGGTTTCCCCCAAGGGCACGTGGCGGGGCACCGCGCAGCCTGGGGTATGCGGTGGCATGCAGCCACCACCGTGGCGAGCGGTGGCGCACCTAACGGTCCGCCTCGGTGCTGTCCAGGCGACCGTGACGGGCATTTAATGCCCTTGTCCCCTACCGTCAGAAGTAGGTATGATAACACTGTGCCGCGCTGCAGCGCCACTGTTCCCGCACTGTTACAACTTCCACCCCTTTTACGCTTTTACCCCTTTCTCTTACGTTGACACCTGTCGGTGACCCCTTTGCGCTATAAAAGGAGGCCCGTGTGCAACGTAGGGGGGGTTCCGGGGGGTTCCGGGGGGGTTCCGGGGGGTTCCGGGGGTTCGGAGATTCAGAATCCAGACAGCCATACGCTCGGTGTAGCTAGCTCTCCAAGCTCCCGAGCTCCCCAGTTCAATACAACCAAGCAGGAGTAGGGTTTTACGCGTCCATCACGGCCCGAACCTGGGTAAACCGCCCGTGTGCTCGCCTCGATCTGCTCTCCGTGCTCCCTCCGCCCCCCTCACCGGACAACGAAAGGGGCTCCGGCCCCATAGGTGCTCGCGGGGGACGCCGTCCGCCCCGACAGTTTTGTCTACCATCTTCTGCAGATTCTTTGAAGATTCAAAATAAGCTGTCAATGGAAATAAGCTGTCAACTATTTTGAAATAAACAACATAAATTAGTTAATAACTATGTTTGAGAAACTCACATTGCGGTAGAATCGGAAGCGTATCAACAAGGACCCAAATGTCCATATTGTCTTGCTCGATGTCAGGATCACCAAGATCCATGGTGACAATCATACCCTCATAAAAACCATACATTTTGCAAAGTGCTTCCCAATTTTGGTAACAAAAATGGGTTACGCTCTAAGAATTGTACAGATTTACTTCAAAATCGATATCATGATGGGTCCTTAGGTGTATTTTCTTTGTTTGAAAATTTTCATGGTCTTCAAAACCCATCCTCTCCAAGACATAGCGTCTTGCATGGCATGGGATAAGCTAGTCGAATTGTAAAAGATGAAAATTAGACGTTGAAATAGTTGAAGTCATGCTTAATTACAAAAAAAAACACTTGTCGTTGTTGCATACCGTTTCAACATCGAAGGTCTCCTCAAGCTTAATGCTGAAGCGCCGATCTTCATCTAGCTCAACGAACCTGTCGCACATACCTCGATCATCGTGGCAATAGCTGCACTCCCTCGGGAGACTGTCATCGTTCGAGTACGACATTTCCTACGTTCATAATTTAAAGATTAAACTTGTACATATTCTAGCACAAGTCATGCCAGAATTCACGGAAAAATCCGACATGACCTTTGCTAAAAAAGGACATATCGAGCGCCTGAAATTTGCCGGAACGAAAATTAATCAACACTCCGGCAAAACATAAGCCACTCGGAGGTGTAACGAAAACATGAAATAATTGCTTAAACTAAAAAATAACAACAAATATGGCATGTTCAACTAGTTCTATTAATTCAACTAGTTCTTACTAAATATAAACTTAGTATAAAAAGAAAAAACTAGTTCTTTCTAAAAATGAAGTTGTTCAACTAGTTATTAATTTACTTACTATACTAGTTCAACTAAAACTTAACTAGTTCAACTAAAACTAAACTAGTTCTATTAATTCAACTAGCTCTTACTAAATATAAACTTAGTATAAAAAGAAAAAAACTAGTTCTTTCTAAAAATGAAGTAGTTCAACTAGTTATTAATTTACTTACTATACTAGTTCAACTAAAACTTAACTAGTTCAACTAAAACTAAACTAGTTCTATTAATTCAACTTGTTCTTACTAAATATAAACTTACTATAAATAGAAAGAAACTAGCACATCTACTACTACTAATTAACATCTAACTACTACATCTACTACTAATTAACATCTACTACTGCTAATTATACAACTAGTTTACCATCATTACTAGTAATTAATATCCACTACTTCTAAAAATCATTATCTATGAACCCTAAATTAACATCTACTACTACTAAAATCATCTACTAACTAAGCAAAGAGAGAGGGGGTGGGGGCTTACAAAGGGATAGACGGTGGCGGGGAGGTGCTCGGCGACGGAGGGGCGGCGAGGGCGGGCTCGGGATCGGGAGGCGGCGGTCCTGGGCGGCGGGCTCGGTCGAGGGCGGCGGGCTTGGTCGAGGGCGGCGGCGGTGAGGTCGAGGGCGGCGACAGTGTGGTCGAGAGCGGCGGCGGTGAGGTTGAGGGCGGGCGGCGGCGGCGGCGGTGAGGGCAGGCGTGCTCGGGCTCGGGCGGCGGTGATAGGAGTAGGGGAACAGGCCGGTGGGGGGGAGGAGGACTTAGCGAAATTTTGATGCGGGGGGTGGTTAACTCGAACTAGCAGTAGCGCACGTACAGAAAACGCGCTATAGCTAACTTATCTACAGCGTGTTTTAGAGAAAACCGCTACTGCTAATGGAAGCTGTTATTTCTTTTGTTTAGTAAAAACATCAAATATATACATTGGTCATCATTGATCTTTTTGTGTATAATCTAAATAGTCAACATGAATCCTCTCTGTACCTGTATAGGTATAGCCAAGGATTCATATTGCAACCACAAATCATACACATTTAGTTCAATGAAGACCAAGTGCTCTAGATAGGTTGAGAAGCAACATATTTAAGGTGGTAAACACCTTGTTCGCTTAGCAGTATGGGACTAAACTTAATTAGTTGCAGTGATACTTAGCAGTAGCGAGTTTTTAGGAAAACCGCTGCTACTAAGTTCTTTAGCAGTAGCGCGTCTGCGGGAAGGGCGCTACTACTATATCTAACCTGGAGGCAACACCGTGGCAATTATAGTAGTAGCGCTCTTTTCACCTAGATCGCTACTGCTACTCAGTCATTAGCAGCGCTCTTTTCTAAATCTCGCTGCTGCTAATTAGCAGTAGCGCCTGTTTTTAGACCGCGCTGCTGCTAAGATTTTGTGTATAAGGTTTTCCCTAGTAGTGGATTGATGTTTGTTGGTGGAGCGGGAGTATAAACTTTACCATTCTGTTTGGGAACCGCCTATAATGTGTGTGACATGGAAGATATCGCCATCTCTTAGTTGCTATGTTGACAATGAAAGTATACCACTCAAAATATAATTTATCTCTATTTCAAAACCGAGCTCTGGCACCTCTACAAATACCTGCTTCCCTCTACGAAGGGCCTATCTATTTACTTTAATGTTGAGTCATCACCCTCTTATTAAAAAGCACTAGCTGGAGAGCACAACTGTCATTTGCATTCATCACTATTAATCTATGTTGGGTATGACTATGATTGGATCTCTTTTACCATGAATTACAATGTCTAGTCAGTCCTTAATCTTTGAAGGTGCTCTGCATTTATGTTTTGCGGTCTCAGAAAGGGCTAGCAAGATACCATCTTGTTATATCATATTATGATTGTTTTGAGAAAGTGTTGTCATCCGAGATTTATTATTATGGCTTGCTAGTTGATTATGCTATTGATATGAGTAATTGTGAGACCTGAGAATTAATGCAAATGTGGTTAGTTATGATCTTTGCTGGAAACTTGAATGCTGGCTTGACATGTTTACAACAACAAGAGCAAACAGAGTTTGTAAAAGTTTTTCTTTCTTTTTCAGTTTGTCAACTGAATTGCTTGAGGACAAGCAAGGGTTTAAGCTTGGGGGAGTTGATACGTCTCCGTCGTATCTACTTTTCCAAACACTTTTGCCCTTGTTTTGGACTCTAACTTGTATGATTGGAATGGAACTAACCCGGACTGACGCTGTTTTCAGCAAAATTGCCATGATGTTGTTTTATGTGCAGAAAACAAAAGTTCTCGGAATGACCTGAAACTCCACGGGATGTCTTATAAAAAATAATAATAAATCCTCGCCAAAGATGAAGACCAGGGGGGCCACACCCTGTCCACGAGGGTGGGGGGCGCCCCCCCCCCCCCTATGGCGCGCCCCCTACCTCGTGGGCCCCCTGGACACCTTCCGAAGCCAACTCCAACTCTATATATTGGCTTTCGGGGAGAAAAAATAAGAGAGAAGAAATCATCACGTTTTACGATACAGAGCCGCCGCCAAGCCCTAAAACTTCTCGGGAGGGCTGATCTGGAGTCCGTTCGGGGCTCCGAAGAGGGGGATTCGTCGCCGTCGTCATCAACAACTATCCTCCATCACCAATTTCATGATGCTCACCGCCGTGCGTGAGTAATTCCATCGTAGGCTTGCTGGACGGTGATGGGTTGGATGAGATTTATCATGTAATCGAGTTAGTTTTGTTAGGGTTTGATACCTAGTATCCATTATGTTCTGAGATTGATGTTGCTATGACTTTGCTATGCTTAATGCTTGTCACTAGGGCCCGAGTGCCATGATTTCAGATCTGACCCTGTTATGTTTTTGATCCTATCTTGAAAGTCTATAGTCACCTACTATGTGTTATGATCCGGCAACCCCGAAGTGACAATAATCGGGACCACTCCCGGTGATGACCATAGTTTGAGGAGTTCATGTATTCACTGTGTGCTCATGCTTTGTTCCGGTTCTCTATTAAAAATGGCCTTAATATCCCTTAGTTTCCAATAGGACCCCGCTGCCACGGGAGGGTAGGACAAAAGATGTCATGCAAGTTCTTTTCCATAAGCATGTATGACTATATACAGAATACATGCCTACATTACATTGATGAATTGGAGCTAGTTCTGTGTCACCCTATGTTATGACTGTTACATGATGAACCGCATCCGGCATAATTATCCTTCACTGATCTGGTGCCTACGAGCTTCCCATATACTGGTTCTCGATTATTTACTTTTATGCTGCTACTGTTACAATAACTACAAAATACCAAAAATATTTACGTTTGCTCGCATTACTCTTTTGTTACCGTTACCACCACTATCATATTATTGTGCTACTAAACACTTTGCTGCAGATACTAAAGTTTCCAGGTGTGGTTGAATTGACAACTCAGCTGCTAATACTTGAGAATATTCTTTGGCTCCCCTTGTGTCGAATCAACAAATTTGGGTTGAATACTCTACCCTCGAAAACTGTTGCGATCCCCTATACTTGTGGGTTATCATTTAGTCATGACAAAAATTGTAAATCTACAATCAACAGTTAATGGACAGTGACCACGAATCTAAACATGGGACTGGAAGGTAATAATCTGGATTACATTCACTTTTTAGTTTCAACTTGGGGTGAGGGGAGGTGTTGTCGAAATCAGCCATGTCCAGCTTTTGTAGATGTTGCCGCCATGATTTGTCTTGGCCTCTTCACCCGGTAACTGACATGATTGGCTTTTTGTCTGTTAGTGAATACCGCTCCAAGAGGGAGGAGCACAACATGTACCAGCATGCCAAGGGCATCACGTGCACGCTCATGGATAAGGCAATTTGCCCAAAGAGGTGTATCGAGCAATCCGTTAATGGTTCTAACTGAGCATAATGTCGTGGCTGTGCTGCAGACCTCCCATAGGCTTAATCGGCTAGCAAAAGATAGTATGCAGCAGGAGAACCTCAAGAATGAAGGTGAATTGTCCAGTAAATTTTGAATAGAAATTCCCATGCAATCGAAATTTCCCTTGCTAGTTAGGAGTTCCTTAAGTTACCAGTCCAGCCGGATGGCTCTCATTCTTGTATTTCAAGCAGGTATCAGCTATCTTTGTGCCATTAGCAGTATCAATCACCACATACGATACCTACAAATGGTGGAGTTACGAAAAGAGAATGCACATACCTTCTTAGTGCTTAGTGCCACTTTGGAGCATAATTGCAGGGTTATAGCTGGAGCTCATATGACAGAACAGAGGCATATCAGATTATATGGCTAGCGTGAGCGAACCATCCATGCAGTTCGGCATCCTTATAGCATGGAAGTGCCACCCCAGCACCGCATCAACAATCATGAAATCAGCACAGAAGGGGGATCAAAGGAGCTATCCGCAGGACATGGGTCATTGATGCAAATACTGAAGTATATACTGAGTTAATTCATTTTGAAACTAATCCTAGACTTAAAAACTCCACATCCATGGATTGCACCCATTACCTTCATGCTGACTTCCTGAGGAGTTCTAAAACCCCACGATTCGAACTTCAGCTTGGCAAGCATGTGACTTTGATGCTTACTCGTTGGTGATGAGGAGAAACCCCTAGAGGGCAGGCCGTGGGGAGAGATCATGATGGAGGAAGTAGGGCTGTGTTGAGGATCAAATTTTGTAGGAAAACCTAAGTAGCGGCAGCCAGAAGAAGGCATGAGGCGGCAGGATTTGGCGGCAGCCCGAAGAAGACGTAGAGGAGGCTGGCGGCTGCACGAAGGGGCGAGAGGTTCCCTAGGGGTCGTGAGTCTCTTTTTAGGGATTGGGGAAGGTCTCTTGAGCAAAAAAATGACGTGGTGACTATTTTTTTGATAATTAAAATGACGTGGTGACTAATTTTTGAGAGAAGTTCGTGAGTCATTTTTTGTCTTTCTTTTCTTATTATGTTGAGAAGGTATTTTTATGTAATGGCAATGGTGGGTAATTTTGCATTGACTAGTGTTACGAAAAAAACTTTCCTCCATCCGGCGGTCATTTTTCTTTTTGTACAAATTAAGCGGCTAGATATTTCTAATTATTGTGGCATTTTCTAGGATATTTATCTTTTGCTGGTGAACCGTAAAGAACTTTTTATATATAAACAGATATGAACTTTTGTCTTGAATCTTTCAGATCTGAATATTCATACCACAATTAAGAAGAGTTACATTGAAATTATGCCAAGTAGCACTCCGCATCAAAAATTCTCTTTTTATCATTTACCTACTCGAGGACGAGCAAGAATTAAGCTTGGGGATGCCTGATACGTCTCCAACGTATCTATAATTTTTGATTTCTCCATGCTATATTATCTACTGTTTTGGACAATATTGGGCTTTATTATCCAATTTTATATTATTTTTGGGACTAACCTATTAACCGGAAGCCCAGCCCAGAATTGTTGTTTTTTGCCTATTTCGGTGTTTCAAAGAAAAGGAATATCAAACGGAGTCGAAACAGAACGAAACCAACTGGAGAAGTTATTTTTGAAAGGAAAGCTACCGGAAAAACTTGGAATGCATGCCAGGGGAGTCCCGGGCTGCCCGCGATGGTGGGGGCGCGCCCCCTTCCTTGTGGACATCCCGGAGGTCCACCGACGTATTTCTTTCACCCATATATACCCACGTACCCTAAAACTTCCGAAGGACAGAATAGATCGGGAGTTCCGCCGCTACAAGCCTCTGTAGCCACCAAAAACCAATCGGGACCCTGTTCCGGCACCCTGCCGGAGGGGGGAACCCTCACCGGTGGCCATCTTCATCATCCCGGCGCTCTCCATGACGAGGAGGGAGTAGTTCATCCTCGGGGCTGAGGGTATGTACCAGTAGCTATGTGTTTGATCTCTCTCTCTCTCTCTCGTGTTCTTGATTTGGCATGATCTTGATGTATCACGAGCTTTTCTATTATAGTTGCATCTTATGTTTCTTCTCCCCCTCTACTCTCTTGTAATGGATTGAGTTTCCCCTTTGAAGTAATCTTATCGGATTGAGTCTTTAATGACTTGAGAACACTTGATGTATGTCTTGCCGTGCATATCTGTGGTGACAATGGGATATCATGTGACTCACTTGATGTATGTTTTGGTGGTCAACTTGCGGGTTCCGCCCATGAACTTATGCATAGGGGTTGACACACGTTTTCGTCTTGATTCTCCGGTAGAAACTTTGGGGCACTCTTTGAGGTTCTATGTGTTGGTTGAATAGATGAATATGAGATTTTGTGATGCATATCGTATAATCATACCCACGGATACTTGAGGTGACATTGGAGTATCTAGGTGACATTAGGGTTTTGGTTGATTTGTGTCTTAAGGTGTTATTCTAGTATGAACTCTAGGTCTGTTTGTGACACTTATAGGAATAGCCCAACGGATTGATTGGAAAGAATAACTTTGAGGTGGTTTCGTACCCTACCATAATCTCTTCGTCTGTTCTCCGCTATTAATGACTTTGGAGTGACTCTTTGTTGCATGTTGAGGAATAGTTATATGATCCAATTATGTTATTATTGTTGAGAGAACTTGCACTAGTGAAAGTATGAACCGTAGGCCTTGTTTCCTAGCATTGCAATACCGTTTATGCTCACTTTTACCACTTGTTACCTTGCTATTTTTATATTTTTTAGATTACAAAAACCTATATCTACCATCCATATTGCACTTGTATCACTATCTCTTTGCCGAACTAGTGCACCTGTACAATTTACCATTGTATTGGGTTATTGGGTGTGTTGGGGACACAAGAGACTCTTTGTTATTTGGTTGCAGTGTTGCTTGAGAGAGACCAGCTTCATCCTACGCCTCCCACGGATTGATAAACCTTAGGTCATCCACTTGAGCGAAATTTGCTACTATCCTACAAACCTCTGCACTTGGAGGCCAAACAACGTCTACAAGAAGAAGGTTGTGTAGTAGACATCAATCTCTGTCCAGGAGTTGCAACTAGTTTTTGGTGTTTGTAGGATATGTGTTGGAGGCCGTGCGTAGCGCTGACCCTAGGAGTGGGCTATGATGCGGTAGATACACTGTGGCACGGTGTACCGGGCGCCCGTTTGGTGTCTCGGGAACCCTGCACACATCGTTTGGGGCTTTGAGCGAAACCCCGGCCGGATCTCCTCACGGATGGAACCCGATTAGGCGATAAACCTGGACTAGAGACTTGTGTGGTTAGTCAGGTCGTGGCCAACTCCCTCGCCAGGCTTCAGCTTGAAGGTTGCCGAGATACACGACGTGTACATGGTCGTAAGTGGCGAGAGCATGTGTGAATAAGTACACCCCTGCAGGGTTATAAATGATCTATCGGGATAGCCATGTCTGCGGTAAAGGACTTCTGGGTTGCCTGTACAGTTCATAGAAAAGTGAAAGTGGATACTCTAAAATGCGCAAGATAAGCGTGAGTGCTATGGATGGCCTTCTCATAGGGAGACGGGAGCGGATCCATAGTGGTGTATTGATTGGTGAATATGTGGACTCGTGTGCGCCACCCCAAAGAGTTACTTGCAGTCATAGTATAGGATAGCCACTGAGTCAAAGCTGGCTTGCTGCAATTAAACTCCACCACCCCCTTTGTTGATACTGATGCATATGTAGATACTTCTGATGTAAGTCTTGCTGGGTACATTTGTACTCACGTTTGCTTAATTTATGTTTTTGCAGAGAGACTTCAGTCTCGCTAGTAGTTCCGCGTGGACTTCGACGTTTAGCCTGTTACCTCAGCTACGATCTTGTGCCCTCGGCAGGGTCTTGTAATTTGTCACGCTTCTCAGCCTTTTCATTTGTAGTTGTCTGTACTCAGACAAGTTAAGCTTCCGCATGTGCTTATTGCTTGTATGACTTGAATGCCGGGTCATCATACCCATGTTTGTAATATCTGACTCTTCGGAGTCTTATGAATAAATACTTTGAGTCGTAGAGTATTGTTGTGATGTCATGTTGTATTTACACATATCGAGCATATTGTGTGTATGATTGAGATGCTTGGTATGTGTGGGATCCGACAACCTAGTTGTCTATCCTTGGTAGCCTCTCTTATGGGGAAATGTAGTCTAGTGCTTCCACTGAGCCATGGTAGTCTGCTACAGCCCGGTTTACCGGAGTCCTGTTAGCCCAGTTGCTACTGCTCCGGAACACTTAGACTGGCCAGCATGTGTCCTTCTTCGATCCTGTGTCTGTCCCTTCATGGAAATGTCATGCGGTGTCTTACAGAGTCCTATTAGCTTGCTACAGCCCGGATTCCTGGAGTCCTGCTAGCCCATTCGCTACAGCCCGAATTCACTCGCTGATGACCGACACGTTCGTTGCTGGGTCATGTATGCCTGTCCCTGTAAGTTAGTGCCACTTTGAATTCACGACTAGTCATGTCGGTCTGGGTTCTCTGTCATATGGATGCTAGCAACACTATCATATACATGCATGAGGCCGCAAAGTGATATGATGTGTTACATGCTAGATCAATGTGGCTTAGGATCGGGGTCCTGACAACTTTGGTATCAGAGCCTGATTGCCTGTAGGATTACCAAGCCCAACTGGTCAAAGTTGAGTCTAGAAATTCTTTAGTTATATAAGAGAATTGATTGTGGATGGGAACGTAAGGCTCTTTTTACTCCTTATACCTTATGCCCTTCTGATCCGAGTCATCCTATCTTTCCTACGGGGTTAAGGAACTAGGCTTTCTCTCCTTTCTATCAGGTTCACGTGTTACTAATCCGTAGAATCTTAGGATTGTTGGTTCCAGGCCTCAGTTCAGTTCTACTACTTTTAGTATGTTGTCAGTTGAACCAGAACCTTGATATGATGTTGTTAAGTGACTATGCAAATCCTTGTAAATGTCTCAAATCTTTTTCTGAGCATTACAGCCGTTATGCTGTCCGAGTCATCCCAGGTTTCTAAACAGTCTGATGCATTTGCAAATCACTTCCTCCCGTTCCTGATGCCCTTTTGGGCCAGATTAAGCACACTAAACGGTCTGTTGAGGTACTCTACTGCCTCGACATATAAGATGGAGCTAGTATTATGACCCTAGGCATCTTGGAGATCACCCAGTAATCTAGCAATGCTTTTTGTTCCCAGTGTGATGATTCTGTCCATTATTCTCGAAAGCATCCCATGATGCCATTTAGTTAGTAGACATTCTATTTCTGGGTTCTTAACCCAAGATTCACTCTACTTAATTCGTGTAGATAGTGGTTGCTCGTTCTTTAGGATATTAGTAACCTTTGTGATAGTCCTTGAGGTTCGTGATTTATCATTCTTCCAACACCGTGAGCCATCCTCAGTGGAAGTTCCTTTGAACCAAAAGATTACAATAAGAGTGCTCTTGATGAGTTCTCTATCCTATATTGTGACTCTGCCAGTTCTACCTTTCTGCATGGGTTATCCGGAAGAAATATGTTTAACTTCTTTGACATACTAATCTATGTGTCCACAACTCAAAAAATTATATGTTCCTTTGAGTTGTTCTCTTTAGTTGTATTCTGACCTTCATCTATCAATTGATAGTTAGGAGTAGTAGTGCATTTGTGTTCATTGATGCCTATTATTCTTGTGGTCCGTCGAGCCATTCTATTCTAGAATGACTAGCAGAAACAACCTCCAGTACCTTGTCCGTTTCTAGGATTGGGTCAAAGCAGTTGTATTTCGCAGATCAAATGCCAATCCATCTTTTGTTCTGTTCTACCCTAGAGTATTACCCTCCTTATGTCAAGAATGTCATAGGAATTGCACACCATCTTATGAATTCTTGGTGCAGTGATACTTCTCGCCATCATTATTCATTCGTCGGTCTCCGTGTTGTTGTGACCGGAATGCCAGCAAGTGAACCGTGACGTGTCAAATCAATATTCCTAGCAACCGTGTTGCTTGGTAGTTAACTGGACAAAAACCACATTCTTAGTGTGTTGATTATTGAATCATCACCCTAAAAATTGACCGTGCTACACTGGTAGAAAAAAGCCCTTTAGTCCCGGTTCGCAACAGCCTTTAGTCCCGGCTGTGCAACCGGGACTAAATATGCGCGACTAAAGACCCCCCCCCCCCTTTAGTCGCGCCTCTTACGGACCGCGACTAAAGGCTTTAGTCCCGGTTCTTGTGGCTGACCGGGACTAAAGGCCCGTCCACGTGGGCGCCCGTGGTCCGTCGGGGCGGAGGACCTTTAGTCCCGGTTCTCGTGGCCAACCGGGACTAAAGACCTCCTCCGCAGGTTTAGGGTTTCAGCCCCCCTAAACCTGGTTTCTTTTTAATTTGTAGTGTTTTATTTGTTTTATATTTTATTTTGTGTTTTATTTTATTTTTGATGAAGTTTCAGTACACATATTTTACGCTACTATATACATGCATATGAAATTTCAAACAAGAAGAATTCAAGAGGAATATATAATATATATTCAATCTCGGGTGACCATATACAACTTCGAACAAGTTTCCATACACAATTAGGATGGATGACCATATACAACTTCGAACAAGTTTCAATCTCGGGTATGCATATAAATTTCTTCGTCCTCGGTATAGTGTTCTCCTTTAGGATTGATGACTTCCCTCATGAAAAATCCTGCTAATTCTTCTTGAATTGGTCGGAAGCGAGCTTCTGGACTAAGCCTCCTCCGCAAGTTATCCGTCGCGTTCCGCACGCTATCTGATGCCTTCCGCTCGGTGGTGTGTCTCCGGATGTTCTCACAAACATAGTATCCACATATATTGGTCCCCGGTGGCTGCTTATCCACATTAACTAACCTTCTGAAATCTAGCTCATGTTTGAATTCACCGACAATTTCTTCTGAGAACCGTCTCCAAACCCTACAGGGCAAAGAAAATTAAATGAATAAGGGAGTTATTAGTTACTTGATATTAGGAAATGAACGAAAGAGACCGATCGATATAGAGCTCAAATGATTGAAAATAATTACTTTTGCAGCATTTTTCTCATGTCGGCCCAACGCTTTGGATCCGAATCCATAGAGTCCATGATTAGAACTCTGGAGGTGTGAAGTTCAATATTTAGCAGAATCCAGTGGAAACCGCGGACACGTTACATGCACAGTCATGCATAACTCATCGATTAGACATACCATGCATGGAGTAAACAAAAGAGAATGGGCACAAGAGAGAAACACTCACCCAAAATGGTGAGGAAATAGAATATGACTTTTGAGTTGATGCTTTCTAAGAAACTTGTACATGTCTTTCTCCACGTCTTTGGGGTGATGTTGTAACACATGTCCATTAACGATATGTGGGTCAATGAACCCAACATCATGGATGTTTCTTATTTTGCATTCCCAAATCTTCAATCTGCATAATAGCGTACGCAACAATATAGTTAGGACAATATATATATATAGTGCAGGCAATGAAGAACGAGATGAGGTAGAAATAAATCACTTACAGAACGTAGCAACTCAGCATAGATTTGTCGAGGTCGCGCAGATTGAACAGCTGGAACAATTCACTCATATGAACTTCTACAGAGTACCGTTTGGTGTGATGCTCATCTGTAACATCCGCATAAACATATTCTTTGTCGGCCCATGTTATGAATTGCTTGTACCAACGTAGCAGATTTCGCATTTGTGGTGGTAGACTCTTTTCCTGCGCAGGCTCGACGAGAGGCCCATTCCGCACATATTGTAATGCTATCTCACATATTGGCGCATCCTCAAGGCCTAAGAAGGCACGAAGAGTCAAACCCATCTCGCACGCTTGTTTCATGGCACCCGCTACAGTCAATCCAAGTGCTGCCGCAGCTGCTATGATCTCGGGGTCCTCTTCCGGACCGGCTTTCACTATGAGCGGGGGGATCAATTGTTTCTTCTGCATCCCGAGCTGGTCAACTTGTTTCCCGCTTTTTTTTACTTTCTTCTTTCTCCTCCTTCAATATTTTTGCTTGCCTACGAAGTTCATGTCCATAGTCGTCAGGCATATTCAGCTCGGCTTGGGACGGTGTCGTCAAAAAATCCTTAGCCCACTTCTTTTGCTTCTCAGTGAATACTTGCTTGAGCTCAGGCTCTTTTTTCGCCTTCATATCCGCCTTCCATTTCTCATAATCAGCAGACGCGGCCAATTTGGTTTCAGCTTCACCAAGTTCCCCAGGCCTTGGGAGGAGAGGCTTCAGTGATGGCTCTGGTACCCTTGTGGTCTTAGGTACATAAGGGTCCAGGTTAATAGTCCAGGAGCGGGTTTCCTTGCTGTCCGCCTGCTTCTGCTTCTTCGCCGGAGGTGGATTGGGGGGCGTCGTACCCGCCGGAGGAGGATTGGGGGGCGTCGTACCCGCCGGAGGTTGTGGATCGGGGGACGGCGTCGAATGGCGTGAAGGAGGTGTAGGTGAACCACCACAACCACCACCACCGCCACCACCGCCACCACCACCACCACCATCGGAGGGGGGTGGACTTGCTAGCCTTGGCGCCTCGCCTGGAAACACTATGTACTTCTTTTTCCATAGAATGAACTAGCGCTTGACATCTCCAAGTCTTATCTCCCCTTCGGGTGTAGGTTTGTCAATTCCAGGTCCTCAAACCCTTGGACTATGTCTTCCACCGTGACACGAGCATAGCCATATGCAATGGGGTTGTTGTGGTGGAGTGCTCCAGGTGTACAGGGTAAAGCACTGCCGCTAGCTACCTTCGTGGAAACGTTCCCCACGGGATAATGCAGATCACATTCTTTCATCTCCTTTACATCATCCACGGGGTAGTGAGGCTCCGGTGCACGAATCTCGATCATCGGTGCACTAGCACCAGGCGGGGCATCCGTGGAAGCCACGCTGCTTCTCCGCTGCTGGCTTCCGCGATCCGCTTCATGATCTTCATGCGGCCCTGCAGCCGATTTTTCTTTCACTAGTTCATGCACGGTCTGCTTCAACTCATGGAGTTCCGATGCAAACTTCGTCATAAGATCTGCATCCCGGTCCGTCTTTCTCTTACGGCTTCTGTCACAGTACGGGTTATTGTCCTGGGAAAACCCTACTTTCCACGGAACTTTGCCTTTGCCTCGTACACGTCCTCCGTGTTCATCATTCCCGAGGGCTGTTGTCAGTGCGTCTTTCTCTCTGTTGAACTTAATCAAGCCCTCTTGAGCTTGGGTCATTGCGTCAATAATGGCTTGGGTGGGAGCAAACTGTCTCTGCCGGTGAACACACACCCCTGTCTCCGGGTCTAGCGATCCCCCATGCCCGTACCACCAGCTTTTGGCCCTTGGGTCCCATCCCTCTGTACCTAGAGGGATTCCTCGCACCCTCAGGTCCTCCTCCATCTTCTGCCACATAGGCTCCGAAAGGCGGTATCCTCCTGGCCCCATAATATGATGGTACTTGTTCTTACTCACATTATCCTTATTTTTTTCGATATTTCCTTGAAATGGTCCGATTGCTTTTGCCTCACAAATTCTGGCCAATCATCTTTCAGTTTCTCATGTTGTCCATTGAAATCCGGAGTCTTGCCCTTGTTGACATAGTCACGAGTTAAATTTTTCTTGAAGTTCTGGAATGCTTCGCCCATCTTCTGAAGAGAGAACTCTTTAACTAGCCTCCTCCTCTGACGTCCACCCGGAACCTCGTTACCGAATTCATCGACTTTGTTGTATTCCGGAGGTAGAATGAAATGTTCCATAAGCTTTCTCCAGCAATCCTTTTTCGTTCTCATGTCGACAAAACTGAAACCAAGACGTGCCTTCTTTGGCTCCTTCCATTCCTGGACGGTGATCGGGACGTTGTCTCTAACAACGACTCCGCATTGGTTGATAAACTTTGAGGTGTGCTGTAGGGGCTTGCCGGTTTCACTGACAAACTCAATGGCATATGTTTCTCCTGTTTTCATCGCCTTGGATTTGCCACGCTTTGTCGTACTCGATCCGGAGGGCTAAGAAAAGAAAGAGAGTCGCGCGCGTTAATACATATGTATTCACATTTCAGTAAGTTTGTATCACGAGAGGCTCTCAATGTATATATATACCTCACCGGAGGTGGTTGCTACTTGCAATTCGAGATCGTCGGTTGTTGACGGTTGACCTCCGTCGACAATGTCCGTTCCTTCACCTTCTTGATCATCGACAATCTCTGTTCCACCGTCAAGGTTCAGATAAGAAGAGACTACATCCTCTTGTTGCTCATATTCTGAGCCCGGCACATAAGGAATCTCGTTGTTGATGATGCCCATTAAATAACGTTCAGCCTCCGGATCCCTAAGCGGCTCGGTTCTATCGTCCGCCATATGTCACTCCTGCATGTAGTAAAAATTCTTTAAGTATAAAGGAATTAAAAAATAAGATTAAGGGGACATAGAGGAGGAATTAAAAAATAAGATTCTTTAAGTAAAAATTCTTTTTTTCTTCTTCTTCCTTTCTTCTTCCTCTTTCTTCTTCTTCCTTTCTTCTTCTTCCTTTTTCCTTTCTTCTTCTTTCTTTTTCCTTTCTTCCTCTTTCTTCTTCTTCCTTTCTTCTTCTTCCTCTTTCTTCTTCTTCCTTTTTCCTTTCTTCTTCTTTAAGTAAAAATTCTTTTTTTGTTTTTCTTCTTCTTTTGTTTTTCTGCGGGCGGCGGGCGGCAGGGCGTCGGGCGGCGGGCGGCAGGGCGTCGGGCGGCGGGCGGCAGGGCGTCGGGCGGCGGGCGGCAGGGCGGCGAGCAAGGGCGCAGGGCACGGGCGGCGGGCAAGGGCAGGCACGGGCGGAGGCGGCGCTCACTAGGGACGGGGGCGGCGGCGCGCAGGGCTTCGGCGTCGGCGTCAAGGCAGGGCTTCGGCGTCGGCGTCGGGGCAGGGCTTCGGCGTCGGCGTCGGCGTCGATCGGCATCGGGGCAGCGCTTCGGCGCCGAGAGAGAGGAGAATGGGAAGTGGCAAAACTGCTAAGTGCAGTATTTATAGACGCACCTTTAGTCGCGGTTGGGGAGGCGGACCGTGACTAAAGGTACCCTTTAGCCGCGGTCCGCCTCCCCAACCGGGACTAAAGGGTTTTGGCGCCGCTTTCGTTCCCACGCAGAAAGACCCTTTAGTCGCGGTTGGGGACAACAACCGCAGCTAAAGGGTACCCTTTAGTCGCGGTCCGCCTCCCCAACCGGGACTAAAGGGTCTGTGCTAGAACTGGCGCGGTGCGGTGGGATGTTTTCCTTTTTTCTTCTGTTTTTTTCTTCTGTTTTTTTCTTATGTTTTTCTTCTGTTTGTTTTTTTCTTCTGTTTTTCCTTTTTTCTTCTGTTTTTTTCTTCCTTTTTCCTTCTTTCTTCTTCTTCCTTTTTCCTTTTAAAATCAGAAAAATAAAACTAATTCATTTTAAAATCTTAAAAATACAATTATATATCAAAAAAATCAGAAAAATAAAACTAATTCATTTTAAAATCCCTTGAAGGTTTGACAAAAGGTTTGATACATCATTCAGTTCATCGACCAAATACAAAGTTTGGTACAATAAATTATTACACATCAATTCTTCCCTTGTGTCCCTGCTTGCTTACGATTGTGCCGTATCCATGGAGCATCCTCATCATTTAACTTAATGCTTGGGTCACTGTTCACTTTGAAGGGCGGAATTTCACCAAACATATTATAATCTTCTGACATGTCTGTCTTGTCCTCCACTCCCACGATGTTTCTTTTCCCTGAAAGAACAATGTAGCGCTTTGGATCATCGCATGATGTACTGATTGTTTTCTTATCTTTCCGTTTTCTCGGTTTGCTACTCATGTCCTTCAAATAAAAAACCTGAGCGACATCTTTGGCAAGGACGAATGGTTCGTCAAGGTAACCAAGATTGTTGAAATCCACCATTGTCATTCCGTATTGCCCGTCCACCTTTACCCCACCTCCTGTTAGCTTGAACCATTTGCACCGGAACAAAGGGACCTTAAAGGAGGGTCCATAGTCAAGTTCCCATATCTCCTCTATGTAACCATAATATGTGACCTTTTGCCCATTCTCGGTTGCTGCATCAAAGCGGACACCACTGTTTTGGTTGGTGCTCTTTTTATCTTGGGCGATGGTGTAAAATGTATTCCCATTTATCTCGTACCCTTGGAAAGTCGTTATAGTCGAAGATGGTTTCTTGGCCAACATGTACAGCTGATCTCCAACATCATTGTCATTCATTAAATGTTTTCGCAACCAACTACCGAAAGTCTCCATGTGGGCCTTTCTAATCTAGGATTCAGGCTTCCCCGGGTTGTCCGAGCGTAAAATATTCTTGTGTTGCTCGAAGTACGGAGCCACCAAGCTGGAATTTTGCAGAACTGTGTGGTGTGCTTCAGTCATAGAATGACCGTCCATACATATCGTGGATTCCCTTCCGATCTTGCCTTTTCCACTTAGTCTCCCCTCGTGCTGCGATTGAGGAATACCAATCGGCTTAAGGTCAGGAACATAGTCAATACAGAACTCAATTACCTCCTCATTTCCATAGCCCTTGACGATGCTTCCTTCTGGCCTAGCACGGTTACGAACATATTTCTTTAATACTCCCATGAACCTCTCAAAGGGTAACATATTGTGTAGAAATACAGGACCGAGAATGGAAATCTCTTCGACTAGGTGGACCAGGAGGTGCGTCATAATATCGAAGAAGGATGGTGGGAACACCAACTCGAAACTGACAAGGCATTGGACCACATCGTTCTGTAACCGTGGTAGATCTTCTGGATTGATTACCTTCTGAGAGATTGCATTGAGGAATGCACATAGCTTCACAATGGCTACTCGAACATTTTCCGGTAGGAGCCCCCTCAAAGCAATCAGAAGCAATTGCGTCATAATCACGTGGCAGTCGTGAGACTTCAGGTTTTGGAACTTTTTCTCCGACATGTTTATTATTCCCTTTATATTCGACGAGAAGCCAGACGGGACCTTCATATTGCTCAGGCATTCAAAAAAAAATGACCTTCTCTTCTTTGGTAAGAGCGTAGCTGGCACGACCTTGAAACCATTCCGGATGCCGGTCATCTGGGTCTTTCAAAAGTTGCTGGTCCTGCCGTGCTTCCTTTGTATCATTAGTCTTCCCATACACGCCCAAGAAGCTTAGCAGGTTCACGCAAATATTCTTCGTAACATGCATCACGTCGATTGCAGAGCGGACATCTAGGACTTTCCAATATTCTAGCTCCCAAAATATAGATTTCTTCTTCCACATGGGTGCGTGCCCGTCAACTCCCCGCGGAACTGATTGCCCGCCAGGACCCTTTCCAAAGATGACTTTCAAATCCTTGACCATATCAAATATCTCAGCACCAGTACGTTCCGCAGGCTTCGGCCGGTGATCTGCCTTCCCGTTGAAATGCTTGCCTTTCTTTCTTACGTTATGATTTCGGGGAAGAAATCGACGATGACCCAGGTACACGTTCTTCTTACAATTAACCAAACGTACACTTTCAGTCTCATGTAAGCAGTGCGTGCATGCATTGTATCCCTTATTTGTCTGTCCCGAAAGGTTACTGAGAGCAGGCCAATCGTTGATGGTTACAAAAAGCAACGCTCGTAGGTCAAATTCCTCTCCTTTGTGCTCATCCCAGACACGTCCACCAGGTCTGGCCCACAACTGTAAAAGTTCTTCAACTAATGGCCTTAGGTACACATCGATGTCGTTGCCGGGTTGCTTAGGGCCTTGGATGAGAATTGGCATCATAATGAACTTCCGCTTCATGCACAACCAAGGAGGAAGGTTGTAGATGCATAGAGTCACGGGCCAGGTGCTATGGATAGAGCTCTGCTCGCCAAAAGGATTAATGCCATCAGTATTTAGACCAAATCTTATGTTCCTTCCGTCAGCTGCAAAATCTTTGAAAACTCTGTCGATCTTTCTCCATTGTGTTCCATCAGCGGTGTGTCTCAACTCCCCGTCGGACTTACGGTCCTCTTTGTGCCATCGCAACGACTTGGCATGCTTTTTGTTCATGAACAGACGTTTCAACCGTGGTATTATAGGAGCATACCACATCACCTTGGCGGGAACCCTCTTCCTGGGTTTCTCACCCTCAACATCGTCACCAGGGTCATCGCCTCTGATCTTATAACGCAATGCAGTGCATACAGGGCATTCATTCAAATTCTCGTACTCACCGTGGTAGAGGATGCAGTCATTAATGCATGCATGTATCTTCAGAACCTCTAAACCTAGAGGGCAGACAACCTTCTTTGCTTCGTACGTACTGGCGGGCAACTCGTTATTCTTCGGGAACATATTCTTCAACATTTTCAGCAAATTTTCAAATGATGAGTCACCTACACCTTCCTGTGCCTTCCATTTTAGCAAATCCAGTGTGCAGCCCATCCTCTAACATGCGATCCAAATTCTCCCTCTCCTTCTCAGTTTCGCAGCGTCTCCGTGCATCAGCAATGGTCCGACCAAGATCATCAGCGGGCTCATCATGTGCCTCTTCTTCACCTTCACCTAACCCTTCCCCACCTTCAGCATCATCCTCCATGAAAGTATCACCGAAATGATCATGATAGTTGTCATCGATATCATCCCCTTCTTCATCTTCTTCCATTCTAACCCCTCTTTCTCCATGCTTGGTCCAACAATTATAGCTTGGCATGAAACCATGCCGAAGCAGGTGCATGTGAACGTCTCTTGAGGAGGAGTAACCCTTCTGATTCTTACAGACAGCACATGGACAGATAATAAAACCTTGCTGCTTGTTCGCATTTGCCACTACGAGGAAATCTTTCAAACCCGTAGTGAACTCGCCGGAGAGTCGGGGACCGTACATCCATTGCCGATTCATCTGCATTATTATTATATAAAGTATATAATTAACCATCATGCATTTGTTAAACTAACTAGCTAGAAATAATACAAATTAAACAATGAACTACACACATGCGTATTTTATCAATGACACATGAAAGGTTCAAGTTGCTAACCGCGATCGCGGAGGAAAAATAAATGAGAAAGCTCAAGTGTGGCTCGGACACTTCATATCATGTTTATTTCAGGCTCTCGGGCATTTCATCAAACACCTTGTGTGCATAGGAGAAACCAAAAGCAAACCCACCACCACCTTCTGAAAATTGTGAAGTGAGCTGAGTGAAGTGAAGTGAGCTGAGTCCTATATATAGGGATGGGCCTTTAGTCGCGGTTGGCCAGGCCAACCGGGACTAAAGCCCCTACCGTCCGCCAGCTGGATGGGCCTTTAGTCCCGGTTGGCCTGGCCAACCGTGACTAAAGGCCTTCGGGGACCTTTAGTCCCGGTTGGCCAGGCCAACCGGGACTAAAGCCCCTCCCGTCCGCCAGCTGTCGACCGAGCGCGCTGGGCCCAGATAGTTGGTCGCGGGTCTTCTCCCGAACCGCGACTAAAGACCCCTTTGGTCGCGGTTCGATTGTTTTGGGGACTAATGGGGGCGTATGGAAGCCTCTTTTTCTACCAGTGCTACCTAGCCCTTATTTTCGGTGCACTTTTCGATCAATGGGTTAGGATAGTGCCAATCCTTGCTTATCTGATCATATCGTCTTGCCCTGAAAAGCAAGATTGTTCTCTAACTTAATAACATATCGGTGGTTCATGATTTTCCGAATATCTTCTTGGAAGTATCACCAGGTTGTCACCTGACCGCTATGTTGAGTTGGTGGTCAAGTTGGTTTTCTTGTAAGCCACCCTTTCTCCAAGAATCTGTGTTGGATACCCTAAACTAGTTGGTTAAGCTAAACAACAACTTGGAGAGTTGGAAGAAAAAAGCTTGTCCGACTCAGCTCATTCTAAGGGATATCCTTGTGTATGTGTGTTGAAGAAAGATGATATCTTCATTGATTGATCCCCATGGTCAATTGTTGGACCTATCATCTTAACCAATCTTTGATTTGAGTATGGGCTAACATCAAATCAAAATAGAACCAATGATATTCGTAATGTTGTCTTACTCGTGGTTGTTTCCTTGAGCATACACCATTATATCTTTCGGGTCTGACCAATGCTACCACCTTGTTCACATAATCGTGGAATTCCACTTATATGGAAACCTGGATGAATTGTTATTGAGACCATCAGCAACATTTTTATCTTATCCATGATTCGTGTTGAGCATCCAGCTAGTATTGGAAACTTCTATAAGCATTATCTTCATGTCCCGTTCATGAAGCATATGCTTGGATGAAAGAAGTGACTTTCTCTAATTCTTGTGCAATTGATGCAACTTGTCGCCATGAATTTGAGAAGGCTTGTTTTATCTCCTCTGGAATCATTCCGAGTTAGCCATGTACGTGCAAAGTATTTTGTGGTCTGTTAGACTGATCATCTTCATTCCATATGAATTCCGTAGCACACTAAGCCACTGATTGACTTGTTCAAGGAAAATGAGTTGCTGTGCTATCCTAGGTCATGCACAAGATTCAGTTGTCCTCCTTGATGGTTCCCAACCTGAACTCGATAGTGTTTTATTATCAGACTACTACGTGTTCATGCTTGTCTAGGACAGCGTGTTCACATGTATGTAGCAGAACCAACTCATGTTTTGGAGCTTGCTATCGTAGTTTATTCCCCGAGAATCTCGCAACGTCGTCTTGTCGATTTGTGTTGAAAACTTTCGTTTTTCCTTCTAGACTTGATGAGTCTGGATTATTCTGACACCAACCAGATCCGAATCTCAGGCAGATATAATGGTTGGAATTTTTCCCAAGAAATATAATATTGGTCTCTCTGTGACCCGGTAAAGTGGATGTTGTGGCCAACACACCCAGCCGGAAGACCTGTTATTATAGTAATCTTGTTTGAAGAAGTTGGCCAGTCCCCATAAGGATCTCATAGGGTTCACTCCAGTAGTTGTTCCTTATGGATTCTTGTGCTCCCGAAGTCCGACCTTTACTTGATGTTCAAGATACCAAACCATATCTATGAATGGATTACGCTAACACATCAAGGAGAACATTAGAAGCGGAGTGCTAAATGTCTCTCGGTCGATCATCTGGATTTTGATTCCTTGGCCTCCCTAAGGTGAAATCTGAGAAGGTGTTATCTTCCTTTGCATCTGCATCATCCGTCTCTATTCATCATGGTAGTATGTTGTGTTGCCAGGATCCTTGACACGGATATTGGTAAAACCTTGATGAATATGGAAATGCTCAAGTTCTTGAGAGCACGCGCAAGCACCAGGTGTTATCTTCGGCACTAACTGGGATTGCTCCTAGTTTCCTCGGTTATGCTATAACCTTTCAAATAGAGGATTCACTCTCTACTGTTGGGCTTCTCCCCAGTTACTAGAATCATTCCCAGCACTTGCATTTTATACCCAGCTTGCACCGCCATTGTGCCATTCTACCTTGTGTCCCGTACATTTCCGATGATAAGCAAAATCATCTATGGCATTGTCTTCAACCAGGTAATCCACATCATCCATTCTAGTCTGGGTATGCCATTCCTTCGCACCCCGCCAAACGATTGTTGGTGGATTGCCTTAGGCTGGTATAAAGAGTCTCAATGATATATTATCTAAAGTAACTCTTTTTGCCACTTAAGTTAATAATTCTATGAGTCACCTCCTCTAAGATGTCTCGTTATGGTATCATGGCAAGTCAACTCCTCGCTACGATGACAACTATTCACCCCCTTCTCAAGTGTGGAATTGTTGCCTACCTAGTGAACCTTCATCATTTGTTTCCCTTTATCCCTCTGGATGTTTGTTTTGTGTCTCAGCTCGAGAGATGTTTCAATGTCTCCCTCCATGAGTTGATCTTGAGTTGTTCGATCTTTGAGAAGATCGATCCTTCTAGAGTTTTTCTTTTCCTCTCGTTGTCATGTTGGTTGGAGTTCTCAGAGCAAGAAATCGAGACAAAGATGGTGATCGAATCAATGTTCTTATGAAGTGCAAGCTGGATCGTGAAGATTGTGTTAGTTTGTGTCCCCCCCCCTTCATCTTACCCTACGCTTGAATCTCGGGACGAGATTCTTGTTTAGTGGGGGTGAGTTATCACATCCCTAGCTTAGGCCTTGCCTATCCTCCATAAGCTTTTATGCATCATGTTTGAGTTTTGTTGAAAGTTGAAATGGGGATGACAAACCCTAGCACCAGATCAAGTCAAATAGGTTCAACCTAAATTAATCTTCAATGAATCCAAAATGCCTTTGAAAATGTTCATGATTTTTGTTAAAGGTGAAAACCTCTGCCAAAAATGATTCAAACATTTTTAGGCCATTCTGGATATTTGAATAAATTCATAAAGTATTTGAATTGGGGCATTTAATTGCTATAAATATTATTAAATGCTTCAACAATTCTGGAAATAGCTAAGGGCTTCTGAGAAAATTTAGTTATTGCCCATAATTAATTTCAGGATTTATAGAAATGATTAAGTGTTTTTACTAAATCAAAAACAAATTGCAAAAGTAGAAAACAGAAACAAATGGAAAGGCAGAAGACTTACCTGGGCCAACTTACCTGGAGCCCAGCTGGCCCAACACTGTGCAGCCCAGCTAGCGCAGCACCTTCTTCAACCTTCTTCCAGAAGGTGAGGCAGCTGCATGGAGAGCGCACAGCCGAGCTGTGCCAGCCCCTGCTTGCCGCCTCCTGCTTCCCCCTTGCCCCTGGCGACGCCACGCGACCCCCTGGGTCTCTCACACTCCCCCTCGAGCTCTTCCTACTCCTCTGCTCCCCCTCTCGAGCGCACTCGAGCGCCGCTGTCGCCGCCGCTCGTCGTTGCCGTGTCCACCGCCTCCCTCTCGCGTCTCTGACCAGTCCATGAGCTCCGCCGCGTCTTCCTCGACCTCCTCGCTGACCTACGCAATGCCGGACGCTCCGAAGCCTCGCCAACGCCGCCGTTTTCCACCTCGGGTGCCAGAGTTCCCCGCCGTCGTTTCGTCGGACCCCGTGTCTTCCCTGCCTCGCCAGCAGCACCAGAAGAACCGCGGTGAGCTACTGAATCGTTCCCCAATGCTCCATCGCCTAATTCGTCCTCTAGCCGCCTCTTCCATCGAAGTCGTGAGCTCCTCGCCGCCGGTGATGATGCAGGCAGTGTCTGAGCACACCAGCGTCCTCAGCGCGTCTCCGTGAACCAGTAGCCACTAGTAGCTCCCCCTCCGACGCCCTCTAGCACCGAACTCGACTGCTCCCAAAAGCCGGCCGCCGCCACGAGCTCGACTCCGGCGAGCTCGCTCCACCTCAACCCCTCCCGTTTTCCCTACCAGATGTGCGGGAGCCCCAGCTACGCGTAGGACCAAACCACGGTCGATTTGGTCGACCGTGGGCAAAACCCTAGCCAACCCAATGTGCCTCCGCCGCGTTTTGGTCGCCACCGGCGTAACTCCGGCGATGGTGACGTGGCAGATTAGTTTAGGGCTAATGACGTAGTTAGTTAACACCTAGTGACACTGACAGCCGGGCCCCACTGCCTAATTAAACTTGGTTTAGTTTCTGCTTAGGATTAACTAACCAGAGTGGCCCCACGTGTCAGTTTTGACCGTGCTGACGTTGCCGTTGACTGGGCCCACCTGTCAGGGACACAAATGACACTGTGTCACTGACCATTGGGCCCCACTGGTCAGGTTTGACCTGGACCGCCCCTGTTGACTTGCTGACGTCTCACCGACGTCATCCTGACGCAGTAAGGAATTTCTGTATTTAAAATAATTTAGGAAATTCCAGAAAATGACTTAAACTTCAAAAATTCATAGAAATTAAACTATAACTTCAAATGAAATAATTTATATATGAAAAATGATCATAAAAATCCAATCTATCCAGTGATACTATTTTCATGCATGTTAAAGAAAGTTAAACCTACTGAGCAGGTCAAATCAAACAAATGGCACTTGAATCTTCACAGATGGAGTTGAATTTGAATCTTTGATTCAAATCAACTTCATTTAATCTGGTTGCTAGATGCATTAGCTCAAATCACATCATATTGCCATGTCATGATCATGCATCATTTTGTCGCCTTGCATTGATTGTGTTCTTTCTCTGTAGCCGATGTTTGTCCCCTCTCGGTAGACGTGGTTTCGACGATGAGTTAATGACACCGATGAAGAGCTATACTATCTTCAGAAGTGCCAGGCAAGCAAAAACCCCTTGTTCATTCCGATACAACCCCGCTCTCTCGCTCCTGCTCCCTTTTACTGCATTATGACAACAACGATTCAACTGTTACATGATGCGGTAGTTGAACCCCTTTCCTCTGCATGACCTATCATTGCCACAGTAAATAGATGAAACCCACTAGCATGAGTAGGAGTTGTTTGAGCCTTGATGTGCCTACTCATTCATGCTTGTTTGTCATGCCTGCTATTGCTTAAAGTTGAGTCAGGTCTGATTCATCGGGGATGAATTGGAGGTGTGTGAACATGTCCTACTATTGAGAGCTAAGTGTGTGAACACGATTTGGTAAAGGTATCGATGAGAGGCCATGTAGGAGTACATGGTGGGTTGTTTCATTGAAGCTGTCCTTAGGAACTGAGTTCTGTGTTTGTGATCCATGAACAACTACTACCACACGTTGGGCCCGAAACCAATGGACCCTCTCGACTTATTAACCGCCTTGATCTCTGTCCAAGAGTTGCAACTAGTTTCTGGTGTTTGTAGGATATGTGTTCGAGGCCATGCGTAGCGCTAACCCTAGGGGTGGGCTATGATGTGGTAGATACACCGTGGCACGGTGTACCGGGCGCCCGTTTGGTGTCTCGGGAACCCTGCACACATCGTTTGGGGCTGTGAGCGAAACCCCGGCCGGATCTCCTCGCGGATGGAACCCGAATAGGCGATAAACCTGGACTAGAGACTTGTGTGGTTAGTCATTCGTGGCTGACTCCCTCGCCAGGCTTCCGCTTGAAGGTTGCCGAGATACACGACGTGTAGATGGTGGTAAGTGGCAAGAGCGTGTGTGAAGAAGTACACCCCTGCAGGGTTCTAAATGATCTATTCAAATAGTCGTGTCCGCGGGAAAGGACTTCTGGGTTGCCTGTACAGTTCATAGACAAGTGAAAGTGGATACTCTAAAATGCGCACGATAAGCGTGAGTGCTATGGATGGCCTTCTCGTAGGGAGACGGGAGCGGATCCATAGTGATGTATTGATTGGTGAATATGTGGACTCGTGTGCGCCACCCCAAAGAGTTACTTGCAGTCATAGTATAGGATAGCCACTGAGTCAAAGCTGGCTTGCTGCAGTTAAACTCCACCACCCCGTTTGTTGACACTGATGCATATGTAGATAGTTCTGATGTAAGTCATGCTGGGTTATTGGGCGGGTGCGCCGGGACAGCCTTGGGCGGGAGAGGTGGAAAAGGCAGGTCCACTGCGGCGGGCGGCGAAGCGGGATTGGAGGTGGCAGGGGTGGCGCGTGGGGTGGCGCGTGGGGTGGAACACGAGGCTGATCCGGACGCGAGGGGGGTGGTCAGGCGGGACTGATCCCGAGGAGAATCTGGGTAGATTGGCGTGGTGGGTGGGGTGCGAGCCCGAGAACGGGGCGGGGATGGCGAGGGAGGAGTGGCGAGCGCGGTATCGGAGGGCGTGGGACCCAGGGTAGGTGTGTTGGGGCGGAAGCGAGGTGGGCCGGCTGCTGGGTACGAGGTAGGTGCGGGGGATCCCAGAAAGGGCGGATCAGGTGGCAGGCGAGGATCTGTTGTGGCTGCCTGATCCATAGCGGGCGTGTACGGGAAGGAGGTTTCATCAAAAACAACGTGACGAGAAATAATGATTTTTCGAGTGGACAAATCGAAACACCTGTATCCCTTGTGTTCGCGAGGATAGCCAAGGAAAATACAGCGTGCGGAATGGGGGGAGAGCTTGTGGGACATGGTGGCGGAGAGGTTGGGATAGCAAAGGCACCCAAAGGTGCGAAGATGATCATACATGGGATGGGTCCCGTAAAGGAGGAAATGCGGGGTGAAATGGTGGATGGCACGTGAGGGTCGTATGTTGAGGAGTGTAGTAGCAGTGTGGAGGGCTTCGACCCAGAAATGGGGTGGAAGTTGCGCTTGGAGTAGTAGTGTACGAATAATGTCGTTGGTGGTACGAAGAAGGCGCTCGGCTTTGCCATTTTGCGGAGAAGTGTGAGGACATGAGAGACGAAATGACACACCATGGGAGGAGAAGAAATCACGTAGGGAGGAGGTGAGGGACTCACCTCCATTGTGACACTGCAAGAACGGATCATCACACCGAATTGCGTTAGTATGAAAGAAAAGAAACGCCGGAGAGTTAGACTTGTGTCAGATTTAGCACGCAAAGGGAATGTCCAAGAGTAGTGAGAGTAATCATCCAATATAACAAGGTAATAGGTATAGCCAGAGAAACTAACAATTGGTGAAGTCCATAAATCACAATGTACAAGCTGGAATGAAGCAGTGGTGTAGGAGGAAGTGGTAGGGAATGGAAGGCGGGTGTGTTTTCCAAGTTGACACGCACTACAAAGTGCGGATTCATGGGCATCATTCTTATTACATGCATCTAAGAAATCAAGAGGGAAACGAGCTAATGCTGAGGGACTAGGGTGCCCGAGCCGGCGGTGCCACAAGTCGGACGTCTGGACAGTGAGAGCCGCCGTGGAGGAGCCACCATTATTGCTGGAAAAGGGGTAGAGGTCGCCGCCACTATTGCACCTCATGAGAAGAACCCGGGTTGCCAGATCATTCACAGAAAAACCGTCGGGGTCAAACTCAACAGAGACAAGATTATTACGAGTAAACTGGTGTACAGAGATAAGATTTTGAACAACATTGGGAGACAACAGTATTTTGGTGAAATGAAAGGGGCGAGGAGGAAGAAGAGTTGTACCAGTAGCAATAACAGGAAGTCGGGCGCCATTGCCAACTATAATGTGATGAGAATTAGGCGTTAATGGGGAACGAGACATGGAAAGAGTACCTGAGTCCCCGGTCACGTGAGAAGCAGCTCCAGAGTCCATGGTGAATCAACCTGTGGTTGAGTTGGTTAAGTGGATAGTGGTATCCGCAACCCATCAGGGTTCAAATCCTGGTGCTCGCATTATTACTGGATTTATTTCAGGATTTTCGGCGATGCGCTTTCAGTGAGAGGAGACGTTCCCGTCGACGACGAGCCGCCTACGGTGACTTCGTAAATCTCAAAATGATATGCCGGCTCAGTCTCTCGGAGGTGCTCATAGGGGTAGGGTGTGCGTGTGTGCGTTCATAGGGATGAGTGTATGCGCGTGTATATGAGCGCTTGTGTCTGTACTGATGCTAAAAAAAAAGCTCCAGAGTCCATGATCCACTCGGGAGCGGGTGGAAAAGCGGCGCCATAGCTTGGCGCGGCATGCAGCATGGCGTTGGTGTCCCAGGCATAGGGCGCAGGAGGATACGGCGCAGGCGGTGCAGCAGCCGCCCCGGAGAACATGGCCGGATATGCCTGCGTGGGCACACCCGGGCGCGGCCCAAGGACCCCAGCCGAGTTCGGGAGGATCCATGGTGCACGGGGCGGCGGGAACGGCGCACCCCACGGGGCAAAATACCCGAGCCAGGGCTGCTGGCCACGCCCGCCGGAGGGGTCACCACGACCGCCGCCGTTGCGGCCACCACGACCACCACGCCTGTGACCATCGCGACCGCGATGCGCGTTGAGCTGTCCGCCACCGCGGCCACCACCGCCGTTGGGCGCACGGTCGCCGCCGCGCTCCTGACGGTCGCCACCGCGGTCCAGGCAATCACCACGGTGGCCCCCGCGGTCATCCCCACGCCCGCCAGCACCGCCTTGGACGTTGACGGTGAGCACCTGCGAGGCGCGGGCGCGCTTGTCGAGCGTGAGTTCGGCGAGGACCAGGCTGGAGCGCGTCTGGACGAACAGTGGCAGCGGCTGAGTGGCCTGGAGGATGGCGGCCAGCATGGCAAACTTGTCGCTGAGGCCGTCGATGATCTGCAGCGTCAGGGTGTTGTCGTCGACGGCACCACCGACGTCGGCGAGCGCAGAGGCGAGGTGCTGAAGGTGGCGACAGTAGTCGTGGATAGATGGAACTCATGGCTCAGATGGAGGCGGCGCCCGGCTTGATTGTCGAAGAAGTAGTCATGGAGCCGCGACCAGATCAAGTACGCCGAGGACTCCGGTGGTGCGACGATGTCGAGGAGCTCCCCCTCGACTGTGGCCAGAAACCAGAGCACGATCGTGTTGTCCACGTCGCGCCAATCGGGATCAGCAAGCCGGGAGTCCGGCCCCTTCTGGACGTGGTCCTGGGCGTGGTGGCGGGCGAGGAGGAAGCCGATGACTTTGCGCCAGCGGTTGAAGTTGACGGCGCCCAGATCGACCTTGAACTGGATGCAGCTGTGTTTTGAATTTTGGCCGAGAAAAACGGATTTCGGCCGAATTTCGGCCATCTCGGCCTGGGGCGAAATCTATCTTCCACCGAAATTGATCAAACTTGCCAAATTTTGGTTAAATTTTAGTCAAACTTCAGTCAAATTTTGGTCAAATTCCAGCCGAAATTTTTGAAAATGGCCGAAATTCGGCCATCTCGGCCAGGGCGAAAAAAAATCTCAAACCGAAAATCAAAACGCTGTGTTGACGCAGTGGATCGAGGGGACGGCGGAGGAGGCGCCGGCAGTGGGGAGGGGCACGAGGGGCAGCGCACCGGCGTCAGTGGGAGCAGCAAGAGGAAGAGAGCCGGTGCGGGAGGGGTCTTCCGTAACCTGGGCGCGGGGACGAGGGGGAGACGCGATCGGCGCGCCTCCACTGTTGGCAGCCTGCTCAGCAGCCCGTTCGGCGGCGAGGTCGTCGCTGGTGACGGAGCGGACGGGGGAGGAAACGGGAGCGGCGCCGGAGGAAGACATGGGAGAGGAGGGTGGGAGAACGCAGCTCTGATTACCAAGAAGAATACTGAGTAAAGTGTTCTGTGCTCTCATTCAGTTACAGTTCAGGTACATGTACACAGAGAGTCCCCTACATGCAGGGGCACGATCAGATAAGGATGCGAAGGACTAGCAACACACCCTGAAGACTAGGACTACTAAGTTACAGACTGCCGTTACAATGTACAGAGACGTGACAGTACAATTCAACACATTTTCTGGCATGGCGATCCGACCAAGCTCAGCTGATGCTTGATATTTTCTTTCCCTGTTGTGCAGGGGGTAGAAATCGTTCTTACGGCGCATCCGACTCAAATAAATCGGCGAACCTTGCAATACAAGCACCTTAGAATAGCCGTGGGTTCTCACTGTTTCTTATGTTCTATTCCCTCCGTTCCAAAATAGACGAGTAACTTGTAATAACTGATGGGACTGTGCTGCAGCATCTTTTGGAGTTCAACGGACGGCGTGATCTTAACTATGAGGATAGAGAAATGCTAATAGAAGACCTGGTATGCTTGAAATGCTAATAGAAATTCCATTGAATACTCTGTTTTGCTGATCTGTTCTCAGTTCCTTGTCACTCTGATTACGGTGCAGGTAAGAGAAATCACAGCATTATGGCAGACAGATGAGTTGAGAACCTACACCAGTTGATGAAGCTAGGGCTGGTAAGAAATTAAGGCTTTTGGCTTCTCGGTTTGTCCATGCATGATACTACAAATGATTTCAAGACAATTTCTTGACTCTCGCAGGCCTTCATATTGTGGAACAATCCCTCTGGAAATCGATACCACACTATCTCCCTCTGGAAATCCCTCGGTTTGACGATGCTTATTCACTAGTCTTGCTTGCGTTTAACTGTGTATATGGTCGATGGTTTTTTCCTTTTTCTTCCGTATTAGAGGAGTGCAGTTGTACTTGACTGAAACAATTGTCCATTCTATGTGCAGGTGACTCGGGATGTTTCCTTGATGGCCCGTCGGATGGCAATTGACCTGTACATCCGACAACTAGACAGTCTCAGCTTTGAGTTATCCATCAAGAAATGTAGCGATAAGCTTGCAACCTTAGCCAATGAAATCTTGCTCAAAGGTTAATTAGTTTCATGATTATCCACCCAAATTTTCCAATCTTAGTTAATGACTAAAGCCTATTACCAGAGGCTGCTTTGGTATGGCCAATTTATGGCACTGTCGGAAATGCCTAGTTAGTCTGAAGATCACACCTCCTTGGTGTAATAACAATATGTATACGTCTTACACCAATATCACCTGTAAAGCACATATTTTCAGATCATATTTTTGATTTATGTTGATAATTCGAGTGGATTTCTCAGATTCAGAGTCGACATCCGAAGAGAAGAAGGCCAATCCTTGGACCAAAACAGGACCAGAAAACAACTTAAAGCGGCCGCCTAGGATGGGGATGCCGGCTCAGCTTCCTTCTTTTTTTTTCGAAAAGGGGGTTTACCCCAACCTCTGCATCAGAAACATGCATACGGCTCATATTATTAAAATAAAATCCAGTAACAAAGTCTCCAAGTACCGAGGTGCGCAAATAAACAAAAAGCTCGAAAGAGCTAAAACCCAAAGCCACAACCGGCTAGCAAACACAATAGGAGCACTACATGCCTATCCTATTACATGACCGCCATCCAAACCGGTTGAAAATATCCCGCGCTACCATCTCTCATCGGGTTGACGCAGTAACCAAACGCTCCCTGGCCACCGTCGGAGTGAGTAGCGACCACATACGGATTAACGCCGTGGCCCTGAAGATAACCTGCAAAAAATGAATGGTTGTTGATCTGTTAAAGACTAAATCATTTCTGCAGTTCCATATTGCCCATAATAATGCACAAACGCCAACCCGAATGTGTCTTGCAGTGTCATAATCCACCCCATCAAGCCATGTCCCAAATAACATGCTGATTGAGGTGGGCTGATTAATATTAAACGCAATATGAACCGATCGCCACAAAATCTTAGCCAACGGGCAATCGAGAAAAAGGTGTTTGATGTTTTCGTTATGATCGCAAAAGCTAAATCTTGACGAGCCCACCCAATTTCGTTTTGCAAGGTTATCCTTAGTCAAAATGACTTGTTTATGCACAAACCACATAAACACTTTGATTCGTAAGGGTACCTTAACTTTCCAAACATGTAACGAGGTAGGAATGACGCTAGAGTTAATGACATCCAGATACATTGATTTGACCGAGAACACACCGTTCTTAGTAAGTTTCCAATGCAACTGATCTGGCTGCTGAGACAGCCGGACTTCCATTAATCGTCTAACGAGATGGACAGGTAGAATCTCTGTCATGTGATCTGCGCAACTTAAAACTTTATGTGCTGCTGCATCAGATACAATCATTTCACTTAGGTTCACAATTTTTTGGTCTATATTAACACCTGAATTTCTTGTTCCAAAATCTATGTAAAATTTGCAGTGGCAGTTGTTAGTCGTGTCTCAGTTTATATCTTCACCCTTTTCTAATCTAGGACTTGTATCTGATGCAGAATGCAGTGATAGCGAATCTCAATTCAGAATAGTAAAACTTCCATGCAACCCGAAACATCAGGTTTGAACTATTCTTTTTTTTTACCCCGAAACGTAGAACAATTGTTCTACGGTAATTTTCATTAATAGTTTAAATATGTACAAAAGGAAAAGAAAAATAAATTACAGGCAGACTACCCAACTCCCGTTTTCTCTAATATGGGAAAAATGTTAATCACTGAGAACTATGGTAAGAGGGAAATCATCAGGTTTGGACTATTCCAATGTCTCATATCATAGCTCGTGGGATAACATTCTGGCTTCCCCAAAGTGCATCGTCATATCTGGTGCAATATGTATAAACATATATGTTGGGAACTGTTATTATGAAACTAGAGGATACCCCGCATGTTGCTGCGGGAATTGGTTGATGAAAGTTTGGGTTGATAACATAAGTGCCATGGATTATGTATAAACATGTATGTTGGGAACTGGTATTGTGAAATGTGGTGAAAACATAAGTGCCATGGATTATGGCTGCATCGCGTCACCCAGATTCAATGATCGTAGTTAGCAAGCATTAGCCTAGATGCCGGGATAGACAGGTGTCACTGTAATTCTTATTTTGTTGTGTCCACTAATTCTTTGCTTGACTTCTCCACGGAATCCAAATTCCAACAGAAAGAAGTGATGACAGTCAGAGTCCAGTGCAGTCTCCTGGTCGTCGTCCAGCATCATCGCATATGAGTCGAACTCCTAGTGGTAGTCAACTAAGGAAAATGTTGTTCACAGAATCTAAGATAGGCCGGTCAAGCTTCCGAAAGCTTCTAGAGCCAAGCCTATCAGATAAACCAGGAATTACGCCATAAAGGATTGTCCTTGGTAATGTGAAAGAAAAGGTTAGAAGCAAACTTCTTTTATTAAACTACTTGCAAGCGTAAGTTAATTTAGCATTGTTTGAGTATCAAATTGGTGTTGTACTGCTAGATTTTCAGTAGTATTAAATTTAGCCCAATCTCAAGAAGAATATCAATCGGCGGAGATAGGTTTTTTTTTTCGAAAAGGGGTTTTATCGGCGGAGATAGGTAGAATAGAATTTGGTAGCGTCAAAATTATTACTAGGTAGAGAGATACTTCGTATGTCATCTCATCTCTAACACGAATTCAATCTGACTCTTAGCTTGTTACAACCGCACCTTTCTCCATGGCTTATGTTCACAACACTTTGAAACTTGCCTGACTGAAAATCTGACACGGGAGATGCCCGCTGCTCCTGGTGGAGAGGTTATATACGTACTTATATACTCTCAGCTTTGATAGCAACGTACTATTTGAATCTCCATCAGAACCAGCGGTGCTAGGTGTAAACGAGACGAACACTGTTTTTTTTTTACAGAATTAAACGTTCAACTTTGACTACCTTTATTGTATATTTCCGTTTTCAGATGATGAAGACACGAAGACGGCTTGAGCATCTTCTTGAGGATCTACCATGTGACTCTGATCCTGCAGAATATTATGAAACGCCGGATCAACTTCTAGAGCCTTTGCTCTTGTGCTACGACTCACTGGTAAGTTTTCATTAACAACTGTTGCCTTCAGATCTTTGGGTTTGTCATTCTACAGTAAATACTTTTTTTGGGCATGCCAATAACCCTCAATATTGCATGAAAATCCATTCTGTGGAAAAAAAGCGCAAACCTTTTTTACTATATCAATTCGAACTGTTAAGAAACCTACGCTCTGTTATATCATTTATTTATCACACAATCTGTCTTTTGTACTGAGTAGCACGTGCGTGCGCTTCAATTATTTTGTGAAGCAATCATGTGGATCTAGCATTCTTGCCGATGGCCGGCTAGCCGATCTTATACGAAGGGTTGCAACCTTTGGTATGGTACTAATGAAGCTCGACGTCCGCCAGGTATATATGTATTACAATTATCATTATTACTGCTACTTGTGATTTCTCAGATGTAATTGTGCCTAATATGTAATATTGGCTCCCAAAAAGCATAGGTAAAATTCACTCATGAATAAAAACTACATATTTACTGCTTCAGGAATCGGGCCGGCACACAGAAGCGCTTGACGCCATTACGTCTTACTTGGATCTTGGCGTTTATGGTGAGTGGGATGAGGAAAAGAAGCTGGATTTCCTGACTAGAGAGCTGAAAGGGAAGCGCCCTCTAGTTCCCCCATACATAGAGGTAATTTGTTGCATACATGAATCAAATATTCACATATAAAGTGGCCGTATGCAGAGGCCGGGGGTCATCCTCCTTTTCTAAAAAAAAAAAATATTCACATATAATTGATCGGTTACGGTGTAAGTAAAGGGAGCGAAAGATAACCTTTGCCTAGTTGAGAAGATTTACATCTGTGTCTTTCCCTTCCTGTCTTTTAGGTTAATGCTGATGCGAAAGAAGTTCTCGACACCTTCCGCGTTGCTGCAGAACTCGGGAGCGACTCGCTTGGGGCATATGTGATTTCAATGGCCTCCAATGTATGATGAGACACCACTTCTGTTATCAACTAATGAAGCAAACATGAATATTCAGTTACCTTTTATCTTCTGCAATTTAGGAGTTCTGACTGAATCTCACCTGAACTTACCTCGTGGAGTCATATGTAGCACTCATATCCCAGATCACAAACTGTATTTGGTTGGCACCAGTTCTGATTAGCAGGTGTTTGTACTTCCTTTCAGGCCAGTGATGTCCTCGCTGTCGAGTTGTTGCAGAAGGACGCAAGGCTAACAGTTAGTGGGGATCTCGGAAGGGAATGTCCCGGTGGAACGTAAGCACGATTATCTATGCATATAAGTACTAAATTGCTCATGAATTTCTTGTCATGTTCAATCCACAGCTCTATGATCAAATCAACTGATGAACCTGAAAGCATCTATGAGTGATCAATTTAACAGTAAACCTAGAACCTGAAATCAGCTGACTACAACCCTACCAATTGGTTACATTAGCGGAGAGGCTGATTGAAGGAAAGAAAAATACTTAAAATCAATGTCTGTTCTTTGGTAAACACGCAGGTTAAGAGTTGTTCCCTTGTTCGAGACGGTGAAGGATCTTCGAGAAGCCGGTTCGGCGATCAGGAAGTTGCTGGCCATTGACTGGTACAGGGAGCATATCATCAAGAACCACAACGGCCACCAAGAGGTAGAAATAGAATGATTCTATTGGCGTTAATCTTCATCTCGGCCAATTATCTAAACAATCTTCATGAGATCTTACATTAAGATCCGTGCAAATCTTTCTTTTCAGTTTTTCTTTTATCTTTCTTATTACATGCTATGTCACTTGAGACGTGGTTTTATCTAAACCCGTACTCTGTCTGAACGTTGCAGGTCATGGTGGGCTACTCTGATTCTGGCAAGGACGCCGGCCGTTTCACGGCGGCGTGGGAGCTGTACAAGGCGCAGGAGGACGTGGTGGCGGCGTGCAACGAGCACGGCATCAAGGTGACGCTCTTCCACGGCCGCGGCGGGAGCATCGGGGCGGCGGTGGGCCGACGTACCTGGCCATCCAGTCACAGCCCCCCGGCGCGGTGATGGGCACACTGCGGTCGACGGAGCAGGGCGAGATGGTGCAGGCCAAGTTTGGGCGGCTGCCGCAGACGGCGGTGCGGCAGCTGGAGATCTACACGACGGCGGTGCTGCTGGCCACCCTGCGGCCACTGCAGCCGCCGCGGGACCCCAACTGGCGGCACGTCATGGAGGAGGTCTCCCGCGCAAGCTGCGCGCACGACCGGCGCACCGTGTATGAGGACCCGGCCTTCGTCACCTACTTCCAGGAGGCGACGCCGCAAGCGGAGCTGGGCTACCTCAACATCGGCAGCCGCCCCGCCAAGCGCAAGGCAGCGATCACGGCCGCCAGCGGCATCGCCAGCCTGCGCGCCATCCCGTGTGTGTTCGCGTGGACGCAGTCGCGGCTGGCGCTGCCGGCGTGGCTGGGCGTCGGCACGGGGCTCCAGGACGCGCGCGACAAGGGCCGCAGCGAGGACCTCCGGGCCATGTACGAGGAGTGGCCCTTCTTCCAGTCCACGCTCGACCTCATCGAGATGGTGGTGGCCAAGGCCGACGCGCCCATGGGCCATGGCCAAGCACTACGACGACGTGCTGGTGGCCTGGTGCTGTCGCCGGAGCGGCGCGCGCTCGGGGAGAAGCTGCGGCGGGAGCTGGCCAGGGCGGGGAGCTGCGTGCTGGCCGTCAGCGGGCACACCAAGCTGTCGGCCAACAACCGGAGCCTGCGGCGGCTCATCGAGAGCCGGCTGCCCTACCTCAACCCCATGAACATGCTGCAGGTGGAGGTGCTGCGCCGAGACGACGACAACCACAAGCTCCGCGACGTGTTGCTCATCACCATCAACGGCATCGCCGCAGGGATGCGCAACACCGGCTAGCTGATCCAATCCATCCCCATGGACACCTCTCCTTTTTGATCCATCGCCGCAGGAATCAAACCCTGTAGAGCTTGCTTGTAGGAATCTACACTAGTACTCCCTCCGTTCGAAATTACTTGTCTCAGAAATGGATGTATCTAGAACTAAAATACGTCTAGATACATCCATTTCTACGACAAATAATTCCGAACGGAGGGAGTAGTGTTTATGAACACAAAATCTTGCATGCATGGTACATTCTGCTGATCCACGAGGAGACGTATAGGCGTTCGTGGCCTCCAATATGTTGTCAAAGTACAGTGCATTTGTAAAGCGATATACTACTACTTTGTAAACTGTGATCAAGTATATATATAGGAAAAAGTACCTATATTTTACATTATCAAATCTATATCAGTTAGAAACAAAAGTGACCCTAAACATAGGGGAGACTAGAACTCCCTATGCCTGGAATTCTTGCTGTAGCTATATCCAAACTTGCTGGAGCTACATCCAAACTTGTTGTTTAATTCGAAATTCTTGCTGGAGCTACATCCAAACTTGTTACCATGCATTGTGTCACCGTATATACTACCTCCGTTTCAGTTTACAAGTCCTGCGCGTATACCTAAGTTGTCAAGTTTATCACCCTAATATAAACTATATAACACAAAAATTATACCTTTTAAAAGTAGAAACTCCGAAGTTTATGTTGGTATATTTTTTGTAATATATGACTTGTATTAGGTTGGTCAAATTGTAGTAGATCACGCTGACGATGGGGGACAACATCGAGGAATTAAACAACACAAGTACCAACAAGAACCAAACCTCACTTAATTATTAATTGCCGCAATAGTAGATCGCCACAGCCGGTTGTGATTCACGCGAGCATATATATATAGGGAGGCATGCAGAGATGTGGGGGCGTAGTCATCCACTGTACGCCCAGAGTCAAACCCGTATTACAGTAGATGCAGTGATAAATCCGCACATATCTTAGGCAAACTGGATGACGATGACATAGCCGACTGCTCCCTTCGCCTACAGCCGAGTGTCTGGTGGTAGACAGTCGGGTGGCCTGGTATATGCTTGTTGGGACTTAGTGCGGTCTCATGCCACCCTCCTTTTCTCTGATGGGCCGATGACCGAGCCCCTTGGCCCATTGCTTTCTGGACCGTATCTTATACGAGAGTTGGGTCTCCGATGGGCCAATCGTATAATTTGACATACCCCGTATTTGTAACCCTGACATTGAAAAATAACATAAATTTGCCCTACAACTTGTGTTTGAAATACATTTGTCAATGTAGACATAGACTACGTTCTATATCTGTAGATTTTTCTTTCCTTCAAAAGTATATGTAGAGTCGAGCTGTTTTTCTTTCTGGACATGTGTGGTTGCCCACACAGATTTTGGTTGCATTGCATATGTGTCTCAGTTGGGACTAAGCGAGGAAAACGGGGGAAATCATCATCAGCACATCGTTTGGTTGCCCGCATCTAAGATGCCTGCATTACAGGACAAGTTTTGGCATGAGGTTTGGTGTCCTACATTGGCTCATCTCATGCAACTACACGGTGTTTGGTTGCATACAGGCAGCTAGGTCTGATTACCTTGTATCATACGTGAGCTTACTAGCTACACATTACACATGATCACACCGATCACACCAATAAAACAACACTACAATCACGACGAATTCCAAAAAACATTTCGAGAGAGACGGGTAAGCCTTTGCTTTCACTCAATTAACCATTTATTGAACTATTAGATGAAAAATAAGTTTGATTATGTTGCTTAGTATGTACAGGACAGCAATGTTTAACGAGTTTGCACGAATATGATAACAAAACAAATGTTTTAGAAGCATGAATCATGAATAGGAACAAATACTTTGTTCAAACATTAATAGCTTGTCTTTCTTTAATGTTCAAAATGATAAAAGTCTGTTTAGATACTTTGTATATGTATACATACTGCTAGGATAAATCTTTAGATATAAGAATCCCGGTGTCTTGGCTTCGGTTAGAAGTTTAGGTTCAATTTTTCTCTCGCATGGTATCTACCATTTAGGCAGATGGTGATATGTCACTTGTGAGTTGGTCGTCTGGATTCTGATCCTCGTGGAACTTGTCCATCGTGGCCAATTCGACGAAGCTCTGACATAGATTTCCGTCATCTCCTTGGAACAACAAGTTTAGGGTTTCGCGTGCCACACTTCATGACATCGACATATGGCAAGTGGTTCGGATCAATTCAATAGTTCAATGACGACAATTGTGGCTCCAATGCACTTCTCCGTTGGAAGATGTGCGTAAAGACTTCTTGGCTGGCATCGATAATGTCAGGCCGACTCCAGTAGATGAGCGACTCATTCAAAGGTAAAAAAAACCTCATTTGATGGCGGTAATGGTCGGTCGACAGTTGAAAACCTTGTTGATATTTTTTTAGGAAAATACAAAAGGAGAAAAAGCAGGCGTACATCCAATCTCTACTTGCTCCTCCCGCTAGCCGATGGATTTTTCTTTGTACGGTATTTTCCTTCGCTTGCATGTAAGCGACGACGGCAAATCTAATATGTTTCTGCTTCGCCGGATAGTCGGTGCATCCTCCTCCCTTTGGCCTATCTCTCTGGCGCCCGATGGCGGGGAGGGATATCCTGGCGCCTTGGCTCGCGTTAGTAGTTTATATTATTATTTTTCTCACAGGAGCAGCATTTAAGCGGATGGCAATGTCCAGTTGGTCTTTCGGGCTCGGATCTTCCTCGAGTTCCATGATGACCCATTTGACGGGGCTGCGTTGAGATTCCCGACGTCTCTTTGGGACAACAAGGTTAGGGTTTCTCTCCCCCGCGTTCAAGACAGTGATATGGAGTCAGATGCTTCGGATCGATTCAAGGGTTCAGAGACGACGACTACGGTCCCAGGGCACTAGTCCATAGGGGCACGTGGACGACGACTTCGTGACTACCGCGACAATGTCAGGCCGGCTCCGGTAGAGGAGCGATGCGTTTGGAGGTCGAAAAACCCTGGTTTGATGGCGGTACTGGCCAGCACTAGAAAAACGTTGATGTACTTTTTCAAGAAAAAAAATTAAGAAACCCTTGTGGAGAGCGGCGTGTTGGCCGCTTATTCGGCGTGTTGGGTGGCTGGCGTGCAGGCAGGCTGCGTCGCACGGCAGGTCCGGTTTCACCGCTCAAAAAAGGAAGCTACCTAGAATCGATCGGTCATGCATTGTGCGTCGTCCCTCATTCACTCCTCGTCCCCAAGCGGGGCAACCATATATACTGTAGCAGCCACAAAGTGCGAGATTTGGGCTCAATTTGAGCGAGCGTGTTCGTTAGCTGGATCGATCAGTCATGCATTGTGCGTTGTCCCCTGCTCTGACGCGAGCGCCGCCCGCTCCTCCTCGTCGTCGCCCCGCTCCCTTGCCCCGACGGGTCGTCGCCCGGTCCTCGTCGCCGTCGCCCTGCCTCCACGCGCCGCCCTGCCTCGAGCTCCCCTGCTCTGACGCGCGCGCCGCCCCGGCGCCCCGAGCCCCTGCCCCGTCACGCCCCGCGCGCCGCCGCCCCCGCCATCGCCATCGTCATCGCTAGCCGGCCCCGCTGTGAGCCGCCGCGCCGCCCCGGCTCTGTTTTTTCATTTTTATTAGTTTAATTTTTTTGTTCATATATATATAATGTATATGTGTATGTATGTGGCTATGTGTATGTAGATGTTCAAAATGTATAAAAAAATTGTACAGAGCATGTTTTTGTTCATATATGTATTTTTTGTTCATATGTGTATTAATGTTTTTTCCATATATGTAATTTTTCTAGTTGTAAAAGAGTTTGGAAAATTTAGAATATGCTAAATATATATGTCAAAAATGTTTTTTTGTTCATAGAAAGTTTTTTGTTCATATATAGAAAGTTTTTATATATGACTATGGATATATATTCGATATATATGAGAAATGATGATCCATGAAAAAGTTGTATAAATGCAAAAGTTACATTTTTAGAAAAGTTTTATATATCTAGCTAGGAAGGGAAGAAGAAGAACAAGAAGGATAGGAAAGAAGAAAATAAGAAGAGGAAGAAAGAAGAAAAGGAGAGGAAGAAGAGGAGAAATAAATAAGAAGAGGAAAAAAGAAGAAAAAGAAGAGGAGAAGCAGAAAAAATAGAAAATATTCTATTTTTCTTCTTCTCCTCTATTCCTTTCTTCTTCTCCTCTTTTTTTCTACTTTTTTTTCTTCTTATTTTTATCGGGTATGTCGTTGTCGATATACCCCGTGTGTCGTGGAATTGTCACGGCAGATGTCCTAGTGTGAGGACTCAGTCGTGAGGCCAGCACATCTATGTGGTAGCTTGAGAGGGGTTGCGTGGAATCGAGATATGCAACACACAAGACGAGGATTTAGACAGCTTCGGGCCCCGGGAAACATCATCCGGTAACAACCCTACATGTTGTTTGTGCCTAGGTCTCATTATGCTCATGGGGGAGTCGCCGGTAAACGGACTGTTTATGTCTAGCCCTAGAGATTGTTTCTTCTTTGCTTGCCTTTTCTTGGGGAGCCCTGCCCCTCCTTATATATGTTGAAGGGGCGGGTTACATGTGGAGTCCTATTAGGATTATGACTAGTCTATCTCTAATACAAACCGGATACAAGCCCAGGTCTTTAACTCCTTGTAAGACAAATATTCCTCACGCCTTTCCTCTTGAACCGGCCCACCATAACAAGAGCCGGCCTTCTGGGCCTTGGGCCTTGTCACCGTCTGTCCCGCCCGCCGGGTTACCAGTGAATCATAATGTTTAGTCAGGTTGCTTGTAAACAGTCTGGTCTGTGCGGGTCGCCGGTGAATCGCCAAGTGTCAGTGAGGTCTCAAATAAACCGCCAAGTCCGGCCGAGTTATACTTCCGGCCGATTTACACCGCGGGGTATATCCCCGACACCGTGTCCCGATAACTTCAACACGAGGGGGGGGGGGTCTGACCTACCCCCTCCCCGATAACATTATTTTCCCATGTATGTATGTCGTCGTTGTCGATATAACCCCCTCCCGGATAACTTTGACAGTGATAACTTATACCACGGGAGCACCCCCCGGCCCTCTCGCTCGACCAAAACTCTCGAGGACACCCAAACCCTAGAAAAAAAACGATGTCGGTCTCCTACCCCCTCTCGCCGCGCCCCTACCCTTGAAGCGTTGCCGAGGCCACCCCAAACCCGGAATAAGCTAGGTCTATGTTTGCCACTAATATATCCACCTGTTGTCATGTTTGTGTAATAATTGCCATGTTGTAATATTTGCAGAAACAATGGAGCACGGACGAGACGAGCAAGCAGAAGAGGTGTTGGGGGACATAATCTTAGCCGGAGGAGGTGATATCTTGTCGTATCTTAACGCCAATGATGGTCTGAAAGAACAGGGTGAAGAAGCAGGCTACTACGGTGATCGAAGAATGGAAGAGGAAAGACATGATTATGATGGCTCCGGTGACCCAATGCTGGTGCAAGAAGGAGCCCGTGGTGACGGCTCCGGTGACCAAACAGAGTCCGGCGAGGTAAATATATTATTTAAACCTGTGCTGACTAGCTAATTGATGCATTCATTGTTTTAGTATGTACACATATTAATTAACTCCCGTCTTTCTTCTTTTTTCTAGCCCTCCGGATCGAGCACAACTTCGGTAAAGAGACGAGGCCCGAAGAAAAAGTTGCGCTCGGATGAAAGGTTTGAGATCACAGCAATCGCGCGCGACGGCCAACCGATTGAACCCATCCGGACAAAGGAAGCATTTGCTGCTCAGTGCGGGGTTCTTGTTAGGGACAAGATCCCGATCAGCATCCACCAATGGTATAAGCCTAAGAAGGAAGAACCTGAGGTGTCCTATGTCAATGATATGCAGAAAGATGATCTTTGGACTGAGCTGAAGGCAAATTTCACCCTACCGCCAGAGGAGGATCCGGAGAAGCCAGTTAAAGAGCAATTAATCAAGTCTCATGCTCTTAAGAAGATGGCAGGCCTATTCAGGAGGTGGAGGAATGAGCTGAAAAGGTTTGTCGACAAAGAAGAGACACCAGAATTCATCGGCAAATATGAGAAGATCAGAGATCACTGGCCCACATTTGTGGCCCACAAGACATCGGAAAAGAGTAAGAAGATGTCGACGACAAACAAGATAAATGCTGCGAAGAAGAAACTTCACCATCGCACGGGGTCAGGTGGCTACCTCAAAGCCCGGCCTAAGTGGGCCAAGGCTGAGAATGATCTGCTTGATAAAGGGATCAAACCAGAGACAATGAACTGGCCAGACCGTTGCCGGACTTGGTTCTTCCAGGCTGGCGGAACCTTGGACCCTGTATCAGGGAAGTGCATTTGGACGGACGAGCAAATGAAAATTCCAGTCAAGAGGCTTCAGCACTATATCGATGCAGCGCAGCAAGGGACGTTCGTTCCAGACAGAGAGAACGACGAGCTCACAATGGCCCTCGGGAATCCTGAGCACCCTGGACGGACACGAGGCACGCCAGGCTCCGTTCCATGGAAGGCTAGTTTTCTGGATGCATGCGGTTACAAATGCCAGGAGAGGAGGAAAAAAGTGGAGCAGACCCAAATTCAGACGCTGCACGAAAGGGTTCAAGCGCTAGAGGAATGAGAAGTAGCTTGCAGCAAGCGACCTGCCGAAACTACCCCCAAAGTTACCCCGCCATCTCAGCGGAGAAGCAGCGTGGCTTCCACCGAGCTGCTTCAGCCGGAGTATGTCTTGACGGCTCCTGCTAGCTACCCCGTGGATGCTATCACAGAGTCTCAACAGTGCTACCTTATGATGCAATGGCAGAACTTCAAATTCAAGGCGGCTGTCAGCTCTATTCGACCTCCTGAACCCGGCGCAACTTTTCACTGTCGTCCGATTCCAGAAGGATATGCTAGGGTGATGGTGGACGAAATAACAGAGGGATTTGAGGACCTCCAGCTTGACCACCCTACCAGTGAAGGGGAGACTCGACTGGGTTCTGCTCCGAAGACTCCATGCCTATGGCGGAAGGAGCTCATCAACCTTCCGAACTGGATGCCTCCTCCTCCTCCAGCGAGTAAGGGCACTCCGCCTCCTTCTCCGGCTCCTCCTCCGGCAAGTGATCAGAGCACTCAGCCTCCTTCTCCGGCGCATGGCGGCACTCTGCCTCCTTCTCCGGCGCATGGCGGCACTCTGCCTCCTTCTCCTTCTCCGAGCAGCCAGTCTCCTCCTTCTCCGCCTCGTCAGCAAGGGCGGAAGAGACCTGCCGCCGCTCTGGCTGCTCCGGCGCGTCTTAGTCCTTCTCCTCCGCCTCGTAAGCAAGGAAAGAAGACAGACACATCCACTCTGTCTACTCTGCCGGCGTCTAGCAATACAGCCAGAGGCGGGAGGTAATACAGATTCGGTCCTTCTCTGAAGGCTCCAGAGAAGTTACCATACGAGAGGACCGAGGAGGAAACCGCGATGATCGTGCGAGACGAAGTGACGAACTTCTTTGAAACACTACTAGGAAAAGGGCTATAGATAGGATTGGTACTAATGGCGCACCATGGAAGTAGTGCGCCACTACTATATACTAATGGCGCACCAGTTTGTGATACGCCATTAGTGTGGAAGACACTAATGGCGCACCGTAAACAGGGTGCGCCACTAGTATGAAGTTTTTTTCCATTTTCCCATACATACTAATGGCGCATCTGGTCCATAATGCGCCATTACTAGTTATAACTACTAATGGCGCACCAAGCAGACAGTGCGCCATTGCTGCAAATTTTGTTTTATTCTTTTTTTTTGCAAATTTTGTTTAAACTAGTAATGGCGCACTGTGAGAAGATGCGTCATTAGTATATTTATTTATTTATTTTTTACTTTTTTGCAACTGGTGAGCCATTAGTAACCAGGGTTACTAATGGCGCATTTGCTTGTGGTGCGCCATTAGTAACCTGGGACCCCAACAAGATATTTTGGACAGCCCCACACCTACCCACTCACTTTCCCCACTTCATTCCATCCACCTCCTTCTCCAAGCTTTCGGCCATCTCCTCCTCCTCACCTCATTTCCACCATAGATTCATCAAAATTAAGTGGTGAAATTACCTTTTTTTAATAGGTAAGTAAGGGAAAGCTATCTTCATGATGTACATCTACTTTTTTTCTCCCTAACTCGCTCCAACAACGTGCACATGCACTTTTTGTGGCCTAGCTAGATCTATGTATGTTTGTGGTGTTGCATGTGTTTGTGGTGTTGCATATATGTTTGTGTTTGAAGGTACCGGTATTTGAAATGCGATAGTTGCCAATATTTTGCCGGAATGTTTTGATTCATTTCCGTTTCGGCGAGAATTTTGGCACTATGCATTCTTTTTGGTCCTATTTTTAGGGAAGGTCATGCCAAATTTTTTCTTGGTTCTAAAATATCGTTTTGCTCTACCCCGCAGGCGACCATGGTCCGCACGATGACTGAAGGCATCGTGAATAGGTTTTCGAGCTCCGCGAAGGCCTAGATGCTTCAAAAGAACGAGACGGAGATAAGATGTCCGTGTCGAAGATGCAAGCTGAAGAGCCTTATTGCGGACCCGGATTCCGGGCAGGTGCGGGACCACCTGCTCTTGCGTGGTTTCATGGATGGCTATCGGTGGCAAGGTGATGAAGATGACTATGAAGTCATCCATGGCCAGCGCCGGGCAAGAAATGAGGAAGGGCAACAAGACAAGTACCACCGCGGCGAGGGCGGGCGAGAAGACGAAGAACCTTCAGGACATGATCACGACGGTGATGCTGTACACAGTCATCATGTAGAAGATGTCGTACATGATGATGAGGAAGATCAAGACGAAGGGCATGATCATGAAGATGAAGATGCCGGAGCAGACGATGATGGAGGCTGGCTGCAGGACCCTCATATTCAAGAGCTGCTTCTCAAGCAGACGGATAACACAAGAGCTGCCGCCCGAGAGAAAGCCAAGCTGGATCAACTGGAGATAGACGCGGTTACTCCATTGTATGAAGGATGCAGGCCCGAGGATACCCGCCTGAAAGTAACGCTCATGGCTCTGGAGATGAAGGTCAAACACAAAATGACCGACGCATGCTTCGACGAGAACATGTCATTCTGGCACGAACATCTTCCCAAGGGGAACAAGTGCCCGACCAGTTTCGAGGAGGCGAAGAAAATCGTGTGTCCTCTGGATTTACCGCACGTGAAATACCATGTGTGCGTGAACTCGGTCCCATTACAGGAGATCAAGAAGAAGGGACGGAAACGAAAGACTAACAAGGCCGCCGGTGCGAGCCAGCCGGCACCGAGTTCGATCCATGCTCAGGACGGGCCACCTTCACCTAAGGATATCTCGAGGAGGGTGCATGTGGCGGGTAGGGCGATGCTACCACCAAATATGCTGAATGTTGCAACCGGTGCTATGTGGAGTCTGCACGACAGTGTTCTTTCTTTGGAGAAGCTGTTGGGGAACGTTGCAGAAAACAAAAATTTTCCTACGGTTTCACCAAGATCCATCTATGAGTTCATCTAGCAACGAGTGATCGGATGCATCTACATACCTTTGTAGATCGCGAGCGAAAGCGTTCAAGGAACGGGGATGAGGTAGTCGTACACGACGTGATCCAAATCACCGAAGATCCTTGCGTCGAACGGACGGCACCTCCGCATTCAACACACGTACGGTCAGCGTAACGTCTCCTTCTTCTTGATCTAGCAAGGCAAAGGAGAGGTTGAGGAAGATGGCTCCAGCAGCAGCACGACGGCGTGGTGATGGTGGAGCTGCAGTACTCCGGTAGGGCTTCGCCGAGCTCTATGGAGGAGGAGGAGGTGTTGGAGAGGGAGAGGGAGGCGCCAAGGCAAGGGTGCGGCTGCCCCCCTCCCCTCCCCCCTTTATATAGGCCTCTTGGGGGGGCGCCGGCCCTGGGAGATCTGATCTCCCAAGGGGGCGGCGGCCAGGGAGGATTTCCTCCCCCCCAAGGCACCTAGGAGGTGCCTTCCACTAGTGGGACTCTTCCCCTTTGGAACCCTAGGCGCATGGGCCTCTTGGGGCTGGTTCCCCTTGGCCCATGTAGGCCAAGGCGCACCCCCTAGAGCCCATGTGGCCCCCCGAGGCAGGTGGCCCCACCCGGTGGACCCCCCGAGACCCTCCGGTGGTCCCGGTACAATACCGATAACCCCGAAACTTGTCCCGATGGCCAAAATAGCACTTCCTATATATAATTCTTTACCTCCGGACCATTCCGAAACTCCTCGTGACGTCCGGGATCTCATCCGGGACTCCGAACAACATTCGGGTTACTGCATATACATATCCCTACAACCCTAGCGTCACCGAACCTTAAGTGTGTAGACCCTACGGGTTCGGGAGACATGCAGACATGACCGAGACGGCTCTCGGGCAATAACCAACAGCGGGATATGGATACCCATGTTGGCTCCCACATGCTCCATGATGATCTCATCGGATGAACCACGATGTCGAGGATTCAATTAATCCTGTATACGATTCCCTTTGTCAATCGGTATTTTACTTGCCCGAGATTCGATCGTCGGTATCCCAATACCTCGTTCAATCTCGTTACCGGCAAGTCACTTTACTCGTACCGTAATGCATGATCCTGTGACCAAACACTTGGTCACATTGAGCTCATTATAATGATGCATTACCGAGTGGGCCCGGTGATACCTCTCCGTCAAGCGGAGTGACAAATCCCAGTCTCGATCCGTGTCAACCCAACAGACACTTTTGGAGATACCCGTAGTATACCTTTATAGTCACCCAGTTACGTTGTGACGTTTGGCACACCCAAAGCACTCCTACGGTATCCGGGAGTTACACGATCTCATGGTCTAAGGAAAAGGATACTTGACATTGGAAAACTCTAGCAAACGAACTATGCGATCTTATGCTATGTTTAGGATTGGGTCTCGTCCATCACATCATTCTCCTAATGATGTGATCTCGTTATCATTGACATCCAATGCCCATAGTCAGGAAACCATGACTATCTATTGATCAACGAGCTAGTCAACTAGAGGCTTACTAGGGACATGTTGTTGTTTGTTATTCACACATGTATTACGATTTCCGGATAACACAATTATAGCACGAATAAAGACAATTATCATGAACAAGGAAATATAATAATAATGCTTTTATTATTGCCTCTAGGGCATATTTCCAACAGAAGCGGCGTCTCAGAGAGAAGGATGTGGCATGCCCGGTTTTCGTGGCCAAGGTGCCAGAGGGCAAGGGCTTTGTGGATGACGACATCGGGGGTACAATCGTCCATGTGGATGGCGACATCTTTGCTATGTTTAACCTTCATCCGCTGCACTACACCTTCGTTCGGCTGTTTTCGCTGAGCATGCAGATGCGGATCATTAGAGACAAGACCCCCAACATCGTGATAGTCGACCCCTTCTACATGCGTGCCAAGCACTTGAGCAGCGCTGGGGACCGCCAAGTTGCGAGTTCACACCTCGAAGGCGTCATTCTGGCAAACGCAGATAAGGATAACTTCCTTGTGCCTTACTTTCCCGAGTAAGTCATCCCTTAATCGCCCCGTAACATATGATTTCTTAGATTTCGATCGTTCTTTTTTTTCTAACATTCCCTGTTCTGTGCAGTGACACACATTGCACACTCATCCTCTTAAGCCCGAAATATTCCATGACCACGTATTTAGACCCGAACCGTAACTCCAACAAAGACTACACAAATGTCAAGAAAGTTCTTGATGATGTTCTCCCCGGCTATGCCAAATCTGGAGGCACCTTCACCAGGCCAGTTCGTAAGTATGGCAAGCACATGTTCTCACACAATACGAAGTTCTGCTGCGTCAAGAAGCCGCCTGGCGGTTAGAAGGATGCCTACTACGCCCTCCATCACATGCGGGCGATCGTAAGGGACCATCATCAACTTCTGCTACCAGATAATCTCAAAGATTGGGCCGCGAGCTTGTCGGCAGTCCAGGACGCGGACCTCAGACAAGAATTCTTTCGCATCCAGTCGGAGTTTGCGGACATCATCCATCAAGATGTCCTTCATACCACGGGTCAGTTCTTCCTCGGATATCAACCGTCCAACAGTGAGATACATGAAACGCTACAAATGCAGGGTGACAACGACCGTGATTTCATGACCATCACGACAGACGGCGGCTTCACCCACGCTCCTGTCGGATGAGTCGAGTCGAAAGTAGTGATGTGTAGTTCTGAAACATTGATTGTCTCATGTTGTAATTATACTTTAATGAATTCGTATGTCTCTTTGGTTTGGACAGTCGTTCAACTTAGATGTAATCGATGCTATTTATTAGTAGGACGATGAATCGTGCTATTAATGTCTTGCTTTTCTCTTTCGATCCTTTTGTTGCATACTTACATATTGCTTATGTATTGTCTGTTGTTTGGCTTGTGCATAGAGATGTCGTCGTATGTCATGTACAAGGGTAAGGTTCCCGGAGTCTACGATGACTGGGAGGAGTGTCGGAGACAGGTTCACCATTTCAGCGGTAACATTTACAAAGGGTACACCACTAGGACGGAGGCCGAATCTAGATACGCACGCTATCTAGTGGGAGAGAGGAGGGAGCGTTGGAGGAACCGGATGAAGACCAGTTTGATCGTGATGATGCTCATCGTGATGACCACAGCTCTCTTCTATGTGATGGTAGTTTAGATGATCGATATCGACTTGTAATGTGAAGACAAACTCGATACACGCGGTCTTGAGACTTGTAATGTTTTATCTTTGTTCGGTCTTTTGAATTCGGAGACTAATATGATGAATTGTATTCGGAGACTAATCTTCTATTGTATTCGATGAAACTGATGTTGCTGTGTGCTGCTGTCTGTATTCTGTCTAATAATATATTTTATATTCTGTCTAATAATATAATTTGTAAGTTGCGCAAAAATCAGAAAAGGGAAAAAATAAACCAAATATTCATACTAATGGCGCATCACCGCCCGGTGCGCCATTAGTATGCCAAAGGATACTAATGGCGCATCAGAGGAGAATGCGCCATTAGTATGACAAAGCCATGCTTACGTATGGCCCCCCTAGAGGCACACTAATGGCGCATGCTGTTACATACTAATGGCGCACTAGTGGGTGCGCTATTAGTATAACAGATACTAATGGCGCATCTATGGTGCGCCATTAGTAAGATATACTAGTGGCGTGCTATTAATGGCGCACTGGTAATGCGCCATTAGTAGGCAAAACCAGTGCGCCATTAGTAGGCTTTTTCTTAGTAGTGAAGGGGTGAAAGCAAAGAAACATCCACCTCCGGAGGAGAAGGTAGATCTGGTGAAAGCGAAGCGCACTCTGGCTGCCCTGATAAAACCACCAAAGTCTCCGCCGAAAGGCAACTATGAGCGCATTATTGCAAAGACATGGGTCGAAGCAGAGCGGTTGGGAAGTACTGTCAGTGATCAAAGGTTAAAAGAATGACAAGCTAGGAAAAAATTGCCTAGCTCGGTGAACAAGCGAACAATTCGTGCCCCCCGCTCAAGGTGTCTAGCAACGATGATGATCCGAGGATGGTGCCCGATTATAGCAATCTTGGAGATTACCTGCCCGACGATGTACATTATGATTTCTTGGAGGTGGACGAACACAGATACGAGTACGGGAAGCCTCTCGTCAAAGATGAAAAATCTCTAACAACGATGATGCGAAGATTGCATGATTGGTACATAAAAACCTGCAGAGAGTCTGGGGGGAGGAATACTTTGACGCTGAGAGTTAAAGAGGAGCATGACCTCGTTGGAATTGAACTGTTGCATGTTCCATTTGAGGAGTTATTCCAGTTTTTCAATCAAAAGGCCCTCGATAAATCTACTGTCACTTGCTACTGTCTGTAAGTAGTACTACTTCTGTCATTAAGTCTCTCTATATAGGTCAGCTCTTTCATTGCATGTATTTATAATTATCCTCACTATATGCAGATTGAAGATCGCCGAATTGAAGAAAAGACAAATTGATGATATTGGGTTCATTAACACAAATCTCATAGATGCAACTGAGGTTGAATTTCATGCCAAAGATACCGAGGCCAACTTGCTACGATCGTTGGTAATAAATGAAAACAAAGATATAATAATCTTTCCTTACAACTTCAAATGAGTGTTACTGTCTTGTGCATATTCGGTTTCCCTTATTAGTCCAGGTTATAGTAATGTAATTGATGAGTTATGCATGCGTGCGCAGGTTCCACTATATTCTCCTAGAGATTAAGCTTGAGCAGGGGCTAGTAATCGTCTTAGACTCGAGATGAAAAGATCCACAGGTCTATGCGGACATGACTCAAATGCTCGAGAAGTAAGTTAAACCGATCATTATCCACCATATCAGCAACCTTGTTCATTTCCTGATATCAAGTAATTGTTTTCTTTGTCTGGCAGGATTTGGAGAAAATTCACCAAAAAGGCTCCGGGACTGCCGAAGAAGCTGCAATTTAGACACCCGAAAGTAAGTACTACTAGCATGTTCCGTGCATCTCCTAGTGATTCAAGCGCTAGTTTCATCAATACCATTTATGGCATGCTTGCTTATCAGTTTGATTGGCCTCTATTTCTTGTAAACTGGTTTTGCCAGAAACAAGGGAATGATTTCTGTGGATACTACGTTTGCGAGTCCATCCGCCACACAACCTGTGAATGGGGTACTCTGACGAACAATATGAAGTGCGTAAGCAATAATATTTACAATTTTATTTTATTACAATCGTTGATAATATGAAGCGCTAGTTTCGTCAATATATATATATATATAGGACTCCTCTTCCGTACTCTCAGGAGTACATACTCCCACTCCTCAACGGGTCTTTGGGTTGGGTATATCCAATAGCTAAGGAACTAACCAACAAAAAAGCAAGCTGGTGCATGCAACAGCCACCGTATGCATGCAGATGTTTGATCCTATTATCAAGGATGGATATTTGTAGTACTCCCGTCTTTTTAAAACCGGATGTTTGTTAAAGCTGTATGGTACATGCTCCACGTAGTATATATAGCCCTAAGAAAACTAGTGTATACATGTGGTATATTAGGAAGTCATATAATATTTTTGTAATAGAGTGTAACATTTTGATTTTGTGATGTAGTATATTACACATATTTGGAATGAAGTACTTCATATTTACGACGGATATTTACCACTTCGTTTTTATGGAGTATATACTACTTTTTTAATATATGATTAGAAGGAGTATATGCTCCATTTTTTCACGAGTATACGCTACATTTTTTTGTGAGTATATACTTGTTTCTAGAAATATACTGGCCATATTTTTGAACAGGTATATAATATAGATTTTCATGTATAAAATTTTCACCATGGACCACATGTTACTTCTTCCGGGTGGAGCATATACCCTTTTCTTTAGGCAAGTATATACTGCCTTTTTGTGGGGAAGTATATACCCTTTGTTGTGTTATACTTATTCTAAAGAGAAGTATAATTCATTCAAAAAACATAAACTAAAAAGAAATGTATCACATCGTGAAAATAAGAACTATATTCTGTTTCGAACACAGATATTTTTCACTTCAAGAAAATAACAAATTACAAGACTCAAACATTGGCAAAAAAAAACTGATAAATTAAACTGTGTGCGTCTTGCCGTCTTCCATGATGCATGGACCGATTCTTCTGCATCGGGATCACAGTGTGGTTGAAGTTGGAGTCCCTTGCGTCACGTACTAGTGTAGTTGAAGCTGCTCGGAGAAAACTCAGGTTCATACCAAGCATGTTATCTCGGCGAAGACCACACGTGAATGCCATATCGTCTCCATCGTCCGCGGAACTGACGACCGACTAATCTTTTCTCCGACGTTGTCGAGAGCAGTCCTTGATCGATACATCTTGTCTTCATCATATAACCACCACGGGCCTCGTCCATTGGCTACATGTCGCCCTTGGTCGTTAACTGGCAGCCGGTGGCCGGCGGCCGCGGCCGCATCTCACCTTCATGATTTTTTTAGGTAATCTCATTTTATGTGTTTGTTGTGGCCGGGACTGCTTCACCCAACTTTCAGTTGGGATTTTAAACTGTAGGTGCCTTATCATCCCTATTAGTAAGGAACGACTTTTCAAAATCTAATTAACAATTTATTTTTAATAAATTAAAGGAGCACCCGATACATCGTTGGAGATCCAAAGAAAGAAACGTGGCCTAGGAGTATGTACTCCTAGGTGTACCAACCCATTTTCATATATATATATATATATATATATATATATATATATATATATATATATATATATATATATATATTGACCCCCTTCTTCAAATTAGCTTTTTCGGATGCGGGATGAACTCCTACCACCAGATCGTATGCAAGCAATTCAAGAGGAATTGGAGGCATTCTTCCTTGACCACGTGATCGTTGAAGACGGAGAATACTATGTGGACCATGTGTTCATATATAATTAGGAGATTATAGTGTAAGAGATAATTATTGTATATATGTAGCCGGTAGTGTCGGATAGATATACGAGAACTTGTTGTTCGACCAATCTCTCGGAGAAGGAGAGGTGGTCGATATCACTTCTCTTTGTATGCATATGTTCATGACGATCTTCTGTTTCCTTCATTTGCTTACTAGCTAGCGTGTCTAGTCCTCTCTATACGTATATAGTACGTAGCGTCGACCAAGCACGGAGATAAGAGAGGACACTTCTCTCTATTAATTAATTAGCTAGGTAACACAATATATGAAACACCTAAATTAACCCCCCAAAACCCCCAACCCTGACCCCCCTAAAAAATAAAAACCCCAGCCCCTGAAATCCTGACGCGTGGATGCCTATTGGTCCCGGTTGGTGCCACCAACCGGGACCAAAGGCCCTCCTGCCTGGACTCGCCGCACCGGCCACGTGGAGGCCCATCTGTCCCGATTCGTGTAAGAACCGGGACTAAAGGGCTAGGGCATTAGTAACGACCCTTTAGTCCCGGTTCAACAACCGAGACAAAAGGCCCTTACCAACCGGGACAGAAGGCCCTTTTTCTACTAGTGCAATCACGCAGTTCACGATGAGATTGGGTAAACTGTTCAAACATGGCCGGTTCTTGGTGCAGGGGCTCAACATTTTCACCTTGAAAATCAAATCCTTGGTCGAAGATGTTGTTATCATGCTCGTCCTCGATGATCATGTTGTGCATGATCACACAAGCAGTCATCACCTCCCAAAGTTTCCCTTCATCCCATGTCAGTGCAGGGTTTCGAACGATACCCTATCGGGATTGAAGCACACCAAAAGCACGTTCCACATCCTTTCTAGCACTCTCTTGCATTTGGGCAAATCTCTGTCTCTTCTCACCTTGGGGTTTCAAGATTGTCTTCACAAAAGTTGACCACTGAAGATATATACCATCAGCTAGGTAGTATCCCTTGTTGTAGTGGTGACCATTGATCTCAAAGTTGACAGGTGGGGAGTGGCCTTTGGAAGCCTTACGAAGACTGGAGAACGCTGCAGCACGTTGATATCATTGGGAGAACCTGCCATGCCGAAGAAAGAATGCCATATCCAAAGATTTTGCGAAGCCACCGCTTCGAATATGACAGTGCACGCTTTAACATGCCCCTTGTACTGGCCCTGCCAAGCAAATTGACAGTTCTTCCACTCCCAGTGCATACAATCTATGCCGTAAAGCATGCCTGGAAAGCCTCTTTTGGCGTTGATCGCCAACAGCCTTTCTGTATCAGCTGCATTTGGCTTCCTCAAGTACTCAGGGCCAAACACTGCCACCACGGTCTTGCAGAAGTTGTACATTGACAGCAGACATGTGGACTCACTCATGCGCATGTACAAATCCACCAGATTGCCTGGAATTTCATATGCAAGCATGCGGATGGCCGTGGTGCATTTCTAATAAGAGGAGAATTCAAGCTTGCCAAAGGCATCCGTTTTGCACTCAAAGAATGAGTCATGAGCAACCACTCCCTCTTGGATACGATTGAACACATGCCTTACCCGGTTTGAAAACGGCGACGGAATTACTCCGGTTTGAAGAGCGCGGTATTCTCAAAGTAATCAGCATAGAGCAGGGTGTGGCATCTCTCTCTATTGCGGTTCAGGTTGGGAGCACGGCTAGGGACTGACTCCCTGTACTGAGGCCGCTGCTGTTCAATGTGGTTGTGAACTACCAGTGCAGCCACCACAAGATCTTCGTCATCCGAGGACGAATCATCCGACGAATAAATGAAGTGCTTGAAGAAAAAATCATCTCCACTGTCCATACCTTTGTGGCAAAGTGTCAAACACCTTGCGGACGTGGTTTGGTATGGACAGCCGGGGGTGAGCAATGAGGAAGCGGCCGAAAAATAGGGGCGGCGCTGGCGGCGGGGTGGGCGCGTGGAGGACGGGTGGAGGCGTTGGAGTTGAATGAAGCGCTAGTGTCCCCGACGCGCGGGCCACCGGGAGGACAAGGGCGTGCATCCCGCACGTCCGCGTGATGTCCGTTTCTTCCCAAACGCGACGCATGTTTTGGCCGGGACTGGGTCGAAAATCAGACATTTGTCCATTTGAGGCCGTGAGTTGAGCCGAGCTATTCGTACGTTCTACCCTAAACGGACTAGAACGGACATGATGGAGTCGTGCGCTGGAGTTGGCCTAAATGGGCATCGGCCCATCCATGCAAGTACACGGGGAAGGAAGATGAAACTGAACTTTGCGTTGTATCATTGCAACGACATCGATCAAAGTCGAACAGCATGTGAGAGGACCACGAGGGAGGCCGATGCTGGATCCATCGATCGACCTACCTGCTTGAGCATCCTTTAACGGCGGCCTCTGCCTCACATGCATCGCAATGCATGTCCGATCTTCATGCGTGTGTGTAGACAGTAAAATGTCTGTGGTGATGCGGATTGGTGATGCTATTGTCGGAATGGACGGGTCGACGTAAATAAACAAGCTGTAGATGGGAACCCTACTGTGTACCTGGTCAAGACAAGATCCTGAATGACTGTCAAAACTCTAGACTTTTCGTTAATTTTGAGCTTTAGACTCTACTGTTGGTGATCTACAGAGCCTCGCCACCATTTTTCTACCGTCTGGTTTGATCACGATTATAAAATCATAAGAAATTAATACGGCCTGGTGGTTTTCCATAATCTTTACGAAGTTGCGAACAAATACTTTGCGGAATTGTTATGGCCAGTTACTGGAATTTGAAAGGTCCACTACAAGCTTTCGCTCCACCGCTCGTACATGTACGGATGTGCCCAACAGATATTTTTTTCTCTACACGTATAGCTAGAGTACGTACAATCAAATCGTAGGGCATCCATTGCTGCTTGCTATCGTCGTCGCAGATCGATGCCGTCGTCAGGCCTTCTCACGAGCACCTAGGAAGTTAGCTAAGTAACCTGCTGCGCGACCGGACGTAGAGGACGACGCAGAGCAGCGTGCCGACGACGCAGCTGGCGCCCCAGATGGCGAAGGTCGCCTGGTAGCAGCTGGCGCCGGAGCAGGTGGCGGCGCCCCGCTTGCTAGCCTCCCGCTGGTACAGGAGCGCCGAGAAGTAGCCGAAGCAGAGCGAGCCGACAGGGATGTTGGACACCAGGACGTTGTGGTTGACGGCGAAGTTCTTGGCGCCGAACAGCTCGATGGTCGCGGACACCGCCACCGACGTCATGGCCCCCGTGCAGGTCCCGATGATGGCAGTGCTCGCGTACAGAAAGACGCTGCCCTGGTTGAGCAACATGAAGAAGGCGCACGCCATGGGTGCCATGAGCGACGCCATGGACCCCGTCCTCGATATGCTGTGGCCGCTTCTGCACCACAAAGCAACAAATTCAGTTTAGCTGCTGTTTGCGTTTCTTCTGCTTCTGGAAACAAGTAAATTAAATTGCATGGACAAAAGCAGAGAAGATTCCACTCTACAAGTTGTTTATAGTTAGTACAAGTTTCCCATGCATTTATTAAAAGGACCCCATGAATATATCCTGGAGACTCCAATAAGACCTCAAAGACGAAAATGTGTGTGGAAATTAAGAACGGTTAATTTGCTTACTTTGCAGAGTAGTAGTCCATGAACGACGGGAGGAGGCGACCGAAGAAGCCGAAGGAAGACGACAGGGAGACCAGAGTGGAACTCCGGCCGAGACCTCGCGACTCGGCAATCTGACCCAGATTGTTGAGGAACACCAGGCCCAGGGTGCCGCTGAGCATATAGCTGAAGAAGTATAGCCAGAAGTCCGGCTTCTTGAGCAGCTGGAGGCCTCCGACCTCCTCCTCGGCGGCGGTGGTCTCCAAGTCCGTCACCTCGATCACGACCACGGCGTCATCCTTGTCGCGCTTCGCCTCCCCGATCTTGTTCATCTTGAGCGCCACCGGTATCAGTATGGGGACGGCCAGCAGCACGCTGAGGCTCACCATCTGCTCCCTGGAGGACAACCAGCTGGCCGTGGAGCCGATGCTGCCGACCACGGCGCACGCCCCGGTGGCGAGCGTGATGGCGAACATGACGAGGAATGCCGTGTCCGTGCTCGACATGGAGTCGCTCTTGAGGTCCAACAGCCTGAGGGCCGGCGACACGAACACGGTGACGATCACCGGCACCACGGCATTGAGGAGGAGGTACGTCTTGGCCTTGGAGTCGGCCAGGCCGGGCATGGTCTCGGCCAGGCTGGTGTACACCTTGGCGCTGAGGCCGAGGTAGCTGGTGGCGAGGCTGACGGCGACGCGGCTCCTGGACGCGAAGTTGTTGACGCTGAGCAGGAAGCAGACGGTGTTGATCCAGCAGATGCCGTTCCCGGCGAGGGCGGTGAGCAGGAACAGGTGCCAGAACTTGAGCCCTGGGCTGTCCACCAAGAGGTACTGGACGCCGTAGCCGACGAGGCCGAAGCACGCGCCGACGAAGGCGACGAGCGGGAGCGGCACGTAGAGCGCGGCCACGCCGGAGAACCAGCCGAAGAGCTTGCCAGCGTCGGAGGCGAACGCTAGGAAGTTGAGCTGCACCTGGGAGATGCCCTTGAGCTCCTTGAGCTGCGACGAGTAGACGGGGAAGTCGGAGTTGGGGCCGTTGATGGTCTGCAGCCAGATGGTCCCGACGAGGCCGAGCCAATGGGCCGAGGAAGGCGACGACGACATCGCCGAGGAGAGCGGTACGTGCTCCGTCGTCGATCGGGACTCCGGGGTCGTGGTGGTGTTGGAGGCAATGGAGCTCTGATATTAATTAATTATGGCCCCTGGCCGCTAGGTATTTATGCACCGGCGACTCCTCGTCCAAGTCCTGCGGTTGTGGCTGCAACTGTTTGAATTGCGTTCTACTCCAGTAGATAGATAAATCTCTTCTCGCGTAGCGGTTGAAACTTTGTTATAACAAATGCGGCTGTAACTTGTAAGTTGTAACAAAATAGATGATTCCGTATTGTAACAAATGCGGTTGTAACTTGTAACAGAATAGAAGATTTATCAAGAGGTACTGGACATGTCATAGAAAGGAAGGAACAATAATTTGTTCAGACTCAGTTGGTGACCCCAACAGGTTGATCTAGAAGCCAATGTAGTCTGCCTAAAAATCATACTTCCCATTAGATCACCCCTGTGCAGGGTACTGCCGTCAATGCCTGATTCTTTATATTTGTCTTATCTGGTGCAGAACCATGCATGCTTTTAAATTATACTCCTATGAAACTGAGTTACATGCTGCAAAAGCTTGATTAGCACTGGATTTTGAAAAAATAAAACTGATGAGTTACCTCTGTGTGCGTAGTGGAATCAATTTTGGGTTAAAAGAAGGCCTGGAACACGGGTGAGGTTTGACGGGATGAATGTGCAGAGAAAGATTTGGTGCATCGATGATTGATTGATCGTGCACTAGGCACATATATATAGGTACAAGGGGTGCGACTGGTATCTTGTCTCCTAAGATACACGTACATACAAAGGGAGAAAGATACTACAGGTACGGCATACAGGACCCAGACCTACGTACATGTACACATGTTCAACACCCCCCCCCTCCCCCGGCAGTCGAAGCGTCGCCCGTGACGCAAAGACTGGACCGAAAGCCCTCGAAAGTCGAGGTGCGTAGTCCCTTCGTCATCACATCGGCAAACTGCTGATCAGTGGGCACATGTAGAATACGAACACGACCAAGTGCAACGTGCTCCCGGACAAAGTGGATGTCGAGCTCGATGTGCTTCGTCCGTCGGTGATGGACAGGGTTGGCAGCGAGGTACACCGCGGAGACGTTATCGCAGTAGACGAGCGTCGCCTTGGTGACCTCACATAGCAGCTCCTGAAGTAGCTGTCGTAGCCATGAACACTCCGCGACGGCGTTGGCTACGGCTCGATACTCGGCCTCGGCGCTCGATCGTGAGACCGTGGGTTGTCGTTTAGACGACCACGAAACCAGAGAGGGCCCAAGGTAGACACAGTAGCCGGAAATGGAGCGTCGAGTGTCGGGACACCCAGCCCAGTCGGCGTCGGAGTAGGCGACAAGGCTGGTGTCCGGCGAGGCCGTCAGGGCGAGACCCATGGTTGTGGTGCCACGTATGCACCGAAATATACGTTTCACGAGAGCCCAATGGGTGTCACGAGGAGCGTGCATGTGAAGGCACACCTGCTGGACAGCATACTGAATGTCCGGACGCGTCAGTGTTAGGTACTGAAGCGCACCGACGATGGAGCGGTAGAAGGGAGCGTCGGACGCCGGAGAGCCCTCGACGGCGGACACCTTAGCCTTCGTATCGACAGGCGTGGAAGTAAGCTTGCAGTTAAGCATGCCCGCTCGCTCCAGAAGCTCGTAGGCGTACTTCTGCTGGTGCAGGAAGAAGCCAGTAGCCCGGCGCATGACCTCGATGCCGAGGAAGTAGTGGAGAGCCCCCAAGTCCTTGAGGGCGAACTCTGTGCCGAGGCGAGCTGTGATCTGCTGAAGAAGCGCTGGCGAGGACGCAGTCAAGATGATGTCGTCGACGTAGAGTAGGAGGTACGCGGTGGCGGGGCCCTGGTGGTAGACAAACAGGGAGGCATCGGACCGTGTGGACCGGAACCCCTGCTGCTGGAGGAAGGCCGCGATCCGCTCGTACCAGGCCCGAGGCGCCTGCTTCAACCCGTATAGAGAACGGGAGAGCAAGCACACGTGGTCCGGATAGGCGGTGTCGACGAAACCAGTCGACTGCTGACAGAACACCTACTCGTCGAGATGACCATGCAAGAAAGCATTAGACACGTCGAGCTGGTGAACAGGCCAAGCGCGAGAAACAACAAGCTGGAGAACAGCGTGAATCGTGCCCGGTTTGACAACCGGGGCGAAGGTGTCGGTGAAGTCTACGCCGGCGCGCTGGCGAAAGCCGCGCACCACCCAACGCACCTTGTAGCGCTCGAGAGAACCGTCGGGGCGAGTCTTGTGGCGGAAGACCCACTTGCCAGTGATGACATTGGCACGGGGCGGCCGCGGGACAAGCTGCCATGTGCGGTTGCGATGTAGGGCGTCAAACTCCTCACGCATCGTAGCTAGCCAGTTCGGATCCCGAAGGGCTGAGCGAGCGGAGGTGGGAAGCGGGGACGGTGTCGAGGTAGAAGTCGCGCACGCGTACTCGTCTGACGGGTAGCGCGTGCTGGGACACAGTGTCCCAGTCCGAGCCCGAGTGACCACACCGGTGAGGGGTGCGGCCGGGGGCCGCGGCGAAGGGAGCCACGGCGGGGGCCGTGGTGGGGGCAGCTGCGGGAGCCGCTGCGGGGCCGGCCAAGGGGGCCACGGCGACGGGGTCCGCGGCGGGGGCGGTCGCGGGAGCCACAGCGGGGCCGGCCGAGGGGGCCACGGTGACGGGGGCCGCGATGGGGTCCACGGCGGGGGCGGCCGCGGGAGCCGCAGCGAGGCCGGCCGAGGGGGCCGCGGTGACGGGGACTGCAACGAGGTCCACAGCGGGGGCCGCGGCGGGAGCGGCAGAGGAGGCCGCTACGTCGGGGGCCGCGGCAGGAGCCGCAGCGCCAGGGGCCGCAGGCGCGGGGAGCGCGGGCAGGGCCGGACCCGGGGCGCGGCTAGGCGGTCCGCCAGAGGTGGGGGCAGGGACGAACCGCGCCGCAGAAGACTCCGAAGGTGACGGTACCTGCTGAAACGGGAACACTTGCTCATCAAAGTACACATGCCGCGAAGTGAAAACGCGGTGGGAGAGTGGATCATAGCACCGGTAACCTTTGGTGTTGGGAGGATATCCAAGAAAGATGCAAGGAAGGGACCGGGGCGCGAGTTTCTGAGGAGCAGTGGACGCGGTGCTAGGAAAACAGAGACACCCGAAAATGCGAAGACCATCATAAGATGGAACCGCACCGAAGAGGAGCTGGTGAGGGGTGTAGTTCCAGCGGGAACGACATGGGCCAATGTTAATGAGTAGGCTGGCGGTCGCGAGTGCGTCCGGCCAGAACTGAGGAGGCACGTAGGAGTGAAAGAGCAACGTGCGGACACAGTCATTCAGCGTGCGAAGGACGCGCTCGGCGCGACCATTCTGCTGAGACGTGTAGGGGCAGGTGAGGCGAAAGATGGTGCCGTGGGACGCAAGTAAATTGCGGACGGCGACGTTGTCAAACTCCTTGCCATTGTCAATTTGCAAGGCGAGAATAGGACGACCAAACTGTGTGGTGACATATCGTGAGTGTGGCAAGAGCGTCGGACTTGCGACGGAGAGGGAAGGTCCACACATAATGAGTAAAATCATCCAATATCACCAGATAGTATAAATAGCCCGTGTTGCTAGCAACCGGGGACGTCCAAACATCACTATGCAATAACTGAAACGGAAAGGTGGAAATGTTTGTAGACTCGCTAAAGGAAAGACGAACGTGCTTGACAAGACGGCAAGCCTCACAAGTGTGATCGTTGACCTTATTACATTAGAAGGAAAAACTCTAAAGAATCTGACGCATAACGGTGGAGTTGGGATGACCAAGACGGGCATGCCAAAGATCGACACTGGCGGCGAAGGTGGCGGGACGACGAGTGGTGGTGGCGCCGGAGGGATGCACTGGGTAAAGCTTGTCCGAGCTATCACATCGGTGGAGCACCATCAGTGTACGGGCGTTCTTCACAGAAAAACCGATATCGTCAAATTCAACAGTTATAGGATTCTCACGAGCAAGGCGACGAACAGAAACAAGATTGGTGACTAAGTTAGGAGACACAAGAACATTAAACATATGCACAGGAGTGGAAGTAGAAGGAAAAGACATATGACAAACGTGAGTAATGGGTAGGGAGGAACCGTTACCAACGGTGATACGAGTGGGAGTATGAACGGGAGTGGCAGACGTGAGGTTACCGGGATGAGCAGTCATGTGAGCAGTGGCGCCCGAGTCCATGTACCAGTCACCACCACCACCATAGGAGCTCGGTGACGGGGCGGAGTGTAGGGCAGCGAGCAAGGCTGGGTCCCACGGCGGCGGCACCTGAGGAGGGTAGGACCCTCCGTAGGCCGGCGCGGGAGCTGCCCCGAAGGCTGAAGCGGCGACGCCATAGGCGGGCGCGACCCCATAAGCCGGCGTGGTGGTGGAGCCATAGGCCGGCGCGGGCGGGGGGGGGGGGCTCCATAGCCGCTGTAAGGAGAGGCGTTCTGCACGACGTTTAGGGCCTGGTGGCCCGCCGGGCGAGGCCCAAGGATGCCCGGAGCCGGAACCCGAGGGACCGGCATGGAGTACGCGTGGATGACGCCGGTCCACGGGTTGGTGTCGTACGTCCATGGGGGAGTCACCTACTGCTGACGAGCCCCCCCCCCCCAGCGCCTGTTGCTGCTTGTGGCCGCCCACGCGGCGCCTGCCACCCGGCTGCTGGGGGACAGCGGGAGGGGCGGGAGGGGGTAGTACCCCGGAGGCGCGGGGGGCGGCGGCTGCTGGCGCGGCACGGGTGGGGCGGCCGGTGGAGGGGCGGCGCGTGAGGTGCCGGCGGCAAGGGCGTGGTGCTGCACGCGCTTCTTGACCCCCTTCATCCGGCGCTCATCCGGCACGCCACAAACTTGGGGAAGGAGGGCTCCGGCATCAAGGTGAGGTCGGAGGCGGCGTTGCCGAAGTCCTCGTTGAGGCCAGCGGTGAGCGTGCTGAGCAGGAGGTCGTCGTCCACCTTGGCTCCAATGTCACGGAGCTCGTCCGCCAACGTCTTCAGGCGGCGGCAGTAGTCATCAATGGACTGTTCATCCTGGTGACAGTCAAAAAATTCATGCTGCAAAAAAACACGACGCTGAAGGTTGTTGTCGGTGAAGAGGCCGTTCAGCTTGACCCACAGGGCGCGGGCGTCGTCGCCGGCGCTCACGACCGTGTGGAACAAGTCCTTGGAGATGGTGGTGAAGAACCACCGGATGATCGTGGCGTCGATCGCGGTCCACTCGGCGTGATCCACCATGGCGCGGGAGTCCACGGTGCATCCACGTGGTCCACGAGATTGTTCTCACGGAAGAGCAGCATGAAGTACGTCTTCCACGCGAAGTACGTGGAGTTGGAGGCATCGAGGATGACGGGGACGCGTGCGTGGACGTTGATGTCGCGGATTTCGGCGGGGTCGACGGCGAAGGGGTTGGAGTAGGTGGAGGCGTTGGACGACATGACGGCGGGATCGTGGGAGGGAGGCGGCGGTGCGGCTGAAGAGGAGTGGCGCGGCGGCGGGAGGTAGGCGGCGTGGCAGGGAGGGGCGGCACGGCGTGGGGAAGGAGGCGAGCGGTGGAGGGAGGGCGCGCGGGGAGGAGAGGTGGAGGCGGCGGTGGCGGGGCGGGGGGGGGGGGATCGCAGCGGCGGCCTGAGGCGGCGGCTAGGGTTAGCGGAAGCTGGAAAATCGACTTGCGATAGATACCATGTAGAGAAAGATTTGATGCATCGATGATTGATTCATCGTGCACTAGGCGCATATATATAGGTACAAGGGTTGCGACCGGTATCTTGTCTCGTAAGATACACGTACATACAGAGGGAGACAGATACAACAGGTACAGCATACATGACCCAGACCTACGTACATGTACACATATTCAACAGAATGTATCTAGCAAAATCGAGAGCCTCCAGATTCACGTCCAAAGTGATCGCCGTTACGAAAGCCCACGCATCCGCTTTGATGGTTGTCCTCTTGGTATGGCATTCTTCTCTATATTGAGTAGCAAGATGTCCGTGTTACGCTACGGAGGGAGTAACAAAAGATCGGATGGAGATTGTTTACTTAATAAGTGGAGCCTGCTGAATAAAAGATGCACCAAGATATATATCAATCAAAGTAATGCCATATTGTTGCTAAGTACATATCGAGGAAAATCAAACATATGGTTTCCCGATGAACCCCGTTGTCTAAGCTAAATACTTTATTCTCAATTTTCATCTTCAAAAGACTTGTTAGTCTCCCTACCTAGCATCCTCATTGCTCTCGACAAAGAGCATGGGGCAAATGAAAAATATGTCCACAGACATTTAGCAATTGCGACGACCCCAACCAGCTTTTGTTTAACACATGCTTCTGTAGTATATATATTTAGGCAAAGGAAAAAAATAGTAGACAACACTTGCAGTACATTTTGCATGGGGAAAAGAAACAAAATATAAGTAAAATATGTTCCGAAAATTCGATTTGGAGCCCAGGCTCAGCTGCTCCTGAAATCGAATCATATGTATATAGAAGGGCTGAGTGCACATATACGTACGTATAAAAATATTAGTATTGGATTAATTGTAACTTTCTTACATTTGGATGTACTTCCCCGTTTATATGTACATTTGCATGTTGAGTATATATGAAATTGTTGTACTGGATGAGCGATCCGCTAGCAGGCTGTCGTATTCCTTCGTCCCGCACCAGCCGTTCTACCAGACAAGACGGAGGACAACAATATGAACACCAGAGCGTGCGCGCAGCAACAGCGAGCGGTGCCCATGTCCGAGCGGCAGGAGCCGCCGGACCTTGTCATCCCAATCCGCGTGCCCCATGGCCAACCGGGTTTTCGCGCCCGCGTCGAGGTCAAACTTGGACATGGCAGCAACTACCGCCATGTTTCCTTCTCCAACAGCCAGATCTAGAAGGAAGGAGAGACGCCGAAGAAATATCAAATCCAAATCTGCTTTTATTGAGACCGTAACTACAACTAATCTATTAAAGAGACATGAAACTCCGCCCAACTCAACTCCGGCGGTCGCGGGAAGAGAGGGGAGGGGCCAACAACGTGAAAATTGGGAGGGATTCTAGAAGAATCTGTTTCGCCAGGGAAGGAGAAACCTCCGGATACCCGGCGGTTGGCTCGGCACAACACATCTCAATCCCAATCTCAGCCTTAGATTACAGATCAGACGGTACATATGGCCCAAAGGCAGGCACATCAACACCACCAACTCACATTTTTATAGGAGTAGAGAAGTAGAGATCTCACTACTACAGAAAAGACTAGCAGCAGCACGGGTTTTCGGCCTATCAGCAGCGCGGGTGCCCGCGCTACCAATAAGGCGCTACAGCTAACTTTTAATAGTAGCGCTTCCTGTACCCGCGCTACTGCTATTGACTATAGCAGCAGCGCTTTTCAGGAACGCGCTGCTATTTTTTAGCTGTAGCGATTTCCTGGTCCCGCGCTACAGTTATATCTTTCACCATTTCCTCATTCCAGATACTAGGTACTACTAGATATCAATTTCATAAAGCATTATAGGTACTAGGTAGTACTCCCTCGGTTCAAAATTAATTGTCGTGGTTTTAGTTCAAATTTGAACTCAAACCACGACGAGTAATTTGGAACTGAGGGAGTACTAGATAACAATTTCATATATACTCAACATGCATCCTCAAGCAGTACAAGGTGACATCGACGACAATTATCATATTTAGTTCTAGATGATATCGACGACGATCATCATATGTAGTTCTACATGATATCGACGACAATCATCATATGTAGTTCTAGATCATATAGCCACACACACATATGTAGTTCCAGATGATATCGACGACGATCATCATCCTCAAGCCTGGGCGGTGGATGTTTCTGATAGTAATTAGGATGGCCGATTCTTGCCAACGAGGAATCTCTTCCACCCAACCGAGTTCAAGTGTGTGCGACCATCTGTGTCCATGCGGTAAGTACAGGTGGTGACGGAGCCCCTTGCGGTAAGGCGTAGTCCAACTGAGCCTTCTTCATCAGGCTCGATACCACAACTCACAGATAGGTTCTTTGGCAATCTCTGAATAAGAAAAACATATCAACTAACAAATAGCCTCACACATACTCTTGCAAATATATTTCTATTAAGTCTAGATTTCTACACTATCAAAAGACACAGTACTACGCATTTGTACTAATTAATCATGAATTCTACTAATAAGTATATATGGATTATCTATACTATTAATAGTTCCTTGGATTCTACACTAATAAGCACGTGATCAGACTCTACACTAAAGTATATCATCGACTAGATTGCACAAAGCATATCATTGGACTCTACACTAAGCATATCATCGGATTCACTAAGCATATTAGCAGATAATTTGCATTTGTAAGTATAATAATAAAGCATATATATATCATCAAATTACTACATGCAGTACGTATAACATATCATTTCATGCCGATCGACCATGGTACTTGTCAGGCGGGTCACGAATGGCACCCCGACAAAGTCATCACGTGGCGGAATTATGTCCCATAGGTTGCACAGCTCCTCCTCGCTCAGCCTCATTCTTTGAGCTATGATGACTTCATGAAGTGGGTTCTCATCATCTTCATTGAGTGGGTCCTCATTATCTTCATCATCTTCGTCATCTTCATCATCTTCCACCAGGTTGATATAAATGACAACCAGCTTGGGTCTTTCTGCTCTGAAGGAGAATCTGATCAACTCACCACCAGTAAGACGCATGCGAGCGAGGAAACGGGCCCATCCATCTCCTCCAGTCTGCGACATATTGCGTCCTTTCTCGACCTTCATAGTGTACGGCCCCCCAGGAGCCTCAAATGTCACAGTGTCTCCTGTCAGCTTGTTGAATTTCAACCTCACATTGCATGAGACGATCTGTGTAAGAAAAGCAAAATGACACAATGCAGTAATGCCAACACTAAAAATAAAATAGTTGTTACATTTCAACTAATTTCTTACCACCGCATGACGAAAACTCGGATGGAAGTAGACGCCGAACAGCTTGCCAGTTGCAAGGCTGCTGGCGCACCTTGACTTGCACAGTCGACATAGTGGTGCTGGTGGTGGCGCCATTTTCCTAAAGCAATATGAGCAAAGGATTAACGATTCACTTCACAGGAAAGAAAAACACTAGCATGTGATATTTTTGGTTCTTCCGCGAGAAACAATTTTATGGACAATTATAATCCTAATTTGGCCCCTATTGCCTAAGATAATTGTTTAAACAAACAAGTGGCAAATTTAACTAAATTGGGACCTACATTTTGCCAAAAAATAACTTATTACAAAAAAACTAAATCGAGCATACTAAATCCACTAGCATACTAAATCAACTAAATCAAAATGTTCTAAATCAACTAGACTACTAAATCAACTAAATTAACTAGCCTACTAAATAAACTAAATCGAAATGTTCTAAATCAACTAAATCAACTAGCCTACTAAATCAACTGAATCATATCAACTAAATCAAAATGTTACATATGAAAGCCTACTAAATCAAAATGTATCAGGGAGGAGGGACAAGGAGGGGCGACTCGAGGAGGGAGAAGATAGTAGGACGGAGGAGGAAGGCGGAGCGAGGAGGGGTCGGCCGGCGGCGAGTTGAGGGAGGACAGATCGAGGAGGAAGGCGGAGCGAGGAGGGGTCGGCCAGCGGCGAGTGGAGGGAGGACGGAGGAGGAGGCCGATACCGAGTCCAGCGATGAGGATGAGGCGACAGCGGCGCAGATTGGGGGAGGACCGGCGGCGCGGTGGGTGAGGAGGAGACCGAGTGAGTGTTTGTGAGTGTGATCTGTGTGGATGAGGCTAGTGAGTGGGGGCAGATGGAATGGCATAGCAGTAGCGCGCCATAGGGAAATGCGCTACTGCTAAACGACCTATCAGTAGCGCCTTTCGGCGTGAACGCGCTACTGCTATGTGTCAGTATGTAAAAATAGACATAGACATAAAAAATACATTGATCATCAATTGTCTTTTTGTGTACAATCTGATTTGTCAATAGGAATCCTCGCCGGTTGGTTTAAGAACTGGCGAGGATTCCTATTGCGGCCACATATCCTACACACAGAGTTCAATGAAGAAACATATTTAAGGTGGATAAAACTCTCTTCACGGAGCGAGGTGGGACTAAATTTTTGTAGTTAATTTAGCAGTAGCGATTATTGCCTGAATGCGCTACTGCTACGTTACGTAGCAGTAGCGCTGTTTAGTTTAACGTGCTGCTACTATAACTGGCCTCGCGGCGGCGTCGTAGGAATTTTAGCAGTAGCGCTTCTTGGAGTGCACGCGCTACTGATAAACTTGTTTCAGCAGTGAGTTTCTAAAGCCCGCGCTACTGCTACTTAGCAGCAGCGCCTGATTTTAAAGCGCGCTGCTGGTAAGATTCTGTGTATAGACTTTTCCCTAGTAGTGTCTGGCGCCTCTCGATCTGCTTGCTCAACCTTGCAGTGGCGTCTAGAAACGGGTAAAAAAACCAACCCAAAATTTAATGGTTCATAAATTGTTCTAGAAAAATAAATTATGCCTCATGATCACTATGGTCTGATCAGATAACCCAATTCATCAAATCACCAAGCCAATCGGTCCACAATTAATCTAAATTATGATTTGTTGGCTTGGATTCAAATATATTAGGCAAAGAAGATGACTAAATTTTTTGGCATAGCTTTGCTGGTCTATCCAGAGTTCACTCTACAGTCGATCGTCGCCGGCGCATAGCACCCCGCACCCCTACTACGTAGAAAAAAATCCATTTTACTACCCTAAATAAAGTTGGTGGTTCACTTAACCCCCTGATCTATTTTTCGGCTTCTTCTACCCCCCAAACAAATCAAAACCGGACAAAACACCACCTGGCTGGTTTGTCCCCACCCGTTGCTGATGTGACACTAGTCAACGGTGGTTGTGGCACCCCGGCTCAGAGAAACCGGAACGCCCCGTATTCCATCCTAGAGATCGAGGAGAAGTCTTCTGGAATACGGCACTGCTTAGCATAGAACAAATCAGCTCTTTATTACAAGTTATATGGATACAAAGGATTACATCAGCACGGCGAAACTACGCCTGCCACGGTTGCTCTATGAAAGCAGCAAAACAACACGATGCAGCGGAATAACTCTAGCAGCGGAACAATGACGACAGTGATGAACTCCACTCCGAAGGGACTCTGGCTGGAGCGCTTATCCTAGCTCGCAAACAAGGAATCCACGGCAAACAAGCAATCAAATCTGGCATGACCTGCAAACTGGCATGACACGCCAGGTCAGTACATTGAATGTACTTGCAAGCTCACAATAACCAAAAGCATTCAAGACAAACAACAGCATGGCAATTACAGGTTAAGCAGGAATTATCATGAGATCATCAGGATAACATGGCATGAAAAACTTGAACATGATACAGCTAGAACAATATGAGCATGGCATGAACATATAAATCTAACGATACTAGCATGCAACATGATGACACTATGCACCACATATTTTGCTCGGGTTACCTCGTAACCAATGCATGGATCACTTACCAACCTCGGACATCACACGATCATCTCAGGATCAAATCAAGCTTGGTATAAAAAATACCATAGTAATCATTAAATGACCATAAGAAGCTTGATCTTTACCCACGATTCTCGCACAACATCATGAATATCCAACAACTCTGTATCCTTGATACCACGGTGATCATTCACGGATCACAAATGGAACCACTCTTGGCTCAACGGGTTACCTCGTAACAATACGGTGATCACTCCCGGATCACATAACCAACTTATCTCATCATCGAACAGAGGTTGTTATTAAGCACACCATTATTATTACTGTTGACCCACAGTGTGACCAACTACGAACTAGGCCCTTATCCGCGGGCGCGACTATCGATAGATTTAATATACACTCTGCAGACGTAGCGCACTGTACCCACACCACGGAACCCATGGCCTCGCACTCTCATTCGGGTGGACCAACGGCATTCTGACTAAACCGTCCTACTGCCATGACACCCTCCCGCCCCCTCCGACAAACTCCCCTCTGGGATAAGTCCTGGGTGGCCCCATGTCTACCAAAGACACCAATGGCCACCGTCGTGGCAAAACATAAACGGTCCCAAATGGGGACAAGGATCCATACTCAACAAGAGGCACTGAAGGCTTATGCCGTCCTACCTGATCAGGGTAGAGCCCGCGCATAACCTTCTCTCGTTGGAGGCACCGGCGAGAGGCATGACAATAGACCCAGTTAGGGCCTTCCCATAAGGCAAGCGTGGATGCACTAGTCAGCTCGATATGGTGGCACCATGACTCAGCCAACAATTGTTCATGTTCAATTTAATCCGGTTAAACTTGAATGCAAATATGTTGAGCCATGGTAAAATAACATGATACAATTACAATGCATGAGCATGATATCAACCTAGGCATGGGGGTGCAACATAAGTATCCACCATATCAATGATGAATCATATCCAACTGAGCAGAGCATGATGACGAGCATGAATATTACAAGTATAACACTACTCATAGCATAACATGATCATAGCATCAATAATAAATACCATGCAAGAACACATCAATAACATAACTGAGTAAATACTTAACCGATTAATAGAAAAGGAACAATGCCTATCAACGGTACTCGGTAATCGTCGTTAGTCATGCACCGAAGAACATGACCAACCCAACCTGTACTATTATCAAGCATGGCAATATGAAAGTAATACTAGCAAGTAGTTCGTGATAACAAAGTGCAAGAAAACATAGCATGACGGTAATCACCGATCCATAAGCATAATCGAAATAGCGACATCAGTAGCAAAACAAGCATACAGTTATTAAAGATTCAAGTTGAAAACCAATGCAACTGCATGGCTATCATGCAAATGGTGGTTGTGGCTTGCCTAGAGATGAAGAATACACCGGGGAGAAGTGCGGTGAAGCCGCGAAAAGGTTCACCGGAGGGGGTTGATTAATGGCAAGGGGAAAATGGTCATTTTCAGAATGTCAAAACATGGTGAAAATGAGACCAAAAGAACGGGCTCGATCCAACGAAGATGTGGGCTTTGGAATCACCTCATTTGAAGTTAGGAGCAAAAAGTTATGAAGTGTTTTCTACGAGGGACCTACCTGTATTGAAAATATTTTCAAACAGGGCCTGGACAGAAAAACAGAAAGCGTACTTTGTGTGCTCAAGTTAACACCCTTACCTAATGACATGTTTCATCAATCGGACAAACTTTGTGTGCTCAAGTTATGCCACTGTACCTTCAGTTTTTCCTCTCCTCCTTTTCGTCGTTGCCACAAGTTAGGATTCCTTGGATTAGATAGCCGCCAGGATCTACCACCAGAAGAAGATGAGAAGCAAGATATGGATTATTTTAAGAGTCTATGCACTAGTAGAAAAAGGGTCAAACGTGAAGCACATTAGTGCCGGTTTGCATTAGAGCCGGCACTAATGTGTATATTAGTGCCGGTTCGTGGCGGCGATCAATAGTACCGGTTCGTGGCGAACCTTTAGTACCAGTTCGTACCACGAACCGGTACTAAAGAGGCTATGTCAGCCTGCGGTCAGGCTATGGCCCCACCATCACCATTTAGTGCCGGTTCATACCATGAACCGGTACTAATGACGTTGTGGCAGGCTGTTTTTAGTCCCACCTCGCTCCCCTAACAAGCCTTTTACCACCTTAAATATGTTATTTCTCAAACTATCACAAGCACTTGGTCTTCATTGAACTCTATGTGTAGAATTTGTGGCCGCAATATGAGTCTTCATCGGTTTATAAATCGTTGATGACTCATATTGACAATTCAGATTGTACACACAAAGATCATTGATGATCAAAGTATTTTTTATGTTATAAGATCATATTGACAATTTAGACTGTAAAGAAATATAAGTGCATGATGTAAATGCTCTTATATTTTTTGCGTTCAGTATGCACCATTCAAAGCGACGCCATCAACTTTCAACTATTTTTGCCTTCATTTGCTATTTTTCATGCATTCAATGATTTGTTTTGAGAACTAAATGACCTGGAAATTGAAAAGCACTACAAATGAACTCTGAAAAATTTGAAACTTGGCATCGTATCATCATTTCACCCACATGGCATGTGCAAGAAAGTAGAGAGGCTTACGGCTAAAACTGGATGCACTTCGTTTACAAACTGAACAATCTCTTTCGAAGTAGTCAGGTTTCTGACGAAATTAAACTCATCTGTTACAAAGGCATTTTATTTTTTTAAACTTATTACCACCTTTAGTACCGGTTGGTGGCTACAACCGGTACTAAAGGGTGACCAGTACTACAGTTTCTTAGTAAGCTATTTTTTAGTCCCACCTCGCCAAGGGAGAGGGACTAGGAGCGGTTTATAAGCCCTGAGTGCAGAGACGATGAAGAAGAGGCTCAATGCTCACGTTGCTTAGCTTCAAGCCTTTAGGAATATGATAGATTGCACGGAGCTACGCGCAGTGCAGTTTACACTATTCCGAAAGGCTTGAAGCAAATTAACGAGCATTGCACCTCTTTTTTATTTTTAATAACTTATTAGAACTCCGGACTTCGTCTGTTATGGCAAAAACTAATTGCACGTCAAGTTCTGCAAAAAAGAAAAAATAGCAGAAAAGAAGAAATAGCAGAAAAGAAGAAATAGCAGAAAAGAAAAAATAGCAGAAAAGAAGAAAAACTATAGCTGAAAAGAAAAAAAAACTATATAAAAAAACTACTCAAAAATAAATAGAAGAAAATAAATATAGCAGAAAAAAACTACTCAGAAATAAATAGAAGAAAAAATAAAGCAGAAAAAAAAATATTTGCTATTTTCAATCGTTTACAAATTGACCGTGAAATTGAAAATCACTACAAAATGAACTCTGAAAATGTTGAATTTTGGCAAACTAGATGAAAAACTACTCACAAATAAATAGAAGAAAATAAATATAACAGGAAAGATAAAATATACAAAAAACTACGCAGAAATAAATAGAAGAAAATAAAGCAGAAAAGAAAAAATATAAAAAAATTGGGGCGCCGCCCTGTGGGCCTGCTACGCCAAAGGCGTGCAATTACATGCCCTAAAGGCCCAGCAGACTCACAGGGCAGCGCGCAGTAGTTAGGCCCAGAAGCCTGCTTATAGAGGAGTTCGAAAGGGCAGCCGCGGCTGGGTTTATAAACCAGTGCGGCTGCCCTTCGCCCGGCGAGGTGGGACTAAACTTTGGGGTGGCAGCGCGAGGCCTTTAGTACCGGTTTGTGGCACGAACCGGTACTAAAGGGTTGTCTTTAGTACCGGTTTGTGGCACAAACCGGTACTAAAGGGTTGTCTTTAGTACCGGTTTGTGGCACAAACCGGTACTAAAGGCCTGCTCTTCCCGCCTCTTTGCCTGGCCAAAGTTGGCCTTTAGTACCGGTTTGTGGCACGAACCGGAACTAAAGGCATCTCCTATATATACAACACTTGCGAAAATTCAGTTAGATCTCCACTTCTTTCGTCGACTCAACCTCTCGCGCGCGCCCGTCGCCCGTCGTCCGTCGTCGTCGTCGTCGTCATCCCCGCCGCCGCCCGTCGTCGTCGCCGTCTCGCGCCGCCGCCGTCCGTCGTCGTCCGCGCCGCCGCCGTCCGCCGCCGTCCGCCTGCGGTACGTCTCTCGCGTTCTCCCCGCCGCCGTCCGTCGTCGTCGTCGCACACGTATACGCCGCCTACGCCGCCGCCCGTACGTACGCCGCCCCGCCCCGTACGCCGGCGCCCCCGCTCAGTATTAAGCTGGAGGAGACTTTCGAAGTTGAAACGGTACGCAACGACGACAAGTGTTTTTTTTTCATAATTAAGCATGACTTCAACTATTTCAACGTGTAATTTTTATCTTTTACAATTCGAGTATAGTTGATCCCATGCCATGCAAGACGCTATGTCTTGAAGAGGATGGGTTTTGAAGACCATGAAAATTTTGAAACGAAGAAAATTCACCTAAGGACCCATCATGATGTGGATTTTGAAGTTAAGTTGTATAATGCTGAGAGCGTAACCCATTTTGGTTGCAAAAATTGGGAAGCATTTTGCAAATTGTATGGTTTTGATGAGGGTATGCTTGTCACCATGGATCTTGGTGATCCTGAAATCGAGCAAGACAATATGGACATTTGGGTCCTTGTTGATACTCCTCCAGTTCTACCGCTATGTGAGTTTCTCAAACATAGTTAATTATTAATAGAACTTATATTGTTCATTTCAAAATAGTTGACAGCTTATTTCCATTGACAACTTATTTTGGAGTATCGAAGAATGTGCAGAATATGGTAGATAGAACTTACTACACCGATGGCTCTGAGTTAACTTATAAGGAGAAAACTCATCTGGTTGGATTTTGTCATGATATTGAGAATTACAATATCTACAATCGAACTCCTGAACATTATGGTCAATACGTGCCACTAGTGCACGTGTTGAACTACGGTAACTACCATGGAGATACCCTGGTAAGTTTTTTTACTATTACGGCATCCGTGCATCTTTTTGCATACTTCTAAAACTAGTACACCATTGCTAACTACGAAGTTATTACTATGTTTTTCAACAGCTTATCCCAGAGGATTGTGTGCCTCCCTTGATGTATCAGAATGGCGGCAGCGTTCATGTTTTGAACATATATCCAGGTCATCCTACGAATCTCAACTGTCCATACAGGATTTCTAAAAGAAGTGGAGATATGACAATCAAAGGATGGAAAAATATGTATGGACAGTCGTAAGGAGCTTCTTGGAAGAAAAAGGAAGCGAGGCGCAAGAATTGGAGACAGGATGATCTCCATTCTTCATAATAGAGATTCAGGGTCTATATTGTTTTATGCTATTTTACCTTAAGTGTGTTTAGGTCCGATCCTACCTGATACTGATGATAATGTGCTAAGAACAATTATGTAGGGTTGGGTTCGATGACTATGAGGATGATGATCGTATGACTTATTATTAATAACGAGTAGAAGTTGTATGATGATGCTTGATTAATTAGTAGGACTTGTTATTATATATGATGATGTATGATGCGAGCATGCGTGAGTTATTATATATATATCTGCGGGTGAAACGAAAAAGAATTAAAATGGGAAACACAAAATTAAATGAAAAAGAAATCATAAAACCAAAAACCCCCCAAACATTTTAGTACCGGTTGGTGTTACCAACCGGTACTAAAGGGCTCCCGGCCCCCGGCACTGGCTCGTGCCACGTGGTTGCCCTTTAGCACCGGTTCGTGCTGAACCGGTACTAAAGGGGGGGGGCTTTAGTGCCCACACTTTAGTGCCGGTTCCTAAACCGGCACTAAAGGGCCTTACGAACCGGTGCTATTGCCTGGTTCTGCACTAGTGATGGGTGATAGACATACACAATACAGACTGGCATCTGCCTTCATCACCAGAGATAATAAAGCAGATGGCTGCAAACATTAGGGAAGTACATATAAAGAATGGAAGATTTTGGCATATCATTTTTGCATTGGGACAACCACAAAATCTTCACAAGCTTCGAGTTATTGACCCTACATGGTCATGTACAAGGGTAAGGTTCCCGGAGTCTACGATGACTGGGAGGAGTGTCGGAGACAGGTTCACCATTTCAGCGGTAACATTTACAAAGGGTACACCACTAGGACGGAGGCCGAATCTAGATACGCACGCTATCTAGTGGGAGAGAGGAGGGAGCGTTGGAGGAACCGGATGAAGACCAGTTTGATCGTGATGATGCTCATCGTGATGACCACAGCTCTCTTCTATGTGATGGTAGTTTAGATGATCGATATCGACTTGTAATGTGAAGACAAACTCGATACACGCGGTCTTGAGACTTGTAATGTTTTATCTTTGTTCGGTCTTTTGAATTCGGAGACTAATATGATGAATTGTATTCGGAGACTAATCTTCTATTGTATTCGATGAAACTGATGTTGCTGTGTGCTGCTGTCTGTATTCTGTCTAATAATATATTTTATATTCTGTCTAATAATATAATTTGTAAGTTGCGCAAAAATCAGAAAAGGGAAAAAATAAACCAAATATTCATACTAATGGCGCATCACCGCCCGGTGCGCCATTAGTATGCCAAAGGATACTAATGGCGCATCAGAGGAGAATGCGCCATTAGTATGACAAAGCCATGCTTACGTATGGCCCCCCTAGAGGCACACTAATGGCGCATGCTGTTACATACTAATGGCGCACTAGTGGGTGCGCTATTAGTATAACAGATACTAATGGCGCATCTATGGTGCGCCATTAGTAAGATATACTAGTGGCGTGCTATTAATGGCGCACTGGTAATGCGCCATTAGTAGGCAAAACCAGTGCGCCATTAGTAGGCTTTTTCTTAGTAGTGAAGGGGTGAAAGCAAAGAAACATCCACCTCCGGAGGAGAAGGTAGATCTGGTGAAAGCGAAGCGCACTCTGGCTGCCCTGATAAAACCACCAAAGTCTCCGCCGAAAGGCAACTATGAGCGCATTATTGCAAAGACATGGGTCGAAGCAGAGCGGTTGGGAAGTACTGTCAGTGATCAAAGGTTAAAAGAATGACAAGCTAGGAAAAAATTGCCTAGCTCGGTGAACAAGCGAACAATTCGTGCCCCCCGCTCAAGGTGTCTAGCAACGATGATGATCCGAGGATGGTGCCCGATTATAGCAATCTTGGAGATTACCTGCCCGACGATGTACATTATGATTTCTTGGAGGTGGACGAACACAGATACGAGTACGGGAAGCCTCTCGTCAAAGATGAAAAATCTCTAACAACGATGATGCGAAGATTGCATGATTGGTACATAAAAACCTGCAGAGAGTCTGGGGGGAGGAATACTTTGACGCTGAGAGTTAAAGAGGAGCATGACCTCGTTGGAATTGAACTGTTGCATGTTCCATTTGAGGAGTTATTCCAGTTTTTCAATCAAAAGGCCCTCGATAAATCTACTGTCACTTGCTACTGTCTGTAAGTAGTACTACTTCTGTCATTAAGTCTCTCTATATAGGTCAGCTCTTTCATTGCATGTATTTATAATTATCCTCACTATATGCAGATTGAAGATCGCCGAATTGAAGAAAAGACAAATTGATGATATTGGGTTCATTAACACAAATCTCATAGATGCAACTGAGGTTGAATTTCATGCCAAAGATACCGAGGCCAACTTGCTACGATCGTTGGTAATAAATGAAAACAAAGATATAATAATCTTTCCTTACAACTTCAAATGAGTGTTACTGTCTTGTGCATATTCGGTTTCCCTTATTAGTCCAGGTTATAGTAATGTAATTGATGAGTTATGCATGCGTGCGCAGGTTCCACTATATTCTCCTAGAGATTAAGCTTGAGCAGGGGCTAGTAATCGTCTTAGACTCGAGATGAAAAGATCCACAGGTCTATGCGGACATGACTCAAATGCTCGAGAAGTAAGTTAAACCGATCATTATCCACCATATCAGCAACCTTGTTCATTTCCTGATATCAAGTAATTGTTTTCTTTGTCTGGCAGGATTTGGAGAAAATTCACCAAAAAGGCTCCGGGACTGCCGAAGAAGCTGCAATTTAGACACCCGAAAGTAAGTACTACTAGCATGTTCCGTGCATCTCCTAGTGATTCAAGCGCTAGTTTCATCAATACCATTTATGGCATGCTTGCTTATCAGTTTGATTGGCCTCTATTTCTTGTAAACTGGTTTTGCCAGAAACAAGGGAATGATTTCTGTGGATACTACGTTTGCGAGTCCATCCGCCACACAACCTGTGAATGGGGTACTCTGACGAACAATATGAAGTGCGTAAGCAATAATATTTACAATTTTATTTTATTACAATCGTTGATAATATGAAGCGCTAGTTTCGTCAATATATATATATATATAGGACTCCTCTTCCGTACTCTCAGGAGTACATACTCCCACTCCTCAACGGGTCTTTGGGTTGGGTATATCCAATAGCTAAGGAACTAACCAACAAAAAAGCAAGCTGGTGCATGCAACAGCCACCGTATGCATGCAGATGTTTGATCCTATTATCAAGGATGGATATTTGTAGTACTCCCGTCTTTTTAAAACCGGATGTTTGTTAAAGCTGTATGGTACATGCTCCACGTAGTATATATAGCCCTAAGAAAACTAGTGTATACATGTGGTATATTAGGAAGTCATATAATATTTTTGTAATAGAGTGTAACATTTTGATTTTGTGATGTAGTATATTACACATATTTGGAATGAAGTACTTCATATTTACGACGGATATTTACCACTTCGTTTTTATGGAGTATATACTACTTTTTTAATATATGATTAGAAGGAGTATATGCTCCATTTTTTCACGAGTATACGCTACATTTTTTTGTGAGTATATACTTGTTTCTAGAAATATACTGGCCATATTTTTGAACAGGTATATAATATAGATTTTCATGTATAAAATTTTCACCATGGACCACATGTTACTTCTTCCGGGTGGAGCATATACCCTTTTCTTTAGGCAAGTATATACTGCCTTTTTGTGGGGAAGTATATACCCTTTGTTGTGTTATACTTATTCTAAAGAGAAGTATAATTCATTCAAAAAACATAAACTAAAAAGAAATGTATCACATCGTGAAAATAAGAACTATATTCTGTTTCGAACACAGATATTTTTCACTTCAAGAAAATAACAAATTACAAGACTCAAACATTGGCAAAAAAAAACTGATAAATTAAACTGTGTGCGTCTTGCCGTCTTCCATGATGCATGGACCGATTCTTCTGCATCGGGATCACAGTGTGGTTGAAGTTGGAGTCCCTTGCGTCACGTACTAGTGTAGTTGAAGCTGCTCGGAGAAAACTCAGGTTCATACCAAGCATGTTATCTCGGCGAAGACCACACGTGAATGCCATATCGTCTCCATCGTCCGCGGAACTGACGACCGACTAATCTTTTCTCCGACGTTGTCGAGAGCAGTCCTTGATCGATACATCTTGTCTTCATCATATAACCACCACGGGCCTCGTCCATTGGCTACATGTCGCCCTTGGTCGTTAACTGGCAGCCGGTGGCCGGCGGCCGCGGCCGCATCTCACCTTCATGATTTTTTTAGGTAATCTCATTTTATGTGTTTGTTGTGGCCGGGACTGCTTCACCCAACTTTCAGTTGGGATTTTAAACTGTAGGTGCCTTATCATCCCTATTAGTAAGGAACGACTTTTCAAAATCTAATTAACAATTTATTTTTAATAAATTAAAGGAGCACCCGATACATCGTTGGAGATCCAAAGAAAGAAACGTGGCCTAGGAGTATGTACTCCTAGGTGTACCAACCCATTTTCATATATATATATATATATATATATATATATATATATATATATATATATATATATATATATATTGACCCCCTTCTTCAAATTAGCTTTTTCGGATGCGGGATGAACTCCTACCACCAGATCGTATGCAAGCAATTCAAGAGGAATTGGAGGCATTCTTCCTTGACCACGTGATCGTTGAAGACGGAGAATACTATGTGGACCATGTGTTCATATATAATTAGGAGATTATAGTGTAAGAGATAATTATTGTATATATGTAGCCGGTAGTGTCGGATAGATATACGAGAACTTGTTGTTCGACCAATCTCTCGGAGAAGGAGAGGTGGTCGATATCACTTCTCTTTGTATGCATATGTTCATGACGATCTTCTGTTTCCTTCATTTGCTTACTAGCTAGCGTGTCTAGTCCTCTCTATACGTATATAGTACGTAGCGTCGACCAAGCACGGAGATAAGAGAGGACACTTCTCTCTATTAATTAATTAGCTAGGTAACACAATATATGAAACACCTAAATTAACCCCCCAAAACCCCCAACCCTGACCCCCCTAAAAAATAAAAACCCCAGCCCCTGAAATCCTGACGCGTGGATGCCTATTGGTCCCGGTTGGTGCCACCAACCGGGACCAAAGGCCCTCCTGCCTGGACTCGCCGCACCGGCCACGTGGAGGCCCATCTGTCCCGATTCGTGTAAGAACCGGGACTAAAGGGCTAGGGCATTAGTAACGACCCTTTAGTCCCGGTTCAACAACCGAGACAAAAGGCCCTTACCAACCGGGACAGAAGGCCCTTTTTCTACTAGTGCAATCACGCAGTTCACGATGAGATTGGGTAAACTGTTCAAACATGGCCGGTTCTTGGTGCAGGGGCTCAACATTTTCACCTTGAAAATCAAATCCTTGGTCGAAGATGTTGTTATCATGCTCGTCCTCGATGATCATGTTGTGCATGATCACACAAGCAGTCATCACCTCCCAAAGTTTCCCTTCATCCCATGTCAGTGCAGGGTTTCGAACGATACCCTATCGGGATTGAAGCACACCAAAAGCACGTTCCACATCCTTTCTAGCACTCTCTTGCATTTGGGCAAATCTCTGTCTCTTCTCACCTTGGGGTTTCAAGATTGTCTTCACAAAAGTTGACCACTGAAGATATATACCATCAGCTAGGTAGTATCCCTTGTTGTAGTGGTGACCATTGATCTCAAAGTTGACAGGTGGGGAGTGGCCTTTGGAAGCCTTACGAAGACTGGAGAACGCTGCAGCACGTTGATATCATTGGGAGAACCTGCCATGCCGAAGAAAGAATGCCATATCCAAAGATTTTGCGAAGCCACCGCTTCGAATATGACAGTGCACGCTTTAACATGCCCCTTGTACTGGCCCTGCCAAGCAAATTGACAGTTCTTCCACTCCCAGTGCATACAATCTATGCCGTAAAGCATGCCTGGAAAGCCTCTTTTGGCGTTGATCGCCAACAGCCTTTCTGTATCAGCTGCATTTGGCTTCCTCAAGTACTCAGGGCCAAACACTGCCACCACGGTCTTGCAGAAGTTGTACATTGACAGCAGACATGTGGACTCACTCATGCGCATGTACAAATCCACCAGATTGCCTGGAATTTCATATGCAAGCATGCGGATGGCCGTGGTGCATTTCTAATAAGAGGAGAATTCAAGCTTGCCAAAGGCATCCGTTTTGCACTCAAAGAATGAGTCATGAGCAACCACTCCCTCTTGGATACGATTGAACACATGCCTTACCCGGTTTGAAAACGGCGACGGAATTACTCCGGTTTGAAGAGCGCGGTATTCTCAAAGTAATCAGCATAGAGCAGGGTGTGGCATCTCTCTCTATTGCGGTTCAGGTTGGGAGCACGGCTAGGGACTGACTCCCTGTACTGAGGCCGCTGCTGTTCAATGTGGTTGTGAACTACCAGTGCAGCCACCACAAGATCTTCGTCATCCGAGGACGAATCATCCGACGAATAAATGAAGTGCTTGAAGAAAAAATCATCTCCACTGTCCATACCTTTGTGGCAAAGTGTCAAACACCTTGCGGACGTGGTTTGGTATGGACAGCCGGGGGTGAGCAATGAGGAAGCGGCCGAAAAATAGGGGCGGCGCTGGCGGCGGGGTGGGCGCGTGGAGGACGGGTGGAGGCGTTGGAGTTGAATGAAGCGCTAGTGTCCCCGACGCGCGGGCCACCGGGAGGACAAGGGCGTGCATCCCGCACGTCCGCGTGATGTCCGTTTCTTCCCAAACGCGACGCATGTTTTGGCCGGGACTGGGTCGAAAATCAGACATTTGTCCATTTGAGGCCGTGAGTTGAGCCGAGCTATTCGTACGTTCTACCCTAAACGGACTAGAACGGACATGATGGAGTCGTGCGCTGGAGTTGGCCTAAATGGGCATCGGCCCATCCATGCAAGTACACGGGGAAGGAAGATGAAACTGAACTTTGCGTTGTATCATTGCAACGACATCGATCAAAGTCGAACAGCATGTGAGAGGACCACGAGGGAGGCCGATGCTGGATCCATCGATCGACCTACCTGCTTGAGCATCCTTTAACGGCGGCCTCTGCCTCACATGCATCGCAATGCATGTCCGATCTTCATGCGTGTGTGTAGACAGTAAAATGTCTGTGGTGATGCGGATTGGTGATGCTATTGTCGGAATGGACGGGTCGACGTAAATAAACAAGCTGTAGATGGGAACCCTACTGTGTACCTGGTCAAGACAAGATCCTGAATGACTGTCAAAACTCTAGACTTTTCGTTAATTTTGAGCTTTAGACTCTACTGTTGGTGATCTACAGAGCCTCGCCACCATTTTTCTACCGTCTGGTTTGATCACGATTATAAAATCATAAGAAATTAATACGGCCTGGTGGTTTTCCATAATCTTTACGAAGTTGCGAACAAATACTTTGCGGAATTGTTATGGCCAGTTACTGGAATTTGAAAGGTCCACTACAAGCTTTCGCTCCACCGCTCGTACATGTACGGATGTGCCCAACAGATATTTTTTTCTCTACACGTATAGCTAGAGTACGTACAATCAAATCGTAGGGCATCCATTGCTGCTTGCTATCGTCGTCGCAGATCGATGCCGTCGTCAGGCCTTCTCACGAGCACCTAGGAAGTTAGCTAAGTAACCTGCTGCGCGACCGGACGTAGAGGACGACGCAGAGCAGCGTGCCGACGACGCAGCTGGCGCCCCAGATGGCGAAGGTCGCCTGGTAGCAGCTGGCGCCGGAGCAGGTGGCGGCGCCCCGCTTGCTAGCCTCCCGCTGGTACAGGAGCGCCGAGAAGTAGCCGAAGCAGAGCGAGCCGACAGGGATGTTGGACACCAGGACGTTGTGGTTGACGGCGAAGTTCTTGGCGCCGAACAGCTCGATGGTCGCGGACACCGCCACCGACGTCATGGCCCCCGTGCAGGTCCCGATGATGGCAGTGCTCGCGTACAGAAAGACGCTGCCCTGGTTGAGCAACATGAAGAAGGCGCACGCCATGGGTGCCATGAGCGACGCCATGGACCCCGTCCTCGATATGCTGTGGCCGCTTCTGCACCACAAAGCAACAAATTCAGTTTAGCTGCTGTTTGCGTTTCTTCTGCTTCTGGAAACAAGTAAATTAAATTGCATGGACAAAAGCAGAGAAGATTCCACTCTACAAGTTGTTTATAGTTAGTACAAGTTTCCCATGCATTTATTAAAAGGACCCCATGAATATATCCTGGAGACTCCAATAAGACCTCAAAGACGAAAATGTGTGTGGAAATTAAGAACGGTTAATTTGCTTACTTTGCAGAGTAGTAGTCCATGAACGACGGGAGGAGGCGACCGAAGAAGCCGAAGGAAGACGACAGGGAGACCAGAGTGGAACTCCGGCCGAGACCTCGCGACTCGGCAATCTGACCCAGATTGTTGAGGAACACCAGGCCCAGGGTGCCGCTGAGCATATAGCTGAAGAAGTATAGCCAGAAGTCCGGCTTCTTGAGCAGCTGGAGGCCTCCGACCTCCTCCTCGGCGGCGGTGGTCTCCAAGTCCGTCACCTCGATCACGACCACGGCGTCATCCTTGTCGCGCTTCGCCTCCCCGATCTTGTTCATCTTGAGCGCCACCGGTATCAGTATGGGGACGGCCAGCAGCACGCTGAGGCTCACCATCTGCTCCCTGGAGGACAACCAGCTGGCCGTGGAGCCGATGCTGCCGACCACGGCGCACGCCCCGGTGGCGAGCGTGATGGCGAACATGACGAGGAATGCCGTGTCCGTGCTCGACATGGAGTCGCTCTTGAGGTCCAACAGCCTGAGGGCCGGCGACACGAACACGGTGACGATCACCGGCACCACGGCATTGAGGAGGAGGTACGTCTTGGCCTTGGAGTCGGCCAGGCCGGGCATGGTCTCGGCCAGGCTGGTGTACACCTTGGCGCTGAGGCCGAGGTAGCTGGTGGCGAGGCTGACGGCGACGCGGCTCCTGGACGCGAAGTTGTTGACGCTGAGCAGGAAGCAGACGGTGTTGATCCAGCAGATGCCGTTCCCGGCGAGGGCGGTGAGCAGGAACAGGTGCCAGAACTTGAGCCCTGGGCTGTCCACCAAGAGGTACTGGACGCCGTAGCCGACGAGGCCGAAGCACGCGCCGACGAAGGCGACGAGCGGGAGCGGCACGTAGAGCGCGGCCACGCCGGAGAACCAGCCGAAGAGCTTGCCAGCGTCGGAGGCGAACGCTAGGAAGTTGAGCTGCACCTGGGAGATGCCCTTGAGCTCCTTGAGCTGCGACGAGTAGACGGGGAAGTCGGAGTTGGGGCCGTTGATGGTCTGCAGCCAGATGGTCCCGACGAGGCCGAGCCAATGGGCCGAGGAAGGCGACGACGACATCGCCGAGGAGAGCGGTACGTGCTCCGTCGTCGATCGGGACTCCGGGGTCGTGGTGGTGTTGGAGGCAATGGAGCTCTGATATTAATTAATTATGGCCCCTGGCCGCTAGGTATTTATGCACCGGCGACTCCTCGTCCAAGTCCTGCGGTTGTGGCTGCAACTGTTTGAATTGCGTTCTACTCCAGTAGATAGATAAATCTCTTCTCGCGTAGCGGTTGAAACTTTGTTATAACAAATGCGGCTGTAACTTGTAAGTTGTAACAAAATAGATGATTCCGTATTGTAACAAATGCGGTTGTAACTTGTAACAGAATAGAAGATTTATCAAGAGGTACTGGACATGTCATAGAAAGGAAGGAACAATAATTTGTTCAGACTCAGTTGGTGACCCCAACAGGTTGATCTAGAAGCCAATGTAGTCTGCCTAAAAATCATACTTCCCATTAGATCACCCCTGTGCAGGGTACTGCCGTCAATGCCTGATTCTTTATATTTGTCTTATCTGGTGCAGAACCATGCATGCTTTTAAATTATACTCCTATGAAACTGAGTTACATGCTGCAAAAGCTTGATTAGCACTGGATTTTGAAAAAATAAAACTGATGAGTTACCTCTGTGTGCGTAGTGGAATCAATTTTGGGTTAAAAGAAGGCCTGGAACACGGGTGAGGTTTGACGGGATGAATGTGCAGAGAAAGATTTGGTGCATCGATGATTGATTGATCGTGCACTAGGCACATATATATAGGTACAAGGGGTGCGACTGGTATCTTGTCTCCTAAGATACACGTACATACAAAGGGAGAAAGATACTACAGGTACGGCATACAGGACCCAGACCTACGTACATGTACACATGTTCAACACCCCCCCCCTCCCCCGGCAGTCGAAGCGTCGCCCGTGACGCAAAGACTGGACCGAAAGCCCTCGAAAGTCGAGGTGCGTAGTCCCTTCGTCATCACATCGGCAAACTGCTGATCAGTGGGCACATGTAGAATACGAACACGACCAAGTGCAACGTGCTCCCGGACAAAGTGGATGTCGAGCTCGATGTGCTTCGTCCGTCGGTGATGGACAGGGTTGGCAGCGAGGTACACCGCGGAGACGTTATCGCAGTAGACGAGCGTCGCCTTGGTGACCTCACATAGCAGCTCCTGAAGTAGCTGTCGTAGCCATGAACACTCCGCGACGGCGTTGGCTACGGCTCGATACTCGGCCTCGGCGCTCGATCGTGAGACCGTGGGTTGTCGTTTAGACGACCACGAAACCAGAGAGGGCCCAAGGTAGACACAGTAGCCGGAAATGGAGCGTCGAGTGTCGGGACACCCAGCCCAGTCGGCGTCGGAGTAGGCGACAAGGCTGGTGTCCGGCGAGGCCGTCAGGGCGAGACCCATGGTTGTGGTGCCACGTATGCACCGAAATATACGTTTCACGAGAGCCCAATGGGTGTCACGAGGAGCGTGCATGTGAAGGCACACCTGCTGGACAGCATACTGAATGTCCGGACGCGTCAGTGTTAGGTACTGAAGCGCACCGACGATGGAGCGGTAGAAGGGAGCGTCGGACGCCGGAGAGCCCTCGACGGCGGACACCTTAGCCTTCGTATCGACAGGCGTGGAAGTAAGCTTGCAGTTAAGCATGCCCGCTCGCTCCAGAAGCTCGTAGGCGTACTTCTGCTGGTGCAGGAAGAAGCCAGTAGCCCGGCGCATGACCTCGATGCCGAGGAAGTAGTGGAGAGCCCCCAAGTCCTTGAGGGCGAACTCTGTGCCGAGGCGAGCTGTGATCTGCTGAAGAAGCGCTGGCGAGGACGCAGTCAAGATGATGTCGTCGACGTAGAGTAGGAGGTACGCGGTGGCGGGGCCCTGGTGGTAGACAAACAGGGAGGCATCGGACCGTGTGGACCGGAACCCCTGCTGCTGGAGGAAGGCCGCGATCCGCTCGTACCAGGCCCGAGGCGCCTGCTTCAACCCGTATAGAGAACGGGAGAGCAAGCACACGTGGTCCGGATAGGCGGTGTCGACGAAACCAGTCGACTGCTGACAGAACACCTACTCGTCGAGATGACCATGCAAGAAAGCATTAGACACGTCGAGCTGGTGAACAGGCCAAGCGCGAGAAACAACAAGCTGGAGAACAGCGTGAATCGTGCCCGGTTTGACAACCGGGGCGAAGGTGTCGGTGAAGTCTACGCCGGCGCGCTGGCGAAAGCCGCGCACCACCCAACGCACCTTGTAGCGCTCGAGAGAACCGTCGGGGCGAGTCTTGTGGCGGAAGACCCACTTGCCAGTGATGACATTGGCACGGGGCGGCCGCGGGACAAGCTGCCATGTGCGGTTGCGATGTAGGGCGTCAAACTCCTCACGCATCGTAGCTAGCCAGTTCGGATCCCGAAGGGCTGAGCGAGCGGAGGTGGGAAGCGGGGACGGTGTCGAGGTAGAAGTCGCGCACGCGTACTCGTCTGACGGGTAGCGCGTGCTGGGACACAGTGTCCCAGTCCGAGCCCGAGTGACCACACCGGTGAGGGGTGCGGCCGGGGGCCGCGGCGAAGGGAGCCACGGCGGGGGCCGTGGTGGGGGCAGCTGCGGGAGCCGCTGCGGGGCCGGCCAAGGGGGCCACGGCGACGGGGTCCGCGGCGGGGGCGGTCGCGGGAGCCACAGCGGGGCCGGCCGAGGGGGCCACGGTGACGGGGGCCGCGATGGGGTCCACGGCGGGGGCGGCCGCGGGAGCCGCAGCGAGGCCGGCCGAGGGGGCCGCGGTGACGGGGACTGCAACGAGGTCCACAGCGGGGGCCGCGGCGGGAGCGGCAGAGGAGGCCGCTACGTCGGGGGCCGCGGCAGGAGCCGCAGCGCCAGGGGCCGCAGGCGCGGGGAGCGCGGGCAGGGCCGGACCCGGGGCGCGGCTAGGCGGTCCGCCAGAGGTGGGGGCAGGGACGAACCGCGCCGCAGAAGACTCCGAAGGTGACGGTACCTGCTGAAACGGGAACACTTGCTCATCAAAGTACACATGCCGCGAAGTGAAAACGCGGTGGGAGAGTGGATCATAGCACCGGTAACCTTTGGTGTTGGGAGGATATCCAAGAAAGATGCAAGGAAGGGACCGGGGCGCGAGTTTCTGAGGAGCAGTGGACGCGGTGCTAGGAAAACAGAGACACCCGAAAATGCGAAGACCATCATAAGATGGAACCGCACCGAAGAGGAGCTGGTGAGGGGTGTAGTTCCAGCGGGAACGACATGGGCCAATGTTAATGAGTAGGCTGGCGGTCGCGAGTGCGTCCGGCCAGAACTGAGGAGGCACGTAGGAGTGAAAGAGCAACGTGCGGACACAGTCATTCAGCGTGCGAAGGACGCGCTCGGCGCGACCATTCTGCTGAGACGTGTAGGGGCAGGTGAGGCGAAAGATGGTGCCGTGGGACGCAAGTAAATTGCGGACGGCGACGTTGTCAAACTCCTTGCCATTGTCAATTTGCAAGGCGAGAATAGGACGACCAAACTGTGTGGTGACATATCGTGAGTGTGGCAAGAGCGTCGGACTTGCGACGGAGAGGGAAGGTCCACACATAATGAGTAAAATCATCCAATATCACCAGATAGTATAAATAGCCCGTGTTGCTAGCAACCGGGGACGTCCAAACATCACTATGCAATAACTGAAACGGAAAGGTGGAAATGTTTGTAGACTCGCTAAAGGAAAGACGAACGTGCTTGACAAGACGGCAAGCCTCACAAGTGTGATCGTTGACCTTATTACATTAGAAGGAAAAACTCTAAAGAATCTGACGCATAACGGTGGAGTTGGGATGACCAAGACGGGCATGCCAAAGATCGACACTGGCGGCGAAGGTGGCGGGACGACGAGTGGTGGTGGCGCCGGAGGGATGCACTGGGTAAAGCTTGTCCGAGCTATCACATCGGTGGAGCACCATCAGTGTACGGGCGTTCTTCACAGAAAAACCGATATCGTCAAATTCAACAGTTATAGGATTCTCACGAGCAAGGCGACGAACAGAAACAAGATTGGTGACTAAGTTAGGAGACACAAGAACATTAAACATATGCACAGGAGTGGAAGTAGAAGGAAAAGACATATGACAAACGTGAGTAATGGGTAGGGAGGAACCGTTACCAACGGTGATACGAGTGGGAGTATGAACGGGAGTGGCAGACGTGAGGTTACCGGGATGAGCAGTCATGTGAGCAGTGGCGCCCGAGTCCATGTACCAGTCACCACCACCACCATAGGAGCTCGGTGACGGGGCGGAGTGTAGGGCAGCGAGCAAGGCTGGGTCCCACGGCGGCGGCACCTGAGGAGGGTAGGACCCTCCGTAGGCCGGCGCGGGAGCTGCCCCGAAGGCTGAAGCGGCGACGCCATAGGCGGGCGCGACCCCATAAGCCGGCGTGGTGGTGGAGCCATAGGCCGGCGCGGGCGGGGGGGGGGGGCTCCATAGCCGCTGTAAGGAGAGGCGTTCTGCACGACGTTTAGGGCCTGGTGGCCCGCCGGGCGAGGCCCAAGGATGCCCGGAGCCGGAACCCGAGGGACCGGCATGGAGTACGCGTGGATGACGCCGGTCCACGGGTTGGTGTCGTACGTCCATGGGGGAGTCACCTACTGCTGACGAGCCCCCCCCCCCCAGCGCCTGTTGCTGCTTGTGGCCGCCCACGCGGCGCCTGCCACCCGGCTGCTGGGGGACAGCGGGAGGGGCGGGAGGGGGTAGTACCCCGGAGGCGCGGGGGGCGGCGGCTGCTGGCGCGGCACGGGTGGGGCGGCCGGTGGAGGGGCGGCGCGTGAGGTGCCGGCGGCAAGGGCGTGGTGCTGCACGCGCTTCTTGACCCCCTTCATCCGGCGCTCATCCGGCACGCCACAAACTTGGGGAAGGAGGGCTCCGGCATCAAGGTGAGGTCGGAGGCGGCGTTGCCGAAGTCCTCGTTGAGGCCAGCGGTGAGCGTGCTGAGCAGGAGGTCGTCGTCCACCTTGGCTCCAATGTCACGGAGCTCGTCCGCCAACGTCTTCAGGCGGCGGCAGTAGTCATCAATGGACTGTTCATCCTGGTGACAGTCAAAAAATTCATGCTGCAAAAAAACACGACGCTGAAGGTTGTTGTCGGTGAAGAGGCCGTTCAGCTTGACCCACAGGGCGCGGGCGTCGTCGCCGGCGCTCACGACCGTGTGGAACAAGTCCTTGGAGATGGTGGTGAAGAACCACCGGATGATCGTGGCGTCGATCGCGGTCCACTCGGCGTGATCCACCATGGCGCGGGAGTCCACGGTGCATCCACGTGGTCCACGAGATTGTTCTCACGGAAGAGCAGCATGAAGTACGTCTTCCACGCGAAGTACGTGGAGTTGGAGGCATCGAGGATGACGGGGACGCGTGCGTGGACGTTGATGTCGCGGATTTCGGCGGGGTCGACGGCGAAGGGGTTGGAGTAGGTGGAGGCGTTGGACGACATGACGGCGGGATCGTGGGAGGGAGGCGGCGGTGCGGCTGAAGAGGAGTGGCGCGGCGGCGGGAGGTAGGCGGCGTGGCAGGGAGGGGCGGCACGGCGTGGGGAAGGAGGCGAGCGGTGGAGGGAGGGCGCGCGGGGAGGAGAGGTGGAGGCGGCGGTGGCGGGGCGGGGGGGGGGGGATCGCAGCGGCGGCCTGAGGCGGCGGCTAGGGTTAGCGGAAGCTGGAAAATCGACTTGCGATAGATACCATGTAGAGAAAGATTTGATGCATCGATGATTGATTCATCGTGCACTAGGCGCATATATATAGGTACAAGGGTTGCGACCGGTATCTTGTCTCGTAAGATACACGTACATACAGAGGGAGACAGATACAACAGGTACAGCATACATGACCCAGACCTACGTACATGTACACATATTCAACAGAATGTATCTAGCAAAATCGAGAGCCTCCAGATTCACGTCCAAAGTGATCGCCGTTACGAAAGCCCACGCATCCGCTTTGATGGTTGTCCTCTTGGTATGGCATTCTTCTCTATATTGAGTAGCAAGATGTCCGTGTTACGCTACGGAGGGAGTAACAAAAGATCGGATGGAGATTGTTTACTTAATAAGTGGAGCCTGCTGAATAAAAGATGCACCAAGATATATATCAATCAAAGTAATGCCATATTGTTGCTAAGTACATATCGAGGAAAATCAAACATATGGTTTCCCGATGAACCCCGTTGTCTAAGCTAAATACTTTATTCTCAATTTTCATCTTCAAAAGACTTGTTAGTCTCCCTACCTAGCATCCTCATTGCTCTCGACAAAGAGCATGGGGCAAATGAAAAATATGTCCACAGACATTTAGCAATTGCGACGACCCCAACCAGCTTTTGTTTAACACATGCTTCTGTAGTATATATATTTAGGCAAAGGAAAAAAATAGTAGACAACACTTGCAGTACATTTTGCATGGGGAAAAGAAACAAAATATAAGTAAAATATGTTCCGAAAATTCGATTTGGAGCCCAGGCTCAGCTGCTCCTGAAATCGAATCATATGTATATAGAAGGGCTGAGTGCACATATACGTACGTATAAAAATATTAGTATTGGATTAATTGTAACTTTCTTACATTTGGATGTACTTCCCCGTTTATATGTACATTTGCATGTTGAGTATATATGAAATTGTTGTACTGGATGAGCGATCCGCTAGCAGGCTGTCGTATTCCTTCGTCCCGCACCAGCCGTTCTACCAGACAAGACGGAGGACAACAATATGAACACCAGAGCGTGCGCGCAGCAACAGCGAGCGGTGCCCATGTCCGAGCGGCAGGAGCCGCCGGACCTTGTCATCCCAATCCGCGTGCCCCATGGCCAACCGGGTTTTCGCGCCCGCGTCGAGGTCAAACTTGGACATGGCAGCAACTACCGCCATGTTTCCTTCTCCAACAGCCAGATCTAGAAGGAAGGAGAGACGCCGAAGAAATATCAAATCCAAATCTGCTTTTATTGAGACCGTAACTACAACTAATCTATTAAAGAGACATGAAACTCCGCCCAACTCAACTCCGGCGGTCGCGGGAAGAGAGGGGAGGGGCCAACAACGTGAAAATTGGGAGGGATTCTAGAAGAATCTGTTTCGCCAGGGAAGGAGAAACCTCCGGATACCCGGCGGTTGGCTCGGCACAACACATCTCAATCCCAATCTCAGCCTTAGATTACAGATCAGACGGTACATATGGCCCAAAGGCAGGCACATCAACACCACCAACTCACATTTTTATAGGAGTAGAGAAGTAGAGATCTCACTACTACAGAAAAGACTAGCAGCAGCACGGGTTTTCGGCCTATCAGCAGCGCGGGTGCCCGCGCTACCAATAAGGCGCTACAGCTAACTTTTAATAGTAGCGCTTCCTGTACCCGCGCTACTGCTATTGACTATAGCAGCAGCGCTTTTCAGGAACGCGCTGCTATTTTTTAGCTGTAGCGATTTCCTGGTCCCGCGCTACAGTTATATCTTTCACCATTTCCTCATTCCAGATACTAGGTACTACTAGATATCAATTTCATAAAGCATTATAGGTACTAGGTAGTACTCCCTCGGTTCAAAATTAATTGTCGTGGTTTTAGTTCAAATTTGAACTCAAACCACGACGAGTAATTTGGAACTGAGGGAGTACTAGATAACAATTTCATATATACTCAACATGCATCCTCAAGCAGTACAAGGTGACATCGACGACAATTATCATATTTAGTTCTAGATGATATCGACGACGATCATCATATGTAGTTCTACATGATATCGACGACAATCATCATATGTAGTTCTAGATCATATAGCCACACACACATATGTAGTTCCAGATGATATCGACGACGATCATCATCCTCAAGCCTGGGCGGTGGATGTTTCTGATAGTAATTAGGATGGCCGATTCTTGCCAACGAGGAATCTCTTCCACCCAACCGAGTTCAAGTGTGTGCGACCATCTGTGTCCATGCGGTAAGTACAGGTGGTGACGGAGCCCCTTGCGGTAAGGCGTAGTCCAACTGAGCCTTCTTCATCAGGCTCGATACCACAACTCACAGATAGGTTCTTTGGCAATCTCTGAATAAGAAAAACATATCAACTAACAAATAGCCTCACACATACTCTTGCAAATATATTTCTATTAAGTCTAGATTTCTACACTATCAAAAGACACAGTACTACGCATTTGTACTAATTAATCATGAATTCTACTAATAAGTATATATGGATTATCTATACTATTAATAGTTCCTTGGATTCTACACTAATAAGCACGTGATCAGACTCTACACTAAAGTATATCATCGACTAGATTGCACAAAGCATATCATTGGACTCTACACTAAGCATATCATCGGATTCACTAAGCATATTAGCAGATAATTTGCATTTGTAAGTATAATAATAAAGCATATATATATCATCAAATTACTACATGCAGTACGTATAACATATCATTTCATGCCGATCGACCATGGTACTTGTCAGGCGGGTCACGAATGGCACCCCGACAAAGTCATCACGTGGCGGAATTATGTCCCATAGGTTGCACAGCTCCTCCTCGCTCAGCCTCATTCTTTGAGCTATGATGACTTCATGAAGTGGGTTCTCATCATCTTCATTGAGTGGGTCCTCATTATCTTCATCATCTTCGTCATCTTCATCATCTTCCACCAGGTTGATATAAATGACAACCAGCTTGGGTCTTTCTGCTCTGAAGGAGAATCTGATCAACTCACCACCAGTAAGACGCATGCGAGCGAGGAAACGGGCCCATCCATCTCCTCCAGTCTGCGACATATTGCGTCCTTTCTCGACCTTCATAGTGTACGGCCCCCCAGGAGCCTCAAATGTCACAGTGTCTCCTGTCAGCTTGTTGAATTTCAACCTCACATTGCATGAGACGATCTGTGTAAGAAAAGCAAAATGACACAATGCAGTAATGCCAACACTAAAAATAAAATAGTTGTTACATTTCAACTAATTTCTTACCACCGCATGACGAAAACTCGGATGGAAGTAGACGCCGAACAGCTTGCCAGTTGCAAGGCTGCTGGCGCACCTTGACTTGCACAGTCGACATAGTGGTGCTGGTGGTGGCGCCATTTTCCTAAAGCAATATGAGCAAAGGATTAACGATTCACTTCACAGGAAAGAAAAACACTAGCATGTGATATTTTTGGTTCTTCCGCGAGAAACAATTTTATGGACAATTATAATCCTAATTTGGCCCCTATTGCCTAAGATAATTGTTTAAACAAACAAGTGGCAAATTTAACTAAATTGGGACCTACATTTTGCCAAAAAATAACTTATTACAAAAAAACTAAATCGAGCATACTAAATCCACTAGCATACTAAATCAACTAAATCAAAATGTTCTAAATCAACTAGACTACTAAATCAACTAAATTAACTAGCCTACTAAATAAACTAAATCGAAATGTTCTAAATCAACTAAATCAACTAGCCTACTAAATCAACTGAATCATATCAACTAAATCAAAATGTTACATATGAAAGCCTACTAAATCAAAATGTATCAGGGAGGAGGGACAAGGAGGGGCGACTCGAGGAGGGAGAAGATAGTAGGACGGAGGAGGAAGGCGGAGCGAGGAGGGGTCGGCCGGCGGCGAGTTGAGGGAGGACAGATCGAGGAGGAAGGCGGAGCGAGGAGGGGTCGGCCAGCGGCGAGTGGAGGGAGGACGGAGGAGGAGGCCGATACCGAGTCCAGCGATGAGGATGAGGCGACAGCGGCGCAGATTGGGGGAGGACCGGCGGCGCGGTGGGTGAGGAGGAGACCGAGTGAGTGTTTGTGAGTGTGATCTGTGTGGATGAGGCTAGTGAGTGGGGGCAGATGGAATGGCATAGCAGTAGCGCGCCATAGGGAAATGCGCTACTGCTAAACGACCTATCAGTAGCGCCTTTCGGCGTGAACGCGCTACTGCTATGTGTCAGTATGTAAAAATAGACATAGACATAAAAAATACATTGATCATCAATTGTCTTTTTGTGTACAATCTGATTTGTCAATAGGAATCCTCGCCGGTTGGTTTAAGAACTGGCGAGGATTCCTATTGCGGCCACATATCCTACACACAGAGTTCAATGAAGAAACATATTTAAGGTGGATAAAACTCTCTTCACGGAGCGAGGTGGGACTAAATTTTTGTAGTTAATTTAGCAGTAGCGATTATTGCCTGAATGCGCTACTGCTACGTTACGTAGCAGTAGCGCTGTTTAGTTTAACGTGCTGCTACTATAACTGGCCTCGCGGCGGCGTCGTAGGAATTTTAGCAGTAGCGCTTCTTGGAGTGCACGCGCTACTGATAAACTTGTTTCAGCAGTGAGTTTCTAAAGCCCGCGCTACTGCTACTTAGCAGCAGCGCCTGATTTTAAAGCGCGCTGCTGGTAAGATTCTGTGTATAGACTTTTCCCTAGTAGTGTCTGGCGCCTCTCGATCTGCTTGCTCAACCTTGCAGTGGCGTCTAGAAACGGGTAAAAAAACCAACCCAAAATTTAATGGTTCATAAATTGTTCTAGAAAAATAAATTATGCCTCATGATCACTATGGTCTGATCAGATAACCCAATTCATCAAATCACCAAGCCAATCGGTCCACAATTAATCTAAATTATGATTTGTTGGCTTGGATTCAAATATATTAGGCAAAGAAGATGACTAAATTTTTTGGCATAGCTTTGCTGGTCTATCCAGAGTTCACTCTACAGTCGATCGTCGCCGGCGCATAGCACCCCGCACCCCTACTACGTAGAAAAAAATCCATTTTACTACCCTAAATAAAGTTGGTGGTTCACTTAACCCCCTGATCTATTTTTCGGCTTCTTCTACCCCCCAAACAAATCAAAACCGGACAAAACACCACCTGGCTGGTTTGTCCCCACCCGTTGCTGATGTGACACTAGTCAACGGTGGTTGTGGCACCCCGGCTCAGAGAAACCGGAACGCCCCGTATTCCATCCTAGAGATCGAGGAGAAGTCTTCTGGAATACGGCACTGCTTAGCATAGAACAAATCAGCTCTTTATTACAAGTTATATGGATACAAAGGATTACATCAGCACGGCGAAACTACGCCTGCCACGGTTGCTCTATGAAAGCAGCAAAACAACACGATGCAGCGGAATAACTCTAGCAGCGGAACAATGACGACAGTGATGAACTCCACTCCGAAGGGACTCTGGCTGGAGCGCTTATCCTAGCTCGCAAACAAGGAATCCACGGCAAACAAGCAATCAAATCTGGCATGACCTGCAAACTGGCATGACACGCCAGGTCAGTACATTGAATGTACTTGCAAGCTCACAATAACCAAAAGCATTCAAGACAAACAACAGCATGGCAATTACAGGTTAAGCAGGAATTATCATGAGATCATCAGGATAACATGGCATGAAAAACTTGAACATGATACAGCTAGAACAATATGAGCATGGCATGAACATATAAATCTAACGATACTAGCATGCAACATGATGACACTATGCACCACATATTTTGCTCGGGTTACCTCGTAACCAATGCATGGATCACTTACCAACCTCGGACATCACACGATCATCTCAGGATCAAATCAAGCTTGGTATAAAAAATACCATAGTAATCATTAAATGACCATAAGAAGCTTGATCTTTACCCACGATTCTCGCACAACATCATGAATATCCAACAACTCTGTATCCTTGATACCACGGTGATCATTCACGGATCACAAATGGAACCACTCTTGGCTCAACGGGTTACCTCGTAACAATACGGTGATCACTCCCGGATCACATAACCAACTTATCTCATCATCGAACAGAGGTTGTTATTAAGCACACCATTATTATTACTGTTGACCCACAGTGTGACCAACTACGAACTAGGCCCTTATCCGCGGGCGCGACTATCGATAGATTTAATATACACTCTGCAGACGTAGCGCACTGTACCCACACCACGGAACCCATGGCCTCGCACTCTCATTCGGGTGGACCAACGGCATTCTGACTAAACCGTCCTACTGCCATGACACCCTCCCGCCCCCTCCGACAAACTCCCCTCTGGGATAAGTCCTGGGTGGCCCCATGTCTACCAAAGACACCAATGGCCACCGTCGTGGCAAAACATAAACGGTCCCAAATGGGGACAAGGATCCATACTCAACAAGAGGCACTGAAGGCTTATGCCGTCCTACCTGATCAGGGTAGAGCCCGCGCATAACCTTCTCTCGTTGGAGGCACCGGCGAGAGGCATGACAATAGACCCAGTTAGGGCCTTCCCATAAGGCAAGCGTGGATGCACTAGTCAGCTCGATATGGTGGCACCATGACTCAGCCAACAATTGTTCATGTTCAATTTAATCCGGTTAAACTTGAATGCAAATATGTTGAGCCATGGTAAAATAACATGATACAATTACAATGCATGAGCATGATATCAACCTAGGCATGGGGGTGCAACATAAGTATCCACCATATCAATGATGAATCATATCCAACTGAGCAGAGCATGATGACGAGCATGAATATTACAAGTATAACACTACTCATAGCATAACATGATCATAGCATCAATAATAAATACCATGCAAGAACACATCAATAACATAACTGAGTAAATACTTAACCGATTAATAGAAAAGGAACAATGCCTATCAACGGTACTCGGTAATCGTCGTTAGTCATGCACCGAAGAACATGACCAACCCAACCTGTACTATTATCAAGCATGGCAATATGAAAGTAATACTAGCAAGTAGTTCGTGATAACAAAGTGCAAGAAAACATAGCATGACGGTAATCACCGATCCATAAGCATAATCGAAATAGCGACATCAGTAGCAAAACAAGCATACAGTTATTAAAGATTCAAGTTGAAAACCAATGCAACTGCATGGCTATCATGCAAATGGTGGTTGTGGCTTGCCTAGAGATGAAGAATACACCGGGGAGAAGTGCGGTGAAGCCGCGAAAAGGTTCACCGGAGGGGGTTGATTAATGGCAAGGGGAAAATGGTCATTTTCAGAATGTCAAAACATGGTGAAAATGAGACCAAAAGAACGGGCTCGATCCAACGAAGATGTGGGCTTTGGAATCACCTCATTTGAAGTTAGGAGCAAAAAGTTATGAAGTGTTTTCTACGAGGGACCTACCTGTATTGAAAATATTTTCAAACAGGGCCTGGACAGAAAAACAGAAAGCGTACTTTGTGTGCTCAAGTTAACACCCTTACCTAATGACATGTTTCATCAATCGGACAAACTTTGTGTGCTCAAGTTATGCCACTGTACCTTCAGTTTTTCCTCTCCTCCTTTTCGTCGTTGCCACAAGTTAGGATTCCTTGGATTAGATAGCCGCCAGGATCTACCACCAGAAGAAGATGAGAAGCAAGATATGGATTATTTTAAGAGTCTATGCACTAGTAGAAAAAGGGTCAAACGTGAAGCACATTAGTGCCGGTTTGCATTAGAGCCGGCACTAATGTGTATATTAGTGCCGGTTCGTGGCGGCGATCAATAGTACCGGTTCGTGGCGAACCTTTAGTACCAGTTCGTACCACGAACCGGTACTAAAGAGGCTATGTCAGCCTGCGGTCAGGCTATGGCCCCACCATCACCATTTAGTGCCGGTTCATACCATGAACCGGTACTAATGACGTTGTGGCAGGCTGTTTTTAGTCCCACCTCGCTCCCCTAACAAGCCTTTTACCACCTTAAATATGTTATTTCTCAAACTATCACAAGCACTTGGTCTTCATTGAACTCTATGTGTAGAATTTGTGGCCGCAATATGAGTCTTCATCGGTTTATAAATCGTTGATGACTCATATTGACAATTCAGATTGTACACACAAAGATCATTGATGATCAAAGTATTTTTTATGTTATAAGATCATATTGACAATTTAGACTGTAAAGAAATATAAGTGCATGATGTAAATGCTCTTATATTTTTTGCGTTCAGTATGCACCATTCAAAGCGACGCCATCAACTTTCAACTATTTTTGCCTTCATTTGCTATTTTTCATGCATTCAATGATTTGTTTTGAGAACTAAATGACCTGGAAATTGAAAAGCACTACAAATGAACTCTGAAAAATTTGAAACTTGGCATCGTATCATCATTTCACCCACATGGCATGTGCAAGAAAGTAGAGAGGCTTACGGCTAAAACTGGATGCACTTCGTTTACAAACTGAACAATCTCTTTCGAAGTAGTCAGGTTTCTGACGAAATTAAACTCATCTGTTACAAAGGCATTTTATTTTTTTAAACTTATTACCACCTTTAGTACCGGTTGGTGGCTACAACCGGTACTAAAGGGTGACCAGTACTACAGTTTCTTAGTAAGCTATTTTTTAGTCCCACCTCGCCAAGGGAGAGGGACTAGGAGCGGTTTATAAGCCCTGAGTGCAGAGACGATGAAGAAGAGGCTCAATGCTCACGTTGCTTAGCTTCAAGCCTTTAGGAATATGATAGATTGCACGGAGCTACGCGCAGTGCAGTTTACACTATTCCGAAAGGCTTGAAGCAAATTAACGAGCATTGCACCTCTTTTTTATTTTTAATAACTTATTAGAACTCCGGACTTCGTCTGTTATGGCAAAAACTAATTGCACGTCAAGTTCTGCAAAAAAGAAAAAATAGCAGAAAAGAAGAAATAGCAGAAAAGAAGAAATAGCAGAAAAGAAAAAATAGCAGAAAAGAAGAAAAACTATAGCTGAAAAGAAAAAAAAACTATATAAAAAAACTACTCAAAAATAAATAGAAGAAAATAAATATAGCAGAAAAAAACTACTCAGAAATAAATAGAAGAAAAAATAAAGCAGAAAAAAAAATATTTGCTATTTTCAATCGTTTACAAATTGACCGTGAAATTGAAAATCACTACAAAATGAACTCTGAAAATGTTGAATTTTGGCAAACTAGATGAAAAACTACTCACAAATAAATAGAAGAAAATAAATATAACAGGAAAGATAAAATATACAAAAAACTACGCAGAAATAAATAGAAGAAAATAAAGCAGAAAAGAAAAAATATAAAAAAATTGGGGCGCCGCCCTGTGGGCCTGCTACGCCAAAGGCGTGCAATTACATGCCCTAAAGGCCCAGCAGACTCACAGGGCAGCGCGCAGTAGTTAGGCCCAGAAGCCTGCTTATAGAGGAGTTCGAAAGGGCAGCCGCGGCTGGGTTTATAAACCAGTGCGGCTGCCCTTCGCCCGGCGAGGTGGGACTAAACTTTGGGGTGGCAGCGCGAGGCCTTTAGTACCGGTTTGTGGCACGAACCGGTACTAAAGGGTTGTCTTTAGTACCGGTTTGTGGCACAAACCGGTACTAAAGGGTTGTCTTTAGTACCGGTTTGTGGCACAAACCGGTACTAAAGGCCTGCTCTTCCCGCCTCTTTGCCTGGCCAAAGTTGGCCTTTAGTACCGGTTTGTGGCACGAACCGGAACTAAAGGCATCTCCTATATATACAACACTTGCGAAAATTCAGTTAGATCTCCACTTCTTTCGTCGACTCAACCTCTCGCGCGCGCCCGTCGCCCGTCGTCCGTCGTCGTCGTCGTCGTCATCCCCGCCGCCGCCCGTCGTCGTCGCCGTCTCGCGCCGCCGCCGTCCGTCGTCGTCCGCGCCGCCGCCGTCCGCCGCCGTCCGCCTGCGGTACGTCTCTCGCGTTCTCCCCGCCGCCGTCCGTCGTCGTCGTCGCACACGTATACGCCGCCTACGCCGCCGCCCGTACGTACGCCGCCCCGCCCCGTACGCCGGCGCCCCCGCTCAGTATTAAGCTGGAGGAGACTTTCGAAGTTGAAACGGTACGCAACGACGACAAGTGTTTTTTTTTCATAATTAAGCATGACTTCAACTATTTCAACGTGTAATTTTTATCTTTTACAATTCGAGTATAGTTGATCCCATGCCATGCAAGACGCTATGTCTTGAAGAGGATGGGTTTTGAAGACCATGAAAATTTTGAAACGAAGAAAATTCACCTAAGGACCCATCATGATGTGGATTTTGAAGTTAAGTTGTATAATGCTGAGAGCGTAACCCATTTTGGTTGCAAAAATTGGGAAGCATTTTGCAAATTGTATGGTTTTGATGAGGGTATGCTTGTCACCATGGATCTTGGTGATCCTGAAATCGAGCAAGACAATATGGACATTTGGGTCCTTGTTGATACTCCTCCAGTTCTACCGCTATGTGAGTTTCTCAAACATAGTTAATTATTAATAGAACTTATATTGTTCATTTCAAAATAGTTGACAGCTTATTTCCATTGACAACTTATTTTGGAGTATCGAAGAATGTGCAGAATATGGTAGATAGAACTTACTACACCGATGGCTCTGAGTTAACTTATAAGGAGAAAACTCATCTGGTTGGATTTTGTCATGATATTGAGAATTACAATATCTACAATCGAACTCCTGAACATTATGGTCAATACGTGCCACTAGTGCACGTGTTGAACTACGGTAACTACCATGGAGATACCCTGGTAAGTTTTTTTACTATTACGGCATCCGTGCATCTTTTTGCATACTTCTAAAACTAGTACACCATTGCTAACTACGAAGTTATTACTATGTTTTTCAACAGCTTATCCCAGAGGATTGTGTGCCTCCCTTGATGTATCAGAATGGCGGCAGCGTTCATGTTTTGAACATATATCCAGGTCATCCTACGAATCTCAACTGTCCATACAGGATTTCTAAAAGAAGTGGAGATATGACAATCAAAGGATGGAAAAATATGTATGGACAGTCGTAAGGAGCTTCTTGGAAGAAAAAGGAAGCGAGGCGCAAGAATTGGAGACAGGATGATCTCCATTCTTCATAATAGAGATTCAGGGTCTATATTGTTTTATGCTATTTTACCTTAAGTGTGTTTAGGTCCGATCCTACCTGATACTGATGATAATGTGCTAAGAACAATTATGTAGGGTTGGGTTCGATGACTATGAGGATGATGATCGTATGACTTATTATTAATAACGAGTAGAAGTTGTATGATGATGCTTGATTAATTAGTAGGACTTGTTATTATATATGATGATGTATGATGCGAGCATGCGTGAGTTATTATATATATATCTGCGGGTGAAACGAAAAAGAATTAAAATGGGAAACACAAAATTAAATGAAAAAGAAATCATAAAACCAAAAACCCCCCAAACATTTTAGTACCGGTTGGTGTTACCAACCGGTACTAAAGGGCTCCCGGCCCCCGGCACTGGCTCGTGCCACGTGGTTGCCCTTTAGCACCGGTTCGTGCTGAACCGGTACTAAAGGGGGGGGGCTTTAGTGCCCACACTTTAGTGCCGGTTCCTAAACCGGCACTAAAGGGCCTTACGAACCGGTGCTATTGCCTGGTTCTGCACTAGTGATGGGTGATAGACATACACAATACAGACTGGCATCTGCCTTCATCACCAGAGATAATAAAGCAGATGGCTGCAAACATTAGGGAAGTACATATAAAGAATGGAAGATTTTGGCATATCATTTTTGCATTGGGACAACCACAAAATCTTCACAAGCTTCGAGTTATTGACCCTACATGCTCAGGCAGAAAGGATGAATTCACAGTTTTGCCCAGCTTGTCAAGTTCAACTAGCCTCAAGACTATGGTTCTAGATGGTTGTGTTGGTTTGGAGCAAGTTGAAGGACTCCCTCCATCACTTGAATCATTCAGCTTAGATGCAAGACCAAGAAAAGATGATTACAAGGAAGCCAAAATAAGCCGCATCTCCTTGGCTGGTTGTGCAAGATTGTCTGAATTCGCACTGAGGGGATCACTTCCAAACGTTGAGGAGTTGGACCTCTTGTTGGGGAACGTAGCAGAAATTCAAAATTTTCCTACGTGTCACCAAGATCTATCTATGGAGAAACTAGCAACGAGGGGAAGGAGAGTGCATCTACATACCCTTGTAGATCGCTAAGCGGAAGCGTTCAAGTGAACGGGGTTGATGGAGTCGTACTCGTCGTGATTCGGATCACCGATGACCAAGTGCCGAACGGACGGCACCTCCGCGTTCAACACACGTACAGCCCGGTGACGTCTCCCATGCCTTGATCCAGCAAGGAGAAAGGGAGAGGTTGAGGAAGACTCCATCCAGCAGCAGCACAACGGCGTGGTGATGATGGAGGAGTGTGGCAATCTAGCAGGGCTTCGCCAAGCACCGCAAGAGAGGAGGAAGAAGAGACGCAGGGCTGCACCAACGAGAGAGAGATCGAATCACGTGTTATGGGCAGCCCCAGGCCTCACTATATATAGGGGAGAGGGAGGAGGGTGCGCCCTCTCTAGGGTTCCCACCCCTAGGGGGGCGGCAGCCCTAGATGGGGAAGGGGGAGGCGGCCAAGAGGGGAGGAGAGGGAGGCGCAGGGAGCATGGGCCTTAGGGCCCATCTGCCCTAGGGTTTGCCCCCTTCTCCTCTCCCTTGCGCCTTGGGCACTTGTGGGGGGGCGCACCAGCCCACCTGGGGCTGGTCCCCTCCCACACTTGGCCCAAGTAACCCTCCGGGGATGGTTTCCCCACTTGGTGGACCCCCGGACACCTCCGGTGGTCCCGGTACACTACCGGTGATGCCCAGAACACTTCCGGTGGCCAAAACCATACATCCTATATATAAATCTTTACCTCCGGACCATTCCGCAACTCCTCGTGACGTCCGGGATCTCATCCGGGACTCCGAACAACATTCGCTAACCACATATAAGCTTCCTTTATAACCCTAGCGTCATCGAACCTTAAGTGTGTAGACCCTACGGGTTTGGGAGACATGCAGACATGACCGAGACGTTCTCCGGTCAATAACCAACAGCGGGATCTGGATACCCATGTTGGCTCCCACATGTTCCACGATGATCTCATCGGATGAACCACGATGTCAAGGACATAATCAATCCCGTATACAATTCCCTTTGTCTATCGGTACGATACTTGCCCGAGATTCGATCGTCAGTATCCCGATACCTTGTTCAATCTCGTTACCGGCAAGTCTCTTTTACTCGTTCCGCAACACATCATCCCGTGATCAACTCCTTGATCACATTGTGCACATTATGATGATGTCCTACCGAGTGGGCCCGGAGATACCTCTCCGTTTACACGGAGTGACAAATCCCAGTCTCGATTCATGCCAACCCAACAGACACTTTCGGAGATACCCGTAGTGCACCTTTATAGCCACCCAGTTACGTTGTGACGTTTGGCACACCCAAAGCATTCCTACGGTATCCGGGAGTTGCACAATCTCATGGTCTAAGGAAATGATACTTGACATTAGAAAAGCTTCAGCATACGAACTACATGATCTTTTGCTAGGCTTAGGATTGGGTCTTGTCCATCACATCATTCTTCTAATGATGTGATCCCGTTATCAATGACATCCAATGTCCATGGTCAGGAAACCGTAACCATCTATTGATCAACGAGCCAGTCAACTAGAGGCTTACTAGGGACATGGTGTTGTCTATGTATCCACACATGTATCTGAGTTTCCTATCAATACAATTCTAGCATGGATAATAAACGATTATCATGAACAAGGAAATATAATAATAATCAATTTATTATTGCCTCTAGGGCATATTTCCAACAGTCTCCCACTTGCACTAGAGTCAATAATCTAGTTCACATCGATATGTGATTAACACTCAAGGAGTTCTGGGTTTGATAATGTTATGCTTGTGAGAGATGTTATAGTCAACGGGTCTGAAGCTTTCAGATCCGTGTGTGCTTTACAAATATCTATGTCATTTCCTAGATGCAGTTACCACGCTCTATTTGGAGCTATACCAAATAACTGTTCTACTATACGAATCCAGTTTACTACTTAGAATAATCTGGATTAGTGCCAAAGTTTGCATCGGCGTAACCCTTTACGACGAACTCTTTTACCACCTCCATAATCGAGAAAATTCCTCAGTCCACCAGTTACCAAGGATAACCTTGACCGCTGTCTTGTGATCCATTCCTGGATCACTCTTGTACCCCTTGACTGACTCATGGCAAGGCACACTTTAGATGTGGTACACAGCATAGCATACTGTAGAGCCTACGTCTAAGCATAGGGGGCGACCTTCGTCCTTTCTCTCTATTCTGCCGTGGTCATGTCTTGAGTCTTGCTCAATAATCACACCTTGTAACACAGCCGAGAACTCCTTCTTTGCTGATCTATTTTGAACTCCTTCAAAATCTTGTCATGGTATGTGTTCGTTTGAAAGTATTATTAAGCGATTTTGATCTATCCTTATAGATCTTGATGCTCAATGTTTAAGTAGCTTAATCCAGGTTTTCCATTGAAAAACACTTTTCAAATAACCCTATATGCTTTCCAGAAATTCTACATCATTTCTGATCAACAATATGTTAACAACATATACTCATCAGAAATTCTATAGTGCTCCCACTCACTTCTTTGGAAATACAAGTTTCTCATAAACTTTGTATAAACCCAAAATCTTTGATCATCTCATCAAAGCGTACATTCCAACTCCGAGATGCTTACTCCAGTCCTTAGAAGGATTGCTGGAGCTTTGCATACTTGTTAGCATCTTTCAGGATGGACAAAATCCTCTGGTTGTATCACATACAACCTTTCCTCAAGAAAATCATCGAGGAAACAATGTTTTGACATCCTATCTGCAAGATTTCATAAATAATGCAGTACCTGCTAATTCCAACAGACTCTTAGCATCGCTACGAGTGAGGTAGTCTCATCGTAGTCAACTCCTTGAACTTGTCGGGAAACATCTTAACGACAAGTCGAGCTTTCCTAATGGTGAAATTTACCATCATTGTCCGTCTTCCTTTTAAAATCCATCTGTACTCAACAGCCTTACGACCATCGAGCCGTTCTGCCAAAGTCTACACTTTGTTTTCATACATGGATCCTCTCTCGGATTTATGGCCTCGAGCCATTCATCGGAATCCGGGCCCACCATCGCTTCTCCATAGCTCGTAGGTTCATTGTTGTCTAGCAACATGACTTCCAAGACAGGATTACGTACCACTCTGAAGTAGTACGCATCCTTGTCATCCTACGAGGTTTGGGAGTGACTTGATCCGAAGTCTCATGATCACTATCATAAGCTTCCACTTCAATTGGTGTAGGTGCCATAGGAACAACTCCTGTGCCCTGCTACACTCTAGTTGAAGTGACGGTTCCATAACCTCATCAAGTCTCCACCATCCTCCCACTCAATTCTTCCGAGAGAAACTTTCCCTCGAGAAAGGACCCGATTCTAGAAACAATCCCTATTGCTTTCGGATCTGAGACAGGAGGTATACCCAACTGTTTTGGGTGTCCTATGAAGATGCATTTATCCTCTTTGGGTTCGAGCTTATCAGCCTGAAACTTATTCACATAAGCGTCGTGACCCCAAACTTTTAAGAAACAACAGCTTAGGTTTCTCTAAACCATAGTTCATACGGTGTTGTCTCGACGGATTTGCGTGGTGTCCTATTTAAAGTGAGTGCGGTTGTCTCTAATGCCTAACCCATGAACGATAGTGGTAATTCGATAAGAGACATCATGGTATGCATCATATCCAATAGGGTGCAGTTATGATGTTCGGACACACCATCACACTATGGTGTTCCAGGCGGTACTAGTCGTGAAACAATTTCCACAATGTCTCAATTGTGTACCAAACTCGCAACTCAGATATTCATCTCTATGATCATATCAAAGATATTTTATCCTCTTGTCACGACGATATTCAACTTCACTCTGAAATTACTTGAACCATTCAATAATTCGGACTTGTGTTTCATCAAGTAAATATGCTCAATATCTACTCAAATCATGTGTGAAGTAAGAGCATAACGATATCCACTGTGTGCCTCAGCACTCATTGGACTGCACACATCAAACTGTGTTACTTCCAACAAGTTGCTCTCTTGTTCCATTTACTGAAACCGAAGCTTTCAGTCATCTTGCCCATGTGGTATGATTTGCATATCTCAAGTGATTCCAAATCAAGTGAGTCCAAACGGTCCATCTGCATGGAGTTTCTTCATGCGTATATACCAACAGCCATGGTTCACATGTCTCAATCTTTTCAGAAATGAGTGAGTTCAAAGATCCATCAACATGGAGCTTCTTCATGCGTTTTATACCAATAGGACTTACATGGCAGTGCCACAAGTAGGTGGTACTATCATTACTATCTTATATCTTTTGGCATGAACATGTGTATCACTATGATCGAGATTCAATAAACCATTCATTTTAGGTGCAAGACCATTGAAGGTATTATTCAAATAAATAGAATAACCATTATTCTCCTTAAATGAATAACCGTATTGCGATAGACATAATCCAATCATGTCTATGCTCAACGCAAACACCGAATAACAATTATTTAGGTTTAACACCAATCTCGATGGTAGAGGGAGCGTGTGATGCTTGATCACATCAACCTTGGAAACCCTTCCAACACATCTCGTCAGCTCACCTTTAGCTAGTCTCCGTTTATTTCGTAGCTTTTATTTCGAGTTACTAACACTTAGCAACCGAACCGGTATCTAATACCCTGATGCTACTAGGAGTACTAGTAAAGTACACATTCACATAATGTATATCCAATATACTTCTATCGACAGCCTTCTCATCTACCAAGTATCTAGGGTAATTCTGCTCCAGTGGTTGTTCCCCTTATTACAGAAGCACTCAGTCTCGGGTTTGGGTTCAACCTTGGGTTTCTCCACTAGAGCAGCAACTGATTTGCCGTTTCATGAAGTATCCCTTCTTGCCCTTGCCCTTCTTGAAACTAGTGGTTTCACTAACCATCAACAATTGATGCTCCTTCTTGATTTCTACTTTCGCGGTGTCAAAACATCGCGAATATTTCAAGGATCATCATATCTATCCCTGATATGTTATAGTTCATTACGAAGCTCTAGCAGCTTGGCGGCAATGACTTTGGAGAAACATCACTATCTTATCTGGAAGATCAACTCCCACTCGATTCAAGTGATTGTTGTACTCAGACAATTTGAGCACAAGCTCAATGATTGAGCTTTTCTCCCTTAGTTTGCAGGCCAAGAAAATCGTCGGAGGTCTTATACCTCTTGACGTGGGCACGAGCCTGAAATCCCAATTTCAGCCCTCGAAACATCTCATATGTTCCGCGACATTTCAAAAATGTGTTCGGTGCCTCAATTCTAAACCATTTATCATTACCGAACTATCATGTAGTCATCAAAACGTGTATGTCAGATGTTCGCAACATCCACAGACCACGTTTGAGGTCCAGCACACCGAGCAGTGCATTAAGGACATAAGCCTTGTACTGTCCGCATAATTGCTACTATCAACTTTCAACTATATTTTCTCTAGGAACATATCTAAAACAGTAGAACTAAAGCGCGAACTTACGACATAATTTGCAAAGATCTTTTGACTATGTTCAGGATAATTAAGTTCATCTTATGAACTCCCACTCAGATAGACATCCCTCTAGTCATCCAAGTGATTACATGATCCGAGTCAACTAGGCCGTGTCCGATCATCACGTGAGACGGACTAGTCAACATCGGTGAACATCTTCATGTTGATCGTATCTGTCATACGACTCATGCTCGACCTTTCGGTCTTCTGTGTTCCGAGGCCATGTCTGTACATGCTAGGCTCGTCAAGTCAACCTAAGTGTTTCGCGTGTGTAAATCTGTCTTACACCCGTTGTATGTGAACGTAAGAATCTATCACACCCGATCATCACGTGGTGCTTCGAAACGACGAACTTTCGCAACGGTGCACAGTTAGGGGGAACACTTTCTTGAAATTTTAATGAGGGATCATATTATTTACTACCGTCGTTCTAAGCAAATAAGATGTATAAACATGATAAACATCATATGCAATCAAATAGTGACATGATATGGCCATCATCACTTTGCTCCTTTTGATCTCCATCTTCGGGGCTCCATCATCATCGTCGTCACCGGCAGGACACCATGATCTCCATCATCGTGTCTTCATGAAGTTGTCACGTCAACTATTACTTCTACTACTATGGCTAACGGTTAGCAATAAAGTAAAGTAATTACATGACGTTTATGTTGACACGCAGGTCATAAATAAATTAAAGACAACTCCTATGGCTCCTGCCGGTTGTCATACTCATCGACATGCAAGTCATGATTCCTATTACAAGAACATGATCAATCTCATACATCACATATATCATTCATCACATCCTTTTGGCCATATCACATCACATGGCATACCCTGCAAAAACAAGTTAGACGTCCTCTAATTGTTGTTTGCATGTTTTACGTGGCTGCTATGGGTTTCTAGCAAGAACGTTAATTACCTACGCAAAACCACAACGTGATATGCCAATTGCTATTTACCCTTCATAAGGACCCTTTTCATCGAATCTGATCCGACTAAAGTAGGAGAGACAGACACCCGCCAGCCACCTTATGCATCTAGTGCATGTCAGTCGGTGGAACCGGTCTCACGTAAGAGTACGTGTAAGGTTGGTCCGGGCCGCTTCATCCCACAATGCCGCCGAATCAAGATTGACTAGTAACGGTAAGCATATTGAACAAAATCAACGCCCACAACTACTTTGTGTTCTACTCGTGCAAAGAATCTATGCAATAGACCTAGCTCATGATGCCACTGTTGGGGAACGTAGCAGAAATTCAAAATTTTCCTACGTGTCACCAAGATCTATCTATGGAGAAACTAGCAACGAGGGGAAGGAGAGTGCATCTACATACCCTTGTAGATCGCTAATCGGAAGCGTTCAAGTGAACGGGGTTGATGGAGTCGTACTCGTCGTGATTCGGATCACCGATGACCAAGTGCCGAACGGACGGCACCTCCGCGTTCAACACACGTACAGCCCGGTGACGTCTCCCATGCCTTGATCCAGCAAGGAGAGAGGGAGAGGTTGAGGAAGACTCCATCCAGCAGCAGCACAACGGCGTGGTGATGATGGAGGAGCGTGGCAATCCAGCAGGGCTTCGCCAAGCACCGCAAGAGAGGAGGAAGAAGAGACGCAGGGCTGCACCAACGACAGAGAGATCGAATCACGTGTTATGGGCAGCCCCAGGCCTCACTATATATAGGGGAGAGGGAGGAGGGTGCGCCCCCTCTAGAGTTCCCACCCCTAGGGGGGGCGGCAGCCCTAGATGGGGAAGGGGGAGGCGGCCAAGAGGGGAGGAGAGGGAGGCGCAGGGAGCATGGGCCTTAGGGCCCATCTGCCCTAGGGTTTGCCCCCTTCTCCTCTCCCTTGCGCCTTGGGCACTTGTGGGGGGGGGGCGCACCAGCCCACCTGGGGCTGGTACCCTCGCACACTTGGCCCAAGTAACCCTCCGGGGATGGTGGCCCCACTTGGTGGACCCCCGGACACCTCCGGTGGTCCCGGTACACTACCGGTGATGCCCAGAACACTTCCGGTGGCCAAAACCATACATCCTATATATAAATCTTTACCTCCGGACCATTCCAGAACTCCTCGTGACGTCCGGGATCTCATCCGGGACTCCAAACAACATTCGGTAACCACATATAAGCTTCCTTTATAACCCTAGCGTCATCGAACCTTAAGTGTGTAGACCCTACGGGTTCGGGAGACATGCAGACATGACCGAGACGTTCTCCGGTCAATAACCAACAGCGGGATCTGGATACCCATGTTGGCTCCCACATGTTCCACGATGATCTCATCGGATGAACCACGATGTCAAGGACTTAATCAACCCCGTATACAATTCCCTTTGTCTATCGGTACGATACTTGCCCGAGATTCGATCGTCAGTATCCCGATACCTTGTTCAATCTCGTTACCGGCAAGTCTCTTTTACTCGTTCCGCAACACATCATCCCGTGATCAACTCCTTGATCACATTGTGCACATTATGATGATGTCCTACCGAGTGGGCCCAGAGATACCTCTCCGTTTACACGGAGTGACAAATCCCAGTCTCGATTCGTGCCAACCCAACAGACACTTTCGGAGATACCCGTAGTGCACCTTTATAGCCACCCAGTTACGTTGTGACGTTTGGCACACCCAAAGCATTCCTACGGTATCCGGGAGTTGCACAATCTCATGGTCTAAGGAAATGATACTTGACATTAGAAAAGCTTCAGCATACGAACTACATGATCTTGTGCTTGGCTTAGGATTGGGTCTTGTCCATCACATCATTCTTCTAATGATGTGATCCCGTTATCAATGACATCCAATGTCCATGGTCAGGAAACCGTAACCATCTATTGATCAACGAGCCAGTCAACTAGAGGCTTACTAGGGACATGGTGTTGTCTATGTATCCACACATGTATCTGAGTTTCCTATCAATACAATTCTAGCATGGATAATAAACGATTATCATGAACAAGGAAATATAATAATAATCAATTTATTATTGCCTCTAGGGCATATTTCCAACACCTCTCAGCCACAAGAGTTAAGACACTTGACCTCACAACTCAGGTGGTGCAGGTCCCATGCCTCCAACAAATTATTCTACTAGGATGTATGCATCTTCACGCCATTTTATGGCTAGAAAAGGGTCTGCTAACACTGACAATGCTGCACATTGATTCCTCGGTCTGTCCTGTTCATAGAAAACTACATGAAGTATATGTTACTATATTGGACATGAGGTTTTTTCCAGTCCTTGGTATTACAAAGCAATTCTCAATTTTGTAGGAAGAGCAATAGGTTCCATCTAAATCTTTGTGTCCCTTGTACTACCAATGTTAAAGGACAAAGCTACATGAAGGAGAAGATGGTCCCCTGTAATAGTTTGCAAATAATAGGTCCTTCTCAACCAAAGTCATTATCCTCCAATACTTGCAGCACCATGCGGGCGACCGCGGCTAGGTCGTCCGGCGCCGGCGATCAAGGGAGGGTCGGCGGACGTTTCTGGGCGCTCGCCGAGACCGACGACGAAGAAGCGGATGAGGATGGGGAGGCAGCGCTGGTGGAGTCGCCGCCATCTCCCTCTCCTTCGGATCTCATCTGCGAATTTTTCCATTCGGGGTACGACGAAGAGGAGGTGGCTACTACGATCGATCGAGTTCTACCACCGGACGATCCGGCAAGTATAGGTCTTCACGTGGGCGAGAAGATCGAGATGATCCGGCGCGTTGTTCATCGGAAGACGACGGCGTCGGCGATCCGGCCCTGGAAAGGACCCATTCCTAAGGTGAGTCTCCCAAATCTTACATTATTTAATATGATTAGACCGGAATCTTGGATCACGGTGAAGAAGCGGAAGAAGGCGAGGCGGCACGCCGGTCGGCAGTCGTCGGCGGTGCCAGTCTTGGCTGCGGCAACAACCGAGATCTCGACCGCGCGGTCGATTCGTTTGAAACAGCTGCTGGGTGCGGCTGGGCCGGTTCGGATGGATTTGGGCCTGGGTGTAGTTGGGCCGGAGTCAGATGGGTATGAGGCCCATGCTGCTCCAGGCGCTTCTGCCCGTATCGTAATCGACGCCCCATGCACGTACGAGGGCGAGAGAGATTCCTGTCGTACGCCGTCGCCCCTTCCTTCTAGGGTTCGCAAGGTTGGGTCGAGAGGTTTTCCGGCTTGTGGGGCTAGGCGGGCAAGGAGGATCCCTCCGCTCCGTTCGACGGTCGGCAGTGGCACTGCTCCGCCGCCTGCTGGGAAGACCACCGGTGCGGTCGGAAGGGGCGGAGCTGCCCCGCTGCTGGAGGCAGGGCCTGGGTGAGGGGCCATGGCGCCGCCCGGACAGAGACCGCCGGCGGGCGGTGGAGGGGCGCTAGGTCTCCAGGGCCGGGGCGCGACTCTCCAGGGTGCCCGACTACCTGGGCAGCAGCTCCCTGCTGCAGGGTAGGGCGGGCCGAGCCCGCCTACGCTGGGTGCGGCGCCTGGAGCTATTCTGGCAGCAGGCATGCGGCCGCCGGCGCTGGGCGTTGCCGGAGTGGCTTTGGCTGGTCGTGGTGCTACTGGCCTTGGGATGGTGCAGACTCCCTCTGGTGGTCCGCCTCGAGCCGCACCTCCGCCCCACTACGTCGCAAGGCCGACTCAAAACCGCGCGGGTCCAACACAGACGAGGCCGAATTCAAGCAACAGAGACCCCAAGGATCCGCCCCGAGGCCAGTGGGGGATGATGGGAATGATGCGTATGGTGACGGACAGCACCGAGGATCCTCTTCCACGGGAGGAGGTCGTGGATATGCCTGGCAAAGCGATGGGTCTGCTGAGAGACCGTTTCTCGGCCCGGCAGGTGGTTTTGTCGAGGGGGCCTCCGGCCCGGATCACCGTCAGAGAGGAGGCTTTCGTGGCCATCGTGTGGTGGTCGGGGTGGGGGCCGTGGGAGATTTCGCCGACCACCCCTGCCCAGGGCAGTTGATCTTGCGGCATCTACAGTGGAGCCTGGCCATACTGCCACTGAGCTTCCTCCCCAGGCGATGGAGGTGGTGAATGCCTTGGCCACTTTTGAGGTTCCTGAGGCTGGGATGATGGATGAGACTACCGACAGGTCGGATGCCGAGAGGGCGTCCAAATATGCCCGTAATAAGGAGAGGATGATTTGCTACCGTTGTGGTGAGAAGGGCCACTTCATTGCTGAGTGTGTGGCCCAGCTGTGTGAGTCGTGTGGCAAGCCTGCACATGACTCTGGGGAGTGCCCGTTGTTGCGTGACCTGCCCCCGACGCTGAATATCTATGGAGTCTATTGTGCTGAGCTCATGTTTTTTGAGTCCCCGGCGGCGAGAGAGGTCCCTGATGATACCCTGAGCTTGACTACCGGGATTGTGAAAGCGACCCAGGGCGCGGTGACTGAGGCACAGATTGTGAGGAGGCTTCAGGAGCTGGCTCCCGGGGATTTTAGATGGGAATTGGTGCCTATCAAGGACAGGGTTTTTAAGGCTGATTTCCCTTCTGTGGATGATTTACAGAAATTGTTGAGCTTTGGCTTGTGTAGAGTCCCCGGTACTAAGTGTATCCTGGCGTTCCACGAGTGGAAGCAAGTTGAGCCTAAGGGAAAGCCGCTCACGCAGGTCTGGTTGCGGTTTGTAGGGGCTCCTTCTAAGCCTCTGCAGGATGCTCGAGTGGTGGCTAGTATGGGCATCATGGTTGGAAAGACAGAAAAAGTGGATATGGCTTTCACACGTGCCCATGGGGTGGACCGGATTTTAGTGAGTGTTCTGGATATTGAGTTCGTGACTGATAAGGTCAACTGGACCTATAAGGGAGAGGTGTTCCTGCTTGAGATTGAGTTTGAGGACACTGATTTATTTGCTGATGCGGTTAATGGTAACAATATTGACATGCACGACAGAGATGGTAATGCGGGGGCCAAGGGGTCACCGTCAGATGAGCCCACCCGAGAGGGGTCTAACGGTTCTCATACAGCTACTAAGTCGCCTCGGGATGGGACCGGGGTTGAGCCCGCAGCATCACCAGCGGTGCCCATGACTACTCTGCGTTTTGGGCCCTTTGAGCCAGCCTCAGCACCTCCCAGACTATGGAGTGACCGGGTAGATTCTGATGATTACCTTGAGCACACGCTACCTCCGTTGGAGTTCGAGGAGGATGCTTGTTTGTCGGCTGGGCGGCCGACAAGGACTTTGGTCGGGGCTACGGTGAGGAGGCCGGAGGGTGATTCTCTTGTCCTGGCGCCTCTCGTGGACGCGACTCCGGTGTCGGCGACTGCGGGCGCGATGAGTTGTGGGGGAGGGGGTTCGGGGCAGGTGGCCCCGTCTTCTCCCGTCCCCTTCCCGACCTCGGGCACGTCGGTGACGCCGGCCCCGAGGGGGTCGGCCGGTGCTGGGAGTGGGAGCCCGAGGCAGGCGGCCTCGGCGCCTGCTACTCCGATGGTGGCGGAAACCCCCATGACAGCATCTGCATTGGGGGGGTGCTGGGGCAGGAGGCCCTGGCTCCTCCTTCTTCCCCGACGGTCAGGAGGACTGCTTCTCCCTCGCCGATGGCTCAGCCGTCTGAGCCGGCGGCTGGGGTGGGAGGAGGGCGCGGGCAGGTGGCCCCCGTTATCCCCTCTTCGCTCTCACCCATGGCCGGGGTCCCTGGTGTGGGGCTCCCGTCTGAGGGGATCGGGAGCCCGCCGACGCCTTCTCTGGTAACCTCGGTAGACCCTTTGAGGGACTTTGTGCCAGGTTTCACTAGGGAGGAGGTTGTCGCGTTTGGCAGGATCCCGGACCCTATCTCCGCGGGGAGACGGATGAGTGCTCGCATCCTCAACATCCTTGAGGTGGATGATATGCAGCAGCGGTGCGCTATGAGGGCGGCCAAGCTTCAGGAAGCTGCTTTATCTTCTGGTATGTCCGTTAACTTATCTAATTCCTTATTGCATTTTTCTAATTAGGAGATTATAAATAATGCAAACCAATTAGGAGTTTCACTAGGTGCTACGGATAGTGAGATTACTAATTCGGTGAATGATCTATTAGATTTGGAGGCGGAACGCGCCTTAGAGGCTATTCGTAATCTTGCAGCAGTTAAACCAATGAATGATGATGAGATTGATGCGTTAGGGGTTAGAGTGCTCGATAATCTATGTGCAGATCTAGCACCCCCCAATCATGACTCTGAGGAAGATGATGTACCCCTAGAGAATGAGGCTAGTAATATATGTGAACCCGGTTATGAGGATCGGGCGACTGAGCCTAGTAAACCTAAGCGTAAGTGGAAACAGAAGATCTATCCTGATTCCGCAGTTCGTAGGAGTGCTAGGATTTGAATTACTAAAAAATTCCATGATGAACTATGAGAGGAATTTTTTGGAATAGCAGAGGTCTGAAGGACTTGGCTAAAAGAAGATTCCTAGCTGAGGCAGCTCTAGAGCAGAGGTTAGATTGTGTTGCTCTATCGGAAACGGGTAGAGATAACTTTGCGCCCCAGTTTCTCTCTTCTCTTGTGGGTGGTATTGATTTCGATTGGCATTGCCTCCCTCCGCGAGGAAGATTGGGTGGTATCTTACTAGGTGTGAGATGCGATTCGCTTGAAGTCAGAAGTGTCGTGATGGGAGCCTTCGCGGTGAAGGTTCGAGTCAGGTCTAGGGTAGATGGTTTTAATTGGGCTTTGGTGGCGGTTTATGGTGCCGCACACCCCGAGCTTAAAGCAGAGTTTCTGGCGGACCTTGTTCGAATCTGTGGGTCAGAACAGCTTCCAATTTTAGTTGGAGGTGATTTCAATATCATCAGGAGGAGAGAGAGGAGAAGAACAATGATAACTTTGACGGCAGGTGGTCGTTTATGTTCAATACCATTATTGAAAGCTTGGATCTGAGAGAGATAGAGATTTCTGGTAGAAAGTTCACCTGGGCTAATGCTCTACCAAACCCAACCTATGAAAAACTTGATCGAGTACTTGCGAGCGTGGAGTGGGAACAAAAGTTCCCTCTGGTTACGGTGCAAGCTCTTTCAAGGGGAATATCTGATCACACCCCATTGTTCGTGGACTCAGGGGAGCCGAACCATGTGGGTAACAAGAATACCTTCTCCTTCGAGATGTCTTGGTTTGAACGTGAGGGATTCTTGGACTTGATCGCGAGGGAATGGGATAGAGGTGTAGGATGCAAGAATGCGATAGAGCGTTGGCAGAATAAGATTAGGCATTTAAGAAGTTTCTTACGGGGTTGGGCTAAGCACCTCAGTGGTGTGTATAAGATTGAAAAGGATAGACTCATTACTCTTATACAGGCCCTGGACATATAGGCCGAAGCCAATATCTTGTCGCCAGCTCATCTTCAGGTTAAAAATGAGGCGGAGAAGAGGTTGAAAGAACTGCTTCGCGAAGAAGAATTGAAGTGGGCTTTGCATGCTAAAGTCCGCAAAGTGGTCTAAGGGGATGCGAACACTCAGTTCTTCCATTTGACAGCTAATGGCAAGCACAGAAAGAAGCGTATCTTTCAGCTTGAGCAAGACGAGGGCACTATTTTAGGTCAGGATAACCTAAAAACATACATTACCGACTATTAACCTAAAAACATACATTACCGACTATTATAAGCAGTTATTTGGACCTCCGGAGGATAATTGTGTGTCCCTTAATGAGTCCAGCACTGAGGACGTGCCTCAGCTATCAGCTGCTGATAATGACATTTTGGTTGCCCCGTTTTCGGAGGAGGTTTTTGATGCTATTGCACAGATGAAAAACAATAAGGCTCCCGGACCGGATGGATTCCCGGCAGAGTTCTATAAAAAGTGCTGGCACATTATTAAGGGGGATTTACTACCCATGTTCCATGATCTATTCTCTGGACAGCTTCAATTATTTCACTTGAATTTTGGGACTATCACACTGCTTCCTAAGAAGACGGATGTGGTGAGAATTGAGCAATTCAGGCCGATCTGTCTCCTCAATATTAGTTTCAAAATTTTCACCAAGGTCGGGACTAACAGACTCACACAGATTGCGCATTCTGTGGTGCAGCAGTCCCAAACTGCTTTCATGCCGGACAGAAATATCCTTGAAGGGGTGGTCGTCCTGCATGAAACACTCCATGAAATCCATTCCAAAAAATTAGATGGAGTAATTTTTAAGGTGGATTTTGAGAAAGCGTATGATAAGGTCAAATGGACATTCCTCCAACAGTCATTGCGTATGAACGGTTTTGATGAAGCCTGGCGCCGACAGGTTGAATCATTTACGCAAAAAGGTAGTGTGGAAATTAAAGTTAATGATGACATAGGTCATTACTTCCAGACACATAAAGGCCTCAGACAAGGAGATCCGATGTCCCCTATCTTGTTTAACATTGTGGTGGATATGTTAGCTATCTTGATAGGAAGGGCTAAGGAAAATGGTCAAGTAGGTGGATTGGTACCTCATCTTATCGATGGAGGTGTATCCATCCTTCAGTACGCTGATGATACAATCATCTTCATGGAGCATGACTTGGCCAAGGCTAGAAATATGAAGCTTGTGTTATGCCTTTTTGAACAATTGACCGGGTTAAAGATTAACTTTCATAATAGCGAGCTGTTCTGTTTTGGTAGGGCCAAAGATGAACAGGATGCTTATAGGCAATTGTTTGGGTGTGAGTTGGGAGAGTTACCCTTCTCCTACCCGGGGATTCCAATCCACCATCGTAGGCTGACAAACAGAGAGTGGAAGTGCATCGAGGACCGATTTGAGAAGAAACTGAGCTGCTGGAAGGGTAAGCTCATGTCGTACGGAGGCCGATTAATCCTGATTAATTGGGTGCTCACGAGTATGCCAATGTTTCTCCTATCGTTCTTTGAGGTCCCAGTTGGTGTTAGGATGAGACTGGATTTCTATCGATCGCATTTCTTTTGGCAGGGTGATGAGCTTAAAAGAAAATATCGGCTTGCTAAATGGGATATCATCTGTAGACCGAAAGACCAAGGGGGTCTAGGTATTGAGAATCTAGAAGTTAAGAATAAATGCCTTCTTAGCAAGTGGCTGTGGAAACTCTCATCGGAGAATGATGCTATGTGGGCTCAAATCCTTCGCAGCAAGTACCTCTAGACAAAAACTCTGTCCCAGGTTTCAGTCAGGCCGACCGATTCGCCTTTCTGGAAAGGCCTGATGAAAGTCAAACAGTCCTTATTTAATAGGACGAAGTTTGTTATTGGAAACGGCTCGAGTACACGTTTCTGGGAGTATACTTGGCTCTGTGAGACACCCTTGGCCATCCAATATCCGTCTTTGTACCGCATTGTTCAACGACGTGAGGTATTCGTCGCATCAGTCTTTCAATCTACCCCCCTTAATATGCAGTTCCGACGAACGCTAGCGGGCAATCGTTGGGAAGAATGGCTCCGTCTAGTTAGGAGACTGATGGACGTCCAGCTTTCACAACAACCCGATGAATTACGCTGGAAATTGACTAAGTCTGGAGTAATAGGATAGGTTTTTAGTTTCCCTATCTAGTTTGAACCGGCCGATTGTGGCATCTTGTCTTGGCTAGTTGGTGTTTCTAGCCTTTATTTGGCTCTGTGTGAGCTTTCTGTACTTTTTGTTATTACTTTTGGAGACCTTTGGAACCATGTTGGTACTTCTTTATTTGGTTAATAAGATGGTCGTATGCATCTTTCTGATGCAGAGGCCGGGGAATCCCCCCTTTTCGAAAAAAAACATCGATGTCTCTGTTGGCAACATAATTGTTGATCACGACTACAACAATGGAATGCAGTTTCAGCCGTTAGGCTGCCATGTTGCTATTGGTAAGGGAATTGGCAATGCGAACGTGGAGAGTGAAGAAGCAATCAAGGCAATCATCTTTGTGATGAACAATGTTGAGTCGCTGCATGTGCATGACAATTCTTCCATCACCACGGTCATACCTGAACATATGATGTCCGTAGGAGGTGAGGTGCTTAGATGGCAACATCTGAAATCTTGTCACGTGGTGAGATGCCCAAAGATGCATACGGTCTTCAATATTGATCGGAGGTATTACTACTTTGAAGAACTGGTGAACTTTTTGGCGGCAGATCTGCTGATGACCCATTGCATTTGGAGCAAAGAAATCAGGCATGATTTTCAAGACACTCGTTCCTTTGCGAAAATGCAAAGCATACACCTGTTCTCCTGCCCGAGGCTCACATTTGTCCTCCACTGGTCCAGGTTATACATCTTGAGTAGCCTGGAGACCCTCCACATCACCTTCTGTGGTGACCTAAGGCAGGTGTTCCCCGTGGAGCCAAAGATTCTGGCAAGAATTGCTACAAGCTACCATAAAGGTGTATTGGAATTCCCAAACCTGAAGCATATCTACTTGCATCAGCTCTTCAAGCTGCAACATATATGTGAAGCCAAAATGTTTGCTCCCAAGCTTGAGACCATCAGGGTTAGGGGATGCTGGGGTCTGAGGCGGCTCCCGGCCGTCAGCCCAAACAGCCGTCCCGTTGTGGACTGCGAGAAGGACTGGTGGGAGAAGCTGGAGTGGGACGGGCTGGAGTCTGGCCACGACTCTTCCCTCTTTGAGCCGCTCCACTCGGCGTATTACAAGAAGCGCTTGCCTAGAGTCTCAGTTTTATGGTGAGCCGACCAGACACTATTCAGGTACACACACTCCCGTTCTTTCGATATTGTTTCATGCAACAACAGAGACTCTGGGGATTAAGTACTCTGTTACGTACGACCTGAATAGCTATAGATAAATTGCACACACATATATGTAGAGCAACAACCAAGTTAATCCCTCCCCCTTGTGTGTACCAAATTGCTTGCTTCATCAATTCTGCTTGTATTAATGATTGCCTGTGTTGTACAGGTTTTGTTGCAAGGCGACGAGGACCCCTATGCTGTTGTCAACTATGTTCGCACACGAACACGTCACCGTGTACCTCCAACGCCGAGGGTGATGCACCACAGCTCACGTCGAAGGAGGCCCACCGGAAGCGCGGTACGCAAGACAATCCGGCGGGCGCTTTTGTAGACCCAAAACCCCACACGCCCGGGAGGGACCCCGTCAGGGCGCGCGGCGGCTATGGGCTGCCCTAGGTCGATTCGCTCACCCCTAGAGCCTCGAGGATCGCTGCCCTTCAACACGAAGAACGAACGAAGAACGAGAGAGAAAGAACAAGGGAGAGATGTAAAAACTAGGGTAAAAAGTAGTATATTGATTTGTCGATTGTGTGTTGTTTCAATCGGCCGTCACCCCCAACATATATAAGAGGCGGCTGGACTTCCCTTACAAGCAAAGGACTTATCTAGGCTTTCCTTACAAGAAAATTACATCAATTCACGTCCAAAACCCTAGTCAAATTCGGACTGATTTTATCCGAACTTCCCAAAACTGTTCGGTTTAAACTGGCTGTATCTTGCGGGTCCTTTTTCCGGTGGTAAACAATCTCGGATGAAAACAAGCCCAAAAGCAATCTTGACAGTTTCGACGAGACGAATAACTTTTATGTTGAACACTTTTTCATCCGAGTCCATATAGATAATTATTTGAGCCCATCTTCAGCATCTTGTCGGATTGGCCCGACAGTTTCTACTGTTCACGACGGCAAGCTTTCCCGGCAAGGTTACTGTTCACGGCGGCAAGCTTTCCCCGGCAAGGTTACTGTTCACGGCGGCAAGCTTTTCCCTGGCAAGATTACTGTTCACGGCGGCAAGCTTTCCCCGGCAAGGTTACTGTTCACGGCGGCAAGCTTTCCCCGGCAAGGTTACTGTTCACGGCGGCAAGCTTTTCCCGGCAAGGTTTTTGAGGCAGTAAATGACCTCGGATGAAAATCTGTCCAAAAGCAAAGTTGACCGTTTTGATGATACGAAAAACTTTCGTGTTGAACGTTTTCCGATTCGATGCCATCTTCTGGGCCAAAACACTCACGCATTACACCAGACACTTGCCAAGACATGTCTGGTCTCCCGCGTCATATTTCGCCTCTTGACAGGGCTGTATTCATATAGCTGTAACTTTTGCATACGAACTTGGATTGAGATGATTTTTATATCAAAATTGACCGATTCGACGAGACGAAGACAATTCATGTAGAGCATTCCTTCATCGGAGGTTGTCCTGGAGGCGTAATTGACCAAAAAGCACTCAGGACATCTAAACATGACAACCCCAGTGTAGTTTTGGTCTTTGATAAGACGCCGAATGATTATGGCCCAATCATCAAAATTGTCCCACTCGGCAAATGTGAAGTTTCTCATGTAAAATACCTTGTCACTTGAGGCCATCTGTATTGCATTTTGCATTGTGCCAAAATCAGGTGTCAACACATGCCCCCCTGTTTTCTGGCAGAGCTTGCGTGCCAGAAAATACTTTGCCTAGTGTAATGTTGAAGCACGATGTCAACACTCCATCGGCTGTGTATTTTTCCCAGGGCGATAATTATGTATCGGCCATGTTTGTGCTAAGGGCGATAATTTTATATCGGCCGCTGATTTTAACTTCTTGCTTACATCATACCCTAGAACCGATTATCACCAATCGGCTTTAAAGAGATGGGAATGAATCCGTTCCTCGTAGCACTAAGGAAATCAAACCCCGAAAGGTCACGACCTGTTAAGCAAGTAACATTGGGATGATTCCAATCCACCGATGCATCGGCCAAAGCAACACAAGCCGAATTATCTGCGTGAATAACTTCTACCTCATCATCGACCCATTGTATTAAGAATTGATGCATGGTAGATGGCACACATTGATTAGCATGAACCCAATCGCGGCCTAATATAACATTATAGTTACCTTGCACCTCGGCGATGAAGAATGTGGTGGCCAAAGTTTTACTTCCCACGGTGAGTTCCATGCACATCACACCTTTGGCCTCTGTTTTTTCTTTTCCCTCAAATCCATTAAGTACCATATTGGTCTTCATCAATGCATTATCGTCTAACCCCAACTTCTTGAAGACCGAGTAGGGCATAAGATTTACCACAGCACCACCATCAACGAGCATCCTAGCAACCGGCGATCCGTTAATATGACCTTTGAGGTAAAATGGCTTCAAGTGTTTCACCGGTTCTTTTGGCTTCTCGAAGATAGCATTCTTAGGACCAAAATCCAGCTGGGCTACCTCCCATTCTTTACCTATAGCACGAAACTCGGCAGGTAAGCAATATACCATATTAATATCCAGACCTTCCCGCACCGGCGTAGATTCATAATCCACCATCTCATCTTCATCCCCCAATGTGAATATTGGGCTCAAAGATTTCTCAACTGAAGGGGATGTTTCAGGTGGTGTGGACGATGTAACAGGGGTTGCATCATCCTCTTTTGGTGGCGAATGGGTTGCTGTGGCTAATGTAGAAGCATCTGCGTTTTCTTTTTGTTTAGGCCTCCACATTTGTTTTGTGAGTGCCATGGGCCGAATTTCACTTAATAATTCGTCCCTTTGCCTCTCCTCTTTGCGCTCTATCTTCTCGTGGTTCCTCATGCGTTGTAATCTCCTTTTCATGGTCTTGGTTAAACCGGGAGGACACCACTTAGGTTGAGTATATTTGGGATCCGTTGGTTTGGCCTTGCTTGTGCTTGCCTCATGATCACTAACCATGGAACCCTGTTGAACAATAACAATATCACCATTAGAAGTAGCCAGATTACCAACAATCGGCTTTTTGATCTCCTTTTGCTTGTCGCATTCTGAAATTTCTGCATTAGATGACTTAACACGCCACACTTTTTTATTGGCCTTACTTGGAGAAATTTTTGTTGGCCGATTAGCACCATAGCTCAAACGGCCTTGTGTGGGATAATAAAGCCTCTCGCAAGCAGGCCTTCTAGGTGCTGCCCACCCCATATGGAAAGCATAAGGAGCCATTGGGGGCTGCCCCCATCCTCCACTGAAGCCTCTCATGTAATATGGCGCATAGAAGGGTTGTGACATCCATGGTGTCGGTGCCCATGACCCATACGGCCTTGCATATCGTCGAAACTCTTGCTCCGGAGGCAATCTTGAACGCTTTGAATGTGATGGCCGATTAGAGCAAGAACCGGCCGCTTGACTTGCATATTTGGATAGCAACATATCAAAAGTTGGCTTGATTCTCTTGTTCTTAGTTTCATTCTTTTTCCACTTGCCAACTTCTGAATTCTTGGGCTTGATCAATTTAACATGAGCATCCTCTTGTACTTGTGGTTGCCCCCCGAGTGTAGCATTTTTTATAGTGATCTTCAACACTTCCTTGCCATCGGGTTGCTTCTCAAGCACAATCTTTCTTACCAAGACCTTGTCGCCCTCCTTACTATTCCTGGGTTCACCAATAACAACATTATCTTTATTAGCGGATTTGGCTATGTTAGGCCGAATTAACATTTTCTTCCCTTCCAAGTCTATGGTGTTTATGGGGAAGGGCTGCTTATCAACTTGCATCTCAGCAAAATTCAATCGTCCGTCATTAATGGCCGATTGTATATGTCGTCGAAAAACATTGCAATCGTTAGTAGCATGAGAAAATGAATTATGGTACTTGCAATAAGCACGCCGTTTCAGCTCCTCAAACGGCGGTATGGTGTGTGATATTCTAATCATCTTATCTTGCAAGAGAGCATCAAATATTTTATCACACTTTGATATATCAAAAGTAAACCTCATCTCCTCATCACGATTCCTGCGAATCGGCTTAAGAGCATTGCACATATAGGGTTTGGCCTTTGAGGACCAAACAAATTCAGTAGTATAGACATCAACCTCATCGTCCGAATTATCATCATTGTGTTCAACCATATGCATTTTAGGACGATCGGTTGTAGACCTATGGACCTCTTTACTTCGACTCTCTTGGGCCAAGGCTTTTTGTAAGACTTGATTAATGCTCGAAAACTCATAACTTTCTAGCTTCTCTTTAATGTGAGTTTTCAAACCATTAAGAACAAGATCTGCCAAGTCTCTCTCAGTTACCACTAAGCTATAACATCGGTTTTTTATATCTCTAAACCTCTTGACATAATCGGTGACCGATTCATCATGTTTCTGCCTAACCGATGTAAGATGTGACAACTTTAGCTCATTATCGCCGCTATAAAAGTGATCATGAAACTTTTGCTCTAATTGCGACCATAACAGAATTGAGCCATGTGGTAAAGCAGCAAACCATGAAAATGCGGTACCAGTTAAAGATAATGGAAATAAACGCACTTTCAATTCTTCTATGGAACCTGCTTCACCCAACTGTGCTAGATACTGACTCACATGCTCCCAAGTTGTTTTCGTACCCTCACCACTAAATTTAACAAAATCAGGAACCTTATAACCTTGAGGGTAAGAAATTGCATCGAAGTGTTCAGGATAAGGCTTTTGGTACACACGACTCTTTACTTTCGGCTCGTTTCTGAAAGTTTCTAGGAACATCTTATGCAAATCCTCCCTTAATTTAGCTAAAATTGGATCCGAAGTAGATGAAGATGTTTGTGGCAATGACATAGGAGCAACCTGAGTACTAGCTATTGGTGCAACTTGTGGGATGGGCGCCGAACCATAATTCGGCGGGAGACCAAACATGCCTGCGCCTATGGGTGGTGTGACAAAGTGATTCGGCGTTGACGCCGAATTGGGAACACTCATAATAGGATTAGAATATGTAGGTACAGCCACAAGCTAGTTGGTTTGAGTAGGATAAAAATTCAACGGCATATTATATTGTTGTTGCATAGGTGGTGCCGATGAAATAGGTAAAATTGGGCTAGGGTTTTCAGATATACCAACAGTACCACTAGATGATGGAGGCATATTTTTCTGAGTATTAGCACTAGCCACAAAAGAATTGTATGCCATCACATTACCCTTACTAACAAGACTTTCAATCACAGCCACTTGCTCTGGAGAAAAAACTTTACTCACAGTGATTACATCTTGTTCGTCGATGAGGGGAGGAAGATTGACGTTTCTAACCGGAGTGATGTTCCCTTGACGGTCTTTCTTGAAACTTGAAAGAAACGCTTCCAAATCCTCCTCCTCGCGCTTCTTCTTGAGCGCCTCAAAAGCCTCTTCACGCTGCTTCTTGCGCGCTTCATAGGCTTGGCGATGTTCATCCGATAGTTCATCAAGACCAGGCTTAATGATGTTATCGGCGCTAACTTCTGAGGGCTTGGGGAGATCCGACATGGTTGATGATGATTCTTGATATTTCGTCCCCAGCGGAGTCGCCAAAAAGTGTGTTCGCACACGAACACGTCACCGTGTACCTCCAACGCTGAGGGTGATGCACCGCAGCTCACGTCGAAGGAGGCCCACCGGAAGCGCGGTACGCAAGACAATCCGGCGGGCGCTTTTGTAGACCCGAAACCCCACACGCCCGGGAGGGACCCCGTCAGGGCGCGCGGCGGCTATGGGCTGCCCTAGGTCGATTCGCTCACCCCTAGAGCCTCGAGGATCGCTGCCCTTCAACACGAAGAACGAACGAAGAACGAGAGAGAAAGAACAAGGGAGAGATGTAAAAACTAGGGTAAAAAGTAGTATATTGATTTGTCGATTGTGTGTTGTTTCAATCGGCCGTCACCCCCAACATATATAAGAGGCGGCTGGACTTCCCGTACAAGCAAAGGACTTATCTAGGCTTTTCTTACAAGAAAATTACATCAATTCACGTCCAAAACCCTAGTCAAATTCGGACTGGTTTTATCCGAACTTCCCAAAACTGTTCGGTTTAAACTGGCTGTATCTTGCGGGTCCTTTTTGCGGTGGTAAACAAACTCGGATGAAAACAAGCCCAAAAGCAATATTGACTGTTTCGACGAGACGAATAACTTTCATGTTGAACACTTTTTCATCCGAGTCCATATAGATAATTATTTGAGCCCATCTTCAGCATCTGGTCGGATTGGCCCGACAGTTTCTACTGTTCACGGCGGCAAGCTTTCCCGGCAAGGTTACTGTTCAAGGCGGCAAGCTTTCCCCAGCAAGGTTACTGTTCACGGCGGCAAGCTTTTCCCGGCAAGATTACTGTTCAGGGCGGCAAGCTTTCCCCGGCAAGGTTACTGTTCAGGGCGGCAAGCTTTCCCCGGCAAGGTTACTGTTCACGGCAGCAAGCTTTTCCCGGCAAGGTTTTTGAGGCAGTAAATGACCTCGGATGAAAATCTGCCCAAAAGCAAAGTTGACCGTTTTGACGATACGAAAAACTTTCGTGTTGAACGTTTTCCGATTCGATGCCATCTTCTGGGCCAAAACACTCACGCATTACACCAGACACTTGCCAAGACATGTCTGGTCTCCCGCGTCATATTTCGCCTCTTGACAGGGCTGTATTCATATAGCTGTAACTTTTGCATACGAACTCGGATTGAGATGATTTTTATATCAAAATCGACCGATTCGACGAGACGAAGACAATTCATGTAGAGCATTCCTTCATCGGAGGTTGTCCTGGAGGCATAATTGACCAAAAAGCACTCAGGACATCTAAACATGACAACCCCAGTGTAGTTTTGGTCTTTGATAAGACGCCGAATGATTGTGGCCCAATCATCAAAATTGTCCCACTCGGCAAATGTGAAGTTTCTGATGTAAAATACCTTGTCACTTGAGGCCATCTGTATTGCATTTTGCATTGTGCCAAAATCAGGTGTCAACAAACTGCTTCTATTGCTGCAATGTTTCAGGTCCTTGCTTCCCAGATTGTGGCTGTGTGTTTTCCCAAGAATAAATGGGCGCTGGTTTGATGTTTCGTGTGTGTGTGCCCACCTGCTTATTCATTTTCTTATGAAGAATGTTGCGATGTAACGTCTGTGTGTGATTTGGTTTGGTTTGTGGTTATGTGTTTTTTTCTTGTAATAAGGAGTTGTGGTGGGTGTGGTGTGTCTACCACGGTCACACAACCCCATTGGTTGGTGTGATGAGAGTGCTGCTTGCCAAAGACAGACTGTGAAACAACAAATGTAATTCGCGTGTGATTGATAAATTGTTCAGCACCATGTATTTTTCTTGATGTAATCAACCAAGAATTTGTTTATTTGGTTTCATCGTTCAGCACCACGCATGTTTTTTTTAGGGTGCTTTGCTAGTGCACTAGTACGTATGCATTGGGAGGTTTTAGTTGCCAAGTCTCATAGTCATAGCTGCAACCAACTGATGGCATGCGTGTATTTTCATAGTCCTGGTAGATCCTAAGTAGTTTTGCTTCTAAAAGCCTTTGCCATTCCCATTGTACGTATCCAGCGAGTGTATTATTTGTTTCTTGGCTGTGTTGCTATTGTGGTTTCTGTATTAAAATCAGGGGGAGGCCTCTTCTGCGGAGAAAAGGCATCCCTACAACAACTAGCTAGTGAGTTCACCGCTATTTTAGTTATCAGAGCAGGAACCCAATATTGCATTATATATGTTGCCTCTCAGTCTCAAGCAAAGGATTGAAGTTGTGAATTTATGTTCATTTTGGCTCTGCTTCCTGGACAGCACCAACACTAGCAGAGTTTCGGGAACATATATGTTGCTCCCCTCTCGTTCTGTTTCTATCGAGTGAATTGCAAAAAACATCGACACTTTAGGCAAGGTTTGCAGGAACCACACATTTACGGAATTGTGCCCAAAACCACTAATTTTTTCTCTAATTTTTTGCAAAAAACACTAGTTGGCGGCTTTGGTCGTTTTGATGACGATTATGACAGATGGGTCCCGCTTTTGCCGACGTGGCCTAACGGTTCGCAGGCAACTCCGTTAGACAGAGGATTTTACACCGGCACCCTTTTCAGAAAAATTAAAAAGCAATTAAGCCCCTGCCCTCCTCGTCTCTCCACTCTGGAGGCGGAGGCGGACGTACCATAGGCAAAGGCGGGCCGGGCGCCCACCCCCCCCCCCCCCCCCGCCGCCGCCGCTCGAGGTCCAGTCGTGCCCGTGTTCGGCTCACGCGGCAGCTTGGCCGCGGCTGGCCCTCCGGTGCCGGCTGCTGCTCACGCCCGTCGAGGCCGGCAGCGCCACTGCTCCCGCCCGTCACGCCCGTGTTCGGCTCCCCCGGCAGCTTGGTCGCGGCTGGCCCTCCAGCGCCGGCTGCTGCTCCGGCGACGTCCTGCTTTACCACCATGACGCGGTCCGCAGCCTACCTCGTCCATTTCGTCGGGCTTCTGGTGGTGGTGCTGGTACAGGTCCGGACTCTCCGCCGGGGAGCAGGGATGGGGCGAAGCAGCCACCACCACGAGAACCGCCGCGTCATGGGTGTCGGGCGTCGTGGCATTTCGAGGGAGTTACCCGGTGGTGCACGGTGGGAGTGGGGGGCGGGAGGTGGTTAGGGCCGGGGGAGAGGAAGGTGCGGTCGTGGGGGAGGTTGGCTTGAGCGGTGACGAGTGCGCCGGCCGTCGGCGCTGGCCGCGAGCACGCTGCCACCTGACGAGGAGACAGGCGACGGGGTGAGGGTGGGGCTGATTGTTTTTTTCAATTTTGAACAGGGACTGTTTTGTAAATCTGTAAAAATCTCCCGTCTAACACCGTCAACTGTCAACAGTTACGCCATGTCATCATTTATGGGACCCATCTGTCATAATCGTCACCAAAATGGCCAAAGCCGTCAACTAGTGTTTTTTTGCAAAAAATTATGAAAAAAATTAGTGCTTTTTGGCACAATTTCGTAAATGTGTTGTTCCTGCAAACCTTGCCTGAAGTGTCGAAGTTTTTTGCAATTCACTCCAAAAAAAACATTCTAAGGAATTGAAAAGAAGGAATTGCTTTACATAGAGTACAATATGCTTTTACTGGTTTGCATATATAAGTGGTATTGACTGTTACTCAGTCATTCAAAATCTGGATGGATGTTGTCAAGGTCTCAAAGCCAGCCGCTTCCTGGATGAGGCTGGTGGACTCAAAATCATCTAAAAGCTCATGACAATCTTGAAACAGTGCGTCAACTGTCCGAATTACATTCATAGTGCCACAGTAATTTAGGTAGTGCACGATGAGCCGAAAATGCCATTTGGTGGCCGCGCACCATGGAGGCCGAAATCTGTGTCGTCTGCCGTTGTCTTGATGAGCGCCACGCAACCAGCCCGCTGCCGTATTTTAGCGTCACACCCTTTTTACTGTCCCGTATTGCCAGTAAATAAACAGACGACAGCTCATGTAGACGAATCGGGACAGCAGGGCCCGCACAGTTCAAAGGGAAGGAGTCACGTTCCTACCTGTGCGAAGCCGAGAGCCGTTTTAGTCGATCGTTGGGAGAATCCTGCCGTTGCCAATGGCAGTTCTTCTATCTATAGCAGCGACCCTGTCTAGAACAGCCACATCCATTCCCAACTCAAACCCAACTCCATCCATGGCGTCTTCCTCTTCATCGGTAGGATCCAGGAACAGGCGTCGTTTGCCGCTCATCATGTGCCCAGATTGCAGAGAAGCTCGCGTCGAGACCAACATCAGTGGCAAAGAAAATTGCATGCAAACTGAAGATGCGAACAATAGGTGTTGTTTTTGTCTATGCAAATGCACACCCACAATATTCAGAAAACAATGACGACCACGTGATTCACAAACAAGGAGTGGAAATATTTTGCAAACACAAAGTGTTCAAACTAGGGGAGAGCTGCTCACAGCCATACCACATTTTTAGTGTATTTTCTGGATTCTGAAGAATCTGATGACAATATGATTCAGAAACAAGGGCTGGAAGATTTCCAAACTGAAAAAGTTAAACTAAATGTCACCTGCTCACAGCAACACCACAATTTCAGTGTATTACATCTCTTTTTTGCCAATTTGAGATTACTTTTACCACGCTTGCCGCATTGTAGTGTATTACATCATTTAACCAAGGACTCCCCTCTAGAACTGCCTCGGAAAAAAAAAACACGGAACTGCCTCCCGGGCAGCGTTTTGATTTTCGGCCGAAAAAACTAAATTTCGGCCGAATTTCGGCCATCTCGCCTGGGCTCGGTATATGGGCCTTTCGTCCGAATTATTTGGCCCAGTTTGAATTTATTTGCCCGGCCCAGCTTCTAGGGCCTTCATGTTATGCTTCTGCTCATATAAAAGCACGAATGCAAATGTCCCAACCCTAGAATCGCTGTTTTTCCTCTCACTCCTCCTGTGGGCGGCGCCGCCGCTGCGCACAGAACACATCCTCGCCAGCGTAGCTTCTCCGGCGTCCGGCCAACGCGCTCACTAGCCTCCCGCCTTCCTCCACATCTCCTCGCCTCCACCCCATCCAGTTCGTGCCATTCGCTGCTCCAAGACAAGGGCATGGCGCTCGGCGGCTGCGGCAACGAAGCTGATGGTGCACGAGCCAACCATGGAGGCAGTAGCACGGGGCAGCGACAGCAGCATGGAGGGCGTCCTCTTGTTTGGGAAGGTACAAGCTTTCTTGATGCGTATACATCTCAATCAAGTACGTAGATGCAGTTTCAGTTTCAGTACGTAGATGCAGTTTCAGTTTCAGTACGTAGATGCAGTTTCAGTACTTGTGCTTCTTTAGATGAATGAGAGGCTGCAATATCATACAGGGGTAAGAAAAACTCAGTCTTGATGATTTGAACAGAGTAGTGGCATCATTAATCTGAAATACACATGCATCTTGTAGTCACCAAGGATTCTGACAATGTTTTGACTTGGTATATAATCTGAAACGTACATGCATTTGGTAGTCAGAAAGGTTGCCCACGATCTGGTAATAGAAAAGTGGTTACAACCAGTGGCTTGTGCACAAAATTAAAGCTTTTATTATCACATCCAACCACTAGCTTGTATATTTGTAGAAGCATCCTATGTTTGAATCGATCATTTATTTAGATCTACAACGCGTCCAATATAAACTTCAGTTGTGTTTGTGTATTTAACTAAGTAGTTGTTGACCACTGATTAATTTCAATGTCCAGCGGTACTAGAGCATCAGCTTGTATATAAATTATTTATTCCTTAGTATCTAAACTAGATAATCTGTCTGTACTGCTTTTGTTCCTCATTCATATCAGGACACCCTAGTAAGAAAGGTTTGCTTTCTTAGCTGTCTACTCTTTATAACTGACCATCGTTCTTTTGTCATGTGATTTTCAGGTAATGGAACTGCAAATAGGAGTGGCAGCGGCGACCAGGATGCAAATGGAAGTGGTTCCCAAAGACCTTGGAAAGGTATTACGATGCTTTGCTTGGTCACACGATGCTATTGGAACCATGATCTTTATTTGCTAGGTTCAATTAAACTGATGTTTGTAACCTTGCAATGCAGGACTTAAAGACAATAACTTATATGATCCTTGGAACCATGCATGGCCGTATTATGGGGGTTTTGATTGCACGTTCTGCAGCCTAAAGCACAAAGGTGGAGGTGCAACCCGTGTCGCGGAGCACCTTGGTGGTATTGTAGGTAATGTGAGGAGCTGCCCCAATGTGCCAAGAAATGTGAGAGATGCAATGAGAGAGTGCCGGGATGAATCAAGGAGGAAGAAAAGAGACAAAAAAAATAGCAGGCTGAGAATTGAAAGAAATATTATGGAAGGGTTGTATAAAAAAGGAGGGGTGGTTAACGTACCAGATGATGATGAAGAAGAAATTCAGATGAATATTAGAGAAGCATTGCGTGACCCGAATGTCTCTCGCAGAATTGAAAGGAGAATTGGCAAGGGGGGTGTGGGTGATGTGCATATTTCTGTTGGTTAAAGGAGTATCAGCGCCTATTTTGACAGGCAATTATCTAGCAACAAAGTATCTATGCAGTCCAAGATCAGTAGTGCTTTGGATCCTAATTCAAGAGATGCACTTGGTCTAGCTTGGTCCAAGTTTTTTCATGCCAATGATATTGCTGGACGTAAAGCTGATTGCCCATACTTTCGAGCTGCTGTGAAGATCACTCAACAATTAGGGCCTATTCCTATACCAACCGCGAAGGAGATTGATGGGCCATATTTGGAGGCCAACTATGATGAAGCTAATTCGTTTCTTCAAAAATTCAAACAAGACTGGAAGAACTTTGGTGTGACTCTTATGTGCGATTCTTGGACTGGTCCTACAGGAATGAGCATCATAAACTTCATGGTGTATTGTAATGCACGAATGTTCTTCCTCAATACCATTGATGCATCTGGACAAACTCAGAATTCAGGTTACTTCTTCCTTCTCTTCTTAGCACTTTACTTGCTTCTTGAATAATTGGATCTGTCCTACAATTGTCTTATGTTCTTAAAATATTTGCTTTGTTCTAATTAGGTATGTACATATGTTATTACAATATTGTTCTTGAATACTTGGATCTGTCCTATAGTTGTTTTATGTTCTCAATGCCTTGTTCTCATTAGGTATATATGCATTTTACGTATGTTATTACAATATTGTTCTTGAATACTTGGATCTGTCCTATAGTTGTTTTATGTTCTTAATGGCTTGTTCTCGTTAGGTATATATGCAATTTACGTAATTTTGCAGACTTTATCTATAGAGAGATTGAAAAGGTTGTCGAAGAGATAGGGCATGAGCATATAGTTCAAATAGTAACCGATAATGGATCCAATTATAAGAAAGCTTGCAAAACCCTTATAGAAGAACCAAAATACTCTCATATTGTTTGGCAACCGTGTGCGGCCCATACCGTCAATCTTATGCTAAAAGATATAGCAAAATTTCATGAGGTTGATGTGATAGTCAAGAGTGCCAAGACAATCTGTAGGTTCATGCATAAGCACAATAACCTCCATGATAACATGAAGAAGAACATAGGTGGTGAACTAATTAGACCAAATGCCACCCGTTTTGGGACTGTCTTCATGTTCCTTGAGAGTTACCATTCAAAGAAAGATAAATTTAGGGAGTGGATGGTTTCAAAGGATTGGAAGGAGTGTCAGTGGAGGTATGAGCCTGGGTATGTGTTTGCTGAAGAGTGTTTGTCTAGTAATGTTTGGTGGAACGCACTAGAGTGGGTATTGAGTTCATTGAGGCCACTTTATACGGCCATGAGGTATGCTGATACACAAAAACAATGCACACTTTCTGGCTTCAAAAAAAGCATGATGCTTGCTATACAAAGGATGGAAGCCCATCTTGGCCCTACATCAAGGTTCTACCTTTCGTTCATGCGCAAGGTGGGCAAGAGGATAGATGCAATGGAAGAAGATACATTTATGGTTGCAGGTAGTGATAAATGATTCGGCCTTCGCAATTTATGTTTCTCTTTTTTCTGTTCTTTAACTCATGTGGCTCTATTGTTTTTCAGCTGTTGTCCTTGACCCATATACACATTACAAGCTGAACCTTTGCAACCACACAGATTATGCCACTTCACTAACAGATGCGATAGCGAAGATATTAGACCCAGTGAGTGCTCTTTCAGCCATTGATGAAGTGAGCAAGTTCAGGGAGTGCCAAGGGAGGTTTGGGACCAGATTGGCAGAAGAAGCTGCGGCGAGAATGGAGCCAAGTAAGTTATGGTGTTTTAGTTTTAGAATTTCCATTTCCTTTTGGTTTGCATTCCTGAAAATTTCATTGGTGTTATCTTGCAGCCCAGTGGTGGTTTCAGTTTGGAGGGGATGTTCCTGCATTGCAGAAATGTGCAATGAGAATTTGCTCACAATGTGTCTCCTCTAGTGGGTGTGAGAGAAATTGGAGCGCTTTTGCTTTGGTGCACACAAAGCAAAGAAGTCGTCTTCTATATGACAAGCTCCACAAGCTAGTTTCTGTACGCTACAACTTAAAGGTATAAACCATCACTTTTACTTTCTACTTTGTGTTGTCCTTGCATGTCATATAATTTACTTGTTTACTATTCAAACCTTGAAGATACGTGCTGAAGAAGATCAAGAGAAAGAGAGAGATATAGATAAAGAAATTGATCCAAGTGCATTGCTAATGGATACCACAATGTTTGATGAAACAAACCCAATAATGGAGTGGCTGAATGAGGATGTAGAGGATCCAATTGTGGATGGAGCTGATGCAGCTAGTGCTGTTTTTGAGCAAATAAGGCGCCTCAACTCAAGCAGGAAGGCGTCTTATGTTGGTTCAAAGGGTAATAACAAGAAAAGAAAGAGGAATGATGATGATGAGAATGAGTTTCTTGAAACTGAGAGTGAGGATGATGAAGAAGAGAATGAATATGTTGATAATGACATTGAGGATGATGATGGGGTGAGTGAGGATGATGAGGATGGTGAACAAGATCAGCTAGAGACACAAATGCAACTTGAAGAAGAGACACAAGTACAAGTTGAAAAGGAGGCACCAACAAGCACTGGCCATTTGGAGACTAGATCTGGACGACTTATTAGGAAGAAGACCAAGAACGTCAACAGCCTCTACTCGTAAATTTGGTAAGTCTCTTCTTTTTGGTGTTTCTGATTCAGGTTTGTTACTTAGAAAAATCTAGCTTGATGTATATGTTCAAAGCGGCTGATCTTTAAATAGCTTGATGTATATTGCTTTCTTTAAGTAGGTTGATCTTTAATTGTTCTCGTGCTCTAATGTTTATGCTCACTGTGTATGATTAGTACTGCTGTTCTAATTGCTCACCTAGTAGTGTTGCTGTAATTGATACTTATCTTCTTGTATTGTTGCTATAATTGCTACTTATCACATACCAGTGATGTTCTAGTTGCTACCAATCACTCAGTAGTGTTGTTCTAATTGCTACTTAACACAGTATTTTAGTTGCTACTTGGAACTGCTAGTTACTTAGATGTATGCACTCTGTATCGTGACCCTTCCTCTGTTTCTCCAAACCAGAAATGGCACATGAGCAAAGGATATCAAGAAGCTTTTGGATGTTGGGAAGCTTGGAGCTGATGCTTCAAATAAGCTGATGGTTGTCTTTTGGAGATGTTTCTATGTTTAATGCTTTAAAGTCTTTTTGTTGTACTGGACTATTTAAACTTTGAACTATGCTGTGATGGTTGAACTGATGCTGGACGGTTAAGGGTTTATGTCAGAGGCAACTTTATAACTAATGTGTGCCTGTTATGTTGGACTGTTAAGGGTTATGTTGGAGGCAATTTTATAACTAATGTGTGTCTGCTATGTTGGATTGTTAACTGTTATGTTGGAGGCAACATTATAGCTAATGTGTGCCTGTTATGTTGGGCAGATTCAATTTTCTTAATCCCTAGAGCTTATTTGCTAAAGTTTATAAGATCTCTCCTGATGGTTGTTGTGCTGATATGTTTTGCTCTATTTTATTTAAAGTTTTGTTCAAATTTCGGCCGAATTTCGGCCAAATTTCGGTCAAATTTTGGCCAAATTTTCAAATTTTGATTTTGCAATTTCGTCCGAGATTTTGCCGAATTTTTTGAAATTCCCGAAATTCGGCCATTTCGGCCAAGGACGAAAAAAAACACAAACCGAAAATCATTTCACTGCTCCCGGGTCGCTTAGGGCGACTCCGGAGGCGCCGCCGCCGGGACCTTCGAAGGCCCTTCCCCGCCTCCCCGTTCACCACGCCGCCGCCGGAGGAGGCCGTCCCACGGCGGACGGCGGCGGCGGGGCTTGTCCACTCGTATTTTTCTTTCTCTGGCCTTTCGGTCTTCAACTCAACCCTTCCAAGATTTCTTCCGATCTGATCATCTGCCGTCCTGCATCCCGGCCTACCGATCGGGCTGCGGCCGTTCTACGTCGGCGGCATCGCGATCTGGCCGCCAGTAGCCTCATGATCTGGCAGGCCGCGCGCCGGCCTTTGGATCTGCATCTTCACCGATCATGGCTGCGTCGTACAAGATGCGCGGCAAGATGCGTTCGTCCACGCCTCATGCATGCCAAGCATGCAGCGCATGTATATTGCTGGGCTGGATGTATGTCTCTTCACCATCAGGGCCATGCACATGCACTCAGTGCCTGCATGGAGAAGTTCAGCGGCCGGCTAGCCTGCCGGCGCACCACGCCCCTGTGCTGACATCGGGCACTGGGTGTGCTGTTGGTGACCCTCTCCCGTGGTTCGGTGCCGCCCGATCGACGGGCAAACTGGTCTCGGGTGTGATGCCGCCATGGGATGGCTGCACGCCGAAGCGACTTGATTTCTCCGGTCTTCCTCATTGGAGATCTATACGGATTGGCGTCCCTGGATGTCTAGATCAGAAGATTCCAGTCGCGCGCACTCGCATTATCAGCCATCATGGCTTCAAGGGGTGCGGCGCGAAACTTCGCTTTATTATTTAGTCATGGGACATCTCTAAGTCAAGATTCCCAAGGCAATGATAGAGGCGAAAAAAGTCATGGCGCCTGCGATTGGAGGTGTTGAAGCGTTGGCGGAATGGTTTATTGGATGCGTTGAAGATTGTGTGCTAGGTGTTTGGTGACTTGCAACAGCGGCCTCGGCAAGCGGGGGCGGCAATTGCAAATTTGGTGGTGCTCCTCGAGTACTGAGTTTCGATTCCCAGGGTGAAAACCCAAGGTCTAGTCTTTACTGGTTGTCCTGGCAATGACCTTGTTGAAGGCATTGTTTTTGTGGGAATTCAAACTTTCTCCAGGGTGAAAACTCAAGATCTTCGATCAGGTAACGACAACGCTTGTGCATTGTTTCCTTCTTGAAGGCGGTACTTTTGGAGAACCTCTTTTGTAATCCGAGTGTTGTTTTCGGTGGTGGTTAGAGTGTTGTTGTTGCTAGTGATTGATTACCATGTCAGGGTCTTTTTTTCTTCAGTTCTCTTTATTTTCTTTTTTGGCTGTCTGTATCCGTGATGTCTTTGGACATCTTGTTGGTACAGAGGCCGGGTGTAATTGGTATCTTCGCGATATTAATATATTCCCTTTGTCGAAAACCAAGGACTCGGCAACAGTGTCACAACACACAAAACAAATCACACCCATAGCAGCATTATAGTGCAAACTTGACAAATGTGGATTTTCTAGAGTAAACAAACTAAACTTTTAGACACAGGCTATTCTAAAATCCGTCTCGAAAGTCTGGTTGGGGCATGTGTTCCTCCTATGACCTCGTAAGCTGCATCTGGAGCATCGAGGCGACTTCCTCGGCGCCTTTGGAAGATCTTCTCGTTGCGGACATTGGTACTCTTCCGACCTTGACCTTTGTAGATAGAACAGAACTTAGACCTCTTAGCTGGTTGCTCATATGGTGCTTTGTCGCCAGTTGTGCTAGGGCGTCCAGCTGGTCTTAGTTGCATCATTTTCTGATTGCTCGCGGTTAAGCTTCCCACATAGATTCTTCATAGACCTTTTGGTGAACGTCACCTCTTTCACTGATCCAAAAAAACTGCCCACAACACTGTAAACCTTGCTTATGCTTACATTGCTTTCCCTCAGCTGTTTCACAAGGTCCTCTGTGTGTCTATCTATCTACCGATGAGACTTCCAGTATAATTTCTCCATACAGTTGACAGAAAGTTCATGGTTGTGCTCTGCCCTGTGTTCGCAAACGTACCGTCCTTTATCATCTGACCTGAGGATCCTCATCATGGGTCATGGCAGTACACCCGAAAAGTGTGGAATGCCTGTTTGATTGCAACGGTTTACCCTGTGCAAGGATTCAAAAAAATTGCGTAAGTTTTTCTTCATATTCAACAGCTTGTTCAAGAAATCTAATACATAAAACATTCAGTGCAGCTTTTACGTTATGAGTGCTTTACTGCTTATTGCACACGGCGTTGGGTTAATAGGCGCTTCACTGTTTTGTTATTTTAGAATGTTCATCTTTTATCTCTTTAAGCGCCTATACAAGCGTCTTGCAATGGATATGCTTTGAGAGGACCACCGATAATAATCGAGAAGGAGGAGATGCAGCCGTGCATGTCACTAGCTACGTGATTAGGATCCTCAATAGAAAGAATAGACAGTGTGAAAGACATGTGTGTGTGTGGGGTCGAGAGATAATATGTGGCGACACGCGGTCAAGCTAGCATCCACGATAGTCGGAGCTTTTCAAGTGTAGCGTCTCCCTGATTAATCAGCTGGTGCTGTTAGAGGTGTTTGGTTCGCCGATTTGTAACGTCATCTGTTTACGCTGGTAAGGGATAACGTTGAATCTTGTTTGGATCGACCTGGCCGTAATGAGATAACGCGGTATCAGGTCCCAGCCAAGTTGTAATCTCATTACGCCCAATATGCTGTGTAATCGGAAACCGCCGCACGATGCTTCTTCCGTCTGCTCTGTTTCCTCCGCATGAAGCGCCACGAACTGATCCTCTCACCACATGCTACCGCCGCACGATGTCCGTATATGCTGGCCGCCGTTCATCGTGGACTGCGCTGCGCCGGGAAGGGCGTGATTTTTTGTGGAGGCCGGCGCGGACATCGCCGTCGACGAGCTCAGCGACGCGGGGTGCCCGCCGTTCCTGTTCTTCGAGGAGTTCATCGGCGACCACGTCTACAGGGCGTCGCCGCCGGGCGTGCTGCTCGCGGCGGTCGACGACGAGCCCCTGGTGTCCGTAGGCCGCCGGACTTCCCACTGCATCAGCGACGTTCCAGGTGTGGCGCCCCTCTGCGTCAGCCCATGCCAGACCCAGAGAGAGCCCTGCCATGGCTGCCCTTTTGAGATTTGTTAGCTTTTTTTTTCAGCAGGTGTGGCGCCCCTCGATTACGTTACAGTCCGCTACCAAACAAGTTTGAGTTTCGATCGTTTACGTTTACGGTACCAGCGTAACTCCATTACGTTTACGTTTGCGGTGTTTCTCTCGAACCAAACACCTCAGTGTGTGGGTAGATCGTACGTGGAGATATTTTGTGGCTTTGTCAGGCTATCAAGCGTCCATGGCAACTGGTCCCGCACTGGAAATGCACGTATTTGTGATCGAATGGTGGAGAGTGTAGCGTCTTTTGGACGAGCTGTAGTCATAGTTTAAAAAACAAAACCGGACCGGTAATCCAACATGTGACTCTATCGGTTCAGTTTTTTACTGTTTGGACCGCCGATTCGATTATCTGTTTTTTAAGGCATGAAATAATATGTATTTTAGCAATAAATACATCACTCAATAAATAATAAAGTGTGTAATCACATGGCAGAGTTACTAGGAACTACATGATAATAATATACATGATAATCCGTGCTGCCCCAAGCTTGCAGTTTGACAAGGAAATGCAACACATTCAAACTTCCACGCAGTTACCAAATACTATCAATTAACAAATACTAGTAAGTTACTGCTCTTATTATTTATCAACTTTTCTCAACAGGAAGGCAAAAACAACAAACTTCAGTTGTTTATTCACATACAGGCACAAGTTCACAATTAACATATGGATTATGGATGCTGGGTAGAAAATAGATGAATGGGGAGACACGAGGCAGAGAAGAGAAGAGATCTTACCAGCGTCGGCCCTAAGGGAATCCTGGTTTGCAGCGGAGGGAGCAAGGTGCACGTCGGGCCTCTGGTATCCTGGTCATGGCGTCTTGCTGGTCGGCTGGTCCCATTAGTAGAAAAAGGGTCATTTGTCCCGGTTCGTAAGGGCCTTCTTTCTCGGTTTTTGAACCGGAACTAAAGGTCGTTATTGAAGCCCTTGGCCTTTAGTCCCGGTTCTTACACGAACCGGGACAGATGGACCTCCATGTGGCCGCTGCGGCCAACCCAGGCAGGGGGGCCTTTTGTTCCGATTGGTGACATCAACCGGGACCAAAAGGCATCCACGCATCAGCAGCTCGCTGGAGCTGAGGTTTTTATTTTTTCTGAAAGGGGCTGGTTTAATGGTTTTGGGGGTTAATTTAGGTTGTTATTAGCTAGCTAATAGAGAGAAGTTTGCTCTCTTATATCTCCGTGCTTGGTTTACCAACGCTACTGCTATGCCTGAACATGGCTTAGATTGAAGTGAAGGCAACATGTGATGCATATCGAAAGTAATACTAATCCTAACTTAGATCAAGTTTTGGATTGTACTACTTTCGACATGCAGCACATGCATGTTGTCTTCACTTTAATCCAATCCATGTTCATTTCACCTGCTGATATATAATAACTCTTCATGCTCGCATCATGCATCATCATATATAATAACAAGTCCTACTAATCATCATCATACAACTTCTACTCGTTATTAATAACAAGTCATACGATCATCATCCTCATAGTCATCGAACCAACCCTACTTAATTTTCTTAGCACATGATCATCAGTATTAGGTAGGACCTAAATACCCTATTTAAGGTAAAATAGCAGAAAACAATATAGACCCTGACTCTCCATTATGGAGAATGGAGATCATCCTGTCTCCAATTCTTGCGCTTCGCTTCCTTTTGCTTCCGACCTCCTTATGACTGTCCATCCATTTTTTTCCATTTTTTGATTAGCATGTATCCACTTCTTTGAGAAATCCGTTATGGACAGTTGAGATTCGTAGGATGACCTGGATATATGCACACGAAGGCTGCATAGTTAGCAATGATGTACACAATCCTCTGGGATTCTCTGTTGAAAAAATAGTAATAACTTCATAGTTAGCAATGATGTACTAGTTTTAGAAGTATGCAAAAGATGCACGGATGTCGTAATAGTAAATACCTTACCAGGGTATCTCCATGGTAGTTATCGTAGTTCAATACGTGCACTAGTGGCACATATTGACCATAATGTTGAGGAGTTTGACTGTAGATATTGTAATTCTCAATATCAGTACAAAATCCGACCAGATGATTTTTCTCATGATAAGTTAATTCGGAGCCATCGGTGTAGTGGGTTTTGTCTACCATGTTCCGCACATTATTTGAACAATCAAAATAAGCTGTCAACGGAAATAAGTTGTCAACTATTTTGAAATAAACAATATAAATTAGCTAATAACTATGTTTGAGAAACTCACATAGCGGTAGAATTGGAGGCGTATCAACAAGGACCCAAATGTCCATATTGTCTTGCTCGATTTCAGGATCACCAAGATCCATGGTGACAAGCATACCCTCATCAAAACCATACCATCGTGCAAAGTGCTTCCCATTTTTTGCAACCAAAATGGGTTACGGTCTCAGAATTGTACATCTTTACTTCAAAATCCACACCATGATGGGTCATTAGGTGAATTTTCTTTGTTTCGAAATTTTTATGGTCTTCAAAACCCATCCTCTCCAAGACATAGCATCTTGCATGGCATGGGTTAAGCTAGTCGAATTGTAAAAGATGAAAAGTACACGTTGAAATATTTGAAGTCGTGCTTAATTACGAAAAAAATAACACTTGTCGTCATTGTGTACCATTTCAACATCAAAGGTCTCCTCTAGCTTAACGTTGAAGCGCCGATCTTCGTCCAGGTGAGGCCTGCCACACAGACCTCGGTCGTCGTGGCACCAGTCGCACTCCCCCGGGAGACTTTCGTCGTCCGAGTATGACATCTACCATTCTTAAGAAGTTACTCCCCACTACATGGTATTCTCTTGACATGCAAATGCTCCAACTCAGCATGCCATGTCATCAGGTAGCAACCAATCAAAAATCATGTGATGCAATATATTTCTTTCTTTGGCGTGTAGTCGTCTCCTGGTAACAGAAGCGATCGCTTTCGCCTTCCGTAACTGACGGGTGATCCTACAGTTTTTTCTCTTCCATGGGCCATGGTTACTCCCAATTCCCAAACAATAAAAATCCACTAACAGCCGCATCCCGCTCCTCTCTCCATCCCTTCATCTTCATCTCTCCACGTCCTTATCTACTCTCGCCGTCGGGTGCTTCGCGGCGCAACCAGCCCACCCGCACCAATCAGTGGTAGCAGCGGTCGACAACAGCCACAGGGCAGCCGCTCGCTCGCCTGGTAGCCAATGGATAGGTCTTCGCGCTTGGCTGGACAGCCCCCGAAGTTCTTAGATTGTTTCAATGGTGCTCCCGCTGCCTACCCACATGATTCCCTAATGAGTTCTTGCCGTATTGTTTTTCATACTATTTTCAATCTGATTTTCTTCATGGCGATGACACGGTTGATGGAGGAATAGGATTGCTCCGGCCGTGGCTTTAGTCTGGCGTGCAATGGCGCTGTATGGGCGGATGAATTCCGTCCCATGCCATCCGCCCAGATGCGTGACGGGACCATGTCTTACTCTACTGCCGAGGCTGCACGATGGCACACACATGAGTAGGCATGGCCGTCTCACACGGCCGGAATAGTTGATTGATGGTGAGGCCTGTTGATGATAGACACACCTTCATCCATCTTCAGCGGCCCTAGCAGTCCTGCTACCCCCAGCCCTGGCGATCACAGCCGTCGTATCGATGACTCTGTCAGGTTGCGCATAAGTTCGTCAGGTTATGTGTCCACAAGAGCCGATTCATCTATAGGCCCCCATATGAACGGTCAACGCCCGTCAGGTAATCTGTACAAAAATGCTAATTTGTCTCAAACATACTGCAGTTTTTGTTTTAATTCTACCATGTTCTCTTAGATCGATTACTAATATTAACGTTTATTTTTCTTTCATATTCTTTAACTATGCGTGTGCAATTGGTACCCTTTTGTTTTACCTCAAACTGAATATTTGTGCAGATTAATGAGGTCGTGCTGCTAGCAATCCAATATTTATGGTCTCTTGATAGAGAAAATAGAAACTAGATACTGCATCCAAGTTTTGTTATGCAAATGGTTGTACCGTGTTCTTTTAGAAAATGCTACTAACAGTAGCTCTGAGAGAATGATGTCATCCACAACCTCTACACCGAATGTATTTGTTGGTCAACAAATTTTGGGTATAAAAATTCAGTAGAGGTCAGAATATTACTTATATCATCAGTTTCTCATATGTTTTCCTGGTATTTGACTACAACAGAATAATTAATGTTTTATTGGATATTGTGTTTTAGCCCACAAAAGGCAGTTCACAGTCATTGTATTTTCTGAACTTTCTCACTGAATTGTCTTGAGCATTGAAAGCGGATGCAAAGTAGAATGTGCCAGTACAACTCTGACATAATCCCATGCTGAAGCTGAAGATGTGGCTTTTCATGAAATTTTGTTCTTATAAATACCTTTTTTATTTTACAAAGGCAAAAACAATTTGAATTAAACGCTCTTATATTTCTTTATAGAGGGAGTACTCTAAGTCATGGTGCAAGATGAAGGTGTATGTTCTCTGACCTTTACATTATTTTCTTATGTAGTTTCCGTAGCTCTTCATGTATGAGGCTTATTGATCATTATGTCTTTCCCACATATTGTAGGATAGAAATTGAAGCATTGTGTCCATTCATTTATTTGAATCATTATTTGAGAGCAAGGGGACATCTGTACCTTTTTGTTCAATATAAAGTGTACTCCAGTTCCACTTTCTGGTATGCCACTTCTTAAGCCTTTCCTCGAACCCCTCTTCCTTAGATTGATCATTATCCTATTATGTCTTGAGGTCTCATAAACTCGATTTGTAGCATACATGTATATTTAGTTCTGGTGTTATGACACTCTAAACCCTAATCGTGCTTTAACATGATTTATATATCAAACTGGTTATTAAATTTTCATGTTATTTGCAATTCTCTTAAGTTTGCCAATTTGTGTTGTTTCATGATTTACTTCAGGAGACTAACAACTCTCTTCCCTTTTTAGGTGAACAACTCTTATGTTCTGTTTGGCTACCTTTTTTGGACCAGGCCATAAGTGACCATCAAATTACAAACTTGCTCAAGAATTTTTCACCCAAAAAAACATCCCTAGCTATAGTAGTCCTTTTCTTGCAATTTAATTAAGTATATTCTTTCGTCGCACAATAAGAATTGTTGCCCTTTCATAAGAAATTATGTATTCAAGTAAGTTCCGTATAGCACATGATTAACTTTTTTTCTTTTGCGGGGAGTAACCCAAGATTATATTGATTGAAAAATATGTATTTGTGTTTGCGGGATGAACATCTATTCATTTTTGAGGAAAAAAATTCCTATATACACACCAAATTGATTATTGGTATTTCCGCGGCAACGCACCGGGTATCATCTAGTTTCCTATGTTCATAATTCAAATATTAAACATCTACAATCAAATATATGTACTAAAAAACCGAAGTTAGATCATTATTATTCATCACGGGTTGACTATTGGTCTGTCGAGTCTTTTCTTGAAAACTCTCAGCTCACGTGCTGTATACATTCGACCGTTGGTGATGATCGCTCCTCCTTTCATCCCCGAGTGCATTACACCAAAATGTCTAGCACCTGGGAATGAAGGAGAAGCGACCCCCACGACAACAGTCGGGATTCTTCGTCCTCTCATATATATATATGGTGGAACTCTCCCTCACTGATTCCTCTCTGACATTTGCGACCGTCGGTGATGGTAGCTCCTCCTTTCGTTCCCGAGTGCATTACACCAAATTGTCTAGCACACGGGAACGAAGGAGAAGCTACCCCCACGACAATAGTCGGGATTCTTCGTCCTCTCATATATGGTGGAGACTCAATAGACTTAAAGTCAACCCGAAATATCGTTTAATTATCTTTCTAAAACCGGTTGATGGCTGGTCTCACCTCGAGGTCGGAGGGGGTCGGTGACGGGGACGACGGCGGGGATGATGGAGGGGGGCTCCTAGATTTCTGCGAAAACAAAAACCCTATAAGCTATCAACTAATCATATGCATACGCCTTGCATAGTGGTCTCCAATTTGAGCATTCAAAGTAGGAGTAGTTTTCCAATTTGAGCATTCAATAAGCAAAATCAAAGCACAAATAAAGTAGTATTCAAATTAGGATGCATTCAATTATAAGCAAAACTACATCATCTCCATGCGTCCGTACATCATTGAATATTATCACTAATACACCTCGAATACATATAGTACATCTAGAACCGTAGCGCCCGACGGGTATCGGCGTGGGCGGTGGACACCCAAAGAGAAGGAACCATCACAGGATCATAGCTCCACTGAGATCCCTGAAGAACCTGCCAGGTATTGTCGAACCTGCCCTCCAACGCAACCATGTAGCGACGGACGTGCTCGTCCTCCTCGCTGACACGGTGATGTACCACCTCCGTAGTGTCCGGAAGCCTCGGCACTGACACTGGCACACGCGACCACTAGCAAACAAGGATCGGGTCAATGACGGGCTGACTCCTCATCAACCTACGCCCACCGAAAGGTAGCACCTCCCAAAACCAGCCCGGCAGAGCCCAGTCCCGGACATGGCCCCTCTGATCAAGCCGGCCTCCTCCGCCGAGTCGACGACGAGATGCGGGATTGGCATCGTCGGCGTCGATGTGGGAATAATTGCTTTAACTAAAAAAAGAAACTAGTTCTATTAATTTTCTTGCTAAAAATAAACTACTTCTATATTAAAATAAACTAGTTTTGTTAAATCAACAAGTTCAACTACTAAGCACTTACTATAAATAGAATAAAGTAGTACTTACTAAAAATAAACTAGTTTAACTAGTTCTATTACTTTTCTAACTAATTCTATTAAACACTTTCTCTTCTTATTCTATGAACAAAATTACAACAGAAAAAAAATCATAAAAATTCTATGAACAAAAGAAAAATTATATGAACCAAATTACAAGAGAAAAAATCATAAAAATTCCATGAAAAAATTGACATATTCTTTGCATATATATGAACACACAAAAATTTCATTATTCAACAATAATATCACAAAAAATCTATGAACAGAAAAAAATTCTAACTTTTGCAGATTCATTTATGAACAAATTACAACAACTCAACTAACTACACATCTAAATTTACTACACATCTAAAATTAGGAAAATTCATATGAGCTCGTACTGCGCAAGGGGGCGGCGATCGACGAGGAGGCAGGGCATGGGGGCGACGGTGAGGGGTGCGGCGACGGCGACGGTGAGGGGCGCGGCGACGGGCGACGAGGAGGCAGGGGGCAGCGACGGTGAGGGGCGCGGCGACGGGCGACGAGGAGGCAGGGGGCGCGGCGGCGACGGCGTCTGGGCGGCGCGTGACGGCGTCGGGGCAGCGTGGGACGGCATCGGAGGCCGGGCGACGACGACGACGGCGAGGCGCAGAGGGGCAGCCTGGCAGCGTCGTCGGGGCGGGGAAAGATGAACCGAATGAAAAATTTCACAAGTGCTAGTTATATAGATGAAGCATTGGTCCCGGTTCGTGACCTTTGGTCCCGGTTGGTGGCACCAACCAATACTAAAGGGGTGCATTGGTACCGGTTCGTGGCATGAACCGGTACCAATGCACCCCTTTAGTACCGGTTGGTGCCACCAACCGGGACCAAAGGCCCTGTGCTGTTGCGCCCGCGTCAAAAGTTTAGTCCCACCTCGCTAGTTGAGAGGGACGCGCAGTGCTTTATAAGCCCCACTACCGCACCCCTCTCGAGCTCCTCTCTATTGCAGGCTTACGGGCCTAATTGTCACTGCTATGCCTGATGGGCCTACTGGGCCTTCTGCGGGCCTGAATCCTGGCCCATCGATGGGTTTCTAGTCGTATTCGGGCCGTGGTGGCCCAGTAGGTGGCATATTTTTTATTTTTTGCCTGCTTTTTGTTTCTTTTTTGCTTTATTTATTTTGTTTTGTTTCTACTTACAACAAAAACTTATTTATTTTAGTTGCAACAATTTTATATAATTTTAGATTCAATAATACTAGAGGTTGCTTATAATGTTTTGAAGTGAAAATACTTTGATAATTTTAGTTTCATAAATTTTATTTATGTTATTAAAGTTTATTTTATTTTGTTTCTAGTTATATATTTTATTAAATTTTATATTATTCTGTTTCTAATTATTTATTTATTTTATTTGTTATTTTTTATTCACCATTTTTCATCTATTTACTGATTAATTTGAGCTATAAGACCCTAAAATTGGAAAGAATTTCAAATGAACTCTGAAAAGGTTGAAAGTTGGCATAGTATCATCATTTCATCCACATAGCATGTGCAAGAAAGTTGAGAGGGTTACGGCAAAAACTGGATGCACTTCGTGTATAAAACGGACAATGTCTTTCGAAGTGTTAGGATTTCATACAGAAACTCGTCTGTTACAAAGGGATTTCATTTTTTAAAAAATTTATTTGAACTCCTGACTTTTTGTGTGTTCAAAATGCACCATTCAAAGCAACATCAACAATTTTCAACCTTTTCTGACTTCATTTGTTATTTTTCATGCATTTACTGACTATTTTGAGCTATAAGACCCTAAAATTGAAAAGAATTTCAAATGAACTCTGCAAAGGTTGGAAGTTGACATGGTATCAACATTTCGTCCACATAGCATGTGCAAGAAAGTTGAGAGGGTTACGGCAAAAACTGGATGCACTTCGTGTACAAAATGGACAATATCTTTCGAAGTATCAGGATTTCATACGGAAACTCGTCTGCTACAAAGGGATTTCATTTTTTTAGAACTTATTTGAACTCCTAACTTTTTATGTGTTCAAAATGCACCATTCAAAGCCACATCATCAATTTTCATCCCTTTCTGACTATATTTGTTATTTTTCATGCATTTACTGATTATTTTGAGCTATAAGAGCCTAAAATTGAAAAGCATTTCAAATGAACTCCGAAAAGGTTGAAAGTTGGCATGGTATCATCATTTCATCCACATAGCATGTGCAAGAAAGTTGAGAGGGTTACGGCAAAAACTAGATGCAATTCGTGTACAAAACGGACAATCTCTTTCGAAGTATCAGGATTTCATACGGAAACTCGTCTATTGCAAAGGGATTTTATTTTTTAAAACTTATTTGAACTCTTGACTTTTTGTGTGTTCAAAATGCACCACTTAAAGCCACATCATCAATTTTCAACCCTTTCTGACTTCATTTGTTATTTTTCATGCATTCACTGATTATTTTGAGCAATAAGACCCTAAAATTAAAAAGAATTTCAAATAAACTCTAGAAAGGTTGAAAGTTTGCGTGGTATCATAATTTCATCCGCATAGCATGTGCAAGAAAGTTGAGAGGGTTACTGCAAAAACTGGATGCACTTCGTGTACAAAACAGACAATCTCTTTCGAAGTGTCGGGATTTCATACGGAAACTCGTTTGTTATAAAGGGACTTCATTTTTTAAAACTTATTTGAACTCCTCACTTTTTCTGTGTTAACCCTTTCTGACTTCATTTGTTATTTTTCATGCATTTACTGATTATTTTGAGCTATAAGACACTAAAGTTGAAAAGCATTTCAAATGAACTCTGAAAATGTTGAAAGTTGGCATGGTATCATCATTTCATCCACATAGCATGTGCAAGAAAGTTGAGAGGGTTACGGCAGAAACTGGATGCACTTCGTGTACAAAACGGACAATCTCTTTCGAAGTGTCACGATTTAATACGGAAACTCGTCTATCACAAAGTGATTTCATTTTTTAACTATTTGAACTCCTGACTTTTTGTGTGTTCGAAATGCACCATTCCAAGCCACATCATTAATTTTCAACCCTTTCTGACTTCATTTGTTATTTTTCATGCATTTACTGATTATTTTGAGCTATAAGACCCTAAAATTGAAAAGCATTTCAAATGAACTCTGAAAAGGTTGAAAGTTGGCATAGTATAATCATTTCATCCACATAGCATGTGCAAGAAAGTTGATCAGGTTACGACAGAAACTGGATGCACTTCGTGTTCAAAACGGACAATCTCTTTCGAAGTGTTAGGATTTAATACGGAAACTCGTCTGTCACAAAGGGGTTTCATTTTTTAAACTATTTGAACTCCTGACTTTTTGTGTGTTCAAAATGCACCATTTCAAGCCACATCATCAATTTTCAACCATTTCTGACTTTATTAGTTATTTTTCTTGCATTTACTGATTATTTTGAGCTATAAGACCATAAAATTGAAAAGCATTTCAAATGAACTCTGAAAAGGTTGAAAGTTGGCATGGTATAATCATTACATCTACATAGCATGTGCAAGAAAGTTGAGAGGGTTACAGCAAAAACTGAATGCACTTCGTGTACAAAACGGACAATCTCTTTCGAAGTTTCAGGATTTTATATGGAAACTCATCTGTTACAAAGGGATTTCATTTTTTTAAACTTATTTGAACTCCTGACTTTTTGTGTGTTCAAAATGCACCATTCAAAGCCACATCATCAATTTTCAACCCTTTCTGACTTCATTTGTTACTAGTAAGATGCCCGTGCTACGCTAAGAAATCAAAAAAATCAGGTGGACTTAAGTTATAGTCGAGCGCATGTACATTGTATAAAGTATCAATACATCCATCAAAGCGATGTTATTTGTTAGTGCGTACACATCAAGCACAATCAAACATGGTTCCTTACAGAACCTAGAAATTTCCAAAGTGGATGGACATTAATTTATCTTGAGTCCTTGAGTAATTTATCTTCGGTCCTAATGATACACTCGTTTAATGACAAGTATATGCAACCCTTTCAAAAAGAAATACAAATATTCAGAACATAATCAAACGACGGAAGAAAAACTAATGTATACATGTAAATTTCTTTTTTTGCGAATATGGACCTCTAATCCATGACCAGGGTGTTCAAACGTTTATTTTGGAGGGCTAAGGAGCAAAAGCTAGGAGATAATTTTCATGGATGCTTGTATCCTTTAGATGTCCCAACTTATAATCCATTAAAATCTAAGCATAACTTAAGTAATAGTGGGATAAATAAAGTAACTTTAATCCTGTTTTGCGTAATTGAGTAATAGTGGGATAAATACAGAAACTTTCATTCTTGTTTTGCCTAATTGCATAAAGTAGTAGTCAGATCTGAAAATCAAGCATCAAGTCCTTTGCCATATAAGTATAATGCAGATGCACAAAGAAGCTGCTAGATTGTTGACAAGCTATCAGACTTTGAGACTGAATGACGCTTCACGCTCAATACTCGTCAATTAATTTGTAGAAGAAACAATTTCCTTTCTGCAGTAAGAAAAATTGTAAGTTTGTACTTAGCTCTGCAGAAAAAGGCGCACAGGGCATCTAGAGCTTTGCATATGCATCCTGCCTAGATAGATTAACGATGAGAGCAATAACAGATTGCATAGAGCACCTGACCACCTTCGAACACTCGAATCCCTCATCGGCGCCCTTCTTCTCCCGATCCCCCGTGTCATCTCGGACCCCAACCGTCGTTGCTACTCCAAGAAAATCCCAGGCCGGAGCCCCCGGCTCCGGTTCATACTTCGCCGCCCTCCTGCCAGAGCTCCTCCATCCGGTGATGTCTACGATTGGCATCACTGACGTCTTGCCCGCCAGCCGTGCGTGCCACCACGCGCTATAGGGGTAGGTGGAGGAGACGGCGGTGAGGAGGAAGCGGTGCTGGGCGGCGGATCTGTTGCATCAGCGGAGTAGGCAGGAGAGGTCGTGTCGGCGGCGTTGTAGGAGACGGGTTAGGGGGGGAGGAGATGACGGGGAGGAGGGGAGGTGGAAGTGAAGGTGGGCGGTGAGGCTGCTGCGGCAGAGAGGAGTTGGGAGCGAACGGCGCCGGCGGCGTGTAGAGTGTCGTGGCCGCTGCCACTTTGGTTCCAATTTTTTTCCAAAAGGATCTTCTGCTGGGCTGATTGGATAAGGTGGTACTGGATGGAGATGGACGAAGAAAATGACGGGTTTCTTGGCAAATGTGAAGTGGGGTTGCTCTCATGCGTCGGATGCAGATCAGACGGCCAAGATCGATGGATGGCAGACACACCATCACCACCAACTGTGATTTTTATAGGAGTAGAGATTTTTCATGCATTCACTGATTATTTTGAGCTATAAGACCCTAAAATTGAAAAGCATTTCAAATAAACTCTGAAAAGGTTGAAAGTTGGCATGGTATCATCATTTCATCCTCATAGCATGTGCAAGAAAGTTGAGAGGGTTACGGCAATCTCTTTCGAAGTATCAGGACTTCATACGGAAACTCGTCTGTCACAAAGGGATTTCATTTTTTTAAACTTATTTGAACTCCTAAATTTTGGTGTGTTCAAAATGCACCATTCAAAGCCACATCATCAATTTTCAACCCTTTCTAACTTTATTTGTTATTTTTCATGCATTTACTGATTATTTTGAGCTATAAGATCTAAAATTGAAAATCATTTCAAATGAACTCTGAAAAGGTTGAAAGTTGGCATGGTATCATCATTTTATCCAGATAACATGTGCAAGAAAGTTGAGAGGGTTATGGCAAAAACTGGATGCACTTCGTGTACAAAACGGACAATCTCTTTCGAAGTATCAGGATTTCATACGGAAACTCGTCTGTTACAAAGGGATTTCAAATGGACTACGAAAAGGTTGAAAGTTGGCATGGTATCATCATAATAGTTGTGGAGAGAAAGTTTTCAGTTTTTCTTCGCTTGTGTCCTTTCCTTATTGCGCCGTAACCATGGATATCTTCATCATTTATCAGGATGCTTGGGTCAGCCTTGACTTTGAAGAGAGGAATTTCATGAAACTTTTCATAATCATCAGACATGTCTGACTTGCCCTCCACTCCCATGATGTCCCATTTTCCTGAAAGAACTATGTGGCGCTTTGGCTCATCGTATGATGTATTCGCTTCCTTATCTTTTCTTTTTCTCGGTTTGGTAGACATGTCCTTCACATAGATAACCTGTGCCACATCATTGGCTAGGACGAACGGTTCGTCAATGTACCCAAGATTGTTCAGATCCAATGTTGTCATTCCGTATTGTGGGTCTACCTGTACCCCGCCTCCTCACAGATTGACCCATTTGCACTTAGACAAAGGGACCTTAAAATCATGTCCGTAGTCAAGTTCCCATATGTCGACTATGTAACCATAACATGTGTCCTTTCCCCTCTCGGTTGCTGCATCAAAGCGGACACCGCTGTTTTGGTTGGTGCTCTTTTGATCTTGGGCGCTCGTGTAAAATGTATTCCCATTTATCTCATATCCTTTGTAAGTCAATATAGTCGAAGATGGTCTCCTGGACAACAAGTACAACTCATCACAAACAGTGTTGTCACCACTGAGACGTGTTTCCAACCAACTGTTGAAAGTCCTGATGTGTTCACATGTAATCCAGTCGTCGCACTGCTCTGGGTGTTTGGAGCGCAGACTGTTCTTGTGTTAATCGACATACGGGGTCACCAAGGTAGAGTTCTATAGAACTGTGTAGTGTGCTTGAGACAAAGAATATCCGTCCCTGCATATTATTGAGTCCCCTCCAAGCATGCCTTTTCCAGTCAGTCTCCCCTCATACCGCGATTTAGGGAGACCTATTTTCTTAAGGCCAGGAATGAAGTCAACTCTTTGTGGTGTTTTGGATGGAAAACACTCGTGCGCCATAAGAGATATGCAGGGGAGGGAGCGTGAGCGAGCAGCTCAACTTGGGCGCATGCATAGCCATCTTGCCACGGCTCCCTTCCTTATTTTTACCACCACCATCCCCTCGTTTTTACCACAGTGCAGGTGGCCAGCATGTAGGTGCCAACTGGAGTGATATAAATACCGCCGGCGCTGTGTGCCGAGAGAGAGAGAGAGAGAGGGAGAGAGAGAGAGAGAGAGAGAGAGAGAGAGAGAGGAGGCAATGGAGGGTGCTCCCTCCGGCGAGGAGGTCGGGCATGGCGTGCTCCCGGAGGTGGAGTGGCAGCATGCACAGCCGCAGTCGTAGGAGGTACCCCTGTTCTCCCTTCCTCCTCGTTCATGTCATGGCGGTGGTGATGTTGTTGCCACATGCTGAGTGCTCTGCTGCCACGCCCGCACTAGATGGTTGGATGGATGGTTGGTTGTGCCTACGCCGATGTAGACTCTCTGATTAATCTCTGGATTTGCAGCACGAGATGGTGCACCACGCTACCGCTGCCGCCACGGTGGGCGAGCACGACCCTGCGGTGGAGGACGAGGAGGGAGGGCAGCTGGACGACGAGGTCGGCGGCGACCAGCATCAAGATGCCGAGGTCGCCGTGGAGGGCGAGCAGGGCCCGCTCCACGGCGTTCTCCCAGACACGGAGGGGCAGCACGAGGGCGCCGGGTCGTGGTGATGCTACCACGCATCCGTACGTGCTAGACGGAGGTTGATTGTGCTCTAGATTTGTTGGTTGGCCCGCTCGCCCTCGCGCCCCAGCAGAACCAGCCCATCGGCGAAGGTCAGGGCGACAGCGACAACGAGGTCGACCTGCAGCCGCTGTTGCCGCATCAGCCTGCCTTGGTAAGCATCTCGTCTCATCTCCGCTCCTGCTCCTTCCTGGTGCCCATCTCATCTCGTCACACGGGCAGCTAACATGGCGGCCACATGGTTGATTTGCTCGAACACGAGAAGGTCAGTGGCGGCCTTGCCAAACTTGTTGCTTGGAGCCACCGATTGCCACCTTCCTCAACATGGGCATTTGGGTGTGCTACGGGGCGGTGTTGGAAGGCAAGAACATTTCACAATTTTATACAATTTGCTGGACGTCACGAATATTGTTAAAATGTCACAATTTTATACAAAATATTTATACTTATTTATGTTAACATGTATAGCCTTACCAAATTATATGATTCTCTTAGTTTCATTTCTTAGTTATAGCTCTAATGTTTAAATTATGATTTATTTTACAAATACTTGAACACCAATATTTCGTACAAATGATACACTAATCATTTTCCACGTTTGCTCAAACTTTCTTTGTTGTGTGTGTCACCATGCACATTTTATAGTAGAGATTTCAAAAATATCGTGGTAACATGTTCTAGTTCATGATTAGCCAAGAATATTTATGAAAATTTCTCGACTATAAGTGGAACCGTTGACATTGAATTTTTTTACCGGTGTATTTTTGTCAAATATGTCTTGCAAGTTACAGTGTTTCACTAATAACTTGTCAAAATTAGCATGCCAAAATAATATAGATTAATTGCGTATTCTACAACGTCTGCACACATATGATTGTTTCATATGCTTAACAAACATAGGTATATCCTCCTACCCTATGTAGTATGGACGACGTGGCCGGGCAAGAGCCAGATTAATCAAACATAGAAATACGACTTCCACATACATACATACATACATACATGTCATAGACATGACCTTGATATTCCCATGTACTTGCCAGAGTTGGCATAAAGAGAACAAAAAGAGAAGAGCGGCAACCCATACTATCTCATGCGCCTACTGATTTTCTTGTTCGCTCCCTTCGCCAGGCTCTCTCACCCGCTCGCTCACTCTTGATTTTTTTTTTGAATAGTGCTACATGTCAGCCACTAGATCTTTTTAGAAGATCCGTCACATCGGCAGCTCTTAGATGTGGCGTAATCAGTGCGGCCCAGCCCCATCCTCACCATTGCAACAAAAGTAGTGTTGCAGAACCCTTTGTAACATAGCTCAGGTTGGAGAAACATTTGCAACAAGGCTATGTTGCAGATTTTCTTAAATTTCTTCACCTTTTTCAAACAAATATGATTTTGTGGAATGAGTTTCGCAACAAGGATTTTTCGCAATGAAAGATGATGTCGCGGCAGCAGCACCAATGTTGCCCTACCCGTTTATGACAAGAGTCTCGTTGCAAACCTTCAATGTCAGCAGCAACTCGTCGTTGTCTTGCAGCAAGGACAATAGCCATCGCCTTGCAGCACCGAGACATCTGCAGTAGCGAAAACCAATGAGACCCTGGGAGCAGCATTTATCCACCATGGAGGAGAACGTTCTCTTCTTCACGCTTAGGGTGGGTGTCACAGCCCTAGAGTTTGCTTGTAACTAGTGGCATTGCATCCATGCATCATGTTTAAAATTCCAAAGAAATTTGAAATGGGGATTGTTGAAACCCTAGCACTAAATGAAATTCACTAGGTTCAACTAAAATATTTTCATTGATTCCAAATGGCTTTAAAAATGTTCATCATTTCTGGAAAAATGCTTTGAGCAGTAACCAGAGATATTGCACATTTTTCCATGACATTTGGATTATTGAATTAAATCATATAGTATTTGCATTTGGGCATTTAAATTTTATATATTATTTTAAATGTCCAAATATTCATGAACTGAATTGCTGGTTATTGGAAATAATCCAAACAGTGGCCACAAGCAGTCTCATGACTTTTGAAAGTGCTTAGGTATTTTTAATAAAGCCCTCAAATTTACAGAATAATAGAAAACTGAAATAAATAGAAAAGGAGAGAGAGAAAGGAACTTACCTGGCAAAGCCCACCAGAGCCGGCCCAGCTGTGGCCCAGCGCTGTGGCCCAGCCCACCAGGGCCTCCACCGTCTTCAACCTCCTGCCAGTGGGCAGGAGGGCGTGTGCTCGCCGCGCGCGCGCCACCTCCACCCTGCCTGGTTGTCCTTCCGTCGCCTGGATCGTCTCTCGCAGCGCCACGCAGCCCCCTGGTCCCTCCCGTTCACTCCCTCGAGCTCATCCCCCTCCTTTGTTCTCTCTCTCGCGGCCACCCGAAAGAGCCGTCGCCGCCGACGAGCACCGCCGTGGCCACAGCCACTGCCTCGCCTCGCCGATGCGCCCAGAGGCTCCGCCTCGACCCCTTCTACCTCTCCACCTAGCCACGAGGCCCCGGACGCACCGCAACACCGCCATCGCCGTCTTCTTCAACCTCGGTCCGCCGAGATCGCCGGCGACCGTGCGCCCGCTCCGTTGCTTCCCCGAGCTCCCCAAGACCACCGCTGCACTCCCCGTGAGCTTCTCCTTCGATCCCCACTTTCCCCTTGCTCGTTTGCGCCATGTAGCCACCGCCCCCTTCGAGCCCGAGCGCTCCTCGCCCCCGGCCATGTCACCGTCGTGGCTACGGCCGTGCAAGCACGCGTCCGAGCGTGTCACCGTGCTCAGTGCACCCCCAGGAGGCCGTAGCACCCTTCTGCGCCCCCTGCCGTGCCTCCTAGCGTCGTTCCCGTGCACGCCCGAACTCCGGCCGCCGCCTGGCTCGACGCCGGCATCATCTCCGGCCACCCCCGCACACACCGCTTGCCCCACTCGACGCGCGAGTTCACCAGCAGCACGTAGATGCCCTCCGCCGGCCATTTGGTCGCCGGAGGAGGAATCCCGAGGCCCTCCGCCACGTTCGTTCTCGCCGGCGGCTCAACGCCGGCGGGGTTGACCCCGCTGACCGTTGACTGGTGGGCCCGGTTTGACCCCCTGGGTAAATGACAGGTGGGGCCCAGCCGGCTAACTAATCTAGGATTAGTACTAATTATAATTAGTTAAAACTAATGACACTGACACGCGGGACCCACTGGTCAGGTTTGACCTGGACCGCGCCCCGTTGACCTGCTGACGTCATGATGATGTCAGGCTGACGCAGTAATCCTTTTCTGGAATTTAAATAAATCTTAAATGATTTATTTATTTCAGAAAATATCCAAAACTTTGAAAAATCATAGAAAATAATCTATAACTCCAATGGAAATAATTTATATATGAAAAATTATCAGAAAAATTCAAGGAATCCATCTGTACCATTTTCATTCATGTTTAAACAAGTTAAGCTCACTGGATAGGACAATTCATGATTATGGAATAAATAGTAATTAGTTTTGGAGTTGGAATTCGCTATAAGTTTGAATTCCACTTCAATGAATATGACCACCTGTTGCACTAGGTCAATTCAGTACCTTAATATGACATATCATTCATATGAATGTGCATTGCATTGATTGTGGTTCCTCCTGTGTTTGCCGGTGATTGTCCCCTCTCGATAGACGAATTCCGACGACGAGTTCGACGACACCGATGAAGAACTATAATATCTTCAAAAGTGTCAGGCAAGCAAAACCCCCTTGTTCATTCCGATACAATCCTACTCTCTCGCTCCTGCTCTATTTTACTGCATTAGGACAACAACGATTCATGTGTTACTTGCTGCGGTAGTTGAACCCCCTTATCCTCTGCATGACCTGTCATTGCCACAGTAAATAGATGAAACCCACTAGCATGAGTAGGAGTTGCTTGAGCCCTGTTGTGCCTACTCATTCATGCTTGTTTGTCATGCCTGCTACTGCTTAGAGTTGAGTCAGGTCTGATTCATCGGGGATGAATTGGAAGGTGTGATCATGTCCTACTGTGTGTGAGCTAAGTGTGTGAATACGATTTGGTAAAGGTATTGGTGAGAGGCCATGTAGGAGTACATGGTGGGTTGTCTCATTGAAGCCGTCCTCAGGAACTGAGTTCTGTGTTTGTGATCCATGAAACAGCTACTACCATGCATTGGGCCCTGAAATATGACCCCGCTCGACTTCTTAATCACCCTTGTCCTCTGTCCAGGAGTTGCAAGTAGTTTCTGGTGTTTGTAGTATGCTGGGGGCCGCACGCAGCGCTGACCGTAGGGGTGGGCTGTGTTGCGGTAGGCACGTGGCCGGGCCAGCCGGGCGCCCGTTTGGTGTCTCGGAACCCTGTACACATCGTTCGGGGCCGTATGTGGAAACCTCGGCCGGACTCCCTGCGGATGGAACCTGAATAGGCGATAAACCTGGACTAGAGACTTGAGTGTTTAGGTAGGTCGTGGTCTACACCCACATCGGCTTTCGCTTGAAGTCTGCCGAGCACATGTCGTGTGCAGACGCCAAGTGGTGGAAACATGTATGAAGAAGTACACCCCTGCAGGGTTAATATCATCTATTCGAATAGCCGTGTCCGCGGTAATGGACTTCTGGGTTGCCTATAACAGTTCATAGACAAGTGAAAGTGGATACTCTAAAATACGCAAGATAAGCGTGAGTGCTATGGATGGCCTTCTCGTAGGGAGACGGAAGTGGATCCATAGTGGTGTATTGGATGGTGAATATGTGGACTCGTGTGCGCCACCCCAAAAGAGTCGCTTGCAGTCGTAGTTCAGGTTAGCCACCGAGTCAAAGCTGGCTTGCTACAGTTAAACTCCACTACCCCCTTTTGATACTGATGCATATGTAGTTAGTTCTGATGTAAGTCTTGCTGGGTACATTTGTACTCACGTTTGCCTATTTATGTTTTTGCAGAGAGACTTCAGTCTCGCTAGTAGTATCGCTTGGACTTCGACGTTTAGCTTGATACCTCAGCTACGATCTTGTGCCCTCGGCAGGATCTGGTAGATAGTCAGGCTTCTCAGCCTTTTTCATTTGTAGATGTCTGTACTCAGACATGTTAAGCTTCCGTATGTGCTTTGACTTGTATGCTTTGAATGTTGGGTCATGAGACCCATGCTTGTAATATCTGGCTCTTCCGAGCCTAATGAATAAATACTTTGAGTCATAGAGTCCTGTTGTGACGCCATGTTGTATTTACACATATCGAGCATATTGTGTGTATGATTGGAATGCTTGGTATGTGTGGGATCCGACTATCTAGTTGTTTATCCTTGGCAGCCTTTCATATGAGGAAATGTAAGTCTAGTGCTTCTGAGCGATAGTAGTCCGCTACAGCCCGGTTCACCGGAGTCCTACTAGCCCAGCACTACTGCTTGGAACACTTGACTGGTCGGCATGTGTTTCACGTCGTTCCTGTGTCTGTCCCTTCGGGGAAATGTCACGCGCTGTTGTCCGGAGTCCTGCCTAGCCTGCTACAGCCCGGGTTACCGGAGTCCTGTTAGCCCAGTGCTACAGCCCGGACAAATACGTTGATGACCGACATGCTCGATGTGATTCATGTATGCCTGTCCTCATAGGCTAGCGCCGCTTTGGGTTCACGACTAGCCATGTCGGCCCGGGTTCTCTGTCATATGGATGCTAGCGACACTATCATATACGTGAGTCAAAAGGCGCAAACGGTCCCGGGCCAGGTAAGGTGGCACCCGTGGGAGTACCGTGCGTGAGGCCGCAAAGTGATATGATGTGTTACATGCTGGATCGACGTGACTTAGGATCGGGGTCCTGACAGTGGGGAACGCGGGCCCGTAGGGCGAAGTTCATGGCGGCGCTCAACGACGCACAGAACACGGTCGTGTCACGGATCATGTCGTCTACCAAGTCACTGTGGCGCGTGAAGAGGCTGCTCGACATGGAGCCGAAGAGGTGCATGCGCTCCGCGCTCGCAACGATCCACGGCAACGCCGGCAAGATCGTCTGTGAGCGCAGGGCGAGAGAGACGGCTGGGTTGGCGCGCAGTGACGACGTTCTGTCGCGCTTGGCCGCCGCCGGCGAGCACAGCGACGAGAGCCTCCGCGACGTGGTCACCAACTTCATCCTCGCCGGCCGTGACACGACCTCATCCGCGCTGACCTGGTTCTTCTGGTTACTGTCCACGCGACCCGACGTGGAAGACAAGATCATGTGCGAGGTCCGCGCGTCTGGTCAAGGTGCGTCGACCTTCACCTTGGAGGAGCTGCGGGAAATGCGCTACCTCCACGCGGCCATCACTGAGTCCATGCGGCTGTACCCGCCGGTGGCCGCCGACGTGCACAGCTGCAAGGAGGACGATTTCCTTCCGGACAGCACTTTCGTCGGGAAAGGGTGGCTGGTGACAACTGGGGGGAGAGGACTGCGAGGAGTTCCAGCCGGAGAGGTGGCTGGACGAGGAGGGCGTGTTCCGGCCGGTGGCTGGACGAAGAGGGCGTGTTCCACGCGGGGCCGAGGATGTGCCTCGGGAAGGACATGGCCTAGCCACAACTGAAGTCTGTGGCGGCGTGCGTGCTGCAGAGGTTCAGCCTTCGGTACGTCGGCGGTGACGGGCATCCACCGCTCATAATGTCGATGACGCTTCGGATGGGAGGCGGCTTGCCCATGCAGGTGACGAACAGGGGAGGCTAGCCTCTGCTTGGCTTGGAGAGTAGGCCTGTTCCATCACAAATCACAATAGCGAGCTCACTAGTCTCCATCCCATTTCTTTCTGCTTGGCATGGTTCCGGAAATAAATCTTCAGCTAGTGTAGCGTAAAAAAACGTTCTTATATTATGAGACGGAGGGAGTAGCTAGTAGTAGTGGGTACCCACGCCACGTATTACAAGATTAAATCGTGACTTGCAATAAATCCATGCATGTGCGCCGGAAGCATCTGTTCTTGTATCCATTTTTAGTTTTTTTCAAGGATTCATGTATCCGTTGTTATTATGTGTATATCCAGGGAAATAAGATTATATATGGTGCATTGATATTTACTGCTTTGTGCTATGTGGTTGAAATGTTATCTACATCTAGCTATTTTATACGAATAAAGCACAGTACGGAAGAAAATAGAGATATTTATTCTATCTACCTATCTGTCTGTCTACCTATCTATCTATCTTCTAGGATTATTATATACTGAATGCAAAATACGAAAGAAAATAGAGAGATACTCGTGAGCAAACGTCTAATCCTAAATCCATTTTCTTCCGTATTTTATGAATATAGTGTGCTTCATGCTAGACAATTGTGTCAAGATGGAATACAAAGGTGAAAAAACAATCCCAAAATCCTATCAATATAATTTGTTTCATGCTAGACAATTGTGTCAAGAATGTTCCTATCCTAATTTAGGCGTGTCGGGCTGCGCCGATCCCAAGCTGCCCCATTGGCTACCTATGGCAATGTCTATTGTGCGTAAAATATCATGCTATTTGCTTAGAAATTATCTTGGGTGTGTTTTTCAACAACATCTTTTTCTCAGGTCAAAGTTACCATGGTACTTAGGTTATCAAGTATGTGGTGGAATGTTACCATGCCATTTACACAAAAATTATTGGAGCTATGTTTTTAAAAAAACTAGTCAAAATTATAGTAATGTTTGTGCATGATGTGCGTATATTATCATGTTATTTGCACATAAGTTACTGGCACTAGTAAAAAAGGGTCAAACGTGAAGCACATTAGTGCCGGTTTGAATTTGAGCCGGCACTAATGTGTCCATTAGTGCCGGTTCCAACGCCTAGCCGGGCCGCTCTCATTAGCACCGGTTCGTGGCGAACCTTTAGCACCGGTTCGCGCCACGAACCGATACTAATGAGAGTGGTGGCAGTATGTTGTCAGCCTGGGGCCCCTCCAGCACCTTTAGTACCGGTTCGTGTCACGAACCGGTACTAAAGGTCGTCCTACATAAACCCTTCGTCCACCCGTCGAGCTTGCTCTGTTCTTCCCCTTTCCCCTTCCTCTCTGTTCTTCCCCTCTTCCTCTCGAGCTCATCACACATTTTGCCCAAAATTAGTCAAGATTTGAAGGTCCCCATCGATTCAAATGATCACAAAGGTTAGCAACTTTGTCCTTTCATCTCTCATTGCTAGATTAGCTCTTGCAATGCTTTATATAGTGTTTAATTTGTGAGTTTAGTAATTTGGGATGAATTATATGTGATAGTATTTGATTTATATGCAATTTAAGGTAAAAAATAACATTTAGTTTGCATATGTAGGTGTGGTTTACTTAGTGCCTTCAAAATCTTCACCGTAACCACCGTCGATCGCCCGCACCGTCCTGTCGCCGGCACCACCTTGTGGTGAGCCTCTTGTTCATGAAATTTTACATAAAAATTGATGTTTGTGTGATTTGGATATATAGTTACTCGTATAATTATCTTACCCGTACGTTGTTTGTTATACATAGTGCCATGGTTTTGATATCCGTCCCCGTCGGCCCTCGTCCTTGTTATGATTCGGATGTGGTATATATATTCTCTTTTAAAACTAGTTGCATTTCGTGTTTATGACAAATTATGCTCATCAAGTTGACATAGATATTTTTTCTAGGAGGTATGTGAACCGGAAATTCCAACCGACCCTATTGTCGAGAGGTTAAATTTAGTTGAAAGAGAAAACGAGTACTTGAAAGAAAAATTGAAAAGAATTGAGGGGGAGAAGATGGAATTGGAGTTGCATGTTGCTGATGTCGCCGATGATCACAAGATCAAGATGGAGAAAATGCGTTTGAAGATTAGAAAATATGCCATCGATAGTGAGGCTTGGTATAATTATGTTGTTGGATCAATTGTTACCTTAGTTGCGATCTTGATCGCATTTGTTGTTGCATTTAAATGCTTTAGCTAGAGAGTTATTTGTTTGTTGCATTTAAGTGTTGTATGAACTTCATGTATGAACTTTATGTATTGTATTAATTTGGTGTTTTCGGTGCTGTGTATTGAAGATGAGCCGACAATGGATGTACGATGACCGATGCTCTCCCGGGTTCATTAATGGCATGCAAACTTTTCTGCTTGCGGCTGAGGCAAACAAGCGGGCGGATGGTTTTATGCCTTGTCCATGTGCTGGATGTAAGAATGGATTAAATTACTCTAAGTCAAGAACCATTCACGTCCACCTGTTTAAGTCCGGTTTCGTGCCCCACTATAATGTTTGGACCAAGCACGGAGAAAGAGGGGTTATGATGGAAGACAATGATGAAGAAGAGGATGGCGACAGCTATCCTGGCCATGGGTTCCCTGAATACGATGGTACAACAATGGGGGAAGAAGCTGAGTCGGTAATGCGGGAAGAAGCTGATCCGGCAATGCGGGAAGAAGCTAAAGAAGAGGCATCAGATGAGCCCGTTGATGATCTAAGTCGGGCCATTGTCGATGCAAATAGAAACTGCGCAAGTGATTTGGAGAAGAAGAAGTTGCAGCACACGTTAGAGGATCACAAAAAATTGTTGTACCCGAATTGCGTAGGTGACAAGAAAAAGCTGGGCACCACACTGGAATTGCTGCAATGGAAGGCAGAGAATGGTGTATCTGACAAGGGATTTGGAAAGTTGCTGGTAATGATAAAGGATATGCTTCCAAAGGACAACGAATTGCCCGAGAGTATGTACGAAGCAAAGAAGGTTGTTTGTCCTCTAGGGTTAGAGGTGCAGAAGATACATGCATGCCCTAATGGTTGCATCCTCTACCGCGGTGAGTACGAGGATTTGAACACTTGCCCGGTATGCGGTGCATTGCAGTATAAGATCAGCCGCGATGACCCTGGTGATGTCGAGGGCGAGCGCCCCAGGAAGAAGATTCCTGCCAAGGTGATGTGGTATGCTCCTATAATACCACGGTTGAAACGTTTGTTCCAAAACAAAGAGCATGCCAAGGCGATGCGATGGCACAGAGAAGACCGTAAGAAAGACGGAAAGTTGAGAGTACCCGCTGATGGGTCGCAGTGGAGAAAAATCGAAAGAAAGTACGGGAAGGAGTTTGCAGATGACGCAAGGAGCGTATGGTTTGGTCTAAGCGCAGATGGCATTAATCCTTTTGGGGAGCAGAGCATCAACCATAGCACCTGGCATGTGACTCTATGTTTGTATAACCTTCCTCCTTGGTTGTACATGAAGCGGAAGTTCATTATGATGTCAGTGCTCATCCAAGGCCCTAAGCAACCCGGCAACGACACTGATGTGTACCTAAGGCCATTAGTTGAAGAACTCTTACAACTGTGGAATGGAACAGGTGTACGTGCGTGGGATGAGCACATGGGGGAAGAATTTGACCTAAAGGCGTTGCTGTTCATGACCATCAATGATTGGCCTGCTCTTAGTAACCTTTCAGGACAGACAAACAAGGGATACCGTGCATGCACGCACTGTTTGGACGATACCAACAGTATATATTTGGCTAATTGTAAGAAGAATGTGTACCTGGGACATCGTCGATTTCTTCCGAGCAGGCATCCCGTAAGAAAGAAAGGCAAGCATTTCAAAGGTGAGGCGGATCACCGGACGAAGCCTCGCCACCGTACTGGTGCTGATGTACATGATATGGTCAAGGATTTGAAGGTGGTCTTTGGAAAGGGTCCTGGTGGACAACCTGTTCCGAATGACGCTGACGGACACACACCCATGTGGAAGAAGAAATCTATATTTTGGGACCTGCCCTATTGGAAAGACCTAGAGGTCCGCTCCGCAATCGACGTGATGCACGTGACGAAGAATCTTTGTGTGACCCTACTTGGCTTCTTGGACGTGTATGGGAAGACAAAAGATACACCTGAGGCACGGGAGGACCAGCAACGTGTGCACCGAAAAGACGGCATACATCAGGGTCATGCAAGCTACGCTCTTACCAAAGAAGAGAAGGAAATCTTCTTTGAATGTCTGCTCAGTATTAAGGTACCGTCTGGATTCTCGTCGAATATAAAGGGAATAATAAACATGGCAGAGAAAAAGTTCCAGAACCTAAAGTCTCATGACTGCCACGTGATTATGACGCAACCGCTTCCGGTTGGATTGAGGGGGCTTCTACCGAAAAATGTTCGATTAGCCATTGTGAAGCTATGTGCATTTCTCAATGCAATCTCTCAGAAGGTAATCGATCCAGAAATCATACCAAGGTTAGAGAATGATTTGGTGCAATGTCTTGTGAGTTTCGAGTTGGTGTTCCCATCATCCTTCTTCAACATCATGACGCACGTCCTAGTTCACCTATGCGAAGAGATTAACGTTTTGGGTCCTGTATTTCTACACTATATGTTCCCCTTTGAGAGGTTCATGGGAGTCTTAAAGAAATATGTTCATAACCGTGCTAGGCCAGAAGGAAGCATCTCCAAGGGCCATGAAAATGAGGAGGTCATTGAGTTTTGTATTGACTTTATTCCTGACCTTAAGCCGATTGGCGTTCCTGAATCGCGGCATAAGGGCAGACTGGATGGAAAAGGCACGCTAGGAGGGGAACAAATAATATGTATGGACGGACATTCTCTCACTGAAGCACACTACACAGTTCTACAGAATTCCGCCTTGGTGGCTCCGTATATGGATGAACACAAGAATTTGCTACGCTCCAAACACCCGGAGCGGTCTGATGACTGGATTACACGTGAACAAACCAGGAGTTTCATCAGCTGGTTGCAGACACGTACCATACATGACGCCTCTATTGAAGATGACCTGTACTTGCTGTCCCAGTTACCATCTTCGAATATAATGACTTTCAAAGGGTACGAGATAAATGGTAATACATTTGACACGATCGCCCAAGATAAGAAGAGCACCAACCAAAACAGTGGTGTCCGCTTTGATGCAGAAACCAAGACGGGAAAGGAAACATATTATGGTTATATACAGGACATATGGGAACTTGACTATCGACGTGGTTTGAAGGTCCCTTTGTTTCCGTGCAAATGGGTCAATATGACACGAGGCAGGGTAATGGAAGACCCGCAGTACGGAATGACAACAGTGGATCTCAACAATCTTGCGTATGCAGACGAACCATTCGTCCTAGCCAATGATGTGGCACAGGTTTTCTATGTGAAGGACATGTCTACCAAGCCGAGAAAAAGAAAAGATAAGGAGGCGAATGCATCGTACGATGAGCCAAAGCGGCACGGAGTTCTTTCTGGGAAGAGAAACATCGTGGGAGTGGATGACAAGACAGACATGTCAGAAGATTATGAAAAGTTTGATGAAATTGCTCCATTCACAGTGAATATTGATCCGAGTATCCCGTTAAATGATGAAGATTTTCCATGGTTACGGCGCAAAGGGACACACGCGAAGAAAAAGTTTCACACCCAAAGATCTAGGATGTGATCGGCTTCACTATCATCACTTTCTTCTGTGTTTCACACCCAGGAGGGAATCTCTGTAATAGTTAGGGTAGTTTTGTGTTTTGGCATTTGAACCGCGAAGAAATTTTATGTGCAAACAAATTCTTACATGCCTTTACTGATTTTTAAAGTTAAGTTATTCACAAACTAGTGATTCACACTAATTTCAAATAATTCAAAATTTAAACTATTCAAATTTGAAAACTACGGGCACTAACAGAAAGTTTGTAAGTTTTTGTACCTAAAGCAAAAATATTCACAAAGAAACTCTAAATACACAAAAAAAATAACTCAAAAATAAAAAAAGGAAAAAAAGCCCACCTACTGGGCCAGAGCGGCCTGCATACGACCAGAAACCCAACATGTTGTTGGGCCAGGATGCATGCCCGCAAAGGCCCAGTAGGCCCACAGGACAGCACACACTACAAGAAATATGTGAACTTATGACCTTCTGTCAGTGACCCTCGAAGAATTGGTCATAAATTTATGACCATTTCAGACCAATTGGTCAAAAGCTGTTCGGGGGGCTCCAAACCCTAAACCATTGCGACCATTTTGGTCAGAAAGGTCGTAATTTCCTCACACGAAAAGGTCATAAAGCAAACAGCGCTAGTCCGCTGCCTTTTTTCTAGTTGTTAACGACCAATATAGATGGTCATAGCATTGTAAATTGTGGTGGGTTGCTATGACTAGGCGCCACCTCATCAGTTTTGCCTATGTGGCATGTCCATGTGGCAGTTTTTGCCCTAGGTTGTGAAGCAACCTATATTTCTGTCATTCCCAAAATTCCCAAAAAAATCTCATAAATTCTTTGGGTCATATCTTCGTCAAATATGTAAAAACCTTCCTTGCCTAGTTCAAAAATAATTCAAAAATATTCATTTTCCTATTCTGTTCAGAGTAACAGTTTGTGAAGGAAGTACCACTTTGGCATGTCCAAATAGTATCCATTTTCTACAGTGCTTTCCTATGCCCAAACAACCATCCTCCATCAAATGCCAGCTCAATCCATTCATTATTTTGAGCCGAGCTTCAACATTCGTATTTATGTCCAGTGTGGTGGTTTGCAAAGCAAGTACCAGCTAGGCTCCTCCTTTTGATCTGAAAATTTGTGAAGACGATCTTCTTAGTAACTGATCATCCTCAGCCAAAACTCACGCCCATTAGCCATGTACATTTCCTGTACCGCTAATCAAACACTTGGCTGCTAATTCATGTTTGAGCACCGATCGGTCTCCTCGTGAGAATCTTATGTTGTAATTTTCTTTCTAGCACCTACATGGGGAGTTCCCAACCCACTAGACATGTCTAGGCCACCCAGAACACACGGCAACGCCACGGTCACGCGGTGACCACGCGGCGGGCATGCGAGCTTACGCGCTCTAGAGTTGGGGCCCTCGGCCACCGCCCAAACCTCGACGTATCGCTACCAAACCATGTATTTATGATTAAATAGGTACTTATGTAACTAGAAATTATTTTTGGAAAAAATAAATAGCAAACTATGAGGCAGCTGCAGTTCAAATTTGACCCGCTTCCAGCTGAATCGGCAGGAATTTGTCTTTTTCACGAGAGGTGGATCAAAACTTTTTGCACCCAACCATTTTGTCAATTGTGCATTAAATATGACCTAGTATTTTATAAAAATGATTTGGTCCAATTTTGCAACAATTATTTGGTAGTTCCTTCACAAAAAAACCTCCTTTCGGGCACTCGAAAAATGGAAAATGGTTTTTTCGTCCAACGAAAATGAAAACTTCCTTAGGCAAAATTGTTTGCTATTCCAATATGCACCCTTGTGCACAATATGAGATCATTTGAACAAACAATGCCATGAATGTGGCCATAAGATTGATCATTTGGCTTGAAAGCCATGAATCTTCACACTTGATAGCTCATTTCTGAGAACACTTTTTTAAAATAATTACCGTATTACAAGTTTATTATTTTTCCTGGAAACTTGGTCACATATAATGACACAATGCGAAGGTTTTCCAATTTTTTGATTTATTTTGAGTTTTTTATGCCCGTTTCAAAATGCGGTCAAAACGGCGGGAATGACCGTTCCTAGCTAGTGGTTGAATCTTGGAATTTTTTAGGTGTTTCTCTGATTAAATAGATACTTATGTACCTAGAAATGATTTTTGGAAAAAATAAATAGCAAACTACGAGGCAGGTGCAGTTCAAATTTGACCCGCTTCCAGCTGAATCGGCGGGAATTTGTGTTTTTCACGAGAGGTGGATCAAAAAAATTTACACCCAAACATTTTGTCAATTGTGCATTAAATATGGCCTAGTATTTTATAAAAATGATTTGGTCCAATTTTGCAACAATTATTTGGTAGTTCCTTCACAAAAAAGCCTCCTTTCGGGGACTCGAAAAATGGAAAATGGTTTTTTCGTCCAACGAAAATGAAAACTTCCTTAGGCAACATTGTTTGCCATTCCAATATGCACTCTTGTGCACAATATGAGATCATTTGAACAAACTATGCCATGAATGTGGCCATAAGATTGATCATTTGGCTTGAAAGCCATTGATCTCCACACATGATAGCTCGTTTGTGAGAACACTTTTTTAAAATAATTGCCGTATTACAAGTTTGTTATTTTTCCTAGGAACTTGGCCACATATGATGACACAATGCGAAGGTTTCCCAATTTTTTTGATTTTTTTTAATTTTTTTATGCCCGTTTCAAAATGCGGTCAAAACGGCGGGCTTGACCGTTCCTAGCTAGTGGTTGACTCTTGGAATCTTTTTGGTGTTTCTATGATTAAATAGATACTTATGTACCTAGAAATGATTTTTTGAAAAAAATAAAGAGCAAACTATGAGGTAGCTGCAGTTCAAATCTGACCCGCTTCCAGCTGAATCGGCGGAAATTTGTCTTTTTCACCAGAGGTGGATCAAAACTTTTTACACCCAACCATTTGGTCAATTGTGCATTAAATATGGCCTAGTATTTTAGAAAAATTATTTGGTGCAATTTTGCAATAATTATATTGTAGGTTCTTCACAAAAAAACCTCATTTCGGGCACTCGAAAAATAAAAAATGAATTTTCCGTGCAAAGAAAATGAAAACTCTCTTAGGCAACATTGTTTGGAATTCCAAGATGCATCTCGTGCAAATATTTGATAGCCTCTTCACAAAAAAAATTCATTTTGGACACTCAAAACATAAAAATTAAAATGGTGACATGATTTTACTCCATTTTTATTTGACCACGACCAATTTTGAATGGTCATAACGTCCAATACTAAATGGTCATAACGTTATACACGCGTACTGCGTTCTGATTGGGCCATAGCCATCTCACGCGGATCATGCATCAAGCACCGTTGGATGCTCGTGGATCCAACGGTAGCCCTAGCCCTAACACAACCCCCCACCCTCTCACCCACCTAGCCCTAACACAACCCCCCACCGCCTCCGCACACCACTCCTCCTTCTCTCTTCGTGGATCCAGATCGACGCCGCCTCCCTCTCTCTCTCCCCGATCCAGATCGACGCTGCCTCCCTCTCTCTCTCGCTTCCCGTCGCCGGCGACGGCGCCCTCCTTCCCTCGCCCTCTCCTCCTCCCCTCCTCACGGTGCCTCCTCCACGCCACGAATCCCGGCGACCCACACCGTTTCTGCGCCCGCCTCGGCAACCACCTCCGCCGCGCGTCCGAGTCCCATCCATGTCCGCGCCGGCTCCGTCTCTGTCTCCTTTCGTGGGAGGTGACCCGCACCACGGTGGGGGAGGGGCTCCACCGACGAGCCCTTACTCACTGCATCCATGGCCTCCCTGCGCCCTTCCTCACCGCATCGCCACCCAGACCCCTCCCTTCCCCACCACAAGCAGCATCGCCACCCCAAGCCACCTCCCTTCCCACCGTACCTCAACCTGCGCCGCAACCCGTCGGATCTCCATGGCAGCATGTGTCAAGGACAGCATCCGCCTCGTCAAGCGTCCGCCTGACCAAAGGGTAAGGACGCTCTAGCCCGTTCTCCTCGTTCCGGATCCGGTTTGTTTTCCTCTTTCGCCAGATCTAACGCTGATTTGGTGCTTTTCTCACCTAGGTAAGCCGGGGAACGACGAAGATCTCACGCCCAGGTGTGGATCTCACGCCGCCGGCAGCCGCACGCCCCCCTCCCCGCGCCGCCGGATCTTCCTCTCCTCCTCCCCATGCCGCCGGATCTTCCTGTCGGGCTCTCCCCCGCACCGCAGGCTGCTGTTCTACGACCTCGTCCGCCCCGAGCTCTTCTTTTCTTCAGGCAGGTGAGCTCAAAGTTGGGCATGCTCTGCTGCTCTGCTCTGTACTTTGTCGGCCCGTAATGTGCCTGCTTGAGTAGGTGACTGTAAGTGAAGTAGACTATTACTTAGTTTGCTTGCTGGCTGCTGCTGGTGGTGCTGCTGGTGGTTTGGTTGCTAGCTGCTGCTTTAGCTGCTTGCTTTGGTTCCTGGCTTACTGATTTTGCTAGGTGCTGCCGTTTGCTTGCTGTTGCTGCTTGCTGCTAGCTGCTACTGCTAGCTACTGCTGCTTGTGCTTGCTGCTAGTTGCTACCTTATAAATTGTAACTGTAAAATCATGTAATTTCTAACTTTTTCCATATTGTTCATTGATGTTTGCACCCTGTTATTTCTGTACTGATGGTAGGATTTCTCTGTTAAACCTAGGCATGTTGTTCTTTGTTTATCTCCATTGTTTCCCAGGTAGCTAGTTATCTGTCTGACTCCATTTCCTGTCAAAATTTGTTGTTCCACCAATAGTTTTTGCACAACACTTCTTGTATCAAGTTTTGATATAAATCTGTCATGCAGGTGTATGGAAGCACAAGAAGAGTGATGGCCATGAAGACTATCGTTCTTCTATCTAGTTCATATGCATGATCATTTGTTTTGTAAAGGCATGCTTTTAACCTTTCGAGTCAGGCATGCATAAATTACCTGCCCTATCCCATATAAAGTTCTGTTGAAACAAGGTGGAAGCATTTTTCTCATCTACGCTGCGTGTCTATATATAGCAGCACTGTTTTAGTTGTTTTGTAGGTTATTAGTAGAATTCAACTAGCCAATTAACAAGTGAACTCATTATGCATTTGCTGAATCCATATTTGGAAAGTACACTGACCCTGCTACTATAACAAACTGCTGGTGGTGGCTCTTTCCCAGGTAGTACATGCATCATCAGTCCTATATAGCTGCTGCTCATATACTCATCAGTCCTATATAGCTGCTGCTCATATACTCATCAGTCCTATATAGCTACATGAGTGATATATACTACTTGCCTGCTGCTGTACCATATTGCTTACTTTTTTACATCAGATCAACTATGAAGAGAATTGGTGGTGGTTAGGGTGTTCTGGTGCTTATGTTATCTTCTTTCAGGCCTTTCGAGATAGAGTTCTTTAGCTGACAAGTTTAGCAAATGCTGTAGTGCTTATGGTTTAGTTTATGGGTTATATATTGAAAGAGTGAGCTGACAAAATGCTGACAAGTTTATGGGTTAGTTAGGATTTTGATGATTTTTGCGCCGTGGTTGAGTCCTTGCTGACTGTTGTGTCGATGATCAAGTGTTGTTGCCTCATTCGGCTATTTTATTCGCTGCTGGTAATTAGTAGTATTAGAGTGTCGCTGGTTTATTAGGATGTGGTTGAAACCATTGGATGGCCTTCCTGTACATGTTAGACAGCATTAGTACTTGTCCCATTTTTTGTTTCCTTGCTGGACATGCATGTTATGGTCCCATTTTTTGTTTCAGTGCTGGACATGCATGTTATGGTTCAAGTGTCGATGATGTCTAGTAGATAGTTTGCTAGCTATATACCTGCTGCTGATTGATGCTTTTGTGGTCTCCTATAATCATATTATACTATATCTAGTGTTCTTGTGGTTCTGTGAAGATGCATCACAAACATCTAGGTCTTTAAAGTTGGCTGAATCTATTGCTTTATCATATATTTGGCCCATAAATCTACATTTCTATGAGATCTCTTTCAATATATAATTTTTTGATAGTCCAGGAATAATCTCATAATCTAATGCTGGTAGTCTATGTGTTCACTCTTTTACAGGAGCTCCAGGTCTATGGAATTTGAAGTTCGAAGCTGTATAGCCCTACAAAGCAAAGAGTTGTCTCTATGTTAGACTGTAAATAATGTAATATTGTAACAGTAGGCATATTGGGGTTATAATAGACTATCTACAGATTGTAGTAGACGTAGTGTTACTTGATGAACAATCTGATGAGTGAGAACAATTTAAGATGCACCTTTGTAATATTGTAACAGATTGTGAAAGACTAGTGTATGTTTGAAATAGTGATTATGTATGTTGAAAAGATGTGAAATGGAAACTTGACCAGTGGGAACCACTTGTGAATAAAATCCTAGCATTTTTGAAATTTCTGACATGTGGGACCGTTGTATGGCATTCTGACTAGTGGGACCAGCTCCAAAATATAATTATTGAAAATAGAAAATCAATTGATTGTAAGAAGGCCAAGGCCCAAAAACAAAGAAGCTGAAATACTAGGCTTGGCCCAAGTAGCCCACAAGAATTGACAGAAAAATAATAATATAAAAGGCTGAATTGCTGGGCTCGGCCCATGTAGAAAATCGAATTGGACCGGGCTGAATCTTGTGCCACATCAGCTTGCCACGCTGGATGCCTACGTGGCCTGGGGGAGGTTGCTAGTGACCAAAACGCCACAGTAGGAATATTTTGGTCGTAAACGTCTTTGACCATTCCAGAAGAAAGGTCGCCATAGTCAGTTTATGACGGCTAGCTTTTGACCTTCTGTTTTTGGTCACAAAAAGGTCGCAAATGGAAATTTGTGACCTTTTAGTGACCAATAGTGGTGGTCACAAGTTGACATATTTCTTGTAGTGACAGAACATGTAGGCCCAGTAGGCCTGCTTTGGAGAGGAGCTCGAGAGAGCTACCGCACGGGGGGTTATAAACCAGTGCGGACGCCCCTCGGCTAGCGAGGTGGGACCTTACCGGTTGGTGGCTCCAACCGGTACTAAAGGTCCATCCTATATAACTAAACACATAAAAAAATTCAGTTTCTCATCTGCTTCTTCTCCTCTGCCCCGTCGCCCGCCGCGCCCCCGTCTCGATATCCCTCTCGTCGCCGCTCCCGTCGCCGCCCCGTCCCCGTCGTCGCCGCCCCGTCGTCCCCGTCCCCGCCCCGTCGTCCCCGTCGTCACTGCCGCCCCGTCCTGGCCCGTCCCGCGTCGTCCCCGTCCCTGCTGTCGCCGCCCTGTCCCCGTCGTCGCCGCCCCGTCCTCGTCCCCGTCAGTGCGGAGTTCCTGTGAAGGACCAACTCGATCCCGATCTCCCTTCAGGAATGGAGAGAGCCAGCAAAGCCACGTCCAGATCTTACTTTTGTCGACGACAAACAAAAAGGTCTGCTTTGGGATACTCTCATGGAACATTTCACCCTACCAGATCATTTCACAGAAGCAGATGTGCAGAAAGTCAAGGACGCTGCTCTTAGGAAGAAGGCGGTTGCATTCAAGAACCACAAGAATCGTGAATGGGACAAGTATGTCAAGGGAGGAAGGAAGACTCCAGTATTCGAGGGAACACTAGAGAAGCAAAGTGCTCATTGGGACGATTTCGTGAAATTCAAGGATTCGGAATTAGCTAAGGTACGGTCGAGAATAAACAAGAAGAATGCCGAAAAAAAGGATAAGTTCCATAAGCTGGGGCCAGGTGGCTACGCGGTGGCAATGCCTAAGTGGGATAAGTTTGAGAAAGAGATGGAGGATGCAGGTGTCACTCCGGTTACTAGGAGCTGGCCCCCCAGGTGCAGGACTTGGTTCTATGCGCATGGGGGGGAGTTGGACCCGAAGAAAGGCAAAGTTTCGATGAAGGCATGTCTGAACGGAGCCGACGATGTGATACTTGTTGCAATAGAAGAGGCTTGATCGGGGGTGTTCCAGCCCAACAGAGAGAACGACGAGCTTACGCATGCCCTGGGAAATCCTGAACACCCGGGAAGAACACGAGGCAAGGGCACTATTCCGTGATATGAGGGGTTTTCGGACTGGAACGCCGACTACAGAACCCGTGCGGGAAGGAAGATTGCGGAGGAGAAGAAGAGGAAGATGGAGGAGGAGCAGAGGAAGATGGACTATGAACGCCTTCAAGGCCTAGAATCAAAGCACGCGGACTTGGCAGTCAAATTCCAGCGGCAACAGGAGCAGATCGACTCACTTAGCCAGCAAAGGTGGTTTCAACAGCTGCAGCAGCTAGCGGATGATCCAGCATTGGATAGCACCGCCCCATCCATGCCGAGAAGCAGCGTGGGTTCCGCCCCGAGCGACGCAATGCTGGATAGATACCCCATGGATGACATCATGGATGGATGACATCATGGAGAACACTAACTGCGAGCTACACTTCAAAATGAAGAACATATCCATGAAGGTGGCGGACGTCGTTGCTTTTACAAATCCCCCCGAGGCAACCTTCCATTGCAACCCGATTCCAGCGGGCTATGCTCGTGTCTTGGTTGATGAGGTGGTGGGCCCATATTCGGGGCTACAGCTTGACATTCCTGGAGGTGATGACGAGCACACATTGGGAGAGGCCATACATCGTGTCATCCTATGGAGAAAGGATTGCATCATCTTTCGAAGGCCACCGACACCGTGTCACCCGACTCCTCGTCGAAGTCCGCCACCGAGTCAGCAGACTCCCGCTCCTCCAAGTCCACCAACGCGTGAGGCCACTCCTCCTCCTCCATGTCCGGCAAAGTGTCAGGCCACTCCTCCTCCAAGTCCGACACAACGTCAGATGTCCACTCCTCCTCCAAGTCCGGCACAACTTCAGGCCACTCCTCCTCCAAGTCCGGCACAGCTTCAGGCCACTCCTCGTCGTCCAACTCAGCCACATCAGCCGTCTCCGCCGCCTCAGTAATCGCAGAAGAGACACCCCGCAGCTATGGTGGTAGCGGTACGAGTCGAGGTAGTACATGAAGTACAGGAAGAGGCAAGCGATATAAATATGGTCCAAGCCTCGCGCCTCTTCCACAAAGGCCTTATGACAAGTCCGAGGAGGAAAACACAGCCATATCGAAGGCCGAGGTGGAAGCCCATTTTGCACCGAAACCGCCACCGCCACCAAGGGAGAAAATGCCTGAGGAAACGATTGACCACTTCATTCGTATGGCTCAATCACCAGCTCCCAAGCCTGTTGACACAGACTATGAGCGCCACATCAGGAAGTTAAATCCAGCACGTCTACAGAAGGAGGCAAGCTCGAGGTCGAGCAAACAACAAGCAGCTGTCAAAAAATGCGGGAAAACCGTTCCCCAGTTGGGAGAACAGGCGGCACAATCGATCCCCTCGCTTGTTGTGCCAACAACACGAGAGTACGCGCACCCAATATTATTGTAGGCAAACAGTTTACGTTCCCGAGGTGGGCAAAGTGGTAATAACCGAGGAGCATATAGCGCAGGCTGAAATTCTCAAGATCACTGTTGGACAACTCCTCGAGATCGAGTCCATGTCTGTGCTTACAGAGGAGGAAATAAAACGAAAATATGTCCGGGGCGAACCTTTGGTCAAGCCAGACGAGGTCAAGAAGCTCCCAACGAGAATGTATGACTTGCATCAATGGTACATGGACATTACCATGAGTTCCAATCGAGAGTCCCTCATGGTGGAAGTCAAGAAGGATCATTACTACCATGAGAAAGTTGTGGCCGTTGAGTAATGAACTATTTCAGTTATACAATCAAGACGCACTCGACAAATCTATCGTCAGTTGCTATTGTCTGTAAGTGATTTCTTTCTGTAATTGAAGTCTCAAGCTAGCTGTAGTGATCCTTTTGATCAATCATTACCTGTAATTATCCTCACTATATTCTTTTCTGTGGTATTATGCAGGATGAAGATGTATGAAATGAAAAAAGGTGGACGCTATGGCATTGGGTTCATTGACCCAAACACCGTTAATGAATACACATGGAAAATAGATGCATATCATGAAAAGCATGTAGAGGACAGCATGCTAGAGTTCTTGAAGCGCCTCAAATACAATGAAGATATACTACTTCCTTACGACTTCCAGTTAGTCACACTGTCTTGTACTACAAATTATCTGTTTTGCCTACTAGCTAGCTACATGTTTTTGCTTACATATGCCCGCTTAATTAAGACATGCAAACGTGTGTGCATGCAGATTTCACTGGATCTTGTGTATCATTAAAGTTGACGCCGGAACAGTTGAAATACTGGACTCACTACTCAAAATAAAAACTGACTATAACAACTTGTTTGGGATAGTCAACGGGTAATTTAAATCATTATTAACTATATATCTCGGCCTATTTAGTTCGTCATTTCATGATATGAACTATTTAATAACCCCTCTATTCATTTTCTTTGTCGGCGGGCAGGGCTTGGGCAAGGTTCATCAGCGTCACTCCAGGCGAATGAAAAGAAAAGCTGAAATGGTTTCGGCCCAAGGTAAGTAATTAAGTAGTAATAGCTAGCTAGCTAGCTGCCATCTCTTTAATTATCATGCTTGATTAATTATTATCTGATCAAATTCCATTCTCGTAAAGGCCCTTCAGCAGGCGCAAGGGACTGATCTATGTGCATACTGCGTTTGCGAGAACATTCGCATTATGGCATCCGAAAGTAGCAGATCTCAAAGACAGGAATGGGTATGTTTGTCAGAACACTATTCACAACTTTTACACCATTATCGATATCTAGTCACACCACTAATACACATGCATATTGATCTCCTTCTTAACAGTTCACAGAGGTGCAGGACAAGCTCCTACAAACGGAGCGCGTACAAGCACTTCAAGAGGAAATAGCGGGATTTTTGCTCGACCAGGTCATAGATCCGAAGGGAGAATACCATTACCCGATACCGCCCCCATGAACCACTTCCAATTGTCATCGTGCTCCGAAGGCACCAATTAGGCTAATGCCACTGGCTCCGAAGGCAACATTGTAGGAGAAATTGTATATATATATATATACATGTGTGTATGTGTGAATTAATATGGTGGTTTGTGAGACATTTGATGATATATATATATATATATATATATATATATGATCGGTTCTACTAGAAATTCTATTTATATGTATGCATAACGTGTACAATGTGTAGTATCGTAAAATACCAGCAAACGAAAAAGAATTAAATGAAAAACACAAAATTAAATAAAAAAGAAATCATAAACCCAACCCCCCCCCCCCCCACACACACACACATTTTAATACCGGTTGGTTTCACTAACCGGTACTAAAGGGCTCCCTGGCCCCGGAGCTGGCTCGTGCCACGTGGTTTCCCTTTAGCACCGGTTCGTGCTGAACCGGTACTAAAGGGGGGGGGGGGGGGCTTTAGTGCCCACATTTTAGTGCCGGTTCCGTAACCGGCACTAAAGGGCCTTACGAACCGGTGCTATTGCCCGGTTCTGCACTAGTGTGGGTATGGTTTTTAATAACTTTTATCCCGGGGGCAAAAAGTTACAGTGGTGTCTATATCTAAGTTATCAGGTCTGCGATGTATATATTACCATGCTATTTACATAGAACTTACCGGGGGTATATTTTCATGAACTTTTATCCGGAGACAAAAATTTACCGGGGTGTTTGTACGTCAGTTATCAGCTCTGTTGTATGTATATTATCATGCTATCTATACACTAGTTATCGGGTGTGTATTTGAACAAGTTTTTCACCTGGTAAATGTTACCTTGGTGTCGATACATAAGTTATCAGGTCTACGATGCATATATTATCATGTTGTTTACACAGAAGTTATCAGGATATGTTTTCAACAACTTTTATCTAGAGGAAAAAAGTTACTACGGTGTTTGTACGTGAATTATCAGCTCCATTGTACGTATATTATCGTGCTATATAGACAAAAGTTATTGGGGTGTGTAATTCAACAACTTTTTTCACCGGGTAAAAGTAACCATGGTCCCTATACGAAAGTTATCAGGTCTGCGGTGCGTATATTGCCATACTATTTACACAGAAGTTACCATGATGTAATATTTTCAACAACTATTTTCCCCGGGTCAGATGGTTACCATGGTGTTTGTACGTTAATTATCATCTATGTTGTATGTATATTATCACGCTATTACAGAGAAGTTATCGGGTGTACGTTTTTCAACAACTTCTCTCTCCTAAGTCAAAAGTCATCATGGTGTTTGTACATAACTTATGAGATTTGTGATGCGTATATTACCATGGTATTTATACATTAATTATCGGAGGTATGTTTCTTCAATAACTTTTATCTCTATGTTAATTGTTAATTGTTGTTAGTTGGGCCAAATTGCTTACTAAGCGACCATGGTTCAAATCCCATGTTACGCTTGTATTTTTGTCTCCCAAAAATATATTCATGTACGAGTCCCTCACCATCACAAATTTCTACTTTTCTAAGTAAATCGGTCTTTCCAAGATAACCGGACGTGAAACGTGACAAAAATCTGACAAAGGACCAACCAATGGTCTTGCAGAGAAATACGTGGAAACGAACAGAAAAATGCAGATGCCAACATTTGGACAATGCCATGGTGTGACCATGGTTTGATCAATGGTAAGTTTTGGTTGATACAACTACGATTATATATAGTTTAGATTTGTACGGATTCTTGTGCTAGCCTATTAGGCAGTGTAGCTAGAACTCACGATGCTAGTGCTGAGTTTGATTCTCAGCTTTGCATCATTTTTTGGCTGAAAAACAAGCTGTGCGCGACACACCTTTGGGCCCACCATGAAAACAGTGAACCCGTGTTGATAGGAAATAATCTACGCCTACCCATAGCAGTCCGCCACGATTTGCCCGCGCACCCAGCTCAGTCCACCGCGCAAAACGCGCACGTCGTTTCACAGCCGTCGGATCCATATCAGATGGCCCCTGGGCTGTTCGGATCTAAAACGAAATTGAGGTGGTTCTTAAAATAGCTTTCTCATGTACTAAATGCATAATATGAAAGAAAATAGAGAGATATGTTAGAAATTCCCGGAAAAATTAGAAATATCCTGCCATTAATTTGGTTGACCCGTATAATTAAGTAACTTTTGATGGTTCAGATTAAAAAGCTATTCTCGTCAGCCAACGTCTAATCCTAAATCCATTTAAGGCCCACCAAGAAACCTTCCTATGTGCAAGACTTGGTGGTAAAGTGCGGACGTGTAAACTATAAACCATTGATACCAGTTATCGAGTAGGAGATCAACCATAAAACTACCAGCAAAGTGATCACTGCTCGTGGAGGCAATTTACTATCAAAAGTAAGTGATTTTATTGACCATGTTATGTGACGTTGGGATGAAGAGTTGGTTTCGCAAACATTCCGGCAAGTTGATGTGGTGCGGATCCATGCAATTTTGTTGCCTAGATTTGATATGTCAGAGTTCATAGCATGGAACTTGTGCAAACACAGGAGATTCTCAGTGAGATCAGCATACATTGTCGAATGGCAGAACCAATATGGACACAAAATATCAGGAGCAAATATAGTCGGACCATCAAGGAATTCACCAATATGGGGGACGATCAGGAGCATAAGGTGTCCTGCCAAGGTTAAAATTTTCCTCGGGCGAACTTTGTTCGCATCGCTACCATGTTGGGTGACTTTGGCTAACAGATATATAAAACTCAGTGGGCCATGTCCTACGTGTGGAATCGGAGTGGAGGATACCAAGCACATGATATTCACTTGTGCAAAAGCTAAAGAGGTATGAGAGTTACTAGGTTTGGAATTTTCTATTGATAAAGCATGCAGTGTGGATCATGCGGGAGAAACCGTACTAGAATATTTATTGGTACAAGGAACTGAAGAATGTGTGTTCCTCGGTCTAGGAAATTCAATGGAAGAAACTGCCATTGGTTCCTTGTATTAATGGTGGGAGAGGAGAAAGTTAGTGCATATTGAAAAGGTCTAGGAACCTAACTTCGTAGCAATGGCAATCAGAGCTTTGGTTCCTAACTATACTTCGGGTGTAACCGCTTAGAGGTGATCTCCGACAACATCGAGGTGATAGAGACAATCAAGAATGCAGGTCGTTCTTTCGGTCTATTTGTGGCAGTATTTGACGAAATATATCACCTTGCATTTGATTTCCCGCATATTATTTTTGAGCATGCTCCTAGAGAGACTAATCGTGCTGCCCATGATTTAGCCAAACTAGTTAGAAGCAAGGTATGGGCGGGTGAATGGAAGATCCACCAGTAGAGATTGCTGATATTCTTGTCAAAAATAATAAGGTGATCACCTTGCTACAAAGAGTACTTTTATGTCCAAAAAAAAGATCAACCATAAAAGAACATCGAGTCGGACTTCCAAGTCTAGTAGTTTGAGTACCGTTTGTTTTCCGACACCCAGAAAAATGTCATACCTTTCCGACCTTCCCAGATAAAAAAGTTCGCCAACAAGCTAAGAATACGGTCCACCTATTCCAAGTTCCAAGTTTTTTCTAGAATGACAAGGAATATTATCAAATGAATGCTACTCCTCAAAGAAAAATATTTATGAAATGAAAGCTACTTCGCTAATCCGTAAATCCGCGAGTTACTAAGTTCTTACTGAGTGCGATTTCTTGCTTCTGGGGTATTTTGAAAGAAAAACTCCTTAAATCTGATTTTGAAGCTTCAAAAGATTATGAAAAACAATACACATGTACATAGAGATGTAGAAATGTTCATGATACAATATTTTCTATTGCGATTCCTTGCTCCTGGACTTTTTAAAATTATGGACTTCTACAATTAATAGTGCATGTGCCAGAAATACATAAATTTGTGTGTATCTAACACCATAACCTATTAGTTTCAAAAGAAAAACGCCATAACCTATTTCATCATGAAAATTTATGTAAACGTAGTCATACATCACTATATATGTCATTATTGTTTTCATATTTATTTTAGAACATGAATAATCTCAATTTGGCATTTCTCAAAAAATCTGGATCCAAAAGATATTTCTTCTTACTCCATTTTCGTTTTTGGGGATTGAACCAAAAGTAGCTAGCTTGACAAGCTAAAATATAATCCAGGCTACAAATGACACAAAGTTAATCTGCAACATCAATAATATCCTGATTGTTGGATATATAATTAATAACTAGGATTTAGCAACAGATGAGAACTCATATATACAAACAATCTTGTTTGAAAGCTATCCATTGATGGGGTCCAAACAGAATACAAAGGTGAAAAATAATCCCAAAATATTATCAATATAGTTTGTTCCATACTAGACAATTTTATCAAGAATGTTCCTATCATAACTTCACAAGGACGTGTTAGGAGAAAGACAACCTAGGCTGAATTGTACTTTGGGGGTAGTTGGAGCAAGTTAAGGAAAAATCGTAGAGGAGGGAGTATATAAATAAATTATTTTAATAATTTCTATATATATATATATATATATATATATATATATATATATATATATATATATATATATAATGATGGTTATATAGAAAGATCGTGATCAAACTATTTTGACTTTGATAATTGCATACAATCAGAGCAATGAAAAATAACATTTGTAATTAATGTTAAAGAATAATTTCTTGTAAAAAATATTTTCTAATTTCGTTGGTGCCAGCTCTAAGAATAGTTAATATTATTTTAAAGGATCATACGCACAGATTTGGGCGGTCCTCATTATTTTAAAAGATCATAGTACGTCTCTTGTGGCTATTGCTTCGATGTAATATAATTATATTATTTCAACCATAGTTGACAGATTTTCATAACTATGTATAAACCCTTTTTGACTATTGCCCCAGCGGGCCTTAATTATTGTTTGAACCACAAAATATAGTGTTTAATAATTGTATAACTAATAAAACATGACCAGTAATTTGAATTTTAACCGCACGTGGTGACCTAACTTGACATAGGAAACTACCAGAAAAGTTCACGTTGTAATATCACATGTGTAGGATACGAATTGTGTATGAATAGTTTAGTAGTGATGATATGTCTAGAAATTCATAACGATGGTGGTTTGCACCAACATAGATTTGGCATAAATATATAGACCACACAAGTGATATATCATTTGGCAAAATATTTGTGGTGCTTTTAGAACATCGGTACCTGACATGGTGTAAGCTTGTGGAAAACACAAAAATATATTTCTCGACCAGTTTCAACACATTAAAGATGAAGCCTTGTATTTGCGAGGGCACTATGCTAGTTATATAATAGAAACACAATAGTGAGTTGTTTTCTAAAAACTACATTAATCCACATCATCAAAAATATTTGACGTTAAATATATTTGTGCCTAAGATTTAGCACTAGAAGTTTATTTTTTTTCAGAAAACGTAACTAGGAGTTGACCAACACTTTGCAAAAGAATTGACCAAAAAAGGTTGATGGTAGAAGTCCATGTCATGTAGTAAGGTGGAACAAACTTTTTTTTCCCAAAATACAGTTAGCCATCTATTGTGTGGACACAAAATTATTCTCTTATTGCATGGCATGCTATGAAAAAATAGTGCAACCGTTCGAATCTGCTATGGCGATGCTATATCACGCTGTAGAGAACGACTGTAGACTAAATTCATTTAGTAAGACATTACTTAGAATGCTATAGTGTGCTATTTCTCTCATTGACAAGTACTGCCAACACAGGACTTCAAAATACTACAGATTAAGGCTTGGTTCCATGGTTCTGTCCATCACTCTTTTCCTAAAATCCAAAATGATATGTTTTCCTACACAACTTCTTGCTGAGGGCCAATGGCAATGCAAAGGCTTGTTCAACTTAGGTACCAGAAAAATGCACATAGCATGCCAAGGGTTGGAAGCAATGTTGCTTTAAAGTTGTAGCCTAATTTTACAACTTCCGTACCAGGTTAGCAAAATGCTAAATAAGATCCACACTGCAGGTTGGTTAACTGCTGCAGAAAAGCACCCTATGCAAGATTTTGTGAGAAACGTGTAGTCTGAAACAACTTAGATGGTGCAGAGAGTTCTGCTGATTGTAGTGTGGTAATCTCATTTTATTTATTATCTGTAGCACTACCACTTTGGTCGAAGATCGACTCAAGTTTACTCTCCAAAGACTTAGGCAACTCGTAAACTCTAATGCATTTTCTCAACAAACAAGAGGTGAAGGTTGTAGCAGCTTTTGGTATCAAATCGACAAATTGTTTACTTGAACATAAAATAATCCATTTTTAATCTTGTATGACAAACAGAGGAAAATGGATTTGAACTGCCATAGTAAATACCCATGATTATTCTTTCAAGGATTCATCTGTATAACCTCCTACAGATACACAATTCATCTTCAAGCTCCCCCAGTAGGAGCATAGACTGTTGTAGTCAGCTGATTAACTCTAGTGGTCACGGTCTACATCTATATGATTTCCACAAACAAAATATTGAGAACAATCCCAATAAGCTCAGCTCCACCCATCTTTAGTTTGGCTGATGCACTATTGTCCACCATCATATTTGCTTTGGTTTTATCTCACAACAAAGACCAATTACCGCAAGGTATCGTTTTGAAATGAATGTCTCTTTATGTTTACAATTTTTACAGCACAAACATATTCCTCCAGCACATACTGGCTAAATTTTTTTAAATAATACATTTTTTATTAATTTTCATAAATATTACGCTGGGTAAAGTTTTTCAAAAATAATACACCGTCGGCCCGCTGCAGGCCGACTGGGCCTAGTCGGCCCACAGCAGGCCGATTGGAATACAGTCGGCCTACAGCTGGCCGACTGGCCCCTGTCAGCCCACTGTGGGCTGATTGGGTCCTGTCGGCCCACTGTGGGCCGACTGGAGCTAATTGGCCCGCTGTGGTCTAATTGTTTTTGCAAAAAAAATAGACATAAAAAAGTATATGTTTAAAAAAAGTTAATCATGTAATTAAAAAATGTTAAACGTGTATAAAAATGTTCCTGATGTATACAAAGAATGTACAATATATATGCAAAAATGTTGACATAAAAAGTATGTTTTAAAAAGCGTTAATCATGTACTTAAAAATTGTTAAATGTGTGTATAAAAAATATTCCTTATTTATACAAGAAATATAGAATGTGTATGAAAAAAAGTTGACACCAAAAAATTATGTTGGTGAATTGGTTGCTCTTTTTGTATGGAACTGGAACATTTTTTTTCAATCATATTTTTTGGTGTCCACTTTTTTTCATACACATTCTATATTTTTTTGTAGATAAGGAACATTTTTTTACACACATTTATCAATTTTTAATCATGTATTTGAAAAAATGTCAACTTTTCAAACATAAGGTGTCAACTTTTTTTCATACACATTCTATATTTTTGGTATAAATAAGGAACATTTTTTATACACACATTTCACAATTTTTAAATACATGCTTAACACTTTTCAAAACATATTTTTTATGTCAACATTTTTGCATATATATTGTACATTTTTTGTATACATTAGGAACATTTTTTTATACACGTTTAACATTTTTTAATTACATGATTAACATTTTTTTAAACATGTATTTTTTATGCCTATTTTTTTGCAAAAACAATTAGCCCACAAACGGGCCAATTAGCTCCAGTCGGCCCACAGTGGGCCGATAGGACGCAATCAGCCCACAGTGGGCCGACAGGGGCCAGTCGGCCAGCTGTAGGCCGACTGGAATCCAATCAGCCTGCTGTGAGCCGACTAGGCCCAGTCGGCCTGCAGCGGGCCGACGGTGTATTATTTTTGAAAATTTTTTATCCAGCATAATATTTATGAAAATTAATTTAAAAAATGTATTATTTTAAAAAAATAAGCCACATACTGCTGGCGGGACTACTCGATGGCCGCCTATAGTTCCCGCGCAAACTGCATATAGGGGCAGGGTTGGGCTTGGGCGCGAGGTTGGCGGCGCCGAGGTCTTCGTTGGTGTGGGTGCCTGGCTACTTAGGTTTTTTATTAGCCATGGCGAGACGAGGCGCGAGCAAGGGACTGAGGGCACCAATGTGACATCGTCGTCGGGTGGACGCAGCAAATGACCATCGTCGATGAGTCTGTAGCAGGTAGGTGAGGAGGCCAGCATGCTGGATGAAACCATGGCGGTGCGTGGAAGAAGACGACACGGAGGCATGCACACACGGTTATGATTGTCCACCCATGTGCCACAGTGCGAATATCATACGCCGTCGATTATGGTGAACTAGGTGCGCCACTTTGCACACGATAAACTCAGAGGAAATGTGAGTACTGTTTTCCTTCATCACACACAATTCATTTATTTAAGCTGTTTGCCTGAAGACGCATATGATTCCCTCCGTAAAAAGGAGTACGGTGACACAAGTCATCACACACGTTTTGGACAATCAAAATATGCGCATGGTATCCCACACGGCTCTTTTTTTTTCAATCATAGGTTATGTGTTTATCAGCATACATAGCGAAAGGATTTGCAAGCAAGAAGTCTTGCTTTCCCAAGCTCATTTTTCCCTAATAATAAAGCACGGATTGACTTTGTCGGATTCACCGTTACAATACGCTTCTTCCCGTAAGTTTACATTTTCACTTTGAATTTAAAACATGTATGCGAGGTGGTACTAAAAAATTGTTCATTGGTCGCATATGTCAATTCGTATAAGTCGCCGTTTCGTCCCTCCGGCTCGCTCGACTGGGCCGTGTTGATCGTTCCTGTCAACCGCGTGATGGGGCCTGGTCAAAAGGAAAAAAAAGATGCAAAAAATACTTCACATGAGTTTCAAACCCACGACCACGGCCCCGGGGATGCGGCCGCAGATGGTGATCATCTCCTGCGGGGGCACGCGGAAGCTGCTGAACCAGGATGAGGTGGCGGCGGCGGCGACAGACCTCGGGTTCAACGTGACGGTGGCGGAGGCGGGGGCAGAGACGTGGCGGCGTTCGCGGCGCTGGTGAACGCGGCGAACGTGCTGCTGGCGGTGCACGGGGCCGGGCTGACGAACCACATCTTCCAGCCGACGCAGGCGGTGGTGCTGCAGATCGTGCCGTGGGGGAACATGGACTGGATGGCCACCAACTTCTACGGGCAGCCGGCGCGGGACATGCAGCTCCGGTACGTTGGAGTACTATGTCGACGAGGAGGAGACGAGCCTCAAGGACAAGTACCCGAGGGGGCACCTGGTGTTCAGCGACCCCAAGGCGCTGCACAAGCAGGGGTGGCAGGCGCTCGCCTTGACCATCATGGAGCAGGACGTGAAGGTGAACCTCGCCAGGTTCCGCCCCTTCCTGCTCCAGGCCATCGACAAGCTGCAGGAGTAGCGACGGCGGCGCCGTCGTCTCTGTTGTCATCCCCGGCTCATACGTACACATGAAAAACTCATGCGTACAAACCTAGCCGACCATCGTGGACACCGGTTAATCCTATTTGGTGATTGTAGGAAAGTGACGATCTTTCAAGCCAACAACCAGGGGCATGAGTTCACGTCTTCAGGTATGTAGATGCATATGATCGTGTAAAGTAGATGTTTATACATCTCCTGCCCAGTTTGATATTTGGTCTCTCATACTAGGAGTCGTTAATAAGCTTCAACTAATGAGATGGAACGATATTGCTTTCTGGGCAGCGCTAGGCATCTGACTACTGATGCCCAGCCTCCCATCAAACCATTCATGAGCCCTACGATTAATCTAATCTGATGCGTTCGCTACCCCCCTTAAAACGAGCTTGGGTAGTTATTTCTCGTACGTACAGAATCCAGCCTACATAAACTGCTTCGACAAATCATGCACTTTAGTGGGCCGGCCGTTGAGTGGGCCTCTAATGACATGTAATTATTTGGCGATATGCAACCTTCGATTTAGTACGATGCCACTTACAGATTTTATGTAGGTTGCTCTAGGAAGCGAAACTTTTAACCAACACCAAATCTGCATCAGATGCACGTGCTTCTACCTCTGTTTTTAATTCATTTATGTTTGCGTTGATTGGTGAATTTGCTTATGCGGTGAATATCTTCTTCGATTTATTTGAATTTTTTCCTATCTAACATTATATTATGTTTCAGAAACATCACAATCTTGCTCTCGTCGACTATAGTAATGGAGAATTGCTTCAAATATGCTTCCGTCAGAAATGAAAAATTATTTCACATGTATCAGAAGCATCACGATCTTGCTTCCACTGACTAGAGAATTGCTTTGAACCTTCTTCCATTAAAAATGAAAAATAATCCATATGTTTCGGAAGCATCACGATATTGCTTCCATCGACAAGACGACTGTTTCAAATCTTCTTCTGTCAAAAAAGAAAAATATTCCACATGTTTTGGAAGCATGACCATCTTGCTTCTATCGACTAGACAATTGCTTCGAACCTTCTTCTCTTAAAAAGGAAAAATAATCCACATGTTTTGGAAGCATCACGATCTTGCTTCCATCGACAAGACGACTGTTTCAAACCTTCTTCTATCAGAAAAGAAAAATACACATGTTTCGGAAGCATCACGATCTTGTCTCCATGGACTAGAGAATTAATGATGATAAATGTGGGAAAGTTCAGACTTTAGTTAATCTAATACTACTCCATTCGTTCCATAATATAAGAGCGGTTTTGACAATAAAGGGAGTAGCTCAATGCACAATTGGCATCGTTGCTACTCGGTAGCATGACATGCCAGCACCGCTCATCCTACCAAAAATATGTCCCCTTTAATCCGTTTAAACCGACTAATGATCCAACAATTTAATATTTTATATATTTTCGGAGAAAATGAACAAATGGAACCAGTTAAAGCTAACTAAACAGGACTTACGGGAACGCCAATTACATCCCTATGTGTACGGTTGTCAGTCAGTGCTTCGCAGCGGGGCCCTTCTTTCTCCCCGGCTGGTGACTTGTAGCACGGTATGCGGAGCTTGTGGGGACACGGGTTCTCACTTGGGTGTGGCGGTGGCCAGGCACATGCCTTGGCCGGTGTGGGCGTGGGCGGTGGAGTTGTAGAGATTTCACGGTTGTCTGGGTCTGTAGTAGCAGTGACCCCGAGCGGATCTGGCCCGCGGCGGTAGGGAGCTCTTGGGCTTCCTTGGAACCCACGGGTAGTAGTAGTGGCTTCGAGGGCAGGGGTAGTCTTCCTCCATGCTGGCGGTGGTTCAGACGTCCATCGGCACGGCGCCGAGCTTCTTCAGGGGCACGATGACTTGGTGATGGCGGCAAGGCGGCGGCCTGAGGATGGTGGGTGCAGGGATGCCATGGGTGGTGATGGAGATGATGGTGACCGGTGCGAGAAAGGCTACCAGAGTGGCTTGAGGTGCCGGCTACTTGGGTGGCACCCCGTCACAATTGAGATTGGCCAGATCTGACGGAGAGGTAGTCGCTACTCCCTCTGGTGCTGCTTGTTAGCTGCCAGTCAGTGGCTCGAGTGTTGGGGAACGTAGCAGAAATTCAAAATTTTCCTACGCGTCACCAAGATCTATCTATGGAGAAACCAACAACGAGGGGAAGGAGAGTGCATCTACATACCCTTGTAGATCGCTAAGCGGAAGCGTTCAAGTGAACGGGGTTGATGGAGTCGTACTCGTCGTGATCCAAATCACCGATGACCAAGTGCCGAACGGACGGCACCTCCGCGTTCAACACACGTACAGACCGGTGACGTCTCCCATGCCTTGATCCAGCAAGGAGAGAGGGAGAGGTTGAGGAAGACTCCATCCAGCAGCAGCACGACGGCGTGGTGGTGGTGGAGGAGCGTGGCAATCCTGCAGGGCTTCGCCAAGCACCGCGTGAGAGGAGAAGAACTTGGGACAGGGGGAGGGCTGCGCCAGCACAATGGTATGGCTGCCCTCCCACCCCCTTCATATATATAGGGGCAAGGGAGAGGGGGGCCGGCCCCCTCAGATCCAATCTGAGGAGGGGGCGGCGGCCAGGGGGGTTCCCTTGCCCCCCAAGGCAAGGGGGCGCCCCCTTCTAGGGTTCCCCCAAACCCTAGGCGCATGGGCCCTAGGAGGGGAGGCGCCCAGCCCACTAAGGAGCTGGTCCCTCTCCACATACAGCCCATAGGGCCCTCCGGGGCAGGTGGACCCTCCTGGTGGACCCCGGAACCCCTTCGGTGGTCCCAGTACAATGCCGGTATCCCCCTGAACTCTTCCGGTGACTGTATGATGACTTCCCATATATAAATCTTTACCTCCGAACCATTCTGGAACTCCTCGTGATGTCCGGGATCTCATCTGGGACTCCGAACAACATTCGGTAACCACATACAGATTTCCTTTATAACCCTAGCGTCATCGAACCTTAAGTGTGTAGACCCTACGGGTTCGGGAAGCATGCAGACATGACCGAGACGTTCTCCGGTCAATAACCAACAGCGGGATCTGGATACCCATGTTGGTCCCTACATGTTCCACGATGATCTCATCGGATGAACCACGATGTCAAGGACTCAGTCAATCCCGTATACAATTCCCTTTGTCTAGCGGTATTGTACTTGCCCGAGATTCGATCGTCGGTATCCCGATACCTTGTTCAATCTCGTTACCGGCAAGTCTCTTTACTCGTTCTGTAACACATCATCCCGTAATCAACTCCTTGATCACATTGTGCACATTATGATGATGTCCTACCGAGTGGGCCCAGAGATACCTCTCCGTCACATGGAGTGACAAATCCCAGTCTCGATTCGTGCCAACCCAACAGACACTTTCGGAGATACCTGTAGTGTACCTTTATAGCCACCCAGTTACGTTGTGACGTTTGGCACACCCAAAGTATTCCTACGGTATCCGGGAGTTGCACAATCTCATGGTCTAAGGAAATGATACTTGACATTAGAAAAGCTTTAGCATACGAACTACACGATCTTTGTGCTAGGCTTAGGATTGGGTCTTGTCCATCACATCATTCTTCTAATGATGTGATCCCGTTATCAATGACATCCAATGTCCATGGTCAGGAAACCGTAACCATCTATTGATCAACAAGCTAGTTAACTAGAGGCTTACTAGGGACATGGTGTTGTCTATGTATCCACACATGTATCTGAGTTTCCTATCAATACAATTCTAGCATGGATAATAAACGATTTATCATGAACAAGGAAATATAATAATAACCTATTTATTATTGCCTCTAGGGCATATTTCCAACAGTCTCCCACTTGCACTAGAGTCAGTAATCTAGTTCACATCGCCATGTGATTAACATTCACAGGTCACATCGCCATATGACCAACATCCAAAGAGTTTACTAGAGTTCATAATCTAGTTCACATCACTATGTGATTAACACTCAATGAGTTCTGGGTTTGATCATGTTGCTTGTGAGAGAGGTTTTAGTCAACGGGTCTGCAACATTCAGATCCGTATGTACTTCGCAAATCTCTACGCTATATTTGGAGACATTTCAAATAACTGTTCTACTTGGAGCTATTCCAAATTGTTTCTCCATTATACGTATCCGGCATCTCTACTCAAAGCTATCCGGATAGGTGTTAAGCTTGCATCGACGTAACTCTTTACGTCGAACTCTTTATCACCTCCATAACCGAGAAACATATCCTTATTCCTCTAAGGATAATCTTGACCGCTATCTGGTGATCTACTCCTAGATCACCTTCGTACCCTCTAGCCAGACATGTGGCAAGGCACATGTCAGGTGCGGTACACAGCATAGCATACTATGGAGCCTATGTCTAAGCATAGGGGACGACCTTCGTCCTTTCTCTCTGTTCTGCCGTGGTCGAGCTTTAAGTCTTAACTTCGTACCTTACAACTCAGGCAAGAACTTCCTTCTTTGACTGATCCATCTTGAACACCTTCAAGATCATGTCAAGGTATGTGCTCATTTGAAAGTACCATTAAGCGTTTTGATCTATCCCTATAGATCTTGATGCTCAATGTTTAAGCAGCCTAATCCAGGTTTTCCATTGAAAAACACTTTTCAAATAACCCTATATGCTTTCCAGAAATTCTACATTATTTCTGATCATCAATATGTCAACAACATATACTCATCAGAAATTCTATAGTGCTCCCACTCACTTCTTTGGAAATACAAGTTTCTCATAAACTTTGTATAAACCCAAAATCTTTGATCATCTCATCAAAGTGTACATTCCAACTCCGAGATGCTTACTCCAGTCCTTAGAAGGATTGCTGGAGCTTTGCATACTTGTTAGCATCTTTCAGGATCGACAAAATCTTCTGGTTGTATCACATACAACCTTTCCTCAAGAACAAGGAAACAATATTTTGACATCCCATCTGCAAGATTTCATAAATAATGCAGTACCTGCTAATTCCAACAGACTCTTAGCATCGCTACGAGTGAGAAAGTCTCATCGTAGTCAACTCCTTGAACTTGTCGGGAAACACCTTAACGACAAGTCGAGCTTTCTCAATGGTGACACTTACCATCATTGTCTGTCTTCCTTTTAAAATCCATATGTGCCCAACAGCCTTACGACCATCAAGTAGTTCTTTCAAAGTCTACACTTCGTTTTCATACATGGATCCTCTCTCGGATTTTATGGCCTCGAGCCATTTTTCAGAATCCGGGCCCATCATCGCTTCTCCATAGCTCATAGGTTCATCGTTGTCCAACAACGTGACCTTTTAAGACAGGGTTACCACTTAGAAGTTGTACACACCCTTGTCAACCTATGAGGTTCGATAGTAACTTGATCTGAAGCTCCATGATCATCATCATTAGCTTTCTCTTCAACTGAGGCAGGGGCCACAGAAACATTTTTCCTGTGCTTGCGCTACTCTCTGCCTGAAGTAAAGGTTCAACAACCTTATCAAGTTCTATCTTCCTCCCACTCAATTCTTTCGAGAGAAACTTTTCCTCGAGAAAGGACCCGATTCTAGAAACGATCCCTATTGCTTTCGGATCTAAATTAGGAGGTATACCCAACTGTTTTGGGTGTCCTATGAAGATGCATTTAATCCGCTTTGGGTTCGAGCTTATCAACCTGAAACTTTTTCACATAAGCGTCGCAGCCCCAAACTTTTAAGAAACGACAACTCAGGTTTCTCCAAACCATAGTTCAAACGGTTTCGTCTCAACGGAATTACGTGGTGCCCTATTAAAGTGAGTGCGGTTGTCTCTAATGCCTAACCCATGAACGATAGTGGTAATTCAATAAGAGACATCATGGTACGCACCATATCCAATAGGGTGCAACTATGATGTTCGGACACACCATCACACTATGGTGTTCCAGGCGGTATTAGTTGTGAAACAATTTCCACGGTGCCAAACTCGTAACTCAGATATTCATTTCTATGATCATATCATAGACATTTTATCCTCCTATCACGAAGATCTTTAACTTCACTCTGAAATTACTTGAACCATTCAATAATTCAGACTTGTGTTTCATCAAGTAAATATACTCAGTATCTACTTAAATCATCTGTGAAGTAAGAATATAACAATATCCACTGCGTGCCTCAGCACTCATTGGACTGCACACATCAAAATGTGTTACTTCCAACAAGTTGCTATATTGTTCCATCTTACTGAAAACGAGGCTTTTCAGTCATCTTGCCCATGTGGTAAGATTTGCATATCTCAAGTGATTCAAAATCAAGTGAGTCCAAACGGTCCATCTGCATGGAGTTTCTTCATGCGTATATACCAACAGACATGGTTCACATTACTCAATCCTTTTCAAAAATGAGTGACTCCAAAGATCCATCAACATGGAGTTTCTTCATGCGTTTTATACCAATATGACTTATACGGCAGTGCCACAAGTAGGTGGTACTATCATTACTATCTTATATCTTTTGGCATGAACATGTGTATCACTATGATCGAGATTCAATAAACCACTCATTTTTGGTGCAAGACCATTGAAGGTATTATTCAAATAAATAGAGTAACTATTATTCTCTTTAAATGAACAACCGTTTTGCGATAGACATAATCCAATCATGTCTATGCTCAACGCAAACACCAAATAACAATTATTTAGGTTTAACACCAATCTCGATGGTAGAGGGAGCGAGCGATGCTTGATCATATCAACCTTGGAAACACTTCCAACACATATCGTCAGCTCACCTTTAGCTAGTCTCCTTTTATTCCGTAGCTTTTATTTCGAGTTACTAACACTTAGCAACCGAACCGGCATCTAATACCTTGGTGCTACTAGGAGTACTAGTAAAGTACACATTCACATAATGTATATCCAGTATACATCTATCGACAGCCTTCTCATCTACCAAGTATCTAGGGTACTTCTGCTCCAGTGGCTGTTCCCCTTATTACAGAAGCACTCAGTCTCGGGTTTGGGTTCAACCTTGGGTTTCTCCACTAGAGCAGCAGCTGATTTGCCGTTTCATGAAGTATCCCTTCTTGCCCTTGCCCTTCTTGAAACTAGTGGTTTCACTAACCATCAACAATTGATGCTCCTTCTTAATTTCTACTTTCGCAGTGTCAAACATCGCGAATATTTCAAGGATCATCATATCTATCCCTGATATGTTATAGTTCATTACGAAGCTCTAGCAGCTTGGTGGCAATGACTTTGGAGAAACATCATTATCTTATCTGGAAGATCAACTCCCACTCGATTCAAGTGATTGTTGTACTCAGACAATCTGAGCACAAGCTCAACGATTGAGCTTTTCTCCCTTAGTTTGCAGGCCAAGAAAATCGTCGGAGATCTTATACCTCTTGATGTGGGCACGAGCCTGAAATCCCAATTTCAGCCCTCGAAACATCTCATATGTTCCGCGACATTTCAAAATGTCTTCGGTGCCTCAATTCTAAACCATTCAACATTACCGAACTATCACGTAGTTATCTAAACGTGTATGTCCGATGTTCGCAACATCCACAAACGACGTTTGGGGTTCAGCACACTGAGCGGTGCATTAAGGACATAAGCCTTCTACTATCCGCATAATTGCTACTGTCAACTTTCAACTATATTTTCTCTAGGAACATATCTAACCAGTAGAACTGAAGCGCGAGATATAATTTGCGAAGACCTTTTTGACTATGTTCAGGATAATTAAGTTCATCTTATGAACTCCCACTCAGATAGACATCCCTCTAGTCATCTAAGTGATTACATGATCCGAGTCAACTAGGCCATGTCCGATCATCACGTGAGCCGGACTAGTCATCATCGGTGAACATCTTCATTTTGATCGTATCTACCATACGACTCATGCTCGACCTTTCGGTCTCTTGTGTTCCGAGGCCATGTCTGTACATGCTAGGCTCGTCAAGTCAACCTAAGTGTTTCGCGTGTGTAAATCTGTCTTACACCCGTTGTATGTGAACGTAAGAATCTATCACACCCGATCATCACGTGGTGCTTCAAAACGACGAACTTTCGCAACGGTGCACAGTTAGGGGGAACACTTACTTGAAATTTTAATGAGGGATCATCTTATTTACTACCGTCGTTCTAAGCAAATAAGATGTGTAAACATGATAAACATCACATGCAATCAAATAGTGACATGATATGGCCATCATCACTTTGCTCCTTTCGATCTCCATCTTCGGGGCTCCATGATCATCATCGTCACCGGCATGACACCATGATCTCCATCATCGTGTCTTCATGAAGTTGTCTCGCCAACTATTACTTCTACTACTATGGCTAACGGTTAGAAATAAAGTAAAGTAATCACATGACGTTTATGTTGACACGCAGGTCATAAATAAATTAAAGACAACTCCTATGGCTCCTGCCGGTTGTCATACTCATCGACATGCAAGTCGTGATTCCTATTACAAGAACATGATCAATCTCATACATCACATATCATTCATCACATTCTTCTTGGCCATATCACATCGCATAGCATACCTGCAAAAACAAGTTAGACGTCCTCTAATTGTTGTTTGCATGTTTTACGTGGCTGCTATGGGTTTCTAGCAAGAACGTTTCTTACCTACGCAAAACCACAACGTGATATGCCAATTGCTATTTGCCCTTCATAAGGACCCATTTCATCGAATCCGTTCCGACTAAAGTGGGAGAGACAGACACCCGCCAGCCACCTTATGCAACTAGTGCATGTCAGTCGGTGGAACCGGTCTCACGTAAGCGTACGTGTAAGGTTGGTCCGGGCCGCTTCATCCCACAATGTCGTCGAAACAAGATTGGACTAGTAACGGTAAGAATATTGAACAAAATCAACGCCCACAACTACTTTGTGTTCTACTCGTGCATAGAATCTACGCAATAGACCTAGCTCATGATGCCACTGTTGGGGAACGTAGCAGAAATTCAAAATTTTCCTATGTGTCACCAAGATCTATCTATGGAGAAACCAGCAATGAGGGGAAGGAGAGTGCATCTACATACCCTTGTAGATCGCTAAGCGGAAGCGTTCAAGTGAACGGGGTTAATGGAGTCGTACTCGTCGTGATCCAAATCACCGATGACCAAGTGCCGAAGGGACGGCACCTCCGCGTTCAACACACGTACAGCCCGGTGACGTCTCCCATGCCTTGATCTAGCAAGGAGAGAGGGAGGGGTTGAGGAAGACTCCATCCAGCAGCAGCACGACGGCGTGGTGGTGGTGGAGGAGCGTGGCAATCCTGCAGGGCTTCGCCAAGCACCGCGGGAGAGGAGAAGAACTTGGGACAGGGGGAGGGCTGCGCCAGCACAATGGTATGGCTGTCCTCCCACCCCCCTCATATATATAGGGGCAAGGGAGAGGGGGGCCGGCCCCCTCAGATCCAATCTGAGGAGGGGGCGGCGGCCAGGGGGGTTCCCTTGCCCCCCAAGGCAAGGGGGCGCCCCCTTCTAGGGTTCCCCCAAACCCTAGGCGCATGGGCCCTAGGAGGGGAGGCGCCCAGCCCCCTAAGGAGCTGGTCCCTCTCCACATACAGCCCATAGGGCCCTCCGGGGCAGGTGGACCCTCCCGGTGGACCCCCGGAACCCCTTCGGTGGTCCTGGTACAATGCCGGTATCCCCCTGAACTCTTCCGGTGACTGTATGATGACTTCTCATATATAAATCTTTACCTCCGAAACATTCCGGAACTCCTCGTGACGTCCGGGATCTCATCCGGGACTCCGAACAACATTCGGTAACCACATACGGACTTCCTTTATAACCCTAGCGTCATCGAACCTTAAGTGTGTAGACCCTACGGGTTCGGGAAGCATGCAGACATGACCGAGACGTTCTCCGGTCAATAACCAACAGCGAGATCTGGATACCCATGTTGGTCCCTACATGTTCCACGATGATCTCATCGGATGAACCACGATGTCAAGGACTCAGTCAATCCCGTATACAATTCCCTTTGTCTAGCGGTATTGTACTTGCCCGAGATTCAATTGTCGGTATCCCGATACCTTGTTCAATCTCGTTACCGGCAAGTCTCTTTACTCGTTCTGTAACACATCATCCCGTAATCAACTCCTTGATCACATTGTGCACATTATGATGATGTCCTACCGAGTGGGCCCAGAGATACCTCTCCGTCACACGGAGTGACAAATCCCAGTCTCGATTCGTGCCAACCCAACAGACACTTTCAGAGATACCTGTAGTGTACATTTATAGCCACCCAGTTATGTTGTGATGTTTGGCACACCCAAAGTATTCCTACGGTATCCGGGAGTTGCACAATCTCATGGTCTAAGGAAATGATACTTGACATTAGAAAAGCTTTAGCATACGAACTACACGATCTTTGTGCTAGGCTTAGGATTGGGTCTTGTCCATCACATCATTCTTTTAATGATGTGATCCCGTTATCAATGACATCCAATGTCCATGGCCAGGAAACCGTAACCATCTATTGATCAACGAGCTAGTTAACTAGAGGCTTACTAGGGACATGGTGTTGTCTATGTATCCACACATGTATCTGAGTTTCCTATCAATACAATTCTAGCATGGATAATAAACGATTTATCATGAACAAGGAAATATAATAATAACCTATTTATTATTGCCTCTAGGGCATATTTCCAACATCGAGTTAGTTCTCGTTTTGCACGGCACGGTGTTTTGTTGCGGTGCAGCCGTGATGGCAATTTTGGCTTCCCTTCATCCTTCAATTGTGGTAGGATCTCATGGGCTGGGTGCGAGTCACCCTATGGCGTCGATGAGTTCAACTGGGATGCTAGGGCGACGTTATTGCATGGCTGGCTACCAAGTTGGCTCTCTTTGGGCTCCGTAGTGGTGGTGGTGTCTAGCCCTTTTGGTCATGTGGGCGACAGGTGGCCCTCACTTCTTTTTCTGCCCAATGTCAGGGCTCCAGGTGAAAATCAATGTTTGTTTGGTCCCGATAGCAGCATCTCTTTCTGCCATTACCCTCACGGGGCATTGTCACTCGGACCGCAGTGGTGTGTTTGTGTCGTCCTTTGCTCTTACTCGGCAGTGTCTTCATGTCGTTCTTTTGCCTATGTGCATCTTTCTTTGGTGTGATTTCTATTGGCAGGCTATTCTTGTATCTACTATTCACGAGGGCTTTCCTGACTACCTTGTGTCATTCGGCCATGTATTCGGGATGTTACTTTATATATCAAGAGGGGCAAAAGCCTGGTTCAGGAATTTACTATGGAATGTAGTTCAAAGCCAATTTGTAGGAAACACTCTCTTACAAATCAAATAAGCCCTCAAAATTCCAATCTTCCAAAATTCATATGAAAATATGTGGAATTAGGTAGACCATCAAACTAAGATAGATAAAACTACATATATATCTTCAACCGTGGGAAATTCAAACGCACAGTTATTTTGTAAAATATGTTGTTTGGTTGAAAAAATGAGATCTTTTTTCGAAAAAACAAGTTAGGATCATGACATTGATTTCATTCAAACATAGAAAAACAACATGTGGTTGCATTCGATGGAATTTTTTTTGGTTTAGTTACATGTAGAATAGAACATGTGATGTATTCTTGTAGATTTCAATCCTACAAATAAAACGTCTTGCTAAGGCACTATACAATGTCCATCACAAATGCAAGGACGTCATCTTTAGTGTGGGTAGATTTTTCGAGGAATGATGATTGTGGCTTCATATATTCCATTAGATAAATATCACTTGTGGCGTAAAAATATTCAATTCAATTTCACGTGGGGTCAAATGATTATTATGACATGTTGAAAAACAAAAACAACACACACACACACACACACACACACACACACACACACACACACACACACACACACACACACACACACACACACACACACACACACACACACACACACACACACACACTTATATTAGTCATATACAACATAAGAATAATTAACTGTATCATTGTCCATTCGATGGGTACACGAATTGGAAGAGTACATGAGGAGCGTTGGTTGCTAAAATTTAAGGTTTGAGTAAAACAGCTAGTTGGTACAATTGGGTACAATGATAAACATCTATTAACTGTGACATGTTTCGGTACGAGATACGCTGATTTATCTAAAGAAAATAAACAATTTGTGCTAATGTTTTTCTTGATTATCGTTGTAATTTGAAAATATTCTGTTTATTTTAGTAGTATGAGAAATTCAAGCATTGTACTCCCATCGTTCCTTTATATAAGGTGTCTTTCACTGGTAGAAAAAGAGGCTTCCGTCCAGCCCCATAAGTCGCGGAACTGCAGGAACCGCGACTAATGAAGCATTTAGTCCCGGTTCGGCAGACGAACCGCGACCAAATGCCTGCGCCCAGGGCGCTCGGTGGCCAGCTGGTGCACGTGAGGGGCTTTAGTCGCGGTTGGCCAGGCCAACCGCGACTGAAGGTGCCCAAAGGCCTTTAGTCGCGGTTGGCCAGGCCAACCGCGACTAAAGCTCCTCCCCTATATATACCAGTTCAGCACACTCACTTAGCCATTTGGTGCCACTTCTCTTCACAAGCTTCACAAGGGGGTGTAGGTTTGCTTTTGGTTCCTCTTATGCACACAAGGTGTTTGATGAAATGCCCCAAGAGCCACACTTGAGGTTCCTCATTCATTTTTTCCTCCTCGATCGCGGTTAGCAACTTGAACCTTTCATGCATGTGTGTCATTGATTAAATATGCATGTGTGTTGTTCATTGTTTAATTTCTATTGTTTATAGCTAGTTAGTTTAACAAATGCATGATGGTTAATTATATATTTTATATTATAATAATGCAGATGAATCGGCAATGGATGTACGGTAACCGACTCTCCCGCGAGTTCACTACGGGTTTGAAAGATTTCCTCGTAGTGGCTAATGCGAACAAGCAGAAGGGTTTTGTTATCTGTCCATGTGTTGACTGTAAGAATCAGAAGGGTTACTCTTCCTCAAGAGAAGTTCACCTGCACCTGCTTCGGCACGGTTTCATGCCAAGCTATAATTGTTGGACCAAGCATGGAGAAAGAGGGGTTATAATGGAAGAAGATGAAGAAGGGGATGATTTCATCGATGAAAGCTATCTTGCTGATTTCGGTGATACTTTCATGGAGGATGCTGAAGGTGAAGGTGAAGGTGAAGGGGAAGGTGAAGGGGAAGGTGAAGGTGAAGAAGAGGCACGTGATGAGACCGTTGATGATCTTGGTCGGACCATTGCTGATGCACGGAGACGCTGCGAAACTGAAAAGGAGAGGGAGAATTTGGATCGCATGTTAGAGGATCACAGAAAGTCGTTGTACCCCGGATGCGATGATGGTCTGAAAAAGCTGGGCTGCACACTGGATTTGCTGAAATGGAAGGCACAGGCAGGTGTAGCTGACTCGGCATTTGAAAACTTGCTGAAAATGTTGAAGAATATGTTTCCAAAGAATAACGAGTTGCCCGCCAGTACGTACGAAGCAAAGAAGGTTGTCTGCCCTCTAGGTTTAGAGGTTCTGAAGATACATGCATGCATCAACGACTGCATCCTCTACCGCGGTGAATACGAGAATTTGAATGAATGCCCGGTATGCACTGCATTGCGTTATAAGATCAGAGGCGATGACCCTGGTGACGATGTTGAGGGCGAGAAACCCAGGAAGAGGGTTCCCGCCAAGGTGATGTGGTATGCTCCTATAATACCACGGTTGAAACGTCTGTTCAGGAACAAAGAGCATGCCAAGTTGTTGCGATGGCACAAAGAGGACCGTAAGTCGGACGGGGAGTTGAGACACACCGCAGATGGAACGCAATGGAGAAAGATCGACAGAGAGTTCAAAGATTTTGCAGCTGACGCAAGGAACATAAGATTTGGTCTAAGTACAGATGGCATGAATCCTTTTGGCGAGCAGAGCTCCAGCCATAGCACCTGGCCCGTGACTCTATGCATCTACAACCTTCCTCCTTGGTTGTGCATGAAGCGGAAGTTCATTATGATGCCAGTGCTCATCCAAGGTCCTAAGCAACCCGGCAACGACATCGATGTGTACCTAAGGCCATTAGTTGATGAACTTTTACAGCTGTGGGGCCCTGGTGTCCGTGTGTGGGACGAGCACAAACAAGAGGAATTTGACCTACGAGCGTTGCTTTTCGTAACCATCAACGATTGGCCTGCTCTTAGTAACCTTTCGGGACTGTCAAATAAAGGATACAATGCATGCACGCACTGCTTACATGAGACTGAAAGTGTACATTTGCCAAATTGTAAGAAGAACGTGTACCTTGGGCATCGTCGATTTCTTCCGAAAATTCATCCAGTAAGAAAGAAAGGCAAGCATTACAACGGCAAGGCAGATCACCGGCCGAAGCCTGCAGAACGCACTGGTGCTGAGGTATTTGATATGGTCAAGGATTTGAAAGTCATCTTTGGAAAGGGTCCTGGCGGACAATCAGTTCCGAAGGGAGCTGACGGGCACGCAGCCATGTGGAAGAAGAAATCTATATTCTGGGAGCTAGAATATTGGAAAGTCCTAGAAGTCCGCTCTGCAATCGACGTGATGCACGTTACGAAGAATATTTGCGTGAACCTCCTAAGCTTCTTGGGCGTGTATGGGAAGACAAATGATACAAAGGAAGCACGGCAGGACCAGCAACGTTTGAAAGACCCTGATGACCGGCATCCGGAATGGTTTCAAGGTCGTGCCAGCTACGCTCTGACCAAAGAAGAGAAGGTCATCTTTTTTGAATGCCTGAGCAGTATGAAGGTCCCGTCTGGATTCTCGTCCAATATAAAGGGAATAATAAACATGGCGGAGAAAAAGTTCCAAAACCTGAAGTCTCACGACTGCCACGTGATTATGACGCAATTGCTTCCGATTGCTTTGAGGGGGCTCCTGCCGGAAAATGTTCGAGTAGCCATTGTGAAGCTATGTGCATTCCTCAATGCAATCTCTCAGAAGGTAATCAATCCAGAAGATCTACCACGGTTACAGAACGATGTGGTCCAATGTCTTGTCAGTTTCGAGTTGGTGTTCCCGCCATCCTTCTTCAATATTATGACGCACCTCCTGGTTCACCTAGTCGAAGAGATTTTCATTCTCGGTCCTGTATTTCTACACAATATGTTCCCCTTCGAGAGGTTCATGGGAGTATTAAAGAAATATGTTCGTAACCGTGCTAGGCCAGAAGGAAGCATCGCCAAGGGCTATGGAAATGAGGAGGTAATTGAGTTTTGTGTTGACTTTGTTCCTGACCTTAAGCCGATTGGCCTTCCTCGATCGCGGCACGAGGGGAGACTAAGTGGAAAAGGCACGATCGGAAGGAAATCAACGATATGTATGGACGACCATTCTCTGACTGAAGCACACCACACTGTACTGACCAATTCCAGCTTGGTGGCTCCGTACTTTGAGAAACACAAGAATATTTTACGCTCGGACAACCCGGGGAAGCCTGAATCCTGGATTAGGAAGGCCCACATGGAGACTTTCGGCAGTTGGTTGAGAAAACATTTAATGAATGACAATAATGTTGTAGATCAGCTGTACATGTTGGCCAAGACACCATCTTCGACTATAACGACTTTCCAAGGGTACGAGATAAATGGGAATACATTTTACACGATCGCCCAAGATAAAAAGAGCACCAACCAAAACAGTGGTGTCCGCTTTGATGCAGCAACCGAGAATGGGCAAAAGGTCACATATTATGGTTACATAGAGGAGATATGGGAACTTGACTATGGACCCTCCTTTAAGGTCCCTTTGTTCCGGTGCAAATGGTTCAAGCTAACAGGAGGTGGGGTAAAGGTGGACCAGCAATACGGAATGACAATGGTGGATTTCAACAATCTTGGTTACCTTGACGAACCATTCGTCCTAGCGAAAGATGTCGCTCAGGTTTTCTATGTGAAGGACATGAGTAGCAAACCGAGGAAACGGAAAGATAAGAAAACGATCAGTACATCATGCGATGATCCAAAGCGCCACATTGTTCTTTCAGGGAAAAGAAACATCGTGGGAGTGGAGGACAAGACAGACATGTCAGAAGATTATAATATGTTTGGTGAAATTCCGCCCTTCAAAGTGAACAACGACCCAAGCATTAAGTTAAATGATGAGGATGCTCCATGGATACGGCACAATCGTAAGCAAGCAGGGACACAAGGGAAGAATTGATGTGTAATAATTTATTGTACCAAACTTTGTATTTGGTCGATGAACTGAATGATGTATCAAACCTTTTGTCAAACCTTCAAGGGATTAGTTTTATTTTTCTGATTTTTTTGATATGTTATTGTATTTTTAAGATTTTAAAATGAATTAGTTTTATTTTTCTGATTTTAAAAGGAAAAAGGAAGAAGAAGAAAGAAGGAAAAACAGAAGAAAAAAACAAACAGAAGAAAAAACAAACAGAAGAAAAACATAACAAAAAAACAAACAGAAGAAAAACAGAAGAAAAAAGAAAAAAGGAATAAAGGAAGAAAAAAAAGAAGAAAAACAAGAAAAAGGAAGAAAAAAACAGAAGAAAAAAATAGAAGAAAAAAGGAAGAAAAAAACAGAAGAAAAACAAGAATTTAAAATGAATTTAAAATGAATTTATAATTGTATTTTTAAGATTTTAATAACATAAATAAATAAGTAATTAGAAACTTTAATAGCAAAAATAATTATCATAAAGTAAAATAAATAAGTAATTAGAAACAAAATAAAATAAAAGAAATAAGCTTTTTGTTGTAAGTAGAAACAAAACAAAATAAATAAAGCAAAAATGAAAACAAAAAACAAGCAAAAAATAAAAAAATAAGCCACCTACTCGGCCACCACGGCCTGAATACGACTAGAAACCCATTATTGGGCCAGGATTCAGGCCCGCAGGAAGGCCCAGTAGGCCCACAGGCTAGCAGTAACAGAATAGGCCCGTAAGCCTGCATTTGAGAGGAGCTCGAAGTGGTCAGCGCAGCCGCGCTTATAAACCACTGTCGAAGCCTCTCGGCTAGCGAGGTGGGACTAAACATCCCACCGCACCGCGCTAGTGCCAGCACAGAGCTTTAGTCGCGGTTGGTGTGGCGGACCGCGACTAAAGCTAGCCTTTAGTCGCGGTCCGCCACACCAACCGCGACTAAAGCCTCTTTCCTGCGCGGGAACGAAGCGGCGCCAAAACACTTTAATCGCGGTTGGTGTGGCGGACCGCGACTAAAGCCTAGCTTTAGTCGCGGTTGGTGTGGCGGACCGCGACTAAAGCCTGCCGCGACTAAAGCTAGGCTTTAGTCGCGGTCCGCCACACCAACCGCGACTAAAGCTGCGTCTATAAATACTGCACTTGGCAGTTTTGCCACTTCCCATTCTCCTCTCTCTCGACGCCGAAGCGCTGCCCCGACGCCGATCGTCTCCGACGCCGACGCCGAAGCCCTGCCCCGACGCCGAAGCCCTGCGCGCCGCCGCCCCCCGTCCCCAGTGAGCGCCGCCCGTGCCCTGCGCCCTTGCCCGCCGCCCGCCGCGCCCGCCGCGCCCGCCGCCCGCTGGCCCTGCCTGCGCCGTGTCCGCGCGCCGCGCGCCCGCCGCCCGCCGCCCGCTGGCCCTGCCTGCCGCCCTCCGCCGCCCGCTGGCCCTGCCGTCCTCCGCCGGCAGAAGATCGAAGATCAGAAGAAGAAAAAGGGAAAAGGAAGAAAGAAGAAAAAGGAAAAAAGGAAAAAGGAAAAAGGAAAAAGGAAAACACAAAAAAAACAAATTAAACAGAAGAAAAAACAAAAGAAAACAAAAAAACAGAAGAAAAACAAAGGAAGAAGAAAGAAAAAGGAAGAAGAAAAAAAACAAGAAAGAAAAAGAAAGAAGAAAAAAGAAAGGAAGAAGAAAAAGAAAGAAGAAAAAAGAAAGGAAGAAGAAAAACAAAGGAAGAAGAAAAAAAGAAAGAAGAAAAAGGAAGAAGAAAAAAAGAAAGAAGAAAGAAAAATGAAGAAGAAAAAACAAGAAAGAAAAAGGAATAAAAAAAATGAAAACCAAATAAAAACCAAATGAAAACCAAAAGAAAGAAGAAAGGAAAAAGGAAGAAGAAAAAAAGAAGAAGAAAGGAAGAAGAAAGGAAGAAGAAGAAAGAAAGAAAAAAGAAAAAGGAAAGAAGAAGAAAGAAAGAATAGAAAGGAATAAGAAGAAAAGGAAGAAGAAGAAAGAAAGAAGAAAGGAAAGAAGAAAGAAAGAAGAAGAAAGGAAGAAGAAGAAAGAAAGAAGAAGAAAGGAAAAAGGAAGAAGAAAAAAAGAAGAAGAAAGGAAGAAGAAAGGAAGAAGAAGAAAGAAAGAAAAAAGAAAAAGGAAAGAAGAAGAAAGAAAGAATAGAAAGGAATAAGAAAAAAAGGAAGAAGAAGAAAGAAAGAAGAAAGGAAAGAAGAAAGAAAGAAGAAGAAAGAAATACCGCGACACCCTCTCCCACCCCTTCCTCGCCCCCTCCTTTTGCCACCGCCCTTTCGCCACCGCCACCGCCACCGCCCCCCTTCTTCACTTAATTAATTTGTTTTTACTACATGTTTTCAGGACTGACATAATGGCGGACGATAGAGCTGACCCGATTATGGACAACTATGATCCGGACGGTGAAGCACATATGTTCGGCATCATAAACGGCGATATTCAATATGTGCCGACCGGACAAGAAGAAGATGATGTCTCTTCTTATCTGAACCTTGACGGTGAAGATGAAGGGCGCCGTCAGCAAGATGATGCCGAACAAACGTCGATAAACGACGATCTTCAAATGGAAGTAGCAACCACCTCCGGCGCCGAGGTATATATATACATTGAGCCTCTGGTGATACAAACTAAATGATTTGAATAAATATGTGTGTACTAACGGGCGCGACTCTCTTTCTTATTTTAGCCCTCGGCCGGATCGTCGAAACAATCGAGTACGTCGTCAAAGCGTGGCGCAACCAAGACGATGAAACAAGGGGAAACATGCACCATCGAGGTTGTCGACAGTGCAACCGGCAGGCCGCTGGAGCCCCGCAAGAACGCCATCAAGTTTGTCAGCCAATGCGGAGCCGTTGTTAGAGACAACGTCTCGATCACCGTCCAAGAGTGGAATGAGCCAAAGAAGGCACGAATTGCTGGTTTCACTTTTGTCGATAAGAGAACAAAAAAAGATTGCTTCAAGAAGCTTATGGAACATTTCGTTCTACCTCCGGAATACAACAAATTCGATGAGGAGGGTAACAAGATTGAGGAAAACAAGGAGAGGAGGAGGCTAGTCAAACAGTTCGCTCTTCATAAGATGGCCGATGCATTCCGGAAATTCAAGCAAAATCTAAACCATGACTTTGTCAAGCAGAACAAGACTCCGGATTTCAAAGGACAATATGAGAAACTGAAACATGATTGGCCAGAATTTGTGAAGCAAAAGAAATCGGAGAAGTTCATTCAAATATCGAAAAAAAATAAGGAAAATGCGGCTAAGAAGGAGTACAATCATATTATGGGGCCAGGAGGGTATCGCCTTTGGCAGCCTAGGTTGGCGAAGATGGAGAACGAGCTGAGGGCGCGAGGAATCCGTCCAGGTACGGAGGGATGGGACCCAAGGGCCAAAAGCTGGTGGTACGGGCATGGGGGAACGCTGAACCCGGAGACAGGGGAGTGTGTTTACCAGGGCAAAATAATGAAACCCACCCAAGCCCTTATTGACGCAATGAGGGATGCTCAAGAGGGGAAGATCAAGTTCAACAGAGAGAACGACGCACTGACAAAAGCCCTCGGGAATCCTGAACACGGAGGACGTGTACGAGGCATGGGGCACATTCCGTGGAAAATAGGGTTCCCCCAGAACGATGACCCGTACGGTTACAGAAGCCGTAAGAGAAAGATGGATCGGGAAGCAGATGTTGTGGCGCGGTTGGCATCGGAAATGGATGTGATGAAGAAAACCGTGAGTGTACTAGTAGCCGAAAGAGATGCAGCTGGGGCGCAGCATGAAGATCATCCAGCGGATCTCGGAAGCCAGCAGCGGAGAAGCAGCGTGGCTTCCACGGAGGCCCCACCGGCTGGTGCAGATGCACCGACGATCGAAATTACTGCACCGGAGCCTCTGGTGGTCGAAATTACTGCACCGGAGCCTCCTCGCTACCCCGTGGACGATATAAAGGAGAGGAAAGAATGTCATCTGTATTATCCTATCGGGAACATGTCCATGAAGGTAGCCATCGGCAGTGCTTTACCATGTTTACCTGGAGCACTCCACCACAACAACCCCATTCAAGATGGCTATGCTCGTGTCACGGTGGAGGACATAGTCCAAGGGTTTGAGGACCTGGAGATTGACATTGCTACACCTGAAGGGGAGAAAAGACTTGGAGATGTCAAGCGCCATTTCATTCTATGGCAAAAGAAGTTTATCAAGTTTCCAGGCGAGGCGCCAAGGACAACAAGTCCACCCCCCTACGGTGGTGGTGGTGGCGGTGGCGGCGGCGGCGGCGGTGGTGGTGGTGGCGGTTCACCTACACCTCCGTCACGTCAGCCGACGCCTCCCAGTCCACAACGTCCGGCGGGTGATCAGACGCCGCCCCCCAGTCCTCGTCCGGCGGGTGATCAGACGCCGCCCCCCAGTCCTCGTCCGGCGGGTGATCAGACGCCGCCCCCCAATCCACCTCCGGCAAAGAAGCAGAAGCAGTCCTGGGTTATTAACCCGGACCCTTATGTACCTAAGACCACAAAGGTACCGGAGCCATCACTGAAGCCTCTCCCCACAAGGCCTTGGGAACGTAGTGCCGAGGAAACTTCCGCGGCCGCGGCTGCTGATCTTGAGAAATGGAAGGCGGACTGCAAGAAGAAAAGAGAGCCCGAGCCCAAGCCAGTATTTTCTGATGAGCAAAAGAAGTGGGCTAAGTCATTTTTGAGCACACCGTCCCAAGCCGCGAAGAATCTGCCTGAGGACTATGCACGTGAACTTCGTAGGCAGGCACTCATGTTGAAGGAGAAGAAAGGGCGGGCGGATGACCCCGATCAAAGTAAACGAGTTGCCCAGCTCGGGGAACAAAGTAAACAATCAATTGCCCCGCTTATAGTGAAAGCCGCCGGTCCGGATGACCCCGATATCATAGCAGCTGCGGCAGCACTTGGATTGACTGCAACGAGTGCCAGAGAACAAGCGGCCAACTTAGGTATTACTCTTCGTGAACTGTTAGGCCTTGATGATCTGCCAGTGAAGGAGGTAGTAATTACATATGTGAAGAATGGGCCTCTCGTCGAGCCTGCGCAGGAACAGGATCTACCTCCGCATATGAAAGGTCTGCTGAAATGGTACAAGGGTTACATAAAAAATAAAAACGCCAACGAATATATTTATGCGGAAGTTAGACATGAGCATCACTTCAAACATTACTATGTACAAATTCATCTGAGTGAATTGTTCCAGCTTTTCAATCTGCGCGAGCTCGACAAATCTATCATCAGTTGCTACGTTCTGTAAGTGATTTATTTCTACCCCATCTCGTTCATATTGCCTGCACACTATATATATGTCCTAACTATATTGTTGTGTCCGCTATTATACATGCAGAATGAAGATTAAGGAATGCAGAGTAAGGAACATCCATGATGTTGGGTTCATTGACCCACAGATCGTTAATGGATATGTGTTGCGGCATCACCCCGACGACATGGAGGCAGACCTGTGGCAGTTTCTTACAAAGCAGGAACTCAAAAGTGATATTCTATTTCCTTACCATTTTGGGTGAGTGTTTCTGTCTTGAGCACATTCTCTTTTGTTTACTCCATGCATGGTATGTGGCCAGCTAATCGATGAGTTATGCATGACGTACTGTGCATGTATCGTGTCCGCAGGTTCCACTGGATTCTGCTAGTAATTAAAGTTGACACCTCAGAATGTCTCGTCCACGACTCTCTGAATATGGATCCAAAGCTTTGGGGCGACCTGAGAAAAATGATGCAGAAGTAATTATTTTCATTCATTTGCGCTCTATATCGATCGGCCTATTTCGTTCATTTCCTAATATCAAGTAACTAATAACTCTCTTGTTCATTTAATTTTCTTTGCCTCGTAGGGTTTGGAGACGGTTCGTAGATACAAAGGTCAGTGAATTCAAAAAAGAGCTAGAATTCAAAATGGCAAAGGCTAAGAATGCTGGGGATATTCAGCCGGCGGGGACCAATCTATGTGGATACTATGTCTGTGAGATGATCCGGAGATACACCTCTGAGCGGGTTCCGAGTGATACCAATGCTCAGAGGAATAACCTCCGGATGATGCTTAGTCCAGAAGCTCGCTTCCGACCACTTCAAGAGGAACTAGCTGGATGGTTCAGGAGGGAAGTCCTCCATCCTAAAGGAGAACACCATTACGAGGACGTAGAACTTTATATGCCTTAAATTATGTATGGAAACTTGTTCAAAATTGTATATGGTCATCCGATGATATTGAATATATACTGTATATTCCTCTTGAATTCTTTTTGGTTCTAATTTCAAATTTGTTTGAAATTGTACATTCATATGCATGTATGTAGTAGCGTAGAATATGTGAAACTCCTTCAAAATTAAAATAAAGCATAAAAGAAATAAAACAATACAAATTAAACAGAAAACAGGTTAGGGGGGGAGGCAGGTTTAGGGGGGGGGGCTAAAACCCTAAACCTGCGGAGGTCTTTAGTCGCGGTTGGCCAGAAGAACCGCGACTAAAAGACCTCCGGCCTGGCGGCCACCTGGCGCCCACGTGGACTGGCCTTTAGTCGCGGTTCTTAAGCAACCGCGACTAAAGGGTGGAGCCTTTAGTCCCGCCTGTTTGGTCGCGGTTGCGCAACCGCGACTAATGGCAGTTGCGAACCGCGACCAAAGGCCCTTTTTCCACCAGTGTTTGTTTTTCCCAAAAATTCCACAATGTAGGTGTATTTCTCTTTTCGTCCCAGTTTCCCGTGTGTGCCCTTCCACCATCCAATACATGCCGTTCATAAAAACTAGTACGTAGTCCCCAATAGAAAGGTAGTAAGAAAAGAATCTCTCCGTGATTCACCGCGGAGCTGCGACCTGGGACGGTGGCGATGACGTTTTTCTGCCACCGCCGTCAGATTTTGCTATGACCGACGAGGATTCTTCCCACATCCATTCATGGCAGAGCTGCGACCCGCGACCCGCGACGGTGGTGACAACATTTTGCTGCAACCTTCGTCAGTTTTTGCTACTACTGGGCGAGAAATTTATTACATCCATTTAATGGCGGAGAGCGGTGGCTGTCCTTCGGCGGAGAGCAGCGCAATGGGATGCTACAACCATGGAGCATCGAGGCGGCGGGAGTTGCAACCGGTTGATGGCGGAGCTTGAACCAAAATTGATGGCTGGAGAGGATCATCGGCGAGCACCGGGAGGGTAGCTCTGCGAGTCAGCAAGCGGCCAGTTGTCGTTGCCCTCGCCAGAGCTGCGCATATGAACGGAGTCACGTGGTGGAGAGGCGAGGGGATTGTTTTTTCTTTTTTCGCATATGAAGTTATGTAGGGATGAGAGCGAAGCCGCGTAAGATCAGACGGCGCCGTGTAGTACGGATTGGGAGGCCGCCGCGGCGCTTCTGGGCCAAACTTGCGCCGTTCGGCCGGCGCCTCGGGTCGCCCATTATTTAATGATGATAAACGTGGAAAGCTAGACTTCTCTAATTTGATAGTTATATCGCGTGCTATCAGTAGCTAAATGTACCATTCCTGAAAAGAAATACCAATGTACGAGAAGTACTGTTGCTAGTCTCTGGCACGATAGGCAGCACCGCAGCACTGCTCGTACGTTACTAGGTATTAATGGTGAAGACTGGAAGACAACGATCACATGATCCCACCAAACGTACGGCTCGAAAGAAGGTACGTGAGGAGCGTTGGTTGCTAAATTTCAAGGTTTGATTAAAATAGCTAGTTGGTACAATTAGGTACAATGATAAACATCTATTGACTGCGACATGTTCTGGTACGATATACGATGATTTATCTGAAGATAATAAACAATTTGTGCTAATGTTTTTTCTTGATTATGGCTCTGAATATTCTGTTTACTGTAGTAGTATGAGGAATTCATTCCGGTCGTTCCTTCATATAAGGTGTCTTTGTTTTTCCCAAAAAATTCAGTGTAAGCACAAAAGAGTTAGGCACTGTCCATCACAAATGCAAGGACTTCGTCTTTAGTGTGGGTAGATCATTCGAGGAATGCTGATTGTGGCTTCATATATTCCATTAAATAAATATCACTTGTGGCATAAAAATCTTCAATTCAATTTCATGTAGGGTCAAATGACTATTATGACATGTCGAAAAAGAAACACACACACACACACACACACACACACACACACACACACACACACACACACACACAGGTTATGATATGTGTCTTTTGCATGCTAGAAAAATATTTTAACTATATTAGTCATATACAACATAAGAATAATTAACTGTATCATTGTCCACTCGAGGGGTACATGAATTGGAAGAGTACGTGAGGAGCGTTGGTTGCTAACATTTAAGGTTTGAGTGAAGCAGCTAGTTGGTACAATTGGGTACAATGATAAACATCTATTAACTGTGACGTGTTTAGGTTCGATGTACGATGATTTATCTAAAGAAAATACAAAATTGGTGCTCGTGTTTCCTCTTGATTATCATTATAATTTCAAAATATTCTATTTATTGTAGTAGTATAACAAATTTAAGCATTGTAGGAGTATCTCATAAAAATAAGATGTGTAGACTCGGGTTTGGTGCGAGTGGTAGTCTTGTAAGTAATAAGTTGCAAAATATTAATTTGTAATCTAGTTATAATATATCATTGTCTTTTTACACCTATTATTGTACACATATAAAGCTGATTATATATTATATCGTACCATGTGTTTTTCATTTGATTTCCTAGGGTGATTACCATAAGGTAATTGTTGATACATGTGTCTAAAATAAAAAATAAAATCATAATTAGTCGCTTATAGGAGTTTGGGTCACATGATAAACTATAGTCATAAAAAATACCCTATGAGAGAAATTATTTCAATATTATGGATTAACTTCGTACATTTAAGTTTTGACACAGATGAATAAAGATCAGATCATCAAGCAATCGAATTTTGGATACAGCACGAAGGAACACAAAAGAAAATATTTTTTTAGCTCGGATTATAGAAAATAAGTACACTATAAATGTATTATATGTGTGCATTGAAATATACAAGGGTGCGGTAAGTAGTTTTTATTTTTTTATAGACTTCGCTTTGCCATCCACCTCGTTTTTTAGTATATAATATATGTCATTAATAAAAATTCCTATACAATTGTTGGTTGGCCTAGAAATTATAATATTTAGCCGTTTTCCAAATAACAAATAGACTATATTAGAAGTAGCAAATATAGTCGCTGAGAGAGGCGACACGTGGTCGATGCCGTCAACATTGTATGTGGGACTTACATGTTTTTTTTGACACAGCACAGACGCAAGCGCTCATACATACGCTCATACGCTCACCCCTATGAACACGCACACACACACACCCTATCCCTATGAGCACTTTCGAAAGACTGAGCTGTCATATCATCTTGAGATTTACGAAGTCACCGTAGGCGTCTCGTCGTTGAGGGGAACGTCTCCTCCCACTGAATGCGCATCGCCGGAAATCCTGAAACAAATACAGGAATAATGCGAGCACCAGGACTTGAACCCTGGTGGGCTGGGGATACCACGGTCCCTCTAACTATCCAACCACAGGTTGGTTGACAGGATTTTTTTGGTAAACATACCATTCCAGGGAGGGTCCATTTAGTGGGGTACATGAAATTCAAAGACTATCCAAGGAGGTTTGCGTGCTAAAATTTACGTTTTGGAGATGAGGAAGAGGAAGGAAGAAGGGCATGCTCATGCAACAACGTTTCTGCAACATGTCATCTGTTGCAAAAGGTTTTTTACGACACGAGCTTTGTTGCAAAAATTACAGTAGAAAAGTTGATGTATTTCTACACCAAGCATCCTGTGTGCAACCTAAAAAAAAAAGGTTTGGCAAAAAGAGCCCAGTTGCAGTTGCAAGGGTCATGTTGCAACGATGGAAATCGACATGATCCAACGGCAAAAGTACGCCTACAGTTTTCCCGCCTATATATACACACAATGCCAGGAGCCAGGGCAGACGGGAATCAAGAGCATCTTGCGAAAGCGTAATAAATCAGTTCATAATGAGCATCGTAGTGACCAAGTCATCGCCCATGGCGGTCACCGGCCCGCCAGAGCTTGGTACGGTAACCGGTGGCATTATCAACCTCTCCTCTTTCGACAAGTGTTTCGCTCCTGTTCCTGCCACGCTCCTCCTCGTCTTCGACCACCCAATCGATGAACCTGCTGAGACAGTCAAGAAGGCCTTGTCGGAGGCACTGGTGCTCTACCATCCTATGGCTGGCCGCCTCGTCGCCGGACCCGACGGGGAGCCGATCCACATCTTGTCCACGGGAGAGGGCGTCTCGTTCGTGAGCGCGTCGGCTAGCTGTGCGCTGGACCAACTCATGATGTCGCCGCTGCTCCTCGGGGACCTCGCCGTGCGCTACCCTCGCCGTGAAGCAGGTGACCGAGTTTGCCTGCGGCGGGTTCGTCGTGGGTGTGACGTGGAACCACGTCCTGGCCGACGCGGCTGGGATGGTGCAGTTCCTCCAGGCCGTCGGCGAGCTCGCCCATGGGATGCCAACGCCGTCCGTCGTTCCGGTCCGGTCCGAAGCCGACGGCACAATCCCGCGCCTCCCGTCGCCGGTCGTCACCGCAATGAGGTCTAGGATGAGGGTTGGAATGGAGGAAATGGCATGCCTCCACGTCACCATCGCGTGGAGCTTGATCAGCTGCATCAAAGCCGAGTGTGGCGGAGACTGCACGGTGTTCGACGCCGTCGCCGCAGTGCTGTGGCAGTGCCGCACCCGCGTGGTGATCTCCAACCCCGACACGCCAGCTGCCCTCGTCTTCTCGAGCGACATGCGCGGGCTAGTGCGTGCCAAGCGCGGCTACTACGGCAACTGCGTCGGGCGTCAGCCGGTGGAGGCGAAGAGCGGCACGGTGGCGAGCGGCGACATCAAGGACCTGGTGAAGCTCATAAGGCTTGCCAAGGAGATAACACAGGGTATGATCACGGACGGCGGCGACGAGACCACCAGCGCCTGTGCCGGGGTGGATCAGCAGCAGGAGAACCCCCCTCCGAGGCACAACACGCTGGTTGTGACGAGCTTGCGGAACCTTGGGTTCGACGCGGTGGACTTTGGGCGTGGGGGACCGGCGCGGGTGATGCCACCACTGTCACCGGCAGAGCGGGCGCCGATGAACGTCTGCGTCATGTGCCCGCCATGCAAGGGAACGGACGGCGTCGACGTCGTGTCCCTCTGCGTCAAGCCGGAGCACGCCGATGCCTTCCTACGGGAGTTGGCCGCCTTACACATGCACATGCACATGCTCGCACGTTTATAGTGCATGCACATCCACACATGCGATGAAGAATAAATGCCGTGAACAAGAATTTTCACACATAGTCAGTACAAATCCCGTACGGCGAATAAAAAAAACACTTCAAATTTTCTTACTTGTATCATTATCTTATAATAAGTTATGTATGTTTTAAATAAGGGGATTTAATAAACATTTGAATATTTCTTTCTTCCCTGGCTCATCTTACCACTCATAGGAAACATGGAACAAGCTTTGCAGGCATTGCTCGGTGCAAGTCCCCATATGCGGTACTATTCTAAATATGGACCTTAGAGGTCCATTTCTAGAATAAAAGCACATACAAAGAGACCGCAAGTAAGCTTATGACTTCATCTCGGACACACACAGTGTCATATGCCAAGGACTTTGCAAAACGAATACCACAACAATTTCACTACCAAAGAGGCAACATATATATGAATTGGGCATACAAGTGCCAAGATCCAGAATATAATACAACTAGAGACCAACATGGTCCAATATAACATAAACACAACAAAATTCATCAATAGTATGGGTACAGACAATATCCAAAGTTCCAAAGAGGCGAAAACATATGTCTAATTCTTTACGGTTTAAGACAGGTTTTGGAAATATGTTTAATCTCGAGTTGCATTTTTTGTCTGACGCATGTGAACTGCACCTGAGAACAACCGACTACAAGGGATGGACAAGTAAACTGCAACGACGGAGTGCAATTACCGAACTAGGAAGTGAAGCATGGCATGAATCAAAGTGAATCCCACGACTTTTTTGGTATTTCTATAATATTTTTTATATATCCATCGGGGGGGACTGCAAGGACCAAATGAGTGAACTGCAGATTTTGTTTTATGAGTGTCAAATGTTATATGTGATTCAAATGTGTGTTGGAGCAAACCAAAGAAATTAATCTACATTACAGTTTTTTGGAGTGTTTCTTAAGATGGCAGTCCACAAAGTAGACATGTGGCAAGCATTGGAACCTTGCTCAAGGTCAAAGGGACGGAACTTGGCACAGATGACATATGGCAGTGGCAGGATCTGGTACATTCCAGAGCATTTTGTCCCTGTGCGCAATGCCGAAGCTACCTTACGCCTTGGCCCGCCTAGCCCAGAAGGAATGTTGGACACTATGCAGCCAGCCCAACAGTTCCCATCAGGTTAACCCATCCGGCCCGCCTTACTATTTGTTTCACCCTCTGCCACTGTTGTGCGCGACGCTCGGCAAACTACTGCCGAGTGTGAGTAGCAAGGCACTGGGCCAAGAAGACACGTCACGGCAACTGTGAGCTCAGGAAAGCAGCCTTGTCCATGCACTAGTAGAAAAGGGAGCAACGGTCCAGGCCGGGTCAGCCCATTAGTCCCGGTTCAATCTAGAACCGGAACCAATGGGGGCATTGGACCCGGTTCGTGAGCCCAGGGGGCCGGCCGGGCCACGTGGGCCATTGGTCCCGATTCGTCTGGACCTTTTGATCCCGGTTGGTGGGACGAACCGGGACCAATGGGCCTGGCTCCTGGCCCACCACCATTGGTCCCGGTTGGTGGCCTGAACCGGGACCAAAGGCTGCCCTTTAGTCCCGGTTCATGCCACGAACCGGGAATAAAAGGTCGGCCCTCGATGCACGCACAGTTTAGTCCCACCTCGCCAACCGAAGGGCGCCGACACCTGTTTATAAGCCCGTCCCTCTCTACGTTGTTGAGCTTCTTTCAAAGTGAAAATAGATGCACCTATAAAGAAAAATTGGACCTAAATTCATAAATAGAAATTGATTATGAATTTATGTTTAATTTTCTCTATAAGTGCATCTATGTTCACTAACAGAGAAGTTTTTATTTTTTGTGATCTAAAAGAAAAAAAGACACTAAAATTTTAAACTAATGATTCACACAAATTTTAAACTAGTGATTCACACAAATTTTAAAAAATTCAAATTTAAACTATTCAAATTTTAAAGCTAATGGCACTAACAGAAAGTTTATAATTTTCGTGACCTAAAAGAAAAAGAAATCTCTAAAAGACTATAAGTATTTAGTTCTAAGTAGAAATGAAAAAATAAATAGCAAAAAAGAAAAAAAAAATGCCTATAATATTTGTAAAGTTATTCATAAAATAGTGATTCACACAAATTTTAAAAAATTCAAATTTAAACTATTCAATTTTTAAAACTAATGGCACTAACAGAAAGTTTATAATTTTTGTGACCTAAAAGAAAAAAGAAATCACTAAAAACTATAAGTATTTAGTTCTAAGTAGAAATGAAGAAATAAATAGCAAAAAAGAAAAAAAATGCCACCTACTGGGCCACCACGGCCTGAATACGACTAGAAACCCATTCATGGGCCAGGATTCAGGCCCGCAGAAGACCCAACAGGCCCACAGGCATAGCAGTGTGAGATTAGGCCCATAGGCCTGCAGTTCTGAGGAGTTCGATGGAGATTGCGAGGCAGCACTTATAAACAGGTGCGGCCGCTCCTCAGCTAGCGAGGTGGGACTAAACATCCCACCGCACCGCGGCTTTGGCAGGTGCAGGACATTGGTCCCGGTTGGTGCCACGAACCGGGACCAAAGGCCGCCGCTTCCCGCCCTTTGGGCTGCTAAAAAGAGACCTTTGGTCCCGGTTGCTCGCACAAACCGGGACTAAAGGGGGACATTGGTCCCGATTTCTGCCACGAACCGGGACCAAAGGCTTTGCTATATAAGTAAAGACTTTGGAAATTTTCACATTTCCCTCGCAGTTGCCCCCGACGACGCCGAGCACATCGGCGCCGCCAGGCTGCCCCGACGCCGCCCGCCGCCCCCGTCGTCGCCGTCGCCCGGGCCCTCGCCGGCCGTCGCCCGCGCCCTCGCCCGACGCCGTCGCCCGCGCCCTCGCCCGACGCCGTCGTCCGCGCCCTCGCCCGACAACGTCGCCGCCCCGTGCCCCCCCTGCCTCCTCGCCGCCGACGCCGTGCCCCCTCACCGTCGCCGTCTCCGCGCCCATCACCGTCGCCGTCGCCGCGCCCCTCACCGTCGTCGATCGCCGCCCCGTGCCCCCCTGCGTAATTTCCTAATTTAGGATGTAGAGTTAATTGAGTTGTTGTCGTTAATTTAGATGCGTAGTTTAGATGTATAGTTAATTGAATTGTTGTAGTTAATTTAGATGTATAGTTTAGATGCAAAAGTTAGAATTTTTTACTGTTCATACATTTTTTTGATGATATTATTGTTGCATTTGCAAAAGTTTGTGTGTTCATATATATGCAAAGAATATGTCAATTTTTTCATAGAATTTTTATCAATTTTTTGTTGTAATTTTGTTCATAGAATTTTTATTTTGTTCATAGAATTTTTATGATTTTTTTTGTTCATAGAATTATCATTGTCAATTTACGTATATGTTCATATTTAGAAGAAAAAGAAGGAGAGAAAAAAGAAGAAATAAATAAGAAGATGAAAAAGAAGAAGAAAAAAGAGAAGAAGAAGAAGTAATAGAGGAGAAGAAGAAATTCTTCTTCTTCTCCTCTATTATTCCTTCTTCTTCTCCTCTTTTTTTCTTCTTCTTCCTCTTCTATTCCTTTATTCTTCTCCTCTTTTTTCTTCTTCTTCCTCTTCTTATTTTTGTTATCGGGTATGTCGTTGTCAATATACCCCCCTCCCCGGTTTTTCTTATTGAATGCTCAAATTGGAGAGAACTATGCAAGGCATATATATATATGATTAGTTGAATAATAATGATCTAATTTAGTCTTTGAATTATGAACGTATAGGAAATGTCATCATCGGACGACGGAAGTCTCCCGGGGGAGTGCGACTGGTGCCACGATGATCGAGGTCAGTGCGACAGGCCTCACCTGGACGATGGTCGGCGCTTCAGCATTAAGCTCGAGGAGACCTTCGAAGTTGAAACGGTACGCAACGACAACAAGTGTTTTTTTTCATAATTAAGCATGACTTCAACTATTTCAACGTGTAATTTTCATCTTTTACAATTCGACTATAGTTTATCCCATGCCATGCAAGACGCTATGTCTTGGAGAGGATGGATTTTGAAGACCATGAAAATTTTGAAACGAAGAAAATTCACCTAAGGACCCATCATGATGTGGTTTTTGAAGTAAAGTTGTATAATGCTGAGAGCGTAACCCATTTTGGTTGCAAAAATTGGAAAGCATTTTGCAAATTGTATGGTTTTGATGAGGGTATGCTTGTCACCACGGATCTTGGTGATCCTGAAATCGAGCAAGACAATATGGACATTTGGGTCCTTGTTGATACGCCTCCAGTTCTACCGCTATGTGAGTTTCTCAAACATATTTAATTATTAACTCATTTATTTGTTCATTTCAAAATAGTTGACAACTTATTTCCATTGACAGCTTATTTTGAAGTATCAAAGAATCTGCAGAAGATGGTAGATAGAACTTACTACAGCGATGGCTCCGAGTTAACTTACAAGGAGAAAACTCGTCTGGTTGGATTTTGTAATTATCTTGAGAATTACAATATCTACAATCGAACTCCTCAACATTATGGTCAATACGTGCCACTAGTGCATGTGTTGAACTACGGTAACTACCATGGAGATACCCTGGTAAGATTTTTTACTATTACGACATCCGTGCATCTTTATGCATACTTCTAAAACTAGTACATCATTGCTAACTACGAAGTTATTACTATGTTTTTCAACAGAGAATCCCAGAGGATTGTGTGCCTCATTTAATGTATCAGAATGGCGGCAGCCTTCGTGTTTTGAACATATATGCAGGTCATCCTACGAATCTCAATTGTGCATACCGGATTTCTAAAAGAAGTGGAGACATGACAATCAAAGAATGGAAAAAATGTATGGACAGCCGTAATGAGCTTCTTGGAAGCAAAAGGAAGCGAGGCGCAAGAATTGGAGACAGGATGATCTGCATTCTTCATAATGGAGAGTCAGGGTCTATATTGTTTTATGCTATTTTACCTTAAGTGTGTTTAGGTCGTACCTGATACTGATGATCATGTGCTAAGAACAATTATGTAGGGTTGGGTTCGATGACTATGAGGATGATGATCGTATGACTTATTATTAATAACGAGTAGAAGTTGTATGATGATGCTTGATTAATTAGTAGGACTTGTTATTATATATGATGATGTATGATGCGAGCATGCATGAGTTATTATATATATATATCTGCGGGTGAAATGAACATAGCAGTAGCGTTGGTAAACCAAGGATGAAGATATAAGAGAGGACACTTCTCTCTATTAGCTAGCTAATAACAACCTAAAAATAACCCCCTAAACCCCTAAAACAGCCACTTTTTTTTAAAAAAAAAAAGAAAAACCTCAGCTCTAGCCAGCTGCTGACGCGTGGAAGCCTTTTGGTCCCGGTTTATGTCACAAACCGGGACCAAAGGCCCCCCTGCCTGGGCTGCCGGTAGCGGCCACGTGGAGGCCCATCTGTCCCGGTTCTGGTTTGAACCGGGACTAAAGGGGGGACGTATTAGTAACGACCCTTTAGTCCCGGTTCATGAACCGGGACTAAAGGCCCTTATGAACCGGGACAAAAGACCGGTTTTCTACTAGTGCTCGGGCAGATGGTGGCACTTCTTTTTCGACTTTATATTTCGGGCTTAAACCCTCTTTGAGTTTGTCGATACGCGCATAGTCGACGGAGCTCGGCGTAGGTTCCTGCCGTCTCCTTGTGGCAGCGAGGTTAGGGTTTCTTATCATGTGGTGAGATTTGGATAGGTTCTTTATATTTATTCAAGGGTTCAACTGCGATGAGTGTGGCTTTGAGGCAATGATCCATAGGTACACATGCACGAAGACTACCCCTGTTGTCATTGGCAAGATCAAGTTGGCTACTCTAGTGGAGCGATGATAACAGCGCGCCGGCGGTACGTTCTGGCGGCGGTACTGATCATTTGGTGGTCTCAGAATCTCGATATAGTTTTTATTATGTTTGAGGTGCTTTATATTTCCGGTGAAGCTCATTTGATAATAGATCTGAATTCTTTTTGAAAGGAATGGAAAAACCTTGTGGACACGGTTTGCCGAGCGACCTTTGATTTTAATCAAACACAGTGAGTCGCGTCACACAAATCCATACACATGCACGGACCCAAATCGTGCGTGGGTGTTGCTAGTCCACCACAAGTCCGTGCGCGCGAATAATTTCCACCAGAAGAAGAAGAAGAAGCGTCCGTGTGTGCCTGGCTACCCCATAACCATTCCACGTACAAGAGAAGACCTTCACCGTTGCTGCCCAAAATTGGTGTATAAATACCACCTTTTTGGCTACATCGAGTCTCCCACCAGGAACAAATACACACACGCACAAACCATGGGCGTGCCCATGATCTGTATGGCGGCCGGGGTTTGGCCACGTCGTGGGCTCTCCTCAGTTTGTTGTCACGATTCGTGTCGACGCCCCGCCCCATAAGACTAGCCATAATGGATAATAACATAGACTAGTAATTTGGGCATGTTTCTAGTCTATGTTACTACCTCTATAATGGGAAGTAACATATGTAGTAACATGCAACACTTTATTTATTAGGCTATAAATACATCTTGTCTTGATATGTGTGATGTTACTTATACTAATAGTACTCCCTCCGTTTTTATTTAGTCCGCATATTAGCTTTGGTCAAAGTCAAGCTTTGTAAACTTTGACTAAGTTTAGTAACAAAAATATTAACATATGTAATAAAAAATCAATACCACTAGATTCATTATTGAATGTACTTTCACATCATATAGACTTGTTATGGTAAATGTTTATATATTTTTCTATAAACTTGGTCAAACTTTGCAAAGTTTGACTTCGGTCAAACCTAATATGCAGACTAAATAAAAACGAAGGGAGTAACTAGCTATGTTACTACTCCCCTCTCTTTCTTCATTTATTGCTTGCCACATCATCTACTTTATCTAGATATGTGTGATGTTATTATCTATGTTACTCTCACTGTGGGTAGTCTAACAAGGGCGTTCCGGGCGCAGGGCGTGCGCGGGCCGGACTACCGGTTGCTGGTCGGCAACATCGTGGAGATGAAGCGGCTCCTCATGGAGAGCGCAGGCCTCGTGCTCGACGTCGGCTGCCATGACTACGGCGCCCTGGTGCAGCCCCACTTTCGCAAATGGATGGCCCTCTACGGTACGTCCACGCCTTAATTTCTTGGACCATTTGTACGGGCGCTTTCTTCTCACGTACTACCTACGTCCTAATTTATTGGTCATTTTCGTATTTTATGTCAAATTTTGATCATAAATACAACTGATAAAAAATTAATGCATATAACCAAAATTCATATCATTGGATTCATATTTGAACATAGTTTTCAATGATGTTTTTTTGTGCCATGTACTAACATTTTATTAAGTAATACGTGGTCAAAATTTGACACGAAGAAAGTATTAAGGGGACTAATAAACTAGGACGGATTTAGTACATATGTGGTGATGGAGTGTGCGCGTATGCAGGACGTACGTTCGTCTCATGGCCCGGGAAGAGGCCGGAATTGTTCATGGGGGACGTGGACATGGTGAAGCAGGCGCTCTCTGACCGCTCGGGTCTCTTCCCAAAGAATCCCATCAACGACCACTTTGCGGGCCGTCTTGGCAAAGGGCTCATCCTCATCGACGACAACGAGTGGAAGCGCCACCGCAAGGTCGTCCACCCAGTCTTCAATGTCGACAAACTAAAGGTGTCTAATACTACTTTTTTTAGCAAACTAGCAATTCCATTAAAAAAATAAATATTACAATTTGGGAGATACAAATTCCATTATACCAGTAGATGCAAATCGATCCGTTAATAATTCTTTTCTAATATGTTCATCTAAAATATTAGCGCGTGACTGAATCAAGTCACCTAACGGAGACCATATAAAAAATATAAAAAATTATCTATATCTAGGAACGGCTGAAGTATTTCTTCGGTATGGGACTTTTCTGACTCGGTGCTTGGCTCCCCAGATGTTGGCTGTAACGGTGTCTCATTGTGTTGGGCTCATGCTGTCGGACTGGGAAGCAAAGTTGGAGAAGAGTAGTGGCCATGTGGAAGTTGATATTAGTTGCCAGTTCGAGGAGGTTGCGGCCAACGTGATCTCACGCGTGGCATTTGGGAGAAACCACAAAGAGGCCAAGCAAGTCTATCTGGCACAGAAAGAGCTCCAATTTCTTGCCTTCTCTAGTTTATTCAATGTTTTGAACCTCATCCCAGGCTTCAGGTACATGCAACATTTGCAAAATCAACAGGCACTTAATATACAATCTCACAAAGAACAGTTCGATGAATGCATATTCATGTTTCTGAAATTAACCAGGTACCTTCCTACCAAAAATAACATAAAGATGCATACGCTCAACAAAGAGGTGAGGCGCATACTCATCAACATCATCAGAAATCGCCTTAACTGCAAGGACACCATGGGATACAGGAACGACATGCTTGGGATAATCCTGAATGCTTGCGCGCCAGAGCATGCGCAAAACCCACTCATGAGCATGGACGAGATCATAGAAGAGTGCAAGACCTTCTACTTAGCTGGCCATGAGACCACTGCACAGCTGCTCACCTGGACCAGGTTCTTGTTAAGCACCCACTCAGAGTGGCAAGAGAAGCTTAGGGAGGAGGTGACGAGAGAGAGTGGCACGGAAATCCCTGCTGGCGACATGCTCAACAATATGAAGCTGGTCAACATGTTCATTCTAGAAACTCTCAGGCTATATGGCCCCGTTACCAACATCCGGAGGAAAACAGGCAGCAATCTTGAGCTCGGGGGCATTAGGGTGCCGAAAGGCACAATTCTATCGACCCCGATCAAGACGATACACCGCGACAAGGAGCTCTGGGGTGAGGACGCTGAAGAGTTCAAGCCTCAGAGGTTTGAGAACGGGGTGAGCAGGGCAGCAAAGCACCCATACGCGTTTCTGCCTTTCTCTATGGGGCCCAGGGCTTGCATTGGGCAGAACTTTACCATGATCGAGGCCAAGGTTGTGCTCGCGATGATCCTGCAGAGGTTCTCAGTCTCACTATCCCCAAAGTATGTCCATGCACCCATGGATGTATTCACGATACGACCGAGATATGGGCTTCAAGTGGTCCTCAAGAGATTGCATGTGTAGAATTGTCCTTAGTATATCGGTAATAACAAGTTGCTACATAATGTGGGATGTACCATGCAACTTGCTACTCAATCTGTGCTTGGCGGTTAATAATTCACGTATATCATCATTTTCATTGTACTACATCCTCCCTTTACACTTTAATAAAGTTGATATATACTGGTCTATTCTGGCTCAAAGATCACCATGGTACTTGATGGGGTCACCTACTAAGGGTAGGGCCATGAACCTGACATTTAGGGCCCACCTAGGGCCGACACCATCATTGTAAGGTTCTTGAACTATACGTGCATTCGGATGCCCATGTCTATATATCCACTCAGATATGACTCATCCACTGGAATGGCGACAATTCACTCGGAGACCGCCAGTCGGCTACACTCGCGGACATTTGAACATGGAAGGCCAGGAGGCCACGCGGAACCTGTAACGTTCGAGGAGCATAACGCCAGGCATCAAGCGTAAATAAGACGACATTTACCAGTAACGCCTGTAGTTATTTCCTCCTTCAAATCCCTTGTAGCGTAGCCTTAATGGCGGCGACGTACTCTATATAAGCCACCCCTTAGCGCTGAGACAAGGGTTCTCAACCCTGCTGTAATTAGACACCCCAGAGAAAATATAGTCCCAAGGCTCAAGACGTAGGGTCTTTGCCTCTCTGTGAGGGGCCCGAACTCGTAAAATCCGAGTGTCACACATGTGCCATAGTTAAGTTCCGTCTCTATTCGTACCCCTAGTACTTATTGTCAGATTCGTTTCCTCGACAATTGGCGCCCACCTTGGGGTTGCCGTCTAGCAATTTCCGGTGCAGTTGGTATTTTCTTCATCATCATGGTTCTTGGCGGTGAGATGGTGGTGTGAATGTGCAACTATGTTACCTAGTATGCACTCATGAACTTGGTTTTGGTTCTCAATTTGTTGCATATGTAGGCACTTGATGGAGTTATCTATGCATGCGTGAACTTGATGTATCTATTGTTGGATATGTATGCATGTTTTGTACTTGATGGAGTTATCTATGCATGTGTATACTTGATGTATCGATTGTTGGATTATATATCGGTAGAGTTATATGTATTCTTGTTTCAATTGCAGGGGTGTAACAGCAAGCAGATAAAAACATGCAGTTTGGTATATACGCCAAGTATTACACTCAGCTTACGGCCTTTAAGCTGTGTAGCCCAAGATAGAACACTCATTGTATGATGCTAAGCCATATCGTCCAGTAAAATGCACTCGGCTTACAGAAACACAAGAACCTGTGTGCACCTATCAGTTTAGTTATAAGCCGAGTGTCAGCCCGCCGAGTACACCGTTTACTTGTGACATGTGGGAGATGCTCGAGCCCCGGCTAGTGTTAGAATGCCAGATGTTAGAGACACCTCTTATGTGTAAGCCGTGAATCCTAAAGGGCACTACTCCCTCCGTCCCAAAACAAGTGCAGTACAACTTTGTACTGAACTTAGTACAAAGTTGAGACACTTATCTTGACACAGAAGGAGTATTAAAGAAGAACCTGCCATCGTCGTGATGGTTCGACCTCCTCATTCCCACCTACTAGGTTACTACAATCATCTACATAAAACCTATCAGCGTCGTGCAAGGGCCAAGATCACACCTTCCTACCATCGCTCCTCCATTCTCCATGCAAAAAGAAAAGAGCGGCGCTAAAATAGCTGCCACGAGCCATCTTTTAAACGAACCCGCGCACGCATGATCCCCTCCTGCGAGGCTCCCACGATTCCCCTCCAATTGACCGTCCTGGTCGTCGTGATCCCCCCACTTCGTCCGCCCTCTCAAGAGAGGGCGTCCACGAGCGCCTCAACACGATGTTGGTCGCCAACGTCAATCGCCTCATGGCCGGCGCGCCCTAGGGCGTGAGCAAGCACGATCCCGATCTCCGTGTGGCACCGGTCGTCTTTGGGCATCACGGACATCGCGCCAATGACGTCGCCGCCGAGGAAGACGCCGCCTACAAAGACAGACCTAGCTTCTCATAAGAATTCATCTCTTCTCTTTTTGTTCCCAGGTTGTGTTTATCAGTGAAAGTAGAGGGTTGATTTATGACCTTGATAGTGGTGCCTATTTCAGATCCTTATAACATCCTAAAAGCAGCATCGACCTGGACTGGATGTGCATCTCTCTAATTTACGAGGTGTACAAAATTGGCCTCTCGGTGGTTCATGATTCCATGAAGTGGTATATATAATTGGTCGTTTCATATGCAACATGGACCCATAAATAAATGATGAATAATTCTAGCTTCATGCTAATTAAAGTGGTTTAGTCCAGTCTTCGTCCATTTCATAAGAACGACATCTGATGGTCGGAGGTGTACAAAATCAACAACACTTAATATGGAACGTAGGGAGTAGCAGGAAAAAGCTTGAATGGAAATCATATGGTGATTGGCATAAACACACATTAGAATACACACATGGATGCACGCACAAGTAATACTAGTACACACGCAACGTTCCGTTGTTTGATACCGCCAGAAAGACAAAAAAAGATTCTAAGGAATTAAAAAGAATGAATATTTTTACATAGATTTGAATATGCTTTTACAGGTCGCATATATATGTGTGGTCAACGTTACTCAGTCATTCAATCTGGATTGATGTCGTTTAATGCCTTCAAGCCAGCCGCGTCCTGAATGAGCTCAAGACAATCTGGAAACAGTGCGTCGTTAACTGCAAGAATTAGCAAAACCCAGACAAGAAAATGCAAAATAGAACAACTGTGCTATTATGAATATTGGATTATGATATATTGTAGCATGATGCACATCTATGACTTTGCATGAAAATGTTAAGGTGCTGATTTTATAATACGATGCACATCTATGATTTTTTAAAGAATTTTCTAAGATACAGAATTAAGTAAACCATGACTCAATTTACAGCCACCCTCACATTACACGTACAGTTTCCTTTCCATTTACTGAAGGCAAGGTAAGGCCATTGTTGTTGGGTGCCAAGCTCCTAGAAAGTAGAAGCTCTGCCTATGCATTAGAGAAGATATTATGACTGTCTGTCTGTCTTTTTCCTTTTCTACATCAATAATTGGTTGTTAAAATTCAAAAAATTGTGAAGAAATATTGTAAACCATAAATGTATCAAACATTGGTCCCCGAAAGTCTGAACTCATTTGGACTAGAAGTTTTGAAGATATTGGTGATTTTAGTTAGCTCGTTCAACATTTTAGTTCAACCAGGTAAATTGTACATGTACCCAATACTAATCTGGGAAAGTTCGAGCTCAGTTGGGCAGCTTTGAGAGCTATTACAATTGGTTTATCGGCTGATGTGGCCGGTTATCTTTAACATGCATGGATTTATGAGAGAAACCCACCAGTCCGAAATTAAATCAACGTATTAACCTCAAGGTTCTTTTAGTGGCTTAGAAATTAAGTAGTCTCTCTCCAGCTTAAAACATATGTTGTTCCCTAAATTTGTTGAGACATATAAATTAGTTATCCCATAACTAATTTAGAAGCCCAACGAATAAAAGAGACGGTTTATGAAAAAATATAAGGAGGAGGCGGCTTATTTTTTAAGCTGCCAAAAGAACTGGTCCTAAATGTTGAATTAAATCTAGCTGCATCGGATTACACCAATATGTGATATTCCATGCCACAAACCCATAACATAGGTGTTTGTGCAAAACCTGCATCTATAGTTGATGGTTTGTGCAATTTTCTCATCTAAAAGTGTAGTCGTGCAACACATGAGCTGATCAATCGCTAGTACCTGCTGAAAGCAACGAAGCTGCAAGAGGACCACCGATAATAATCGAGGAGAAGGCGGGTCGAGATGCAGCCGTGCATGTCACTAGCTACGTGATTAGGATCCTCAATAGAAAGAATAGACAGTGTGAAAGACATGTGTGTGTGTGGGGTCGAGAGATAATATGTGGCGACACGCGGTCAAGCTAGCATCCACCATAGTCGGAGCTTTTCAAGTGTAGCGTCTCCCTGATTAATCAGCTGGTGCTGTTAAGTGTCCACTCACACACTAGGTACGCTGTCCCATCAATAATTTTCGATTTTGTACACACTGATCGTGATTGGAGATTACGACACCACATGTTATGCGATGCAAACTTGTCGTGTGGTGAGAAGATTCGCGAAGACGAGAGTGCACAGAGAGAGTGAAATGAAAGAGAAATTTAAACCAGAGACGAGGCTAGCTAGGTGAGCCTTGGTACCATCACTTTATATTTTCCCAAAGCCAGCGACGCACAGTACAGTACGAAAACAAAGGTGCGTGGGGATATTTTATGGCGTTGTCAGGCTATCAAGCGTCCACGGCGACCAACTCCATGAAGGAGGACAAGCAAGATGCGGCATCGAACGCCTTGATCGCAAGCGTGGAGGGCATGATGAACAAGAAGGACTTAAGGGACGAGGAGCGCCGGCGTTTCAAAGAAGAGCAAATGAACGCCTTCATGAAGATTCAAATGAGGAGGCTGGAGATGGAGGCGGAGAAGCAAGTCAAGATGCTTGAGCTGGAGGCGGAGAAGCAAGCCAAGATGCTAGAGATCGAGGCCGCCAACGCCAAGACCAAGGCGAAAGAAGTGGCCCTCGCGAGCATGTTGACCGGGTGGAGATTATGAAGATGGATCTCAGCACCGTGTCACCAAGAAAGAGGCCGTGGTTCGAGAAAATGCAGGCCGACATGCTCAAGTTCACCGACGAGTGATCTCGTGGCCGCGAGTGCCTTCCTTTTTCCTATGCCGGCTTGTGTGCTGGCATGACCACAGGGCCGCGATGGCGTGGTCGAACTCAAGTCCCACCTCTTTTTATGTGCTCGCATGTGTGCCCGCCGATGGCGAGTGCGCTAGCATGAACTGTGTGGTGATATTTTTTTAAGCCGGCAATGTATGCCGGCGCTGGCATGGTGCCGGCATTAGACATGGCCGCAGTCCTTTTTTAAAAATTGAGTGCGGACATGAAAATGGGTCTGCGCGTTGGGCGCACTGCCGATCCAAATGCAAAACAGGGCGGACGCCGAGCGGGCGGCCGACCCAAACGTACAAATGCACCGTCCGTTTGGGTTGGCCCGTTGGAGTTGCTCTTATCCCTCGGCTCTGCATCAGAACGATGCATGCAACCATCTTATTAATAAGCAAACAGTTCAACAAAGTCTTGAGATCTCAAAAAGCAAAATAGCTCACAAAGAGCAAAAAAACATGAAAACGGGGTAGCCACAACCGGCGGAATAAAGATAGATAGAAAACTAAACATCTATCCGATTACATGACCGCCATCCAAATCGGTTGAAGATAGCCCGCGCTACCGTCTCCCAACGGATAGACCCAATGACCATACGCTCCCTGGCATCCGTCGGAGTGAGTAACGACCACATACGGATCAGTGTAGTGGCACGAAAAGTAACCTGCAAGAAATGAATATGTGTTGTTCTGCTAAAAACCAAATCGTTCATGCAGTTCCATAAAGCACATACTCTTACACGGATATGTTTTGTTGTTTCTGACTCAACTCCATCTAACCACGTCCCAAATAACGTGTGGATGGTATTCGGAGGAGTAATGTTAAACACTATGTGAAAAGACCGCCATAAAATTTTGGCCATTGGGCAATCAAGAAATTTTGACAGATTCATCATGATCGCAGAAGCTACATCTTCGAGATCCTGCCCAGTTATGTTTTGCCAAATTGTCTTTAGTTAGAATAACTTGTTTATGGACAAACCACATAAACACTTTAATTTTTAAGAACACTTTGACTTTCCAAATATGCATAGATCGAGGGATAGAGCCAGAGTTGATAATATTCAAATACATGGATTCTACCGAAAACACTCCATTTTTGATTAGTTTTCAGTGCAACTGGTCTGGCTGTTGAGAAAGGTGAAACTCCATCAATCTTCTCACAAGATGGAGCCAAACCTCCCAACGGTTCCCCGCTAAAGTCCTCCCGAATTGAATATTAAGAGGCTTGGACTGTAATACTTTCGCAACATAAGCATGTCTACGCTGAACAATATTATAGAAAGAAGGACATTGGATAGCTAGAGGGGTCTCCCCTAACCATGTATCCTTCCATAATCTCGTGGATGTACCATTACCAGCGATAAATTTTGTCCTTTGAAAGAAGACTGGTTTCACTCTCATCAGTCTTTTCCAAAACGGTGAATCGGTTGGTCTAACCATCACCCAGGATAAGGTTCTAGAATGTATGTACTTATTACGCAAAATCTGGGCCCATGTGGCATCGGTCTCTACAGATAGCTTGTACAGCCACTTGCTGAGAAGACATCTGTTTTTCACCTCTAAATTTTCAATGCCTATACCACCTTGGTCTTTTGGCCTACAGATAATATTGCATTTAGCAAGCCTGTATTTCCGTTTTAACTCATCACTCTTCCAACCTTGTGGAAGCACGCAGCGTGGCGCCGCTCCGGCGCACCATCCAACGGAGCAAGTATGGCTATTTATGTTGGACCGTCAGGCGACCCAAGCCCATCCAATTCTCATCCTTCCCATCTAGGCTGCCGCTGCTCCCTTCTACCACTATTATCATCCCTCCCGTCCGCGCCGCTCCATGCCATCACGGTCCGCCGCAAGATAACATACTTTAAGTTGCTCACCCCAGAGCGGCACACGGAGATCTAGGAGGAGGTGCGGGCCATGGAGGAGGCCTGCGGCGCACGCATTGCGACCAGCCTTCCTTTGGGTAGTCCGGACAGGAGGCATGGGAGTACATGGAGGTGGAGGTGCCAGAGCAGGATGTGGTGGGGGCGGAAATGGTGGCGCCACTGTAGGAGGAGTAGTGGGAGTTGCCGTCGGACGACGAGCAGGAGGCACCGACAGCTGTTCAGCCCTGACTTGGGATGGATGGCGCGCTCGAGGAGATCGAGCTTGACCTAATGGAGGAGGTGGCGGAGCAGGAGGCCATCCTCAACTCCATCCACTCAGAGGTGGAGGTGGAGGCCAACCGCCGCTTCTTCCGCAAGATGGCCATCGAGGGCGACGAGGCCTTGTGGTTCGAGGCGGTCAATGAGGAAGCTCCAAAGTTTCGCCCTCCCGCCAATGCCACGTGGCCGGTGGCTCCGGCACGAATTTCGCCAACATATCCAACGACTAGTAGTGTAGATGGTAGTTTGAGAGTAGTTCCTAGATAGATCGTGGCTGTTGCATGTGTTTGTATGGAAATAAAAACCAAGAAGTGTGGTTGTGAAGTGTGAAATATATGGGGTGACCAGTAAACCCGGCGGACGTGTCCGTGGATTTTTCGGGCTCAATTTTGCTACGTCTGGTTGTAGATGCTCTCAGCCCGACGCGGTTGCTCCACGGGCAGTCTGTGTGGGAGTCCTTACGTGACTAGGATCCTGTTCTACCAACAAAGATTTTTTTCAGGGGCGTACAGTAAGAAAACAAGTGGGTGGTTGGATTGCAGAGATATTTCGGGGTGATGTCAGGCTATCAAAGGTCCACGATGCAGGCTGTCTATGGCCACAAATATGCTCGCCAGGAGATGCAGGCCTCTCGTGTTCGTAGGGCCTTCCTAGTTTGTTGGAGTTGTTCCAGTGTCGCTGCTCAACGGAAGAGGGGCCCTCATCAATGAATCATGATTGTACACAATTGATCTCTGGGTCTCGCCTGCAGTTTTGCGAGAACAAGGTGCCATTCTGCTCCTGCGCCAGTTTATACATACGTATAGCCCCACACAATGCAAACTATAATTTGTATAGGGTAGAATTCAGTAGGGATAATACACGCAGGTTTGTATGTTTCAATCCGTGGGACATCATTTTTGCAGGCACACATTTGGGGCGGTGATATATATGTAATGAATATCACTGTCCTTTTCCGGGAAAAAAAGTTATCTGGCAAATATTTCTGTGTCGGTCTTTAAACAGAATAGATGCATGGTCCCGTGCCTCACTAACTGAGAGAGGGCGACATCACATGTCTGTAGCTCAAAGGAGAGAGAGAGAGAGAGAGAGAGAGAGAGAGAGAGAGAGAGAGAGAGAGAGAGAGAGAGAGAGAGACAACCGCACAACCGTGCGTGCTCCGTACCACTCGAGTCGAGATCGGTCTTTGTGGCTGACGTCGCTCCAATGACGCCAGAAGGTCATGCATTTTGGTAAGGTAATTTGATTCCTATAGAATTGTTACTTTTGCAAGAAAAAGAACCTAGATCTATTATAAAGGTTCATTAGAAGTATAAAACGACCTAAACATAATCTGACTAGTCTTTCACATCATCAAATGACCACTGCCGACGCACCGATGTGGCCGCTCTCGTAGCGGAGCCGGCATGACCTTATCGGTGATAGACCGGAATTCTTCATACAGAAATTTGATTCAAACACACAGGATCGCAAAGCGTTATTTGATTCTTACAGGATTATTACAGTTGTAGGAAAGGTTGTTTGGTTTGCACCATTGTAAAGCACACATAACGTTTTCATGTTGTTTCAATCAACAACACTTTTCCTAGGAAATTCAAGCTATTCTTAGGTAACCCCACACACGCCCCTCTTGAAAGTTTTAGAAAGGTATTTTTGTCCAACCATATAAATCAAAAGAATAAAGGAGTTAGTCATGTGAGTACTTGTACAAAATTCCCCTCTCCATGAGTTAATCCTCCCGAACATCATCTTTGCCAGGGAAACGACTGCCCCCCTACAGCATATTCTTCGACTTCTTCGCCGCCGTGTACCATGCTGGATCCACCACGAGCCCACGACAGAACTCCTTCTTGAAGTTGCTCGTTCTATTCTTAATTATAGACATCTACTCGTGAGTATTTTTTCACGTCCCTACCATACAGGTTCATATCATTTAATCAACATATATACATGTACAATGCTTTGTATAACCATCTAGTTGACCCAAATCCAATTTGCATGTATCTCAAGTTATATTTTGCACAAAGTGCAGTATATAAAAACCTAGCTTTAATTATACATAAAACATTTCTTCAAGAGTTAGAATAATGTACCTGACACAAGGTCGGAATGAGTTCCCTTGGAAACCAACTACATCTAGGTCACTCACGGTCGAGTCTATGTATCATGCACTTATGACACTCAGAGGTTCAGTAGATAATAATACTAATCAAATATGCAACCCAAAGATGCCATGAAAAACTAATATTTTCATTTGCTATCTTCGGAGGGGAGTCGTGCTAATTAAAGACAACCCCACTTGTCACAACTTGCACCGAAGCAAGGAGTGCAGATTTCTCCCTCATGACGAGACAGTCCAGCACCTCTTCTTCCAGTGTAAGTTTGCACGTTTTACGTGGTCAATGATTCAAATTGCATCTAATATGTATCCGCGCACAAGTGTTGCTAATATATTTGGTGAATGCCTTGACTAAATACCAAATAGGTTTAGCACAATAATAAGGGTGAGAGCGTCTGCCTTAGTATGCATGGTCGCTTTGGCTAAGCAGAAATGATATTGTTTTTTATAACAAAAACTCCACTCCCTTGTAGGTTATTTTTCATTGCACGCACTGGCTTCATAGATGGTCTATGTTACATTGGATAGAGCACCAACCAATGTTCAAGGTAGTGTGTATGTTGTTGGAGCGGGTGACCAGGGAGGTTTTTACCCAACATGGGTGACTGTATAATCTCCGTAGACATAGGTATAGTACGGTCTTATATGACTTCATTTTTGCCAATGTGTCATTTTGATTACTTCAGTCTGACTTGTTTTATTTATTTATTTTGGTTGTATGCATTTTAGCTATGCAATTGCTTGATGTCGGTCTTAATGTTTTGTATATGATTGAGGCTATATTTGAAGTTAACAAATAAAAGAAGATCATGTACGTGATGATGAAAAGGTAGAGCTGGCCACGGATGCTTCCAAGGACAATCCGTTTCGATGGCTATATAATATAAGGTTTGACTCAATTAATGAACATATAAGATTTGATTGTTTAGGGGGAGATAAGATTTGATCAATTGAATTATAGAGTGTAAAAAACATTTTTTTGGAACACACACTCACACTTATGAATGCACTCTACCTTTATAGTATAATTTTTTAGCGGACGCGGTTGTTCTCATCCCGAGCTCATGTGAACAGTAAAAATCTGAATCATTTTTGTGTGGAACATTGAATTTTTTTGATAGTGTGCAAAATTCATCACCAGATGACATTCATGGAGAATCTAGCAAAAATAAATAAAATTAGTGCTCCAAAATATTATTTTCAAAATATTATGTTTTTTGCCACGTCTTCCACTAACGTCATGTGATGATAAACTTTTACAAGCTGTCAAAACATTTGTCAATGTTTCACAAAATAAATATTAAGATTTTTTAAGTAATTTCATTTTTTATTGTTCACCCGAGCTCACATGACCTAAGGATTAGAACAACACTTTTGTTTTTTAGCCACCTTTTGAATTGCACTATCTACGGTTTCATTCATAAGCTGCATGTCGTACATCACATACCACACGCATACGTTTGTTTCCTCAGTCTACTGCTGATGATACTAAGATTACAAAAAATTAGAGAGCTAACTATGATCAAATAGGACCTAGCTAGAAAGTGTCTCAATCATTAGATGCATATTTGTAGCGTCTTCCCGATTACTTGCGGTTGTTCATGTGTTTGTACACAACATGCTCCCATCAATTAATGCTGACTGTAGACTCCCGGTCGCGGTCTTCCCTACAGCGGGATGAAAAATCGTTGATATCTAATATTTTGACGATGAAAAACATCAACTTAATTGTAGTAGTGAGAAAATTTGGAAATGTGGAAAGTAGAAAGGTAACGAAGCAAGAGAGGAATTGTTCCAGGTTGGAATTTTTTTTCATTCAAGCTGGCTAATATTTTTTATCGACGAATATAACCATGCGTAATATAATTCAGGGTGAAACAAAATGAGACTTCTTTTTACCAGAAATTTGAAATCAATCCAAGGCAGAAATAAGGTGTGCGGGTTGGAAAATGCTAGAATGGAAAGAGAAAAACACATGCTTGCAAAGTCATACACATTTGATCTTGATACTTCCAAGATTGAGCTCACAGCAAAGTTTGTTTGATTTTTTCCAAGAAGAAACACCACAGTCTTTCCACAAGGGAAAAAAGAAGAGAAAATCAAAAGCATTGGAATTGTGACAAATTTAGTAAATATTTTTTTCGAAACGGAAATTTAGTAAATGTTAATGTACGCATAACTAGGATAGACTGTAAATGTATGTGGCGTCCATAGATCGATGTCATTCTCATTGCAGTACAACCACAAAGTGCATATGCAGTACTATTAGTTTCATCCTCTTTGTTAAGTGTCACTACTCAGCAATTAATTGCGACGGATGGCCACATTTGACTTATTTGGCGCCAATACATACACCACACTGCACTGCACTTCTATATGTTGCAAGACAACCACAGGATCCACATCCATAGACAGACACACAGACTGACAGACGACGAGGCAGAATATTTCGGTCTACTTTAGATCCATCGACGTACATACGCACTAGCTAGCATCAAAGATGAGCTTCGCGGTGAGCAAGTGCCCGCCGGTGATGGTCCGCCCGTCGATGGAGCCGGCTCTGGGGAAGACGACGGCGACGAAAGTGGTGCAACTCTCGTCGTGGGACAGGAGCTACGTGGGCTTCCAGGTCGCGGCGCTCCTCATCTTCGACGGCCCAGTCCACCAGCCCGTGGAGGCCATCAAGAAGGGCCTCTCCCGGGCGCTCGTCCACTACCAGACCGTCGCCGGCCGCCTTGCCGCGGCCGATGACGACGACGACGACAGCGTTCTCCACGTCGCGTGCACAGGCGAGGGCGTGCCGTTCGTGGCCGCGTCGGCGGGTTGTGCCCTAAAGGACCACGGCCTCCTCGACTCGCCCTTCTCGACGAGCCTGCTTGATGGGCTCGCCTTGTCCTACCCGGGGACAGAGGGCTGCCGGCGCACCGACCCGCTGCTGCTCATGCAGGTCACCGTGTTCGCCTGCGGCGGGTTCACCGTGGGCGTGACGTGGAACCACACGCTGGCGGACGGGGACGGCATGGCGCAGTTCCTCCAGGCCGTCGGCGAGCTCGCCCGCGCTGAAGCCGATGATGTCTTGGTGCCGTCCGTTGCGCCGGTCAGGGACGGCCGCGCGGTGTCCCTGCCGCTGCTCTCGCCGCAGGTGGTGGCCGCAAAGCAGTGGCTGATGCTGGACCGCGGCGGTATGGGCCTCGTCTACCTGGACATCACCGTCCCGGTCAAGCTCATCAACCGCATCAAGTCCGAGTACAAGGCCGCCCACGCCACCGACGGCGGGTACTGCACGACGTTCGAGGCGGCAGTGGCTGTCTTGTGGCGGTGCCGCACCCGCGCGATGATCGGCGGCTACCCGGACTACGACATGTCCACGCCGGCGCCGCTGGCCTTCTTCGTGAACGTGCGCAAACACGTTGGCGCGGCGGCAGGGTACTACGGAAACTGCGCGGTGGCACAGCTGGCGTTCGCGACGACCGGAGAGGTGGCCGGCGCCGGGGATGGCAGCATGAACGAAGTGGTGGACCTGATCAAGCGCGCAAAGGACGGGGTCCCGGAGCTGCTGCGGACCATGGGCGCTGGCGGCGGTGCGGTGGAGGACATGGGGGAGGAGGAGATGGCTGCGGCGTTCGGGTACAACGCGCTGATGGCGACCAGCTGGCGGAACATCGGCTTCGACCGCGCAGACTTCGGCGCCGGCCCTCCGGCGAGGGTGGTTGGACGGTGGCAGCAGTCGACGGTGCCGGGCTGCATGGCGTTCCTCTCCTGCAGGGCGACGGTGGGCGACGGCGAGCGGCTGCTGACGCAGTGCGTCCGGGAGGAGCACGCCGCCGCGTTGCTCGCCGAGCTGGACCAGCTCGCACATGCACATGCACCGTCGTACGCCTCAGCCCTCAGCAACTGATGAACTGAATTACTGGTACGTAGGTACCAGATTGTACAACGTGCATATCTTGCCGTTGAGTTCGTCCGATCCAGGTGAATAATGGTGCGTTTCTATGAATGACGATTTCGTTTTTTGCGCTCAGTTGGTTCGATCAAGGTGAATAAGGTGAAAATCTACCTCATGTGTTGAGGGATGGAGCGTGCCCTAGTCTATTCTATGAATGAATATTTTACCAATAATAGGACCTTACTTGTGAATCATGCAACGATGTATATTTAGAATTTTTACTTTATCCTGGCTTTGGATCCCTCCCCTCATTTTGTTGGAGGCTGTAAATACACTTCTTTGTATGTGGTCCATTGGCTACTACTAGCATATGAAAGCATCTTGTGGTACGGTCACATTTACAACACCAATTAACAGCGGATGGAAAGATAAGCCTCCGGGTTCCTCCATCAAAAGAAAGAGTTAAGCGTCGCCCTCCTTGGAGAAACAACGAGCAACATAATTAACATCCCTCCAATAGAAAACAAAATTCACTTTCGGAGAAGTAAAAGCCTGGATGCAGATGCCGTAAAAAAATTGACGCCGTTGTCGTTGATGAGAGTTCACCATATTCCAGGTCGTTTACCGCCTCCGTGCAATTCGATTAGCTTTTGAAATCCCATCTGGTTAGCGAGATTACAGCCAATGCTCGGCAGCATCTTAGGACATGTACAATGGTGCTATCTTAAGAGTGCCACGTAGGATAAACGGTGAGGTGGAGGAGAGAGAACTCATAAGAAAAGGCTTGTCTTCCCTTATTTAAGATAAGACAAGAGATGATCTCTTAGCACAATTTCTCTCACCATGTTTTAAGGAATGACTAGTTATTGAAGATAAGGTTAAGATAACCCATTGTAGACATATTTTTTTGTCATCTCTAAATTACATGCAAGAATTAAGATACGGCTGTCTTATCAACCATTGTACATGCCCTTATATATGCCTTGTTGTATTGGCTTGATCGTGCACCAAAAAAGGCATTTTTTATGTTTCCTACTAATGACATAATTGCACAGAATTAATGATGGATGATTGGATTGAGCCACGTCATAGGAGTGACGTCATCCGAAAAGACTGAACTCACTTCTGGTACTGCATGAGTTAAAACTGACATCGCTCTCAAGTTCAAATCACCATCGGAATTAAGGTCCCGGAACCACCCATCACTATTTATATATATGGCACGTACTCCCTCCGTTCTAAAATAGATGACTCAACTTTATACTAACTTTAGTACAAAATTGGGTCATCTATTTTGGAACGGAGGGAGTAGGACCCATAGCAGTGCATCCTGTGGCCAGCCATGGGCTTATTGTTGGCCACATGGATCGCCGGAGGGTGATAAGCACTGTGCGGCTGGGAGTTCCATCCGATGGCGACGGGCACTACTGCAATACTTATAGGATGTGACCCGCCCGTGTGTCATTCTATGCCGCCCGGTCCAGTGAAGATGGACAGGTAGTCCTTTTCCGAAACTTCAGCACGAAACAAATCAGACCTGATTTTTTTTTTTGAAATATGACCTTTTTGTAGGATGTCCCGGGTTTTGTTCATTAAAAAGCGAGCTACGAGCTTAACAAGCCGAACTATCGAGCGCTCATTAAGCTCGTGAGCTACGAGCCTTTGGTCCAGCCCTACGGGCATCTAGCATGGCGCCCTGGGCTGGGGCACCCTGGCCTGGGGAGCCATGCTTCAAGATGGCAATGGGGCCCCGAAACCCGCGTCTCCACTAGATGGCTCAAACTCGAAGTCAGACGCCAGGGGGACAAGGACACAATGAAGGGTTGCTCGAACGCGTCTGCCAGATCCCGCTTTGGAGCGGACACACCCCGCAAATAGGTGGCAGACGCATTGCCACCGCTGGATCCAAGCATCGCTGGCTCATATGGCGTGGGTGTGTGCTTCCATATCCTCTTTGGATCGGCGGAGAGCCAACCAGTTGACGGGTCTCTCCTCCTTGCCCGTATAGGGGATGAGGTCTTAGTCAATGGATCCGGAGTTGCCGTACCCAGATCCCCTGCCCACCATGCCGAAAATGGCCTTACATCACCTCAAAGAAGCTAGGTGAAGTAGACTGGAAGTGGAGTGCAGTGAGAACAATGGCAAGGGTTTGGTCCGCGTGCGGTTTCAGATGAGTTATGTGTGGAATCGTGGTGGATCCGTATGGCGTGCCAGACACGTCCAGACGTGAACAGGTATCCCCAAATGTGACCCACACATATGGATTAGATTTGAGAGGTGCTCGATTGCTCGAATGTTTGGACTGGATTTGACAATTCGGTTGGATGGCATTTTCGGTTTGGACGGTGTCCGAACTGTCTGCCTGGTTATTTGGAGAGGGTCGTAGATGCTCTAAGAACCAAAGGTGGTTTCCGTTGTTTTGCAAGAAGATATATATGGTGCATGCATGCATGCATACATGCATTTCCAGTTGATCGTATACGGCCGCCAAGCTTACATTTCCAATTGATTTTACGGTCAGGGCCGGTCCTGAAAATTCAAGGGCCAGGGGCGAATTTGGAATCCAAGGCCCTTTAATATAAATGCCAAAATAATAAGCAATATTTAATGGCAATACTACACGACGTCGTGCATTCAAGCAAGCACATGATGACCATCTAACCCTAGCGTCTGATATGTATACATGAAATATTACAATTAATTTTTTTATAAAGTGCATTAAAATGTTAATATCAAAAAGAAATATACCTTGTATAATCACTTCGTCGTGGTGGCCCGTGGGTCCATTGTGTATACATAATAATTATACAGATAACAGATTAGATCGCATAGGTAGATGGAATCCAGGATGGGTGAATAAAGGGGAAATCAGGAAGGAAGGAAGGAAGGAGTCCCTGTGGAAGAACTGCACGAACCTGTGAACGAACCTGGAATAGGGCTTTGCAGTTTTATCACATTCGCTGGAACCTGGAATAGAGCGACATCAGCCGTTTCTGCTTGTTTCAACCCAAACAGACGCGGGCGGATAAAATACATCAGCGCGTCGGAGTTACTCTAAGTATGCCACGCGGGACGACAGCGATATACACAGAAGTAGCTAGCATCGATGAATGTACGCTTTAAAATTCTTTTGTATTATTGAATGTACGTTTTCAGGAGTGACCTTCTGGCGTCATTGGAGCGACGTTACACACGAACTCGGATCTCATCCATGGTTTCCACTTGCAGTTTCGCATATATTTCAATGACAATCGAAATCACTAAAAATTAAATTCCAGTGATTTTGGCCAAAGGGCCGAAACATTCACTTGAATTCAACTGAAATTTTATCTTGCAAAAAAAAATCAACTGAAATTTTATTTTTTATACAATATACATGAAAATATTTAAATTCATGTGTATTATTGAAATTACTAAAAAAGTATATTCACAAGAGAAAAGAAAAAAAATTGATAGGAAACGTAAATATTTCAGTGTGGACTGAAATTAGTTAATACCGACATTTTACTTAAAGTGAAAACCATGATCTCGACTGGTGTGGTGTGAACCACGTAGGCTTGAACAGGAGTAGCAGAGTGATGTCGCTCTCTCTGACCTTTCAACTGCAGCTCTAACCATGGTTCTGCATGGGACCATCTGTCGTGACAAACTGACGAAGACACGCATATCTTCCTGCTATATATGCAGTGGCCTTAAGTATGCCACGCCGGACATACACAGAAGTAGCCAGCAATATATGTTTCCATATATGTGTGGTTGGGTCCGACAGTGGGAGTAGAGGTAATGAATCTTGGACTTATGCAACATAAAACTTTATGCAAAAATATAACTTAAAACTTAATACATGATTTGCATGACTATATGTGCCACATGGGCATGCATGGCTCAAGCCCTTTGTTTATGTGGATACTTGATTGTAATCTAACATTAACAAGTCCCATAAGAAGTGTGATTTATCCGATTAAATCCTTTTTTGCGAAATTTTTTCCTATCTATTCATCTTCAATTATGGCAGTACAACGGACACTAGAAATAATCAAAATTACATCCAGGTTCGTAGACCACCTAGCGATACAAGCACTGAAGCAAGCCGAAGGCGCGCCGCCGTCATCGTCCCTCCTTCGCCGGAGTCGGGCACAACTTGTTGTAGTAGACAGTCGGGAAGTCGTCGTGCTAAGGCCCAATAGGACCAGCGCACCAGAACAACAACCTCCGCCGATTAAGGATAACGTAGATCGAAAGGATCCAATCTGAAGACACACGAACATAGTAAAAAAAAAACCAAATCCGAGCAAATCCACCGAGGATAGATCCGCAGTAGACACACCTCTACACGCCTACCAACGATGGACGCACCACCGGAACGGGGGCTAGGCGGGGAGACCTTTATTCCATCTCCAGGGAGCCGCCATTGTCTCATGTTTCTGAGCAGGACACAAACCATAACAAATCTCAAAGGAGCGACTCACAACAGAGCCCTCTCGCCGGCCTTTGCCAGGATCCACCTCGCCCCCAGGCCCTAGTGCCACCGGAGACGAGGCGGACCTACGGCGTAGCTGGCAAGAGGCACAAACCCTAGCTTTTTTTGGAGGAGGAGGGGGCGGCTGCGTTGAGAATCAAGGCTGTGTCTTATCCGATTAAATCTAGGCCACTATAATCTCAGTTCACCACATATATCTTTTTTTAGTTTGCCTAAAAGATTGTGGTAGCTTGTTTACCTTCTTAATTAGTCTATGTGTAAGAACGTAGTGACCCAATTACCTCTTGTTTCAATAATATAGTAGATAACATAATACTGCACACGAAATCTGGTGTGTTCGAAGCCTAGCAAACCAAAGTGACCTTCTGGTGTCATTGGAGCGACGTCATCCAGACACGAATCTCATCCATGTTTTCCACTTGCGGTTTCACATAAATTTCAAAAATAATGAAAATAACCAACGAATGAATTTCAGCGATCTCAGCCGAGGGGCCGAAACATTCACTTGAATTTAACTATTTTAAAAATATATATTTAAATTCATGTGTATTAATGAAATTGATAAAAATAATATTCACGAAAGAAAATGAATTGCATAATATTTTGATACGACAAATAAATATTTCAGTGTCGACTGAAATTAGTTAAAACCATGATCTCGACTCGTGTGGTATGGATCGCGTAGGCTTGAACAGGAGGCCCCATGAGTAGCAGAGTGATGTCGCCCTCTCTGACCTTTCAACTGCAGCTCCACGTGATGAACAGGACACGGGTGATGTTGCTCCCTCACTCTAACCTTGCTGCTGCTTGGGGCCATGTGTTGTGACAAACTGACAAAGACACAACACTATATTTGCTAGCTATATATATGGAGTGGCCTTAAGTATACCACGCGGACAGACACACAAGTATAGCTAGAAATATATGTGTGGTTGGGACCGACAGTGGCATTTACGGTTAAGTGATGGGACTCCTGCAGTTTTGTTGGGCAGTAGCTACTAGCTAGAGACTCTTGAAAGGAAGACGCTGAAACCCTTGGCGGCTACTTGATGGAACGGATTCCTTCATTGTATGTAGGCGTTTTTCGCCTTGTGTTGGTATTTTTCATTTTCTTTTACCGAAAAAGGCTTTCGCCCCGCTTTATAAATAAAGCAAACCGCCACAAGCACAAACAAAGACTAGTCCACAAACACCCAAGAAACACCACAAGTAGGTTCAGAGGTTCTGCTGAGGGCACAGCTCAACAAGCCCAAAACACACATGACACACAATAAAGGCCCAACCGGGGGGAAGGCCGGAGAGCAAAAAACGCCTAATCGGGCTCCGGTGGTGGCGGCGGCGGTGGCGGCGACAGGCGGACGGCCATCGAGCGGATATCGGCGATGAAGGAGGAGATGGCGTCCCGGTCCCGAGGGCGGCTAAGCGGCCGCCAGAGCTGCAAGTAACCAGACACTTTGAAGAGAGCGTCAGTAGATCATCGAAGGGGGGAGCGCTGAATCACGAGCTTATTGCGAATATTCCAAAGCGTCCACGCGAGGACCCCAATCTCAAGCCACCTAATGTGGCGAGAGGGTGCCGGCGAGGCCTGAAGCTCGGCGAAGAGGTCGGGGAAGTTGGAGTGGCACCAATTCCCACCCACCGCTTCGCGAAAGCAGCTCCAAACAAACTGAGCAGATACGCAGGAGAAGAAGATGTGGTTCGAGTCTTCGGGGGTATCACAGAGTGGGCAGAGGCCGGAGCCCGGACCATTGCGCTTGCAAACCTCCACACCCGACGGCAGGCGGCCACGAATCCATTGCCACATGAATATGCGGATTTATAGGGGCAGGCGAATGGACCAGATCGCCAGGAGGGGCGGAGGGGCGAAAGAGGGTGCAATAGCCGCATAGAGGGACTTAGTGGAGAATTGACCCGAGGGCTCGAGGCGCCACCGAACCGCATCCGGGTCCGAGTCCACCAACGGTTCATGGAGAGCAATACAATCAAGAAGTTCATGCCAAGCGGCCACTTCCGGGGGCCCAAATGGCCTCCGGAACGCAAGGCGCCCTAAGTCAATAAGGGCCTGTTGAACTGAGATTGTGGGAGCAACGACGATGGATAAGAGGTCCGGAAAGCGGGCATCGAACGGAGCATCACCCGCCCATCGGTCAAACCAGAACAGGGTCGCCGCACCCGAGCCTACCGAGATGGAGGTCCCAATGCGGAGAACGGGAAGCAATTGGATGACGGACTGCCAGAACTGGGACCCGCCCGACCGCTGGCAGAAGGCCAGAGGCTGGCCATGCAGGTATTTATTCCTGATGATGTCCAACCAGAGACCCCCATGTCCCTGGGAGATACGCCAAAGCCAGCGCGATAGAAGGGCAATGTTCATGCGCTTCGAGCACATGATGCCAAGGCCTCCATGATCCCGGGGCTTGCAGATGTCGGGCCAACTAACCATATGGTACTTTTGCCGGTTGTTATCTCCAGCCCAATAGAAGCGCGACTGGATCTTCGCGATCTCATGATGGAGAGTCTCGTGGAGGCTGTAGAAGCTCATAAGAAATAGGAGGAGACTAGAGAGCGAGGAGTTGATGAGAATAGTCCTGGCCGCCTTCGAGAGCCAGCGACCTTGCCAAGGCTCTATGCGCATTTGTAACTTGGTCACTGTGGGGCGGGGGTCCGCCACAGTAAGCCTAGAGTCACTGATGGGCGTTCCCAGGTAAGTCGTTGGGAAGGCCCCCAAGCGGCAATTGAGGCGGTTGGCGATGTCACGAGCCTCGGCCGGAGAGTATCCCATCACCATCACATCACTCTTGTCGAAGTTAATCTTAAGGCCAGACATTTGTTGGAAGCAGAGGAGAAGGAATTTGAGGCTAGCGATGTCCGTATCCGAGCCTTCGACCATAATAATAGTGTCGTCGGCGTATTGGAGCAAGGAAATGCCTACACCCCCCGACAAGTGGGGGGTGATGCCTCTAATATGGCCCGCCGCTTTGGCCTTATCCAGGATGGCCGCAAGAGCATCAACCACCATGTTAAACAGGAAGGGGGAGAAAGGGTCGCCCTGCCTCACCCCACAAAATGTGGGGAAGTAGGGACCGATCTCCCCATTGATGTTGACGGCGGTGCGCCCACACGAGACCATCTGCATAACCCGCGTGACCCAGCGGTCATCAAAACCCTTCCGCAGGAGGACTTCCTGAAGGAAGGGCCAGCTAACCGTATCATAGGCCTTATGGAAGTCAATCTTCAGGAAGACCGCCTTAAGGTGTTTGGATCGAACCTCATGGAGAACCTCGTGAAGAACCAGCACCCCGTCCAGAATATAACGTCCTTGGATGAAAGCCGATTGATTGGGGTGGGTTATCTGATCCGCTAGCAGGGTCACCCTGGTGGCGTACCCTTTAGCCAGGATCGGGAAAATCACGTTGATCACCGTTATGGGGCGGAACTGCCGGATGTCCGGAGCGCCAGGGACCTTGGGAATGAGCGAGATCGTCCCATAATTAAGGCGCCCGAGGTCGATGGACCCGACATAGAACTTGTGGAAGATGGCCATGATCTCTGGTTTGATCACATTCCAGAAGCATTGGAAGAACTTGACTGGAAGGCCATCCGGGCCAGGAGCCGAGGTCGGGTTCATGCCTTTGATGGCCGCCCAAACCTCGCCCTCCGAGAAGGGGCCTAACAGGGCCGCGTTCTCAAGGTCAGACACAAGTTGGCGACCGGACCAGCAGTTGGGAGCTAGAGATAAGCCGCTCCGCGGAGCGGCTGTGAACAGGGCTCTATACAAGCCGTCGACATGGGACCTAATGTCCCTGGGGGACTGCAAGAGGTTTGGACCGTCCCAAAGGAGGGGGATGGTGTTACGTCTGTGCCGGCCATTAGCGATAGCCTGGAAATAAGCCGTGTTCGCGTCGCCCTTCAGCACCCATTTCTGAGCCCCACGCACCCGTCAGTACGCCTCTTCATCAGAGTAGATGACAGAGAGCTGATCTTCCAGGTCATAGCGAGCGAGCCACTCCTCGGGAGAGAGGCCGGAAGCATCAGCGCGCAGGTCTAGGGTTTGGATAGCCGACAACAGGGCTTTCTTACGCGCGCGGAGGTCGCGCCCCAGGTTGGCGCCCCACCCCTTCATAAATTGCCGACCACTTTTGGCGCAGGAGTGCCAAGAGTCGACAGCGGAGGGGGGCGGGATGGTGACTGCGAGAGAGCGCGAGCCTCCACCCAGCGCGCACAGACCGCGTCCATGAAGCCCGCTTGAGACAGCCAAAATGTCTCAAAATGGAATCGGGGCGGGATCGGGGGACGCTCATCAGCGGAGAAAAGGAGGAGGGGGACGTGGTCAGAGCCAATCCGAGTGATGGCACGGAGAGAGGCAAGGAAGCAGCGAAGGTCCCATTCCGGGGAGACTAGGACCCCGTCCAGAACGGACTGGGTCGGGGCTACCTGGTGGTTGGTCCAGGTGAACCTGGCACCAACCCGGTCTATCTCACGAAGGCCAAGATCGGCAATGCAATCGTTGAACATTTGCATCAAGGCAAAGTTGACATTCGCATTGATCTTGTCCTCCGCGCACCTGAGGAGGTTAAAGTCACCCCCCACCACCACCGGCAAGGAGGCAGCTGATACCTTCCGGCTGAGCTCCTCAAGGAAGGAGGCGGAACGACTGTGGTCGGCGGGGCCATACACAATAATGACCTCCCACTTGAAGTTGATGGAACGCTCGAAAATCTCCATGCTAACAAAGAACTGTCCGCGATCCATACTACCCACCTCGAAGGTGGCATCCTTCACACCTAATAGGATGCCACCGGAATGGCCCGCGGTCCCACTAGAAGGGAGCCAATGCCAGGCGAAGAGGTGTGAGCTAAGGCGGTCAAGCTCAGGAAGGGAGAACTCCGAGCGCATGGTCTCCTGAATAGCCACAATGTCGATGTGCTCATCGCGAATGTACTCGATGAGTTGGCGGCGGCGGCCATCATGGCCGAAACCGCGGATGTTCCAGAAAAGGGCACGCATCACGCAGCCATTGAGGGTCTGCTTGACCCCAGGACACGAGAGGCGCTTTGGGTGCGGAGAGCGGCAGTGCGAGAGCGCGTACGACCCCGAAGCTCGGAAGCGTCCAGAGGGGGGATCCCACCAATCCTCCGGGGAGGGGGTGGGATGGGGTCTGCCGACTCAGCTGGAGGGCCAGGAGGCGAGAGGAGAGCGGCTCTCGCCTCAGTCAGCTTCCCATCCAGGATCTCGCGAGCCCTAATGGCCGCGACATGGGCTAACGGGGGGCCAACCTCCCCCTAAAGATAATCGCGGAATCAGTCGCGATCTTCACTAGGTTTCCAAGAGGCATCGATTCGAGCACCGAGAAAGAACAAGTAGCTGCCGAAGGAGGGACTAAAGGGGTACCTGGCTCCAGGTTCTGTGCCGCAGCACGAAGCTCCGCCCGCTCGCTGATGGGGAGCACCGGGGCCCCCTCCGGGCGCGCCGCGTCCAGCCGAGCGCTCCGGCGCGAGGCAGTAGCCGGAGAGGAGACCGAGCGGGCACGCCGGGAGGAGCCCACCACGCGTGGGAGGGGGAGGCGGGGCGGCCAGGGGGGTGGTCACCAGAGACACCCCCTCCAGGCCCGAGACCGCAGCGGAAGGAGACTGAAGCACCATGCTCGAGGCAGAGGGGAGCAGTTTTGTCGGGGAAGATGGCGGGGGAGCAGGGGCCTCGACAGGTGCCACCCAGGCCGCGGCCGGAGAAGGCAGGGGCAGCGACGGGGCGGCGACGGGGGAGGGACCGGGGGATATCACGGCGTCCCCAGCGGGCGGCGAAGGCAGGACCAGGGTCGACGATCCCGAGGGAAGCGGGACCAGGTCGAGACCCGGCCCGCCCGGGCCCATAGTGGAGGCATCGCTGATGGTGGGGGACTCGGCCCCCGGGGCGGGAGAAGCCTGGGTCGAGGGGACCAGCGCAACCTGGCGCCCGTGGCCACCATTGGCCGGAGGAGAAGGGGAGCGGGACGCCGACCGATAGGGCGAGTCGTCCGAGCCCTCCCCATCCTCAGACCGGCGGGGGCGAGGGTGGTGGCGGCCGTGGTAGTCCCCACCGATGCCCGGGTTGCCACCAGGGGGGCCATCGTCGGTGAAGCGGGGGCGGCCGATGTGGTTGGGAGGCTCGGGGGCGATGCGAAGGTCGTAGCCCTGGTCGTTGAAGAAGACACGAACGATGACGCGAAGCCTGGAGGAGTCTAAGCACTTGGCCTTGACCCGGACCTCCATCTCCTTACGGAGGGAGAGCTCATCCACCACCACCACCTTACCCAAGATCCTGGACATCTGGCGGATGACGGGCTCCGAGCGGGCGATGTCGGGAAGCCCCCCCACAAGGAGCCAGGCGGTATCCAGCACAGCCACAGCGGGGGCATCGAGGGTAGGCTCAGTGATGTCGACAATGAGCTGGTTGAGGGCGAGGGTGATTCGGCCACTACTCGTGGCATACCCGTAGCTGACCGAGTCAGGGAAGATCACAGTGAAGATGTGGCCGGCAGTCGGGGTGACCAGCCAGTCCCACTGGCAGCGGTAGAGGTGGTTGAGCTCAGCCTCAATCATCTCCGGCGAGGCCACCCCATCAACCACAGTAACGATCGCCTGCAGTGAGGGGATGGGTGGGGGGAGATCGGGGACCTCGAGGTGAAAGAAGCCAAGCCCCTCGATCCCATGCCCATACATCATGAGCTCCGACGTCACCGGGCGAGCAGGACAGAGCAGGGCGGGGTGGCCAGGGTCCTGGCAGATGTAGCAGCACTGGGGGTTGACGCAGTTGACTTGCGAGTGACCCGCCACCCCGCAATTGAAGCACGGAGGGCGAGGGAGGTTGGAGACCGGGCCCGGAAGAGGGGCAGAGCCCGGAGCCATCGGGGGAAGCGAGGCGGGAGTGCCCCGACCCTGCCCGCGCCGTTTCTTCTTCTAGGCCGGGCCCTGCCGACCACGGGAAGGGCCGGAGCCCGGTGCGGCCGCGGGAGCCGGCCCCGACGACGACGCGGCGTGGGGCGGGACGTACTTGCGCGGCGCCGTGGAGGCAACCGGGGCTTGGGGGCGGGGAGCGAGGACTGACGATCGCGGAGGGGATGGGGATCGGCCGCGATGGGGCGGGGGGGACGACGAACGGCGACGGGACCGCCAGTCCCCCGACGCGGCAGCACGGGGAGACCGGGACCGGCCGCGGTCATCCCGCCGAGCCGGCGAGCGGCGGTCATCGCGCCGGCCGTCGCGAATCTCGCGCAACTCACGGCGGAGCTCGTCCTCACGGCGCACGGAGTCCGGCGAGGGGCGACGAGGCTCGCGCCGGTCGTCTTGACCCCGCTTCGGGCGAGGTTCGCCGTCGTGCCAGGAGGGCATGGCCAAAGGAGGCGGCGGGAGGAGGCGCGAGGACGGGCCGGCAACGAGGGGATGCGGGGAGGGGAGCGGAGGGGGGAGGGCTCGAAAGAGGGGGGGTTCGAGAGTGGCGGCGGGAGGAGGATGCGAGGCGATTGGAAATCCGCGAGGGAGCCAAATCGACTGGCGCGGGGTGCTGGGCCTAGGGCACCAGGGCGGCCTAGTCGGCGCGGGCAAGCCCAGGAAAGGCGGAGTGGGCCCAGCATGAGCAGCCGCCAGATGGGCCGGGGCGCGGCCCAAGAGGCCTGGGCCGGCCAGGTCGAGGCCCAGCACGCGACGGGGACGGCCGAACCGTAGGGTTTCCCCTTCAGCGGCTGGCGCCGCCGCCGCAACTCGCACCCACGACCCACCGCCGGCGGAGATCGGCACAGGGCGATGCTTGGGATGGAGACCTGGATGCGGAAGGAAGAGGAGCCGAACGCCGCAATGAATGGACGGAAAGGGGAGGCCCGGGCCACCGGAGCCGAGGACCCCGGGGCAAGTACGGGCGGCGGCAGCGACGGAGCAAGCATCAGCCGAGCCGACGGCGTACCGCGCCAGGAAGAGAAGGCGGCGCCGCGCTCCGAGCGGCCAGCCACACCCCAAGACCGGGCACGGCAACGGCGACCGCTCCCACCCCGCAAGCTCCGGCCTTGCGACCCCGGTGCCCGAGACAAGCTCGAGGGCAGCTGCGGCGACCGCGCCAGCCGCGAGCCGGCAGCAGAACCCCACACACGGGGGGCTGAGCCACCGGTCCGGCCGGGCTGGGCGGCGCGACGGGGCGCGATGGGCGAGGGGGGGAACGGAGCGTCGTCCGCGCAGTCGGCCCAACGGAAGCGGGGGGCGGCCACGGGGGCGGGCGAGGGGGACGGCAGGTCAGGCGAATCCGCCGGAGCCGGCGACGAGGAAGGAGGAGGAGAGGGGGCGGGGGCGTCGGATCCAGCGCGGGACGCGGCGGAGGGCAGCCCCGCCGACGGGGGCGCGGCGCCGGAGTCGTCGCAGGAGCGCACCGCTACCTCCATCTCCAGCGGCTTCATTTTCTTTTGCGAAGGTTGTATAGTGCACTAGAACTTTGAAAGCCTGGCGTATAGGGTTTCGAGATCAACGTCGATCGTCGTCAGGGCGATGTCACCCGAAACTTAAGAGGATCGCCAGCCCACACGATATTACACTCTCCAACTGTCAATGAGTACACTCTCGCAAGATGCACTCCATCATTGAACAACATATATGTGTGACTTGTGCGTGCCACGTGTGCATTTCCAGATGATCATACAGTATATATGGCCGTAAGAGTGCCTGCAGGCATCATGGACTCATGACCACCTGACGTTGCCACGAAATATCTTCGCAAATCGAGGACTCACTGTCGCAGACTTTTCTTCCCAACACACACTTAAGCTCAACAGGAGTTCTGTGGCTAGGCACTAGCTAACTAACCTAATAGCTAGTGACATGCATCTGCATGACCCCAGCTGTGACTATTATTGGTGGTCCTATAAACTCCTAGGAAAACATAGTGGTCCTTAAAAAAATGTAAGTTATTCATACACTCCGCTGGATCCCTGAAGAAAATACGAAGAAAGGTCTACAACTAAGAATTGAAATGGTATCTGCTGGAGACATCTTCTCAGGGGCATCAACATTTACAAGACAAAGAGGGTGTTTGTTTTCAGGGACTTATTGATTTAGGGACTTAAAAAAATCCCTATAAGTCCCACCTAAACCAAACACAAGGGACTTATTGGAACTTATTGTGGTGATTTGGGACTTATCAAATAAGACTCTCAGGGAGGAGCTTATTGGGACTTATCCCGGGCCGGACATACCCGGCGTCGCTCCAGGCTCGTTCCCCGCACGCCGCCTGCCTCTCGGTCCAATCGCCGCCGCCACCCCGCCTCTCGCCCTTCGTCGCCCCGTCGCCGCCCCGCCTCGGTTCGTTCTGCCTTGGTTCGCCGCCCCGTCGCCGCCCCGCCTCTCGCCCCGTCGCCGCCCCGCCTCGGTTCGTTCTGCCTCGCCGCCGCCCCGTCGCCGCCCCGCCTTGTTCTTTCTGCCTCAGTTCGTTGCAGCGGTGCCTCCAGACGCCGGACAGGCCCTCTCCTGAGCCTCGTTGCAGCGGTGCAACATGGACTTATAAGTCCCTGTAAACAAACAGATAGTGAATCGAGACTTATAAGTTCATGTAAACAAACAGGGAGGAACTTATGACTTATAAGTTAGGACTTAAAAAAGTCCTAGGACTTATGAAACAAACAGGGCCAAAGTTGCTACCACTTCACCCCGCAAATAAAAAACTGCTGCCATTGCATGCCCAGTCTAGTACTGACAACACCAGAGGTTGTTAGACATTAAATTGCGTTTGATCGGCTGTGTTGTCGAGAAACATAGATACCTGAAATACTTGAAATACTGGTTGAATGTGTACATCTTGCAGTCTCTTTCTTCTTTTGGATGAGGTTGACAGGGTAGCTACATTGTCTGCCCCAAACAATATATTTTCAACACTTTTCCTCATGTCTAGGCTCACTCACAGGGCCTCACTCTCGATGGAAACTTCGCCTTCCATCAAAAGAATAATCCACCTATATTAAGTTCGTGATCTAACCACTTGCGCCAAAAGTCCGAATTGATGAAAAGAGGAGCAATATTTTCAACACTCCACCTCACGTGTGGGCTAGGATCAATGCAAGCCGCATAATCTAGTTTTAATATTGTGTTTATAGGGTGTTGAATTTGATACCTTTTGGTTCTAATACCATATTGAAGGAGCTATTGAGAAGCTGTTTTAGTGGCCGGTGGGGCCTTGAGATTGCCGGCTGTGGACAGAGAGGCTCACAGAAAGAAGATCCGGCATGTTGTTCTGACGATGGGTTCGATGCGGCGGCAACGGCGATGGATCTTGATTCCAGCGACCATCTCAGAGTGGAGCGGGAGGGCAGCGAGGACGGAGGAGGCAGCGGGGTGTCAACGGAGGCATTGGGTAGTCGACGGAAGCAATGCCAGTGACAAAGCTGCGCGGTGTGGGACGACCGTGGCGCGGGTTTGGGGGTTGGCTAAATCTTTCACTCCGCGGGTGGGCCGCCGAGTAAATTAGGAGTTGGGGCGGCCTCGAAGGATAAATTAACTTCCTCTAACGACAATAGGGGTTCGGATTAGTGTTGTTTCGAGATGGAAAACCGACTTTTCCCTCTAATGCTTTTAGGGAATCGATTAGACATGCTTTTATATCAACACATTTGTAGTGCTGCTCCCGCTCCTTCCTGGGGCGGTCAGCTAGAGTTAGCAGCAGCGATTGCCACCATGTGGGCCTTCCCTGCTTGAGCCACATCATCGGCGCAGGACTGGTCCTGAGGTTTTGGGGGGCAAGACTAAAATTTGAGGGCCTTAATATACACATCATAACAATAAAAAATGAATATAATTATATATGAACTATTACCAATAACACTTAAACGCATATCAAATAATTTATACATATTACCTTCAACATTTCTTCTAACATTCCTAGATGCAAAGTCACTTATGATGCGGTCGATGTCAATATCATCCAATAATTTCTTATCGATGCATAATGTTGCCAGACCATTTAACCTGTTTTGGGTCATTATTGACCTCGGATAATTCTTTAGTATACACGTTGCACCATCTGGCAAAATGAATCTCATAATCTTCAAATTCACATGAACCCTATTTTGTCTCGCAAAAAATGATCAAAATGAATCATCAAGAAAGAAAGTTTCTGCAAACTATATGCAACACTCATGAAGTTCAATATCGGTCTATGATTTCAGGGTGCCCGAACTCAGTAAAAATACGAATATTTCTTTAAACACCATGAGTTCTTGAGATATATCTTTCAAAGAAATGATCACCATATCAAACCCGAAAGAATATTTAACTTGAAAATCCTTCTTACCGTCTAGTATCTACTAGGAACCGCAATAAGACTAGGTTATACATCGGATGGTCGAATGTTGATGGATGGATAGCAAAAGCGGGGTTGTGACGCCCCTCGGGGAATTGAAATCAGCAAACAATCTGAATTATAAAGAAAAATTTGATTCTAGGAATGTTAGAAGAAATGTTTAAGGTAATATGTATAAATTATTTGATATGCATTTAAGTGTTATTGGTAATAGTTCATATATACTTATATGAAAACCTAGATTCTGGCCTTGGTGGTTGGGTCCGGTGACGAAGATGCTTGAGTGCCGTTCCCTTCTTAAAGGTGTTGCCATTGAAGAATCGCATTGTCTATGTGGTGTCATGAGTTGGTTGGTGCAGATATGAACATTGTCGTAATTTGCCAATCATGAATCTAATCGCGTTAGATTTTTTCCTCGTCTACACATAGTTTTGGTCTTATATGACTTTGCTATTTGTTGGCGTGTTTTTGTGTGCCTGTGTTGGTGTTGACTGTGTATATCTTAACTATGCAGAGCCTAGGTTATGTGCATTTTTGCGTTTGTATCCTCTTGATGCTACTTTTGAGTTCATAAAATATACACTTTATCGAAAAATGCACGTACATGAAGCGGGCAGCCATGGATCGTTGATACTAATTAGCATGCTTAAGTCCTACTGACAACACCGCAGGTGGTAAAACATTAAATCACATTCGATCGATTGTGCCATGGAGAGACATGGATAGCTGAAATACAGGTTAAATGTCTACTTTTAAATATTGTGGGTTGATAACTATAAGATGGGAAAGAAATTTATGGGAACAATATTTAGACGGAATCCAGTTGGGAAGCCCTCGATGATACGCAACCAACATTTTAAATATATGAACTGGCAGAGTGCAATGCATAGCATAATCAATATATAGGTATTACGTTCATGACAAATAGACCAGTACTTCAACTGCATCAACTATTTATACTTCATCCCAAGACCGCTATCCAGTGTACATCTTAAAGTATTAAGTTCATGAGAAACAGATAATGCTTTTAAGTAAAATGACATAATATTGACAAAGTAAGTCCAATCCATATTACCAATTACACCCATTTCCAATGATATACTATTATCAAACCAAATCGAGACATCAAAGCTAATGAACAAGCAACAACACCATCCATGCTTTTTTGATAAGGGGAATATATGAATATCGGGAAGATACCAATTACATGCAGCCTTTGCACCAACAAGATGTACAAAGATATCAAGGATGTACATAGCCAAGAAAAAATATAAAAGAGAGAAAAAGAAAACAAGGACCGTCGCGGTGATTGAAACTCGCAACACCAGCACTCTAACCACCACCCAAGACAACACCCGAGTCACAAAAGAGATTCTCCAAAAGCAACGCCTCCAAGAAGGATACAATGCATAGACATTGTCCTCTTGACACCATCCATGCTTGTATGCACGGAGGCGGTATTTACTAGGTAGCATGCACACACGCGACCTTCCTTCTCTTGACCGTGACAGCGAGCCCGTTCTTCATGTGAAGCATAACAGACAACTTGGGCTCCACGACGTGCCCCGGCACGGCCTCAACGGCGAAGTTCCACAGCACGGCTGCTGCGACAGCCTTCATCTGCGTGAAGGCCACGTCCTTGCCGAGGCAGGTCCTGGGACCGGCGTTGAAGGCGAAGAACTTGTAGGACGGCTCGTGCCTCAGCTTCCCGTCGTCGGTGACCCACCTCTCCGGCCTGAACTCCATGCAGTCCTTGCCCCACACACCCTCCATCCGTCCCATGGAGTAGCAGTAGACGAGTATCTTGTCACCGGCCTTCAACTCGTGACCGCTCGGGAGCACGTCGCCGGCAATTGCCGCCTTGTGCTGGAAGGGCAGGGGCGGGTAAAGCCTGAGGCACTCGCAGAGCGCGGCGTGCAGGTACACCAAGCTGCTCAGCTCACTGACGTCGAACGCCACCATGTCTTGTTGGTGCTTCTTGGTGGCAGCGACCGGCGCCAGCTCGTCTAGGATTTTCTGCTCGACGCGCGGGTTGTTGCATACGAGGTAGAAGAACCACGAGAGCGCGGCGCCGGTGGTGTCCCGACCGGCGAAGAGGAGGTTTAGTGCCGTGTCACGCAAGAAGTCGTCGCTCACGTCGCCATCATTGTCGCAGATGAAGGAAGAGAGCAAGTCGGAGGAGGAGCCAACCTTGTGATCGGACCTGCGTTTGGCGATGGTGTCGGCGGCGAAGCGGTCGATGGTCCTACGAGCCACGGCCATCTTCTTCTCGGGGCCGAGCTCGTAGCGGTACATGAGGCTCCAGCACGTGGGTGGAAAGATGTGGCGGTGGAACATGGTGTTCAGCACGTCGTCCATGGCGCGCGCGACGGGCACAACGGGGAGGCCAATCCGCAGGCAGCCCGGGTCGACCCCGAAGACGAGGTTGCACGTCATGTCGAAGGTCATGCGCAGGATGACGTCGTGCAGGTCACAGCGTGCGCCGGCGTCGGCAACGTGCGCGAGGAAAGGGAGGAGGCCCTTGTCCACCTTGTCTCGGGTGCACCGTGCGGAGAAGGAGCGGAAACGGGGGGTGGCCATGAGGAGCTGGGACTTGGCACGCTGAGAGCGCCAGGACTCGCCGTCGGCGTTGAAGATGCCGTGGCCCAAGATGTCGAATATCTCGGCATACTCCTCGCCCTTGGGGTAGTTGAGGAAGTTGGAGGTGAAGATGTGGCGCACATTGGACGGGTCGCAGGTGATGAAGAAGCGAACGCCGGTGAGCCCCGTGTGAGCCGGGAAGTTGTAGCGCCTGCCGGCCAGGACGACGGTAGCCCAGTCGTGGTAGTGGTGCAGGTTGGCGAGCATGCCGAAAAGATGGCCCAGCAATGGCCATTCGGTCGGCTCGGCCTTGGATGCTTTCTTGGACTGGAGATGACGGTAGTAGAAGAAGCAGCAGCAGCAAAGGAGGGAAAGGAGTTGTCCTAGAAACCAATCCATGCTGTAGAGAATTTTGCATCTAGTCATCTTGTATTTAGATCACATGCTTGAGCTTGACTACACACCGGAGGTGGTTCAAACATAGTCATCAACAAACCGCGTTCGAATTTATTGAGAATGTGGTTGTACTTGTACTGACAACAACGGTGGTAGCCCAATGTTCGAATTTATTGAGATGTAGTTGTACTAACAAAAACGGCGCATCATTTGTTAGTTTTAGTTTTGTGTTATTTTCGAGACACGTACATGCAGCTGGTTGGTAGGTAGAGCGTCGGTGACATGCTATTAGGCTGGTCGTAATAGTAGTATTATAGGTAGTATCATGCATGCCAATAAATAAAATACTACTCCCTCCGTATAGTAATAAATGAGGCTGGTCGTAATTTTAATGAGGTGTCGTAGAATTAAATGAACAAAGAGAAAATTGAGTATCATATCATGATACCGTATAGTAATAAATGTTATGCTACTATGTGTCATGCATGGCAATAAATAAAATACTACTCCCTTCGTCCGGAAATACTTGTCATCAAAATGAACAAAAAAGGATGTATCTAGAACTAAAATACATCTAGATACATCCGTTTTTATTCATGGTACATCAGAGCATGGTTAATAGAACAGCCCGCCGCTGGCTCTGTGTTCATGCCATGTCCACTTATAGCCTTCATAAAAGAATCTCATGTACTAAGGTTGCCTGTAGACATGGGCTATAGTAATTAATGTCTGCATGCATGGGAAGGAGGCTGCATGCAGTTCTTTTATCTCGGGTCATGCGCTATAGGCGGGCGATAGCTGGAGCGCCGGCTTCCTACTTTTTTCTCACTTCTCTCTCCTCCAGCTATGATTGTGCTGATCTGGAACAGCAAATAGCCTGCTGACGAGGCATTATTATACTTGCTTTAATACTACTAAATGATACTATACATTAGGGAGGTAGTATTATATACTACTATCATATGCATGATACTAGTATATGGTACTCCCTATTACAACCAGCCTTAGGGCGTCTCAAAAAGGACCGTCGAACCATTTGCATACGTGTGGGCCGCGCTGTCCAAACCGCGAAAACCATCCAATACGGGTCTGTACGGGTCCGTGACGTGATACGAACGTATGTTCTCCTAAAAATCGGAGACAAAAATGAGGGAGCTTTGCGGGCGTCCGGACCGCTTCCAAGCCCGCTTCTGACGACATTAGCCCACCCAAACACCCCACCCGTCCCTCCCACGCTTTCCATCCCACGCACCGCGCCGCATTCATGCCGGCCCCGAGCATGCAGCGGCTGGTATTGATGCCACGATTTGACCGGACGGGAAAGCAGCGCACACTGGCTTGATCTCTCGGACGATACCGCTTCCATGCGGACGCCGCATCTCGAGAAACCAACTCCGCCTGCTGCGCTGCATTGAAGTGGGCCGATTGCCCCTCCACTTGACCTGCCCGCTGCTATTAAAGCCGCGCTCCTGTACCTCCAGATCTGCACCGCCCTCCCGAGCACCGCACAGTCCTCCTCCACCTCATAGAGACCTTGCTCCTCTCCAAGCGATGCCGAAGTCCTGGTTCTCCGCGCCAGCAGGCGGCACCGGTGGGAGTTCATCGTCAGCTGGATAGTGGTGCCGCCACCCTCGCTCATCGAGACCATCTGCATCCACGCTAGAGGGCTTGTCCGTCAAGGAGGAGATAGTCATCTCCTCTGACGACGAGGAGGACCAGCCGCAGTAGCAGGCCCGTCTCCTCTCGGAGGCGGCTCTGGCGGACGAAGAATTCATCTGTCAGATGGACATTATGACGAAGCGTTCGCAACATCATATGGGTCCAGCACCACCATTGCCGGCGCACGAGAAGGAGGAGCCACCATCCCAGCCACGGGTCTGCATTAATCGGGAGCCGGCATCCCCACTCCAGCAGGTGAAGGACGCGTCCGCATCCCCGTCGCACAACCGCTGCCTCCACATTGGCGACCGCTTGAAGCAGTAGCCGGCGTCCATGAGTGCCTCCCATGCGTGAAGGACGAGCCGGCATCGCCTCCGCCGCACAGCCCCTACCTGCGGATTGATGGGCCCTCCTCGCCACCACGACGATACCGCCGCCAGATAAACGACGAGCTGACGCCAAGGCGTGTGGCCTCATCCTCCACTATCTCAGAGGCGGCGGTTAAGGCGGTGCCTCCAGTTCCCGGGACGTGATGTCTGAGGCCGATCGAGCGTGCGGCGCGGTAGAAGGAGAGGTACGATTGGCGCCATGTTGGTCGTCGCTTTGTGTTTGCCAAGACGGGCGTGGTGCCGGAATGGGTCTGCAACAACCCAGATCTCGCCGCAGCGTGGGCGCTCGACCGCTCCGTCACCACCATGGAGACGGCCGCAAGGCACCGCCTTGACGTCGACCTAGTCAAGATCGGCGTGTAGTGATCACTTGGCGACTGCTTCGCCAACGTCGGCAGGGGCAAGGCGCTCCTCTGAGAGCAGGATGCAGAGGGGCTCCTCCGCGAGCGTCAGGCAGCCGTCGGACAGGTTTGCCGTGACCCTCCGACATCCTTGCGCCGCTGGGGGAGCGACGACGACGGCGACCGCACGGACGCCGTCGACAGTGTGACAGGGGAGGGCGGCCATGCTTACGAGGTGATCGTCCCATATAGGGCTTAGTAATGTTTTAATAGTTTTCAATAAAACGGTTGATATATCGTCAGTTTATGTAAAGGGAAATGTTTAACACCGGCGTGCCGGCCGAAGCGTTGGGCCGGTCGCACGCGTGCCTTTCGATTGAAGCACAGCGATTCGTGCCCACCTTAGGCCACGCGCATGCCCACGCGTCGTTAACTCTCTCATCCTTATCTGTTGGAGATGCCTCGGCCACAAATCTCGTTCCCCTCTCCTCAATTGTTTCTGTCCCAAGGAGCAGCGCCGCCGCATCAACCTCACGGCAAGCACGCATCGCGCCGCCCTGCTGCATCTACTCCTCCCCCATCACCACTACAGCGAGCAACCTCCTCCCCGTGCTTTTTTCTAGCTGCTTTTGCCGCCGCGCGCACAGACGGAGTTTCTTTCTCCCGTTGCCATCGGTACTGCGTGGGCGGCTGGCCGCGCTGCCTCGCCAGGGAGAACGGCGGCGTCGCGGATGCTACAACAAGCAGTGTTGGAGACGACGACATGGCGCGCTGCAACCTGCACCGCGGGTGCTGGACGCGCGCCCGATGTTGGGATAGAACAACCGGCACCTTCTGGTGCTGGAACCGTGGACAGGAAAGCTGCAACCGGCTATCTTCGATGCTAGAAGACTGATGCGCCGCCAGGTGTTGGGATGCTACAACCGGCACCTCGCGGTGCTGGAACCATAGACATGGAAAGATGGAACCGGCAATCTCCGATGCTGCATGACGGCGACGAGGGGTGATCGGTGCTGGAAACAAACAACAATCGAGTCGTTTTGCTGGAACCCTTTGTAAGTTTTGCTGGAACCGGCATTTCTTTTTGTCGGAACCCTTTTGTAGTTTTGCTGGAACCAGAGATATTTCGCTGCAATCTGTGGGTGGTGAGGCGTTTTTGCTGGAACCGGTGATTTATTTTGCTGGAACTGATGGATTTTTTGCTGCTATCATCTTTTGGGGATTTTTTTTTGCTGATTTTTTTTTGTTTTTTGCTCGGACATGGTGATGCATGCCGACGACGGCGGCGAGCCGGAGGCCGTGGCGATGGGATGTTCACGGGATGTTGCAACCACGGTCACCGCAAGCTGGAACCCGCCGTTGGAAAGCTGCAGTTGAAGTTGGGACCCACCGGCGCCCGACGACGGCGAGGGCTATGAGCGGGCGAGTGTGGTTGCACGAGCGGCCGAGGCGAGCACGGTGACCAGAGCGGCCGGCGAATGCTAGAGGCGTGTGTGGCCGGAAAGCACGGGAAGCTGAAGACGGTCATTTGGACAGTTTTACAGCATGTTTGACTTTTTTCAGGATAGTTAGCGTTTAATCTGGACGGTTAAGGGGGCTGTATCCGACGCTCGCGCGAAGACCGGCCGAAATTTGCCGGTCGACCGGCGCCTAGCAGTCGCCGTATGTAAATTACATTAGAACTTGAAAGAAATATGTTCGGTTTGCCTGAAATTTATCCGTTTGATTCACAAACTGTTTGAAATATATGGGGATAGCATTGGATGGAGGTCTCCCACATCCATGTTCACGGTCTGATTCCTTGTCCGTAGACGAATGCGGAAGGAAATTTATGAATTGCCGTCGGAGATGCCCTTACCAGCCAGGCACACACTGCTGCTTTATGCATGACTTGCTATAAGATCCTTGCAAGAAAAGAAAGTCACTTACGTGCCTACACGTGCACGATCAAGGCTTGTGTGGCTGGCAATCTCTTTCTTTTCATTTGGATTAGGTCGACATGTAGGAATACAAACTTTATTTGGACATACATGTTGCAACCGAAAAGGGGCATGGGCCGAATAATGTTTCGGAGCTTAGAATATTTTAGAAAATTCATGGAGCCATTTTTATCAGAGAAGAGAGCCCAGGAGCCAGCACATTCTATCAGAATCGGCCACTTTGCTGAGTGGATGCCTGCCTCGTTAGGATGTAGAAGGTTCCGATGCCTTGCCACCAGAGACCGCCTTTTGGGCCGGTAACACCACCGCGATCACGAGCAAATTAATAATATGACACACTTTTCCTGGCACTTTGATCTGATGACACACCTTTCTTTTAGTTTGATTAGATGACCCAGAGTTGATTGATAGCTGGATTAAATGACACAAATTGAGTTTTTCTCTCCTTTTCTAGGTATGGGCCCCCACGTCATATTTTTATAGGACAATTTTGCCCCTGGTCGTTTCACCTGCCTGGCTCGATACCTTGTTCGATCGATCGTTCAGAACACGCCTCGATCAGTACATGCCAGGCTCCATGCATGCACACGTACATATGGTAGCTCTACGTATGGAGCGTGGTGATCCCGCTGCATGCTTCCCGGCGCCTTAACTCCCCGTGGCTCCTTCTCGCCGGCGCGCCACCACCTCGTCGTCTCCTTCCCGTCGCCGGCACGGCCGCGTCGCCGGAGCGTGCCATCGCTAGTAGCTTGTAGGTATTTGATTTTCTTGTATGAGTAGCTTTTGTAGAATGTACGTCTTCTTGCTAGCTTATTGCTGTTGGCTGGAGCCTGCTGTAGCTGCTCGCTGCTGTTGTTTGAAGCATGAAATTACGTACAGTTTTATTAAATAAAATTGACACCATTTTCACCAAATTTTGACATGATCTCTCTTTATTTTGTACCATTTTCACATGACACAAAAATATATATGTGAATCCACAAAATCAGCAGAATAAGGTGCATATGTACCCATAGACTTGACAATCTATAATTTATAGGTATGAATTTTATATTTGAAGCAGAAAGTGAGTCATGTCTGACAAGTTGCTTTCAAAAGCATAAAGTGAGTCATCATCTCACTACACACGAAAAGATCAAAGAAGACAGGGCAAGAATTCAATCCGAAAGCATCTACTTCGTGAACACGTGGCATCAATTTCATGAAAATCACAACACGCACGACAAATCATAACATGACATGCTACATTGTTTTTCTCTTCCTCGGCGTGATCTTCTTTGCGGCCTTCACAACAACCTTTGTTGGAGTAGAGGGAGTCCTTGTTTCCATAGAAAGTTTCCTACATAATGCATCGATTCCTTGAATTAAGAAACAGACAAATGTTACACACAATTGAAGAAAAACTTCAGTTTTTTTACCTGTTTGTGATTGGCCCAAGGATGCCTTCACTAGTAGAAAACAGGCCTATTGTCCCGGTTCGTAAGGGCCTTTAGTCCCGGTTCCTGAACCGGGACTAAAGGGTCGTTACTAATACCCTCACCCTTTAGTCCCGGTTCAAACCAGAACCGGGACAGATGGGCCTCCACGTGGCCTGTGCGCCGAGCCCAGGCAGGAGGGCCTTTGGTCCCGGTTGGTAGCACCAACCGGGACCAATAGGCATCCACGCGTCAGCATTTCTGTGGCTAGGGTTTTTGGTTTTTTTTAAAGGGGGGAGGGGGTTTGGGGATTTTGGGGGGTTAATTTAGGTATTTCATATATTGTGTTAGCTAGATAGCTAATTAATAGAGAGAAGTGTCCTCTCTTATGTCCGTGCTTGGTCGACGTTACGTACTAAACATACGTATAGAGAAGACTAGGCATATGCTAGCTAGTAAGCAAACGAAGGAAATAGAAGATCGTCATGGACATATATGCATACAGAGAGAAGTGATATCGACCACATCTCCTTCTCCGAGAGATTGGTCGAACAACAAGTTCTCGTATATCTATCGTCCGACACTATCGGCTACATATATACAATAATTATCTTTTACAAATATAATCTCTTAAATTACGGACGCATGGTCCACATAGTATTCTTCGTCTTCAGCGATCACGTGGTCAAGAAAGAATGCCGCCAATTCCTCTTGAATTGCTCGCATGCGATCTGGTCCTAGGAGTTCATTCCGCTGCCGAAACATCTAATTTGAAGAAGGGGGTCAATACACACACACACACACACACACACACACACACACACACACACACACACACACACACACACACACACACACACACACACACATATATATGAATGAATGAATGAAACTCAACACAAATGATGGTAATAAACAAAAATTGTGAATATTATTTCTTACGCACTTCATATTGTTTCTCAGAGTACCCGCCCCGCTCACAGGTCGTGTGGCGGATGGACTCGCAGACGTAGTATCTACAGAAATCATTCCCTTGTTCCTGCCACAACCACTTTACAAGAAATAGAGGTCAATTAAACAGATAAGCAAGAATGCCAAATGGTATTGATGAAACTAGCGCTTGAATCAATAGCTAGGAGACGCGCGGAACATGGTACTATAGTACTTACTTTCGGGTATCTAAATTCCAGCTCCTTCGGGAGTCCCGGGGAATTTGTGCTGAATTTTCTCCAAACACTGCCAGACAAAAGAAAACAATTACTTGATATCAGGAAATGAACAAATTTGCTGATATGGTGGATAATGATCGATTTAACTTACTTCTTGAGGATTTCAATCATGTCCGCATACTCCTGGGGATCTTTTCGTCTCGAGTCCAAGACAGTTACTACTCCCTTCTCAAGCCTAATCTCCAGGAGAATATAGTGGTAACTGCGCACGCATGCATAACTCATCAATTACATTACTATAACCTGGACTAATATATAAGGGAAACCGAATATGCACAAGACAACACTCACTTGAAGTTGTAAGGAAAGAGTAATATATTTTTGTGTTCATTTATTTTGAATGATCGTAGCAACCTGGCCTCGGTATCTGCGACATGATCTTTAACCTGAACTGCATCTATGAGATTTGTGTTAATGAACCCAATATCACCGATTTGTCTTTTCTTCAATTCGGCGATCTTCAATCTGCATAATATAGTGAGGATAATTATAAATACATGCAATGAAAGAGCTGAGCTATGTAGAGAGACTTAATGACAGAAGTAGTAGTACTTACAGACAGTAGCAGGTGACCGTTGCTTTATCGAGGGCCAATTGATTGAAAAACTGATAGAACTCCTCAAATGGAACATGCAACAGTTCAATTCCAACGAGGTCATGCTCCGGTTTAACTCTCATATACAAAGTATTCCTCCCCCAAGACTCTCTGCAGGTTTTCATGTACCAATCATGCAATCTTCGCATCATCGTTGTTAGAGATCTTTCATCTTTGACGAGAGGCTTCCTGTACTCGTATCTGTGTATCTGCACGTCCAGGAAACCATAATCTACATCGTCGGGCAGATAATCGTCAAGATTGGTATAACCGGGCGCCATCCTCGGATCGACGCTAGGCACCTTGAGCGGGGGGCACGATTGCTTTGATTGTTCGCCGAGCTGGGCAATTTGTTTCCCAGCTCCTCGTCGTTCTTTCAGCCTTTGATCACTGACTGTACTTCCCGACCGCGACGCTTCGGCCCATGTCTTTGCAATAATGCGCTCATAGTTGCCTTTCGGCGGAGACTTGGGTGGTTTTGCCAGGGCAGCCAGAGTGCGCTTCACTTTCACCCGATCTAGCTTCTCCTTCGGAGGTGGATATCTCTTTGCTTTCAACCCTTCAAACCAGTCATCCACCTCGGTTTGCGCGATCCTCGCGTTCTCCTCCGGGGTCCTCTCGTATGGTAACTTCTCTGGAGTCTTCAGAGAAGGACCGAATCTGTATTTGCTCCCGCCTCTGGCTGTACTGCTAGACGCCGGCAGAGCAGACGGAGCGGCAGTCTTCTTGACTTGCTTACGAGGCGGAGGAGAAGGACTACGACGCGCCGGAGCAGCTGCCGGTGCGGCGTCGGGTCTCTTCCGCCCTTGCTGACGAGGCGGAGAAGGAGGAGGCTGGCTGCTCGGGCGCGCCGGCGCAGGCGGAGGAGGCGGAGTGCCGCCACGTGCCGGAGAAGGAGCCGGCCGAGGGCCCTGGTCGTCACTCGCCGGAGGAGGAGGCGGTGGAGGAGGCGGAGTGCCCTGACTCGCCGGAGGAGGAGGAGGAGGCGGAGGCGTCCAGTTCGGAAGGTTGATGAGCTCCTTCCGCCATAGGCATGGAGTCTTCAGAGCAGAACCTAGCCGAGTCTCCCCTTCTCCTGTAGGGTGGTCAAGCGAGAGGTCCTCAAATCCCTCCGTTATTTCATCCACCATCACCTTAGCATATCCTTCTGGAATCGGCCGGCAGTAAAAAGTTGCGCCGGGTTCATTAGGAAAAACAGAGCCAACAGCCGCCTTGACCTTCAAATTCATCCATTGCGTCATAAGGTGGCAAATTTGAGCCTCCATGATAGCATCCACGGGATAGCTGGCAGGAGCCGTCAAGACAAGCTCCGGCTGAAGCAGCTCGGTGGAAGCCACGCTGCTTCTCCGCTGAGATGGCGGGGTAGCTTCAGGGGAAGCTTTGGCAGTTCGGTTGCTGCGATTTGCTTCTCATTCCTCTATCCCGAGTATCCTTGCTTTAAGCGCCTGCAGTTCGGACTGTTGGACTTGCTTCCTCCTCTCCTGGCTTTTGTAACCGCTTGCGTCCGGAAACCCAACCTTCCACGGAATGGAGCCTGGCGTGCCTCGTGTCCGTCCAGGGTGCTCAGGATTCTCGAGGGCCTTTGTGAGCTCGTCGTTCTCTCTGTCTGGAAGGAACGTCCCTTCCTGCGCTGCTTTGATATAGTACCGAAGGTTCTTCAAGGGAATGTCACGTTGCTCGTCCGTCCAAATGCACTTCCCTGTTACAGGGTCCAAGGTTCCGCCAGCCCCGAAGAACCAAGTCCGGCAATGGTCTGGCCAGCTCATTGTCTCTGGTTCGATCCCTTTTTGAACCAGATCATTCTCAGCCTTGGCCCACTTAGGCCGGGCTACCAGGTAGCCACCTGACCCCGTGTGATGGTGATGCTTCTTCTTCGCAGCATTTTTCTTGTTTGTCTCCGACTTCTTCTTACTCTTTTCCGATGTCTTGTGGGCCACAAATGCAGGCCAGTCATCTCTGATCTTCTCATATATGCCCTTGAATTCTGGTGTCTCTTTTTTCTCGACGAACCTATTCAGGTCTTTCTTCCACCTCCTGAATAGGTCTGCCATCCTCTTAAGAGCAAAAGACTTGATTAATTCCTCTTTAACTGGCTTCTCCGGATCATCCTCTGGCGGTAGGGTGAAATTTGTCTTCAACTCATTCCAAAGATCATTTTTCTGCATATCATTGATGTAAGACACCTCAGGGTCTTGAGTAGCCGGCTTGAACCATTGTTGGATGCTGATCGGGATCTTGTCCCTAACCAGAACCCCGCACTGAGCAACAAATGCCTTCTTTGTTCGGATGAGTTCAGTAGGTTGGCCGTCGGGCGCGATTGCTATGATCTCAAACCTTTCATCCGACCTCAACTTTCTCTTCGGGCTCGTCTCTTTACCTCAGTTGTGCTTGATCCGGAGGGCTAGAAAAAAGAACAAAGACTTAATTAATATGTGTACATACCAAAACAATGAATGCATCAATTAGCTAGTCAGCACAGGCTTAACTAATATATATACCTGGCCGGACTCGGTTCGGTCACCGGACTCGTTTCGGTCACCGGAGCCGTCCTCACGTTCTTCTTCTTGCACCGGCATTAGGTCACCAGAGCCAGCTTCTTCACCCTCTCCTTCCAGAGTACCACCGGTGTCGTTGAGATACAACGAGACGGCATCACTTCCTTCTGCGATTATGTCCGTCAACAACGCTTCTCTTGCTTCGTCTCGGGCGATAGTGTCCATAGTTTCTACAAATATTTACAACATGGAAATTATTATTCAAACATGACAAATGGATATATTAGTGGCAAACGTAGAACTAGCTAGCTAATCATAGTAAGGAATCATATATATCGAAAACGAGGGTCGTCGAGGGTCGCCGAATGGTAGAGGAAACCCTAAATTGCAAGTATCGTGGGTGTGAGATACAAGTGGCCGTCGGTGTCGGACACTACATCCACGTCCCACAAGTGACGTGGGCGTCGAAGCCCGCGTCACTTGTGGGACGTGGATGTAGTGTCCGACACCGACGGCCACATGTATCTCACACCGACGATACTTGCTATTTAATTAGGGTTTCCTCTACCGCTCGGCGACCCTCGTTCACGATAAAAAAAGAGGAAGAAGAAGAAAAAAAAAGAGGAGAAGAAAAAAAAGAGTAGAAGAAAAAAAAAGAGGAGAAGAAAGAATAGAGGAGTTATCTTTTTTTCTTCTTCTTCCTTTTCTTTTTTTATCGGAAACGAGGGTCGTCGAGGGTCGCCGAACGGTAGAGGAAACCCTAAATAGCAAGTATCGTGGGTGTGAGATACAAGTGGCCGTCGGTGTCGGACACTACATCCACGTCCCACAAGTGACGTGGGCGTCGAAGCCCGCGTCACTTGTGGGAAGTGGATGTAGTGTCCGACACTGACGGCCACATGTATCTCACACTGACGATACTTGCTATTTAATTAGGGTTTCCTCTACCGCTCGGCGACCCACGTTCACGATAAAAAAAGAGGAAGAAAAAGAAAAAAAAAGAGGAGAAGAAAAAAAAAGAGGAGAAGAAAGAATAGAGGAGAAGAACTCTATTCTTTCTTCTCCTCTTGTTTTCTTCTTCTTCCTCTTCTTTTTTTATCCTCTTCTTCCTGTCATGTTCGACGACCCTCGTTCCCGATAAAAATTAAGAAGAAGAAGAAAAAAAGGAGAAGAAAAAAAAGGAGAAGAAGGTCCTCTATTCCTTCTTCTTCTCCTCTTTTTTTTTCTTCTTCTTCCTCTTCTTCCTCTCCTTCTTCTTCTCCTTCTTTCTCTACTTATTTTCCTTTTCTTCCTCTCCACTATCCTTCTTTTTCTAAAATTGTAACTTTTGCATATATAAAACTTTTCTAAAATTGTAACTTTCTATATATGAACAAAAAACTTTCTATGAACAAAAAACTTTTTATGAACAAAAAACTTTTCTAAAATTGTAACTTTTGCATATATAAAACTTTTCTATTTTCTTTTCCTCTCCTCTTCTTCTTTCCTATCCATCTTTTTCTAAAACTTTTGCATATATATTTAGCAAATTCTAGCCACATACATCACATACACATATACATTATAGCCACATACACACATACATCACATATGAACAAAAAAAATAAACTAATAAAAACAAAAAAAACATATTGCAACATATGAAAAAAAAACATGGTGGCGCCAGCGGGGCAGAGGGGCATGGCGACAGGTGCTCACAGAGGGGAGCGGCGCCGGCGTCGGGGCAGATGGCGTCGAGGGCGGCGGCGACGGCGTCGGGGTGACGCGGGGCAGCGACGGCGTCGGGGTGACGCGGGGCGCGGGCGGCGACGGGGCGAAGATGACGGGCGCGGGAGACGGCGATGAGGAGTAGGGCGTCGGGGCAGATGGCATCGAGGGCGGCGGCGACGGCGTCGGGGCGACGCGGGGCGCGGGCGGCGACGGGGCGACGACGACGGGCGCGGGCGACGGCGACGAGTAGAAGGGCGTTGGGGCAGATGGCGTCGAGGGCGGCGGCGACGGCGTCGGGGCGACGCGGGGCGCGGCGGCGACGGGGCGACGACGACGAGGAGCAGGGCGTCGGGGCAGAGGGTGGTTCGGCGGCGGGGAGAATGAGAAACTGAATGAAAATTTTGACAAGTGTTGTATATATAGCCAGGCCTTTGGTCCCGGTTGGTGGCACCAACCGGGACTAATGCACCCCTTTAGTCCCGGTTGGTTCCACGAACCGGGACCAAAGGCCTCTTTTCAGCAGCCCAAAGGGCGGGAAGCGGCGGCCTTTGGTCCCGGTTGGTGGCACCAACCGAGACTAAAGAGGGGGCATTGGTCCCGGTTGGTGGCACCAACTGTGTAGTGTGCTTGAGACCAAGAATGCCCGTCCCTGCATATTATTGAGTCCGCTCCTAGCGTGCCTTTTCCAGTCAGTCTCCCCTCATACCGCGATTTAGGGAGACCTATCTTCTTAAGGCCAGGAATGAAGTCAACACAAAACCCGATGACATCCTCTGTTTGATGGCCCATGGAGATGCTTCCTTCTGGCCTAGCGCGGTTACAGACATATTTCTTTAGGACTCCCATGAACCTCTTAAAGGGGAACATATTGTGTACGGGCCCCAGAACGACAATCTTGTCGACTAGAAGAACTAGGACATGCGTCATGATATTGAAGAAGGATGGTGGGAACACCAGCTCGAAACTGACAAAACATTGCGCCACATCACTCCTTAGCCTTGGTACCATTTCTGGATCGATAACCTTCTGAGAGATTGCATTGAGAAATGCACATAGCTTCACAATGGCTAATCGGACGTTTTCCGGTAGAAGCCCCCTCAATGCAACCGAAAGCAGTTGCGTCATAATCACATGGCAGTCATGAGACTTTAGGTTCTGGAACTTTTTCTCTGGAATATTTATTATTCCCTTTATATTCGACGAGAAGCCAGTCGGGACCTTCATACTGAGCAGGCATTCAAAGAAGATTTCTTTCTCATCTTTCATAAGAGCGTAGCTGGCAGGACCTTCATACTGCTTCGGAGGCATGCCGTCTTTTTGGTGCAAACGTTGGAGGTCCTCCCGTGCCTTGGGTGTATCTTTTGTCTTTCCTGAAACGCCCAAGAAGCCTAGCAGGTTCACGCAAAGGTTCTTCGTCACGTGCATCACGTCGATTGAAGAGCGGACCTCTAGGTCTTTCCAGTAGGGTAGGTCCCAAAATATAGATCTCTTCTTCCACATGGGTGCGTGTCCCTCAGCGTCATTCGGATCAGCTAGTGCGCCGGCACCCTTTCCAAAGATTACGTGTAAATCATTGACCATAGCAAGTACGTGACCACCGGTACGCATGGCGGGTTTCTTCCGGTGATCTGCCTCGCCTTTGAAATGCTTGCCTTTCTTTCGACATTGATGGTTGGTCGGAAGAAATCGACGATGGCCCAGGTACACATTCTTCCTGCATTTGTCGAGGTATATACTTTCAGTGTCATGTAAACAGTGTGTGCATGCGTGGTATCCTTTGTTTGTCTGTCCTGAAAGGTTACTGAGAGCGGGCCAATCGTTGATGGTCATGAACAGCAACGCCTTTGAAATGCTTGCCTTTGTTTGTCCTGAAAGGTTAAATTCCTCCTGTCCGTGCTCATCCCACGTACGTACACCATTTCCATTCCACAGCTGTAAAAGTTCTTCAACTAATGGCCTTAGGTACACATCAATGTCGTTGCCGGGTTGCTTAGGGCCTTGGATGATAATTGGCATCATAATGAACTTCCACTTCATGCACATCCAAGGAGGAAGGTTATACATACATAGAGTGACCGGCCAGGTGCTGTGATTGCTGCTCTGCTCCCCGAAAGGATTAATGCCATCCGCGCTTAAAGCAAACCATACGTTCCTTGGGTCCTTTGCAAACTCATCCCAATACTTTCTCACGATTTTTCTCCACTGCGACCCGTCAGCGGGTGCTCTCAACTTCCCGTCTTTCTTACGGTCCTCACTGTGCCATCGCATCGACTTGGCATGCTCTCCGTTTCTGAACAGACGTTTCAACCGTGGTATTATAGGAGCATACCACATCACCTTCGCAGGAACCCTCTTCCTGCGGGGATCGCCGTGAACATCACCAGGGTCATCTCGTCTGAACTTATACCGCAATGCACCGCATACCGGGCATGCGTTCAGATCCTTGTATGCACCGCGGTATAGGATGCAGTCATTAGGGCATGCATGTATCTTCTCCACCTCCAATCCTAGAGGGCATACGACCTTCTTTGCTGCGTATGTACTGTCGGGCAATTCGTTATCCTTTGGAAGCTTCTTCTTCAATATTTTCAGTAGCTTCTCAAATCCTTTGTCAGGCACAGCATTCTCTGCCTTCCACTACAGCAATTCCAGTACGGTACCGAGCTTTGTGTTGCCATCTTCGCAATTGGGGTACAACCCTTTTTTGTGATCCTCTAACATGCGATCGGACTTCAGCTTCTCCTTTTGACTTTCGCATTGCGTCCTTGCATCGACAATGACACGGCGGAGATCACCATCATCGTGCACATCGTCTGGTTCCTCTTGATCTTCAGCACCTTCACCCGTTGCAGCATCATTGGGCACATCGTCTGGTTCCTCTTGATCTTCACCAGCTCCCCCCGTTGCAGCATCACGGTATTCAGGGGGCACGTAGTTGTCATCGTACTCTTCTTCTTCGTCGTCTTCCATCATAACCCCTATTTCTCCGTGCCTCGTCCAAACATTATAGTGTGGTATGAAACCCTTATAGAACAGGTGGGTGTGAAGGATTTTCCGGTCAGAGTAAGACTTCGTATTCCCACAATCAGGGCATGGACAACACATAAAACCATTCTGCTTGTTTGCCTGAGCCGCATCGAGAAACTCATGCACACCCTTAATGTACTCGGAGGTGTGTCTGTCACCGTACATCCATTGCCGGTTCATCTGCGTGCATTATATATAATTAAGTGTCCAAATTAATAGAAGTTCATCATCACATGCATTAAAAGCAAAGTACATACATAGTTCTCATCTAACAACATATAGCTCTCCAGAGCATCTAATTAATTAAACCATACACTAATTAAAACAAAGACGATCATAATCGCAACCAAGGTAACAATTGATCCAACGGCATAATGATACCAAGCCTCGGTATGAATGGCATATTTTCTAATCTTTCTAATCTTCAAGCGCATTGCATCCATCTTGATCTTGTGATCATCGACGACATCCGCAACATGCAACTCCAATATCATCTTCTCCTCCTCAATTTTTTTATTTTTTCCTTCAATAAATTGTTTTCTTCTTCTACTAAATTTAACCTCTCGACAATAGGGTCGGTTGGAATTTCCGGTTCACATACATCCTAGATAAATAAAATCTATGTCACGTTGGTCCGCATAATTATCATAAACAGTAAATGAACCAATAGTTATAAAGATTAATATATATACCACATCCGAATCATAGACAGGACAAGGGTCGACGGGGGCGGATACCAAAACCATCGCACTATATAAGATGCAATAATAAAAGTAAGAAAATGATACAAGTATCTATCTAAACATACAAGTAAGAATATTTTTCCTTTCAGAAAGAAGATAAGAGCAAGAGGCTCACCACGGTGGTGTCGGTGATGAGATCGGCGCGGGTGATCGACGGCGGTGAAGACAGGGGTGGGGCGTGACGGACCGCTAAATCTAGACAAATCTCGAGGAAAATGGAGCTTTGAGGTCGAGCTTCGAGAGGAGAAAGCTTAACTAGTGTGGCTCGGGCATTTCATCGAACACCTCATGTGCATATGAGGTGAGCTAGAGCACCTAAAGCCCCTCCTCTCGCCGGCCCAGAAAAAACAGAGCACTGAGTGCTCTGCTCCGGCGCGAGGGGTATATATAGGCTGCACCACTGGTCCCGGTTCGTGCCATGAATCGGGACTAAATGGATACCTTTGGTCCCGGTTCATGCCACCAACCGGGACCAATGGTGGTGGGCCAGGAGCGAGGCCCATTGGTCCCGGTTCGTCCCACCAACCGGGACCAAAAGGTCCAGACGAACCGGGACCAATGGCCCACGTGGCCCGGCCGGCCCCCTGGGCTCACGAACCGGGTCCAATGCCCCCATTGGTCCCGGTTCTAGATTGAATCAGGACTAATGGGCTAACCCACCCTGGACCAGTGCCCCCTTTTCTACTAGTGCTTGTAGGATAGCCAATGAAGATGTCCCTCCAAGAGGGCTACCAAGAGATGATTGACTACATAAACAAGCCTTGTTTAAGATAGAAACATAACACATTTGTAGTGATATTGAAGAACATCAAAAAACAATTACCTCCTTGTCATTGGACCAGGGCTGCGTTGTGGGATAGCCAATGAAGATGTCCCTTCAAGAGGGCTACCAAGAGATGATTGGCTACAGAATAATGCATTGTTTAAGATAATAACCTAACACATTTATACAGGTATTTAACAAATTGCAAAAAAATACCTCCTTGTCATTGGACCAGGGCTGCGTTGTAGAATAGCGAATGAAGATTCCCCTCCAAGAGGGCTTCCAAGAGATGATTGGCTACAGAAAAATGCATTATTTTAGATGAAAACATAACACATTTGTACATATATTGAACAAATTGCAAAAAAATACCTCCTTGTCATTGGACCAGGGCTGCGCTGTGGAATAGCCGATGAAGATGTCACTTGAAGAGTGCTTCCAAGAGATGTTTGACTACACATAAGACATTGCTCAAGAGAAAAACATGCCATGGTTGTACATATGTTGAAGAGAAGGAAAACATTACCTCCTCGTCCTAGGTCGAGGGCTAGCTTGTAGGAGAGCATCTCCTGGGATTGTACATTCGACATTAACTTCAGTGTTTGGTTTTATCTTCCTAGGTTTTGGTTTCCTAACAACAAAATCAACGAGTTTTACAAGAAAATAATAGAACATCAAATATGAGTTGAGTAAATGTGAATCAATAGACATTACCTTTTCTTCACCCCATTAGTTGGGCAACGAGCTTGCCTATGTCCCAATTCATGACACTTCTTGCACCTATTTTGGCTTCCTAATTGACCCTTTGGTGGTGGTTTCTTTTTATAATTTCCTCCTCCCCTTTCAAGGCAACTTTTCAATCTCAACTTCCTTTTTCTTCCTTTTGAACTTTTGGGGAGCGGTGCATGCAATACAAAGTCTAGTTCAACATTAGGCCACTGTGATCGATCTGTGAGAGGCTCAACGACCCCCCTATAAGCTGCCCTAAACCTTTGTATAGAGTAGTACTCATGGAGATAATTTTCCATCTTCACGTTCCTTTTTCCAATTAAGAAAACAAGTGCATGTTCACAAGGTTTACCTGTGTGTGCCACTCTAGGCACGTGCACTCACTTTGCTCTATGTTAACCACATGCCTCAGATTGTCTTTATTGATGTCCCTGACCTCACCTTTCCAGTTACTTGCTCTAGTTACTTTCAAGTGCCCAAGCCCTCTTGTTCTATTATTCACTTGTTGTACAACTGCTGGCAACATTTCTCCATGTAGCTTTTCCCCAATCTTTCTTCTTTTTTCAATTAATTTCATTATCTTTCCATTAAGTGTGTCAGCTAGCCCATCTACAGGAAGATCTTTGATTCCTCTTATCCAATTATTGAAGGACTCAGCAAGGTTGTTATGAATGTAATCACACTTGATTTCGGTGTCAAAACTAGACCTCATCCACTTCAAGTTGTGGTAATCATGTAAGTACTTACCAACAGTTGGACTTGATTCTAGAACCTTAGAGAAGTGGTACTCAAACATTGAAGGTCTATATGTCTTTCCAGCAGCCCACATATGACCAATTATGTCACCGCGGTATCTTTTGGAAAAATTCTGCATCAAATGCCTAAAACACTCCCTTTGTTCTGCTTGGGGAAAAACTTTCTTAACTGCATTTTCTAAACCTTTACATGCATCGGTACTTATAGCAAGCTTTGGAATTGGCCCTAGTGCTCTATGCAATTGTGTCATGAACCATGTCCAATTATCGTCATCCTCCACCTCGATAAAACCAAATGCAAGAGGAAACATCCAATTATGTCCATCTAAAGCGGTACATGCAGCTAAATGACCATTCCACTTCCCATTCAATGCAGTTGAGTCTATGCTAAGAAAAGGCCTACATCCAGCATGGAACCCATCGACACAAGGCTTAAGTGCCATAAAGAATCTATGAAAGTAAACATTACCGTCCTTTAGTTTAGTGTCGACCTCAACAATGGTTCCAGGAGATCTCAGTTCTATCTCTGCTTTGAAATTGAATAGGTACCGGAAGCTACTACCCCACGAACCATATATCTCATCCTTTGCTCTCTGCATCCCCTTCCATACAGTGTCATAGCTAGTGGTTACATTCCAGTCTTCCTCCAACGTGTCTTGTAAATCCTTGCAACCTATATTTGGAGTTTTCCTCAATATTTTCTTAGACCTTTCTTGAACCCAATCCTGTGAGGCTATTGCCGAAGTTAGCCTGCTACTTCAAACACATGTGTGCGATGGTCCTATTTGGTTAACCTGCATACATGAAAAAGTTGTTAGTACCTACAATAATAGGATGCTACCATAATAGAACATAACAGAAAAAATGAAGTTATTTAAGCTATGTTAGTACCCTGGTCTTTGTCTTATCGGCCATCAAACGACATGTTATTTTCCATGGACAATCCTCATCCATACAATGTGCCATCCACCTACTCTTGTTAGCTTTATAAGTTCCAAGGTTGAATTCTTCATTAATTGCCCATTGTCTCACAGCCCTCCTACAATCTATCATTGTTGGAAAGATCGAACCTTTCTCAACTTTTGGATGATCTTTGTTATATAAAATTTGTATGTCTTCAGGAACTTGGTCATCTACTGGTATGGCTCCTTCAGCCATTAATTCCTCACTAATATGGCACACAACAACTGGAGCTGGCTCATTTCGTTGTTGAGCATCCTCGGCCTCATCCTCAATTCCAAGAACCGCAAACATGTTTTCCTCGGACATAGGTGCTATTACATCATCACCAACAGGAGTTATCTCAAAAGCGGACCAATCAATGACAACTTCACCATCAGATTGCACATATCTCTGATTACTAGGAAGCAAATTACAAGTTGCGGAATCACTGATACATGATGCACTGCTAGCATTTGAGTGGTAAACATCGGAACTTGAACTAATGATATTGTCCACTATATCACTAGATGGGATATTTCCAGAACAAGATGATGTTGTAACCCCCTTTGCATTGTTCACAACTTGAGCAAGCACAAGCAATTCTTTCTCTTCCCATCTCTCAAGAAATGCTGTCAACAACTTCCAATAGCTATCAATCCTCTCAACTGATTCAAAGTGCTTATCTTGACACAAAATATGGACCTCTTGACCAACCCCCCATATAATTTTTGATCTAATGAGTTCTATCAATTTTTCAACCTTAAAATGTTTCATGTTAACCTCAAACTCCACATCATGTTCGGCAACTTGGCGCTCGCTGCCATCATCAAGCTTTGCGACAAATCGAAGAACTCTAACAATTAGTTTATAAATGACAAAGCGCAGCCCTGCACCTTCTTCCCCACAAAATTACATAATTTTTCAAACAGAATCAATGATTAGGCCTAACTTTTCATAAACTTCCGATAAAAAATCAGACAATGATCCAATTCAGAAGCTACTAACCCATCCGGAGCTGCGACATCTGGCTCCATCACCACAATCAGTGGGTTCTACTCGTCGTAAAGCCTTCCCACTATCTCTCCTCCACCATAATCTCCATGTCTAGGGTTCGTGTATGCCTCAACTTCCTGGCTGCACAAGTGAGACGGTTAGACAGAGAGGGAGAGGGAGAAGGAGGGAGAGAGAGGGAGGGAGGGAGGGAGAGAGATGCGATTCCACTTGTGAGTCGATGGACGAGGCGTCGACAGGGCGGAACGGCTGGAGCGTTGCCGGATGAGAAAAACGGACAGGAGGCGGCGGGGAACTGGCAGCACTCGGGGAAGAGGCACCGCGGGGCGGTGCTGGGCACTGGCGGCGCGGTGGAAGGAAGCAAGAGCGGCGGGGCGATGCTGGGCACTGGCGGCGCGGGCAGGAGGAAGCGGGAGCGGCGGCGCAGCGGGTCTCTTCTGTGCCTCGTTTCGTTCGCACTATCAGGAACGATCGATCGAACAAGGGATCGAGCCAGGCAGGTGAAACGACTAGGGGCAAAATTGTCCTACAAAAATATGACGTGGGGGCCCATACCTAGAAAAGGAGAGAAAACTCAATTTGTGTCATTTAATCCAGCTATCAATCAAATCTGGGTCATCTAATCAAACTAAAAGAAAGGTGTGTCATCACATCGAAGTGCCAGGAAAAGTGTGTCATATTATCAATTTGCTCCCGCGATCACTGGGGAAATCCTGACAGTACGAGAGAGGTGTAAGAGTAATTCTAGCAGACCCCGCATCCCGCCCGCCCGCAAAACGCATTTGCAGTTCGCGCAAAACCGCTTTTGCGGGCCGGCGCGGATGGCCACAGATGCAGACCCCTCAAACAGACCCGCATAAAAGTATATTCACGGAATATGCTTTTTTACGGGTCAGCTTATGTGGGTTCTGCTTGGGTACCACGGCGACGACCCGCAAATAGAAAAATTGTAAATCTCGCATTTGACATAGGGTTTCACAAATAAATTCAAATTCAAACGACATAACACAGTTTTGCGCGCAAATAAAATCCAAGTTCATTACGGCAAACGCAAAAGAGGGCCCTGCAAAAGTTTGCACCCATGTCCGGCATCATCTTGGTCGATCTTTACTCCTCGCCATCGAGTCCATCTTGAAGTTTATCGCCACCACCGAATCCACCTCGGGCGCTTGTTCCAACCCCCGCATCGAAATCATCAACATTGCCACCATATGGAGCTGAGGAAACATCTCCGGAACTGTAGCACGCACCGGCCGACGCAACCATTCTCCTCTTCAAGATTTCTTTCCTTGCCATATCATGCCATGTTTTGGTGAGATCGTCCATGTCATTGCGGTTCATTGACATGATCTTGTTCTCTTCGGCAAGCAGCTTGGACATGGCTTTGTTTTCTGCATCGCATGCTCTTCTCACCTCCATGGCAGCTTTGCGCAACCCCTCTTCTTTGAGCAATTGCCACTTTTCTTGCTTCTCCTTTGCCTTCTTCTCGGCCAACTCTTTCTTGATTTCCAACGACTTCAACAACATCGACTCGTTTGATTGCACCATGGCATCAATCTTCTCCCTCAAGCTTGATGCTTCTTGCTCTCTCTTCACCTTCTCCTTGGTCTTCTTGTCGCCATCGGGCTTGTGCAAATTTCTTGGGCCATCATCATCCTCATCTTCATCCATGTTTATAAGTGAGCCTCTCTTTGGTGGGGACTCTTTGTCGATCAACTTCCACTTCTCGCACTTTTGGAGCAACTCCCAACAATGCTCTAGTTTGAAGAATTTGCCTTCCGAAGCTTCCATGTCCTTGTATCTATGTTGAGCAATCCTGTCCTACAAAATATAAATAAAGTGATGCAATCATTTCCGATGATGCAAATATGATGATGCACAACTTGAACAAAGGCAAAACAAACTCACATAGTCGGATTCCACGGTGCCACTTGGAGGTGCATTGCACACTTGCTCCAACCAAGCTGCCCAACGGGTGCACATTGGTTTGATATTCTCCCAACGCCCTTGAAGCGACCGAAATGTGCGTGGAGTTCTATTGGGATGCTTTGCCATAATGCGGAGGTATTGATTTTCGATCCTTTGCCAATATCTCTTGGCGGTTTGAGAAATTTGATCTTCCAAGATCGTGTAGTTCTTTGATCTTATGCTTTTCCCAGTTTTTGTTTGCGATTGCTCATACGCTTCCGCTTCGATCTCCTCCAATTCGTCCTCATAACCATGATCATCCACGCCGCCCTCCGTTTCACTGTAGTCGAATGTGGCGAACGGGGCTTGATCAATGTCAATGGCGTTCATGTCCAACAAGTTCACGAACTCGGTAGTTGCATTGTTTGAACCAACGCTATAGCGAACAATAACAAGTCACGAGCTATCGAGGATAATGGCGAAAATGAAAGGAAATCGCCATGACCGAAGACGCATACCTTCCGGCCATTTCGTCGAACACCTCGCTTGCGGGGGGAGCGGCACCGTTGAACAGCATCGCCGGAGCACCTCCTTGCGGGGGGATGGAGTGAGAAGATGAAGAAGGTGGCTTCTTTGTAGCCAGAATCTTCCTCCGCTTTACGCCCGCGACCTTGCCGACCTTCTCTGCTGCCGGCCGGGATTGCGCTTCCGCGTTGGCGCCCGGAGCACGGGCCATCGCAGCGGGGGCAGCCAGATTCCCGCCCTGCACGACCACGTTGTCCTGCCGCTTGTAGGCAGGCGTGGTGTTTGCTTGGGCGACGACGGCGGGGCCAACATGGCCGGCGACGAGATCCGCCCGAGGGGAAGGAGCGTGCGCGACCTCGAGGGTGACGGGGACAGCATGGAGTCGTCCATGGCGGCGAGGGACGGACGGGGAGGAAGCACAGGAGCGTGCGGAGGCGGGGCAATGGTGGCGGAGGGTGGGGGAGCGGGAAAGGGCGAAGATGTCCCTCCCGCCAAATCTCACTGCGGATAGGGGTTGAGCTCGGGTCGGCCTCCCAGTCCGTGAAGATAGAGGTTGAGGGAGAAGATTTTTCGCGCCCCGCAAAAATATTTACGGGCTAGGGCGGGATGCGGGGTCTGATCGGGCAGGTTTTCCCGCCCCGACCGGCAATTTGGCGGTTATTTTGCGGGCCGGGGCGGGATACAAGGTCTGCTAGAGTTGCTCTAAGCTGGATCACACTAGAGGCAAGTGTGACAAAGAGAAGGATTTGCATGTTCAGACCCCTTGCAACGGAGGTAAAGGCCTTATGTCCTGTGCTCCAGGAGCTTTTTCTCTCCGTATGAATGTCGGATTACAGTGTGTGTGAACCTTTGCCTAAGTGAAGGAGGGTGGCTTATAAAGAATGCGTCATACCTCCCCATCTTCGTTTCAAGGGATTAATTAGGGGTTGATTTATACCCACTATGAGAGGTAATAGACATGTTAACACTTATTCTTCGGTACAACCCCTTATAAAGGGTAGGATACCCACTATGAGAGGTAATAGACATGTTAACACTTATTCTTCGGTACAACCCCTTATAAAGGGTAGGATAGTCTTGTTGAAAAGTACGTCGCCCTCGATACACGGCCTGTGTACGTACAACCCGCACACACACCCTCCGCCTTGGACCGGCCCAATTTATAGATTTTCGCTTTTTATTAAAACCATTTAAAAAAACAGTGCCCGACAAGATTCAAACCCAGCACCTATCAGGTTAGCACATGCACATTGACCAACTGGACTACTCTCATGTTTTGCCTAGTAGTAGATCACACAAGTCACACTAATTCCAGCGAGTGGGCAGTGGGACCAGGCTTGAGGAACAGGCCCTTGACCGATTGGCCGTGCATTATGAAAAAATAGGAGCCCAACAGGCAACAGACAAACATACATATATACTTGCATATTCGATCAGCCCAGAACCATCACGCAAATGTGATCATGCATAAATATATGCTTCTGTACTACCAAAATCTTTCACTTTTGACACATAAAAAGGTAAACTTTCACGGCACAGTTTTAAAATTCGTGTCAACTTTGGTTAATATGACATATACCGAAACCACACCGATTTTATTGGTATATACCAAAATCTGACAATATTTTATTTTATTTACCTTATTTAGCGAAGTACCAATACCATACAAACCGATAAACATTATTTACCATAACAAAATAAACCGAATAAACCAAACGAGAAGAGTGACCGGACGGGAGCGATGCCGTCGCCTAGTTGGGCAAGGGCATAAGCATTTTTTTTTCTATTTATTGGTTTTGGTTTTCTTTTTCTCATTAATTCATTTTTCTATATTTGAAATTTATTATTATTTTTTAAACCTGTTCAAAAAAATGAAATATTGTTTGGCATACCGAAAAAAAATTCTTGCTTTCAAAGGTTGTTTACAATTTTAAAAACTGTTATGGAATTAAAAAAATATTGCTGTTTTAAAAAAAAATCACGTATTTAAGAAATGTTCGTGTTCCCAAAAATAGTTGGTTTTTTTAAATATGTTGTTCTCAATTCGTAGTCAACATCAATAGTTGGGAATTTGTTAACTATTTTGGAAAATTGTTCAAGTTTATAAAATTCCAAAGTTGTTGACAAATTTCAAGAAAGGGTTAGGTCATAAGAAAATGTTCATGTTGATTGCTAATGATGGAAATTATAAATAACAGAAGCATTCGAATTAGGAAAAACTACATGCTCAAGGATGCATTCGTCTCAACTGGTGTTTATTTAGACTATGGATAAATGACCCCAAATTCTTGCAGAAACCTGGCACACACATATAAGACATCCATGCTAGGTTTGAACGAATTCTGACACTGTATGCAAGTTGTGCCACGTCCGATCATTTGTCGGCCATATTTTTAACCGATAAAACTCAAGAAAGATGCTAGAATTATTGAAAACTCAAACAACTTGGCATGGTGCCTTTAATTGGTATATAACTCATGTAAAAAACATTGTGGTCATTTGACAGATGCCGAAAGAAACGTGCTCTCAGACGGACCCTTCAGGCCTACCCGAACACTCTCCGTTAACCTATCTATTTTAATACATGTATGAAATGACCCCAACTTTTGCCAGCAGGTAGGCATGCCCATGGTAGATATCCCATGCCAGGTTTGAACATATTCCAACATCGTATGCAAGTTGCATCACGTCTAACCATTTATCGACCATTTTTTGAAAACTAAAACAACTTGCCATGGTTCCTCTAATTGGTCATATGAGACCATGGGAAAAAATAGGGTTCATTTGACGGATGCTGGAAAAAACACACACTCTCAAACGGACCCTTCTAGCCTACCCGAACACCGTCCATTGACATGGTATATTTTTGGTCATGCATGGAATAACCCCAACTGTTTTCCATCAGGTGGGCATGACCATGGTAAGCATCCATGCCAGGCTTGTACGAATTCTGATACTGTATGCAAGTTGCATCACATTCAACCATTTATTGTTCTTTTTTCACTGAGAAAACTCCAGAAAATTGAAAACTTGTCGAAAACCCAAACAACTTGGTATGGTGCCTTGAATTGATGATACAAGACTACAAAAAAAATTGGGCCACTTCAAGGATGTCAAAAAACAACGTGCTCTCAAACGAGGCCTTCTAGCCTCTACCCAGAGACCCTATGTTGAATATGGTCTAGTTTTGAACATTATTGGAATGAGCACAACTTTTGCAAACAGGTGGACATGCCCATGGTAGGCATCAATGCCAGGTTTGAATGGTTTTAATACCGTATGCAAGTTGTGACACGTCCGACCATTTTTTTATCGAGAAAGCTCTAGGAAATGAAAGATTTATCGAAAATCGAAACAACTTGACATGGTGCCTTGAATTGGTCATACAAGCCAATGAAAATATGGGGTCATTAGATGTATGTAGAGAAACAACGTGCTCTTAAACGGAGCATTCTGTCCTACCTCTACTCCATACATTGAACATGGTGTTTTTTCAAGTATTCTTGAAATGACATAACTTTTGCCAGCAGGTGTGCATGCCCATGTTTTGAAGAAATTAGAATAATAGTTATGTTAAAAAGTTATGTCATTTAAAAATTATAATTTAAACCGATACTTAAAACTATTATTCTAATTTTTCAACTTTACTAATAAATACTAATGGGGAGCATTAAAAACAGTAAATGTTTTTGTAAATTTTTCTCATTTTCGAAAAATGTTTGCAAATTTCAAAAATTGTTCATGTTTTAAAAAGTTGTTCAATTTCAATAAATTTTTGCTTTTCATATTTTGTTCGTGATTTCAAAAAATGATTGGGAATATAAAAACGATCATGCTTTTCACAAAAATTACAATTTTTAAGAAACTTTATTTTAAATTATTGTTCACTAATAAAAAACAATCAGGAATTAAAAATATTCCTGCTTAAAAAATTCTTCATAGGTCAAAAAAAGTTCACTTTTTTCAAAATTTTGGTTGGAGTTGCAAAAATGTTTGCATTTGTTTTGTTTTTCCAAAAATGTTTGCAGTTTTCAAATTTTGTTTTCGTTTTTAGAAACTATTCGAGATTACAATTCTTTTACTCTTTTTTAAATGTTCGAAATCCCAAAAGTTCTTCGCACTTCTGGAAAAAAAATTGGAATCTCGAAGATTGTTTAAATTTTTCAAATATATGTGTCGTTTCATAAATTATTTGCTTTTTCTAAAAAACATTCGACATTTTCACATTTTATTTGAAGAAAAATTTGGATTGTTTGCGAAATGTTTTCATATATGGTCGTTGTTATGTGTTTTTATACAATTTGCGCTATATAAAATCGCAAGCAGTTGCAAGGTGGAGTGGCTAGCAGCGTCTGTCAGTTGTGCAACTTCGTGTGTTCCGGTCCACATGATCTCTCTCTTTGTTTTACTTTTTCTATATAAAAGGGATGGGGTAATTTAATGGGCCGGCCCAGGTGCGAGAATTGAGCACAATTCGACCCAGAGAGCCCCAGAACGTCTTCGTATGGCGTATACTTTCCGATCGTACATACAGAAGTGGGGACGGGTTGTGAAAAGTCGATACTACCATTTATACGTTTTATAGGGGGTTGTTCCGAAGCAGTTGTCGGGTGGAGTGGCTAGCAGCGTATGTCAGTTGTGCAACTTCGTGTGTTCGCGTCCACATGATCTTTCTTTTCGTTTTAAGTTTTCCATACAAAACGGACAGGGTGATTTAATGGGCCGGCCCAGGCACGAGAACTGAGCACAATTCGACCTAGAGAGCCTCAGAAGGTCTCCGTGCGGCGTGTACTTTCCGATCATACATACGAAAGTGGGGACGGGTTGTCAAAAGTCGATACTACCCTTTATACGTTTTGTAGGGGGTTGTACTGAAATGGAACTCGCATGATAATTATACGATGTAAGTTTCAAGTACTGACTGTGTCGCTTCCGTCATTCCTTCTGGTTGTTCCACTTTTCTTGTCCGATCTAGACGAGTGATCATTTCACAATCATCCAAGTGAAGCGGTGCCGTCAAGCTGTCCGAGTGGCTTTTACTTTCGTGTACTATTGTCAATGCCTTGATGCTTTAAAGTTTGGGTCTTGTACGCCACCATGTATTTCAGGTCATCATAGGGCTACCCCGAATAGGTAACCCCATCATTAGCCCCCGAATTCATCAGGATCTTAGTGAAGCGAGTTTTGTAAACTGTGAAATTCGTTGGGATTCTCGTCAGAAATACCATCTGATCGTTCATTGATGTAAGGTCCTTCATAAAACTTGCTCAGAATAATATCGTGATGGATTCTTAGAGGTAGTCTTTCAAGAGTTCGAGCTTGCGAGTTAATTTTCAGCAGAAGTTTGGTGATACCCATTCTTCTCCCGGAAGAGGCCGAGTAATGACCCCAATAAGGATCTATAATAACATCCGAGTGGCAGATTTGATGTATGGTTCATTAACATCGGATATGTATTGGATAAACAATATTGTTGGGCTTAAGACATAAAGGTAAGTTTGCCCCTTCTATGTTTTACAAGAAGAGGTTCAACAAAGGCTTCTAGAATATCCATTCTGGCAAATAATTTCAGATTCGAGAAAAAACAAATAGATCCAACCCAATATAACAAACAAATATATTGTACGAACTGTCAAATGTCTAAGACACAATGTCAATCATAACTTATCTGGAGGAGAAGAATATTCCATATGGTTGTTTGAGAAATTTTCACTAAGATATTCTCCACCTTGGCCCTTTCAAATGAAGAGAGAAAAATGGAATCAAATATCTTAAAAACAAAGAAGTGTTATCCACATATAATCTCAGATGATGTGCAACATACTACAGCTAATAGGGATAATGTTAAGGTTGCAAACTTGGAGGGCTGCTAAACGCTTCATATTAGTTATGGTGAATGTGGCCAGAGTGAATGAAGTTAGGAGACAAGCCCGGATGAACCAATACATTGGAGAATGTTGCGACATAATGCTACCAATAAGAAAGAGGTCATCTGATAGACACATAATAATATCTTCCATGAAATAAATTAAGTGCATACCCCTTCACTTGGAGCATCATTAGTATATCTAGCAAATAGAATATGGAGAGAAAAGATACCATATGCTGGCATTTAAGTATTTATGCTTCCCAAAATTGATACCACTATTCTTATCATGCATTTATTAGCACAAAAGTAGGTTAGTATTTTTGAGGAACAAGTGTGAGCTATAATCGTGCCACTACTATATGAGAATGTGTACTCTTTCAAAAAATTAGCAACTAGTTAGGCCATGTTTGACTAACCTCCCATTAAAGTTCCTAGTACGTAATAAATTTGTGAAAATTACTATGAGAACCATTGTCAATATGCTCAACTAATTATGATGTTAGGACACCATAGAGGAATAAATATTTCAATTTGGAATCACTCAATAATTTTACCTCTTTTTCTATTTTGCTTCGATATTAATTATAATGAAGGCATATTTGAAGAGAAAGGGGCTATAAAACTCAAATGAATCACTAATATTTAAAAGCAGGGTCTCACAAAGCATAATATGCAACAGTTACAATTTTGGGATAAAATCTTGCCTTTTAAATGGATCTTTTGCGGAATAATATTGTATAGCTCAACAGGCTTGTAATTTAATGCAAAATTTTCCTTGGGGGTAAGTTCCTCATTTGTACATAACCGAACTCTTTACTGCTGCTAATTGCACAATTGTTCTGTAGTATTGGGTTAACTTAGACAACAACTCTTGCACCAAAGAAAACAAAGGATCCATTTCAAAGGCTTCTACCATATCCATTCTGGTCACGAATTTTGTATTTGAGGAAAACAAATAGATAAAAATATAAGGAAAAAAATATATTGTATGAACTTTCAAATGTCTACCACACAATTTCATTCATAACTTATTTTGAGCAGAAGGATAAACCATATGGTTCTCTCAATAGTTTACACAAAGCTCTTGTCCACCTTGGCCTTTCGAAATGAAGAGAAAAATTGAATCAAATTGTATGACTGCAAGGAACTGTTATCCAAAAATAATCACATAGGATGTGCACTATACCACAAGTAATAACGATAATGTTAAGGTTGCAAACTTGAGAGGTTGCTAAATCTTCATTTCAGGGATGTAGAATGTGGCTTTAGTGAGGTCATATATGTGAAGGAAATATGCCCTAGAGGCAATAATAAAGTTATTATTTATTTCCTTGTATCATGATAAATGTTTATTATTCATGCTAGAATTGTATTAACCGGAAACATGATACATGTGTGAATACATAGACAAACATAGTGTCACTAGTATGCCTCTACTTGACTAGCTCGTTGATCAAAGATGGTTATGTTTCCTAGCCATAGACAAAGAGTTGTCATTTGATTAACGGGATCACATCATTCGGAGAATGATGCGATTGACTTGACCCATTCCGTTAGCTTAGCACTTGATCGTTTAGTATGATGTTATTGCTTTCTTCATGACTTATACATGTTTCTATGACTATGAGATTATGCAACTCCCGTTTACCGGAGGAATACTTTGTGTGCTACCAAACGTCACAATGTAACTGGGTGATTATAAAGGTGCTCTACAGGTGTCTCCGAAGGTACTTGTTGGGTTGGCGTATTTCGAGATTAGGATTTGTCACTCCGATTGTCGGAGAGGTATCTTTGGGCCCACTCGGTAATGCACATCACTTAAGCCTTGCAAGCATTGCAACTAATGAGTTAGTTCCGGGATGATGTATTACGAAACGAGTAAAGAGACTTGCCGGTAACGAGATTGAACTAGGTATTGAGATACCGACGATGGAATCTCGGGCAAGTAACATACCGATGACAAAAGGTACAACGTATGTTGTAATGCGGTCTGACCGATAGATATCTTCATAGAATATGTGGGAGCCAATATGAGCATCCAGGTTTCGCTATTGGTCATTGACCGGAGACGTGTCTCGGTCATGTCTACATAGTTCTCGAACCCGTAGGGTCCGCACGCTTAAAGTTTGATGACGGTTATATTATGAGTTTATGTGTTTTGATGTACCGAAGATAGTTTGAAGTACCGGATGTGATCACGGACATGACGAGGTGTCTCGAAATGGTCGAGACATGAAGATTGATATATTGGAAGCCTATATTGGATATCGGAAGTGTTACAGGTGAAATCGAGATTTTACCGGAGTAACAGGGGTTACCGGAACCCCCCCGGGTTAATGGGCCTACATGGGCCTTAGTGGAGAAGAGGAGGGGTGGCCAGGGCAGGCCACGCGCGCCCTCTAGTCCGAATTGGACAAGGAGGGGCGGCGCCCCCCATTTCTTTCCTCTCTCCCTCCTCCTTCCCCCTTCTCCTACTCCAACTACGAAGGGAGGGAGTCCTACTCCCGGTGGGAGTAGGACTCCTCCCGGCGCGCCTCCTCCTGGCCGCCCGCCTCTCCCCCCTTGCTCCTTTATATACGGGGGCAGGGGGCACCCCATAGACACAACAATTGATCTTTTAGCCGTGTGAGGTGCCCCCCTCCACCATACTCTACCTCGATAATATCGTAGCAGTGCTTAGGCGAAGCCCTGCGTCGGTAGAACATGATCGTCGTTACCACGCCGTCGTGCTGACGGAACTCTCTCTCAAAGCTCGGTTGGATCGGAGTTCGAGGGACGTCACCGAGCTGAACGTGTGATGAACTCGGAGGTGCCATACGTTCGGTACTTGATCGGTCGGATCGTGAAGATGTACGACTACATCAACCGCGTTGTGCTAACGCTTCCGCTTTCGGTCTATGAGGGTACGTGGACACACTCTCCCCTCTCGTTGCCATGCATCACCACGATCTTGCGTGCGCGTAGGAATTTTTTTGAATTTACTACGTTCCCCAACAGTGGCATTCGAGCCTGGTTTTATGTGTAGATGTGATGTGCATGAGTAGAACACAAGTGAGTTGTGGGCGATACAAGTCATACTGCTTACCAGCATGTCATACTTTGGTTCGGCGACATTGTTGGATGAAGCGGCAAGGACCGACATTACGCGTACGCTTACACGAGACTGGTTCTACCGACGTGGTTTGCACACAGGTGGCTGGCGGGTGTCAGTTTCTCCAACTTTAGTTGAACCGAGTGTGGCTACGCCCGGTCCTTGAGAAGGTTAAAACAGCACTAACTTGACGAACTATCGTTGTGGTTTTGATGCGTAGGTAAGAACAGTTCTTGCTCGGCCCGTAGAAGCCACGTAAAACTTGCAACAACAAAGTAGAGGATGTCTAACTTGTTTTTGCAGGGCATGTTGTGATGTGATATGGTCAAGGCATGATGCTAAATTTTATTGTATGAGATGATCATGTTTTGTAACCGAGTTATCGGCATCTGGCAGCAGCCATATGGTTGTCGCTTTATTGTATGCAATGCAATCGTCCCATAATGCTTTACTTTATCATTAAGCGGTAGCAATAGTCGTAGAAGCATAAGTTGGCGAGACGAAAACGATGCTACGATGGAGATCAAGGTGTCGCACCATTGACGATGGTGATCATGATGGTGCTTCGAAGATAGAGATCACAAGCACAAGATGATGATGGCCATATCATATCACTTATATTGATTTCATGTGATGTTTATCTTTTATTCATCTTATCTTGCTTAGATTGGCGGTAGCATTATAAGATGATCTCTCAGTAATTATCAAGGTATAAGTGTTCTCCCTGAGTATGCACCGTTGCGATAGTTCTTCATGTTGAGACACCACGTGATGATCGGGTGTGATAGGCTCTACATTCAAATACAACGGGTGCAAAACAGTTGAACACGCAGAATACTCAGGTTAAACTTGACGAGCCTAGCATATGCAGATATGGCCTCGGAACACTGAGACCGAAAGGTTGAGCGTGAATCATATAGTAGATATCATCAACATAGTGATGTTCACCATTGAAACTACTCCATCTCACGTGATGATCGTACATGGTTTAGTTGATTTGGATCACGTGATCACTTAGAGGATTAGAGGGATGGTCTATCTAAGTGGGAGTTCTTAAGTAATATGATTAATTGAACTTAAATTTATCATGAACTTAGTACCTGATATTATTTTGCTTGTCTACGTTGATTGTAGATAGATGGCCCGTGTTGTTGTTCCGTTGAATTTTAATGCGTTCCTTGAGAAAGCAAAGTAGAAAGATGATGGTAGCAATTACACGGACTGGGTCCATAACTTGAGGATTATCCTCATTGCTGCATAGAAGAATTACGTCCTGGAAGCACCACTAGGTACCAGACCTGCTGTAGGAGCAACACCAGATGTTATGAACTTCTGGCAGAGCAAAGCTGATGACTACTCGATAGTTCAGTGTGCCATGCTTTACGACTTAGAACCGGGACTTCAACGATGTTTTGAATGTCATGGAGCATATGAGATGTTCCAGGAGTTGAAGTTAATATTTCAAGCAAATGCCCGGATTGAGAGATATGAAGTCTCCAATAAGTTCTATAGCTGTAAGATGGTGGATAATAGTTCTGTCAGTGAGCATATACTCAGAATGTCTGGGCATAACAATCACTTGATTCAACTGGGAGTTAATCTTTCGGATGATAGGGTCATTGACATAATTCTTCAATCACTGCCACCAAGCTACAAGAGCTTCGTGATGAACTATAATGTGCAAGGGATGGATAAGGCGATTCCCGACCTCTTCGCAATGCTAAAGGCTGCGGAGGTAGAAATCAAGAAGGAGCATCAAGTGTTGATGGTCAACAAGACCACCAGTTTCAGGAAAAAGGGCAAAGGGAAGAAGAAGGGGAACTTCAAGAAGAACAGCAAACAAGTTGCTCCTCAGGAGAAGAAACCCAAGTCTGGACCTAAGCCTGAGACTGAGTGCTTGTACTGCAAACAGACTGGTCACTGGAAGCGACTGCCCCAAGTATTTTGCGGATAAGAAGGATGGCAAGGTGAACAAATGTATATGTGATATACATATTATTGATGTGTACCTTACTAATGCTCGCAGTAGCACCTGGGTATTTGATACTGGTTCTGTTGCTAATATTTGCAACTCAAAACAGAGACTACGGATTAAGCGAAGATTGGCTAAGGACGAGGTAACGATGCGATGCGCGTGGGAAATGGTTCCAAAGTCGATGTGATCGCAGTCAGCACACTACCTCTACATCTACCTTCGGGGTTAGTTTTAGACCTAAATAATTGTTATTTGGTGCCAGCGTTGAGCTTGAACATTATATCTGGATCTTGTTTGATGCGAGACGGTTATTCATATAAATCAGAGAATAATAATTGTCCTATTTATATGAGTAATATCTTTTATGGTCATGCACACTTAAGGAGTGGTCTATTCTTATTGAATCTCGATAGTAGTGATACACATATTTATAATATTGAAGCCAAAAGACGCAGAGTTGATAATGATAGTGCAACTTATTTGTGGCACTGCCATTTAGGTCATGTTGGTGTAAAGCGCATGAAGAAACTCCATACTGATGGACTTTTGGAACAACTTGATTATGAATCACTTGGTACTTGCGAACCATGTCTCATGGGCAAGATGACTAAAACGCCGTTCTCTGGATCTATGGAGTGAGCAACAGATTTGTTGGAAATCATACATACAGATGTATGTGGTCTGATGAATGTTGAGGCTCGTGGCGGGTATCGTTATTTTCTCACCTTCACAGATGATTTGAGCAGATATGGGTATATCGACTTAATGAAACATAAGTCTGAAACATTTGAAAAGTTCAAAGAATTTCAAAGTGAAGTTGAAAATCATCGTAACAAGAAAATAAAGTTTCTACGATTTGATCGTGGAGGAGAATATTTGAGTTACGAGTTTGGTCTTCATTTAAAACAATGCAGAATAGTTTCACAACTCACGCCACCCGGAACACCACAGCGTAATGGTGTGTCCGAACATCGTAATCGTACTTTACTAGATATGGTGCAATCTATGATGTCTCTTACTATTTACCGCTATCATTTTGGGGTTATGCTTTAGAGACGGCTGCATTCACGTTAAATAGGGCACCATCGAAATCCGTTGAGACGACGCCTTATGAACTGTGGTTTGGCAAGAAACCAAAGTTGTCGTTTCTTAAAGTTTGGGGCTGCGATGCTTATGTGAAAAAGCTTCAACCTGATAAGCTCGAACCCAAATCGGAGAAATGTGTCTTCATAGGATACCCAAAGGAAATTGTTGGGTACACCTTCTATCACAAATCTGAAGGCAAAACTTTTTTTGCTAAATTTGAATCCTTTCTAGAGAAGGAGTTTCTCTTGAAAGAAATGAGTAGGGGGAAAGTAGAACTTGATGAGGTAACTATACCTGCTCCCTCATTGGAAAGTAGTTCATCACATAAACCAGTTCCTGTGACACCTACACCAATTAGTGAGGCAGCTGATGATATTGATCATGAAACTTCAGATCAAGTTACTACTGAACCTCGTAGGTTAACCAGAGTAAGATCCGCACCAGAGTGGTATGGTAATTCTGTTCTGGAGGTTATGTTACTAGACCATGACGAACCTACAAACTATGAAGAAGCGATGGTGATCCCAGATTCCGCAAAATGGCTTGAGGCCATGAAATCTGAGATGGGATCCATGTATGAGAACAAAGCGTGGACTTTGGTTGACTTGCCCGATGATCGGCAAACCATTGAGAATAAATGGATCTTCAAGAAGAAGACTGACGCTGACGGTAATGTTACTTTCAATAAAGCTCGACTTGTTGCAAAAGGTTTTCGACAAGTTCAAGGGATTGACTATGATGAGACTTTCTCACCCGTAGCAATGCTTAAGTATGTCCGAGTCATGTTAGCAATCGTCGTATTTTATGATTATGAAATTTGGCAAATGGATGTCAAATCTGCATTCCTGAATGGATTTCTAGAAGAAGAGTTGTATATGATGCAACCGGAAGGTTGTGTCGATCCAAAGGGAGCTAACAAAGTGTGCAAGCTCCAGCGATCCATTTATGGACTAGTGCAAGCCTCTCGGAGTTGGAATAAACGCTTTGATAGTGTGATCAAAGCATTTGGTTTTATATAGACTTTTGGAGAAGCCTGTATTTACAAGAATGTGAGTGGGAGCTCTGTAGCATTTCTGATATTATATGTGGATGACATATTACTGATTGGAAATGATATAGAATTTCTGGATAGCATAAAAGGATACTTGAATAAGAGTTTTTCAATCAAAGACCTCGGTGAAGCTGCTTACATATTGGGCATCAAGATAGAGATAGATCAAGACGCTTGATAGGACTTTCACAAATCACATACCTTGACAAAGTTTTGAAGAAGTTCAAAATGGATCAAGCAAAGAAAGGGTTCTTGCCTGTGTTACGAGGTGTGAAGTTGAGTAAGACTCAATGCCCGACCACTGCAGAAGATAGAGAGAAGATGAAAGATGTTCCCTATGCTTCAGCCGTAGGCACTATCATGTATGCAATGTTGTGTACCAGACCTGATGTGTGCCTTGCTATAAGTTTAGCAGGGAGGTACCAAAGTAATCCAGGAGTGGATCACTAGACAGCGGTCAAGAACATCCTGAAATACCTGAAAAGGACTAAGGATATGTTTCTCCTTTATGGAGGTGACAAAGAGCTAGTCATGAATGGTTACGTCGATGCAAGCTTTGACACAGATCCGGACGATTCTAAATCGCAAACCGGATACGTGTTTACATTGAACGGTGGAGCTCTCAGTTGGTGCGGTTCTAAGCAAATCGTTGTGGCGGGATCTACGTGTGAAGCGGAGTACATAGCTGCTTCGAAAGCAACAAATGAAGGAGTCTGGATGAAGGAGTTCATATCCGATCTAGGTGGCATACCTACTGCATCGGGTCCAATGAAAATCTTTTGTGACAATACTGGTGCAATTGCCTTGGCAAAGGAATCCATATTTCAGCACATCAAGAGACGCTTGAACTCCATCCGGGATCTAGTCCAGGTGGGTGACGTAGAAATTTGCAAGATACATACGGATCTGAATGTTGCAGACCCGTTGACTAAGCCTCTTCCACGAGCAAAACATGATCAGCACCAAGGCTCCATGGGTGTTAGAATCATTACTGTGTAATCTAGATTATTGACTCTAGTGCAAGTGGGAGACTGAAGGAAATATGCCGTAGATGCAATAATAAAGTTATTATTTATTTCCTTATATGATGATAAATGTTTATTATTCATGCTAGAATTGTATTAACCGGAAACATGATACATGTGCGAATACATAGACTAACAGAGTGTCACTAGTTTGCCTCTACTTGACTAGCTCGTTGATCAAAGATGGTTATGTTTCCTAGCCATAGATAAAGAGTTGTCATTTGATTAACGGAACCACATCATTAGGAGAATGATGTGATTGACTTGACCCATTCTGTTAGCTTAGCACTTCATCATTTAGTATGATGCTATTGCTTTCTTCATGACTTATACATGTTCCTATGACTATGAGATTATGCAACTCCCGTTTACCAGAGGAACACTTTGTGTTCTACCAAATGTCACAACGTAACTGGGTGATTATAAAGGTGCTCTACAGGTGTCTCCGAAGGTACTTGTTGGGTTGGCGTATTTCGAGATTAGGATTTGTCACTCCAATTGTCGGAGAGGTATCTCTGGGCCCACTCGGTAATGCACATCACTTAAGCCTTGCAAGCATTGCAACTAATGAGTTAGTTGCGGGATGATGTATCACGGAACGAGTAAAGAGACTTGCTGGTAACGAGATTGAACTAGGTATTGAGATACCGACAATCGAATCTCGGGCAAGTAACATACCGACGACAAAGGGAACAATGTATGTTGTTATGCGGTCTGACCGATAAAGATCTTCGTAGAATATGTGGGAGCCAATATGAGCTTCTAGGTTCCGCTATTGGTTATTGACCGGAGACATGTCTCGGTCATGTCTACATAGTTCTCGAACCCGTAAGGTCTGCATGCTTAAAGTTTGATGACGGTTATATTATGAGTTTATGTGTTTTGCTGTACCGAAGATAGTTCGGAGTCCAGGATGTGATCACGGACATTACAAGTAGTCTCAAAATGGTCGAGACATAAAGATTGATATATTGGAAGCCTATATTTGGATATCCGAAGTGTTCCAGGTGAAATCGGGATTTTACCGGAGTACCGGGGGTTACCGGAACCCCCCGGGGGTTTAATGGGCCTACATTGGCCTTAGTGGAGAAGAGGAGGGGCAGCCAGGGCAGGCCACGTGCCCCTCCCCCTCTAGTCCGAATTGGACAAGGAGGGGGGTGGCGCCTCCCTTTCCTTCCTCTCTCCCTCCTCCTTCCCCATTCTCCTACTCCAACTACGAAGGGAGGGAGTCCTACTCCCGGTGGGAGTAGGACTCCTCCTGGCGCGCCTCCTCCTGGCCGGCCGCCTCTCCCCCCTTTCTCCTTTATATACGGGGGCAGGGGGCACCCCATAGACACAACAATTAATCATTGATCTTTTACCCGCGTGCGGTGCCCCCCTCCACCATAGTCCACCTCGATAATATCGTAGCGGTGCTTAGGCGAAGCCCTGCGACGGTAGAACATCATCATCATCACCACGCCGTCGTGCTGACGGAACTCTCCCTGAAAGCTCGGCTGAATCGGAGTTCGAGGGACGTCATCAAGCTGAATGTGTGCTGAACTCGGAGATGTCGTACGTTCGGTACTTGATCGGTCGGATCGTGAAGACGTACGACTACATCAATCGCGTTGTGCTAACGCTTCCGCTTTCGGTCTACGAGGGTACGTGGACACACTCTTCTCTCTCGTTGCTATACATAACCATGATCTTGCGTGTGCGTAGGATTTTTTTTAAAATTACTACGTTCCCCAACAATATGTATATTCACCTAATGAAGATGGTAGACAAGCCCGACCGAACCAATACATTGGAAAATGTGGCGATGTGACGCTACAAATAAGAAATAGATCACCTGATAGACACATAATATTATCCTCCATGAATAAAAGAAGTGCTTACCCTTCCACGCTACAAATAATAGAACATGGAATGAAAAGATACCACGTGCTGGCAATTGAGTATTTCTGCTTCCCAAAATTAATGTCATTATCTGAATATTACATTTATTAACACGAACACAGGTCAATATTTTCTAGGAACAAGTCTCAAGTTTTACTCATGTGACTACTATATCACAAAGAGAACTCTTTCGAAAAAGCTAAAGAAACTTGCCAGACCATCTTTGAACAAGCTACCATTAAATTTCTTATACGCAATTAATTCATGAATGTTACTATGAGAAACATTGTTAAGATGCTCACCTAAATATGAAGTAATGCACCCAGTGGCAGAGGTATAGGGTGACCAGGGTGGGCTGCGGCCCACCCTGGATTTACAAATCAACCTTTATACCATAGGAAAATAAGTAGAATAAACAAATAAAAATAAATCTTTATCAGTGTATGCACTGTTGGTCCACCCTGGCCTAGTAGGCTCAGTCCAGCACTGAATGCACCCATAGAGTGAGAAATACTTCAGTTTAGAAGCACTCGATAATTTTACATTTTCTTCCTTTTTTCCTTCAATCTTATGGCAAAGTAATATTTAAAGCAAAGGGGGCTATAAAACTCAAATGCGTCAATGATATCTAAAAGTAAAGTTGTATAAACCATGATAAAGAACAATTACAATTTTGGGATAAATTTTGACTTTTAAATGGCTCTTCCTTAGGTAGTATTTTAGACCTCAACTAGTATTAGTATAATATTAAACTTTTTTTGTGGTAAGCTCCACAACTATATATAACCGAGATCTTGACTGTTGCTGATTTCACATCTGTTCTACAAACCTCTGTTAGGTTAGTTATGTCCAACTATCCATCACTACTAGGGAAATGCTTACACACAGGAGCTTAGTAGTAAAAAGCGCTGTTGCTAAAGAACTGTAGCGCTTGTCGCCGAAGAGTGCTGCTAATATCCATCTAGCAGTAGCTCTTTTGTTATAAAAAAACGCTACTACTATAGTTGCCAACGATTTTCATGGCAGTGTAGGTATACTAGTAGCGCTCTTATTTAAAAAGCGCTACTGCTATTGTACATAGCAATAGCGATGTCCTCTGTCGAGCGCTAATGCTATTATAATTACAATGCAAGAAGGATCTTCTTCCGCAGTGGCAAGTGCAGTCTTTGATGACTATCAATTCATGGCGCTAGATTTTTCCCATGTAATCTATGAGCACTGTAACAGAGAAGAGAATCAAGTAGCACATGAACTGGCTAAGTTAGCCATATTAAGGTGTCTGGATGGATGATGCCCCTAATGGGATTGTCCCTTTTATTGTAAATGATGCCACCATTCTTATAAGTGAATAAAGGAGAAGTAAATTTAAAAAAAAACCCTGATAGGTGTTGAGTTTGAATCTTATCGGGCACTCTTTTTTTTAAATGGTTTTGCAAAAAAGGGAAAACCTATAAATTTGGGCCGGCCCAAGGTGGAGGGTGTGTGTGCGGGCGGTACGTACACATGCCGTGTATATATCGAGGGCGGTGTACTTTCAGAAAGACCATTCTACCCTTTATTGCGTAGGGGTATGGAGAGATCTCCCCCATTCATGTGTTTAAAGGGGTTGTACCGAAGAAGTGTTAACATGTCTATTACCTCTCGTAGTGGGTATAGATCAACACCATAATTAATCCCTTGGAACGTAGAAGACAGAGAGGTTTGATGCACTCTTTATAAGTGGTGGAGATGACGGTAGTAGAAGAAGCAGCGATACGCCGACCGGCTAGGACGGTGGCTCCTTCATGCCCGCCGGCTATGGTAGTGCCGGGCCCATATGACGAAGCGAACGCTCTATCATAATCTCCATCCGACGGACGATGACAGAGGGATTCTTCGTCTGTTAGAGACGCCTCCAACAGGAGATGGGCTCGCTGATGCAGCTGGTCCTCCTCGTTGCCGGAGGAGATGACTATCTCCTCCTTGACGGAGGAGCCCTCCACATTGGATGCGGATGGTCCCGGTGAGTGAGGGTGGCGGCGCCATGATCCACTTGACGACGAACTCCCACCAGTTCCACCTGCCGACGTGGAGAACCAGGACTTCGGCATCGCTCGGAGATGCGGAAGGTCTCTGCAAGGTAGAGGAGGACGGTGCGGTGCTCGGGAGGGGGGTGCGGATCTGGAGGGCGTCGGAGCGCGGCTACAGTAGCCGCGGGCAAGCTAGGCGGAGGGGTGGTCTGCCGGCTTCAATGTGGCACAGCAGACGAAGTTGGTTTCTTGGGACGCGACATTCGTATGGAAGCTGCGATGCCCGAGAGGTGGCGTCAGTGTGCGCCGCTTACCCGTCCAGTCAAATCGCGGCATCAATGTCGGCTGCTGCATTCCCTGGGTCGACATGAATATGGCGCGGCAAGCGGCGCGGTGCGTGGGATGAAAAGTGTGGGAGGGCGGGTGGGGGTTTGGGTGGGTCAGTGTCGTCAGAAGCAGGCTTGGGAGCCATCTGTGCGCCCGCAAAGCTCTCACTGTTGTCTCCGATTTACGGGAGAAAGTACGTTCGGTCCGTGATGTTCGGACCACATCGCGGATCGATACAAACCCGTATTGAATGGCCACACACGTATGCGGGCGGTTTTTGAGACGCCCTAATAGCATGTCACCGACGCTTTAGCTACCAACCAGCTCCACGTACGTATGTGGAAAATGACACAAAACAAAAACTAACAAATGATGCGCCATTGTTGTAGGAGCGGTCCAGACGCCCGCAAAGCTCCCTTACTTTTGTCTCTGATTTATGGGAAAATGCACATTCGGATCGAATCGTGGAGCGATACAGACCCGTATTGGATGGTTTCCGCGGTCCGAACTGCACGGTCCACACGTATGCTGTTAGAGGGTCACTATTTGAGACGCCCTAATAGTATGTCATCGACGCTCTAGCTACCAACCAGCTGCACGTACGTGTGTGGAAAATAACACAAAACTAAAACTAACAAATGATGCGCCGTTGTTGTTAGTACAACCACATCTCAATAAATTCGAACGTTTGGTTACCACCGTTGTTGTGAGTACAACTACATCTCAATAAATTCCAACGCGGCTACAATAGCCGCGGGCAGGCCAGGTGAATGGGCGGTCCGTCCGCTTTAATGCGGCGCACTGGATAGAGTTGGTTTCTCGGGACGCGGCATCCGCATGGAAGCGGCGACGCCCGAGAGGTGGCGTCAGCGTGCGCTGCTTTCCCGTCAAGTCAAATCGCGGCATCAATGCCGGCCGTTGCATGCTCTGAGTCAACATGAATGTGGCGCGGCAAGCGGCGCGGTGCGTGCGATGAAAAGTGTGGGAGGGGCGGGTGGGGGTGGGGGGGTTTGGGTGGGCTAGTTTCGTCAAAAGCGAGTTCGGAAGCGGTCCGGACGCCCGCAAAGCTTCCTTAATTTTGTCTCTGGTTTGTGGAAGAATGCACATTCGGACCGCATCGTGGAGTGATACAGATCCGTATTGAATGATTTTCGCGGTCCGGATAGCGCAGTCCACACGTATGGGGCAGTTCGAGGGTCGCTACTTGAGACGCCCTAATAGCATGTCACCGACGCTCTAGCTACCAACCAACTGCACGTACGTTTGTGGAAAATAACACAAAACTAAAACTAGTACTACTAACAAATGATGCGCCGTTGTTCTCAGTACAACTACATCTCAATAAATTCGAACATTGGGCTACCGCCGTTGTTGTCGTGTACAAGTACAACTACATTCTCAATGAATTCGAACGCGATTTGTTGATGACTATGTTTGAACCACCTCCGGTGTGTAGTCAAGCTCAAGCATGCGATCTAAATACCAGATGACTAGATGCAAAATTCTCTACAGCATGGATTGGTTTCTAGGACAACTCCTTTCCCTCCTTTGCTGCTGCTGCTTCTTCTACTACCGTCATCTCCAGTCCAAGAAAGCATCCAAGGCCGAGCCGACCGAATGGCCATTGCTGGGCCATCTTTTCGGCATGCTCGCCAACCTGCACCACTACCACGACTGGGCTACCGTCGTCCTGGCCGGCAGCCGCTATAACTTCCCGGCTCACGCGGGGCTCACCGGCGTTCGCTTCTTCCTCACCTGCGACCCGTCCAATGTGCGCCACATTTTCACCTCCCACTTCCTCAACTACCACAAGGGCGAGGAGTATGCCGAGATATTCGACATCTTGGGCCACGGCATCTTCAACGCCGACGGCGAGTCCTGGCGCTCTCAGCGTGCCAACTCCCAGCTCCTCATGGCCGCCCCGCGTTTCCGCTCCTTCTCCGCACGCTGCACCCGCGACAAGGTGGACAAGAGCCTCCTCCCTTTCCTCGCGCACGTTGCCGATGCCGGCGCACGCTGTGACCTGCACGATGTCATCCTGCGCATGACCTTCGACATGACCTGCAACCTCGTCTTCGGGGTCGACCCGGGCTGCCTGCGCATTGGCCTCCCCGTTGTGCCCGTCGCGCGCGCCATGGACGACGTGCTGAACGCCACCTTCCTCCGCCACGTCTTCCCGCCCGCGTGCTGGAGCCTCATGTACCGCTACGAGCTCGGCCCGGAGAAGAAGATGGCCGTGGCTCGTAGGACCATCGACCGCTTCACCGCCGACACCATCGCCAAACGGAGGTCCGATCAGCAGGTTGGCGTCAAGCAATCCTCCGACGACATGCTCTCTTCCTTCATCTGCGACAATGATGGCGACGTGAGCGACGAGTTCTTGCGTGACACGGCACTAAACCTCCTGTTCGCCGGTCGGGACACCACCGGCGCCGCGCTCTCGTGGTTCTTCTACCTCGTATGCAACAACCCGCGCGTCGAGCAGAAAATCCTAGACGAGCTGGCGCCGGTCGCTGCCACCAAGAAGCACCAACAAGACATGGTGGCGTTCGACGTCAGTGAGCTGAGCAGCTTGGTGTACCTGCACGCGACGCTGTGCGAGTGCCTCAGGCTTTACCCGCCCCTGCCCTTCCATCACAAGGCGGCAATTGCCGGCGACGTGCTCCCGAGCGGTCACGAGTTGAAGGCCGGCGACAAGATACTCGTCTACTCCTACTCCATGGGGCGGATGGAGGGTGTGTGGGGCAAGGACTGCATGGAGTTCAGGCCGGAGAGGTGGGTCACCGACGACGGGAAGCTGAGGCACGAGCCGTCCTACAAGTTCTTGGCCTTCAACGCCGGTCCAAGGACCTGCCTCGGCAAGGACGTGGCCTTCACGCAGATGAAGGCTGTCGCAGCAGCCGTGCTGTGGAACTTCGCCGTTGAGGCCGTGCCGGGGCACGTCGTGGAGCCCAAGTTGTCCGTTATGCTTCACATGAAAAACGGGCTCGCTGTCACGGTCAAGAGGAGGAAGGTCGCGCGTGTGCATGCTACCTAGTAAATACCGCCTCCGTGCATACAAGCATGGATGGTGTCAAGAGGACAATGTCTGTGCATTGTTTTCTTCTTGGAGGTGTTGCTTTTGAAGAATCTCTTTTATGGCACGGGTGTTGTCTTTGGTGGTGGTTTGAGTGTTGTTGTTGCGAGTTTCAATCAGCGTGACGGTCCTTGTTTTCTTTTTCTCTCTTTGTTACTTTTTTCTTGGCTGTGTGCATCCCAGATGCCTTTGTACATTTTATTGGTGCAGAGGCTGCGTGTAATCGGTATCTTCGCGATATTAATATATTTCCCTTATCAAAACAGCATGGATGGTGTCGTTGCTTGTTCATTAGCTTTTTTTTTCTTCTTCTTCTATTTTTTTTACTGTGTGCATCTTTGATGTCTCGATTTCGTTTGATAATAGTATATCATTGGAAATGGGTGTAATTGGTAATGTGGATTGGACTTACTTTGTCAATATTATGTCATTTTACTTAATCCGTTATCTGTTTATCATGAACTTAATACTTTAAGATGTATACTAGGTAGCGGTCTTAGGATGAAGTACAAATAGTGGATGCAGTTGAAGTACCGGTGTATTTGTCATTCACGTAATATCTATATATTGATTATGCTATGCGTTGCACTTTGCCAGTTCATATATTTTAAAGAGAAAAGTATACTTTTCATCCCTTAATTCTTTGTGAAGTCTAGATTTGGTCCCTCAACTTCAAAACCGGACAACTTGCACCCTTAACTACTGAAGCCGGACAAGATTCATCCCTGGTAATGGTTTTGACCGGTTTTGGTGCTGTCCCATCCCGGTTTTGACCGTGCTGACTCAAATTCGCGTACTTTTCCAATTCCGCTTAATGTTTTCAAATTCGGGTAGTTTTTTCAAATACGTGAACTTTTTAAAAGTTTGTGTACTTTTTCCAAATCCGCGTACTTTTTCTAAGTTCACGTACTTTTTTTAAATCCGCGTGCTTTTTTAAAGTTGACGTACTTATTCATATTCGTGTACATTTTTTTGCTTTTGAAAATTTCGTGTGAACTTAAAACGTACGCGGATTTGAATTTCTTTAACCCAAAAAAGGAACACCGATTTGAAAAAAAAATATACACAAACTTTACAAATTATGTGGATTTGAAACAAGTACGTGAATTTCAAAAACACTTCATGGATTTGAAAAAAAATACTTGGATTTGATAAAATTACATGAACTTGAAAAAAATAGACTGATTTGAAAAAAAAAGTACACAAATTTCAAAATAGTTCACGGATTTGAAAAATGTATGTTTATTTTTGAAAAAATTGCGCGAACTTGGAAAAACTATGTGGATTTGAAAAGAGTATGTGGCTTTCAAAAAGTTCACGGATATGAAAAAATTACGCGAATTTGAGTCAAAACCGGGGTCAGTTAGCACCAAAACCGGCCAAAATCAAGACCAGGGACGAACCTTGTCCGGTTTCGTTAGTTGAGGGTGCAAGTTGTCCGGTTTCGAAATTAAGGGACCAAATCTAGACTTCACCGAAAGTTGAGGGATGAAAAGTATACTTTTCTCTATTTTAAATGTTGGTTACGTATCATCGAGGGCTTCCCAACTCGATTCCTTCTGAATATTGTTCCCATAAACTTTTTTCCCATCTTATAGTTATCAACCCACAATAAATGATATTGTCATTGTGTTACAAAAAATATATGAATACAGCTACCCTGTCGAGCTCATCAGAAGAAGAAAACGATTCTGAAGAGTCCCAATCAAGGATGTACATATTTAACCTGTATTTCAGCTATCCATGTCTCTCCATGGCACAACCGATCGAATGTGATTTAATGTTTAACCACCTGCGGTGTTGTCAGTACGACTTAAGCATGCTAATTAGTATCAACGATCCATGGCTGCCCGCTTCATATACGTGCATTTTTTGATAAAGTGTAGATTTTATGAACTCAAAAGTAGCATTAAGAGGATACAAACCCAAAAATGCACATACCTAGGCTCTGCATAGTTAAGATGTACACAGTCAACACCAACACAAGCACACAAAAACACGCTGACAAATAGCAAAGTCATATAAGAGCAAAACTATGTGTAAACGAGGAAAAAATGTAACACAATTAGATTCATGATTGGGAAATTACGACAATGGTCACATCTGTACCAACCAACTCATGACGCCACATAGACAATGAGATTCTTCAATGGCAACGCCTTTAAGAAGGGAATGACACTCAAGCATCTTCGTCACCGGATCCAACTACCAAGGCCAGAATCTAGGTTTTCACCCTGAAGAATCAATTCGAGCATATCCGAGCAATGCCTCCAACAAGGTAACAATGTAAAAACATCGCCATTGCCAAGTATAACCAGTTTGGGGTAGACCTAGGCATTCACACCAGAGCTCACGAATGGGTGCCTGAGTCTCACCACCGTTGGAGTCACTCAACTGTTGTCGCCACCATTTTTCTGCTAACCCAGCAGTTACATGCGATGCGAATGTCCCTTCTACACAATCATACCTCTGTGTTAAGTCGTCATCCATAATTTTGATTTCACCGCTAAAGTCTACCACCGGATCTGGTGGGAGGAACCCTCATGAAGACCTTTCTGCGGCCATCGTAATCCACAACGAGACAGCCGCCATAGGCCGAAGCGGTCACCATCATGACCATCACTGACGGCGAAGCAGACCATCACCGACTACCACCTCACCAGAGAGTCTTGCTCATGACCATCGGCCTAGAGGCTAGGGCCATCATGGCTAGGAACTGGAACACCAAACACAGATCACCATCACCGACGTGCAGCCGCACAACCGACACTAGAGTCAGCACCGCATCCAATTGTGCCAGCCACGGTCAAGCCAAACCTTTCTGGCCATGGTCCACGATATGGTTCCCACGCCATGAGCAGGAAGGAATGAAGGATGTGGACGAGCAAATCCAGCCCCGCTCGTAGGAGGATCGGGATTAACTATAGGATACCGGCCTAGAATGCCCTAGGCCGGCTGCAAGCACGCAACACAGCATTGCGAGCACTGCCGCCTTCATGAACCCTCGACCACTCACGGAGCGCCTGACCCGCATCCCACGAGAGCAACAGATCTGGCCTAGCCATGCACGTGCACAGCCCCAATCGCTGCCCGGGATTTGCCCGGCGACGTCCTCCACGGCAGTGAGGTGAGATGAGGAGACTGGAGACTCCCTGGGTGGTCGGACTTGCACGCCCCGGTGCGACCCTGTGATAGCTTCACGTATGTGCATGGACCAAATGAATTTGCATTTACTTATATCAACTGAGACTTCGCAGTGATCGGTCATTCGGTCATCCTCTTTAATAATGTTACTACCTACTTTCCGGTATATAGTGCTCAATTCAAAATCTCACCAACCAAGATAGATGACGAATGATGGAATAATTTTTGTAGTTTCTAAACCCACTCAATTGATGCACTCGTTTTACTCAAAGAATTATTTTTACCAATGCCTATATTGAAATGCATGCATGCATGAAGTACATGCATTTGTCATTTTTCTCTTAATCCTTGCATACAATGAACTAATGCACCTTGCAATCTGAACATAGGATGGGGAACAATTAAATTGAGACTTAGACTACCCACAGTGGGAGTAACATAGGTAGTAACATCACACATATTTAGATAAAATAGATGATGTGGCAAGCAATAAATGAAGAAAGAGAGGCATGTAGTAGCATAGCTAGTTAGTACTAGTATAAGTAACATCACACATAGTCCTGGTCTTGGTAATGGGTATGAGATGGTGGTGGGTCAGAGAGAGAGGGAGAAGAGACGGGGGGTGGGTGGGTCAGAGAGGGAGGGAGGGAGATTCGTACCCATGGACCCATCCATGGCTGTGCGCGCCTGCGGATCCTGATGGCCGCGGGCACACTCGGCGGCTCGGGGTCGTGGAGGAGGACGGCGCCATGGATCTGGCCAGCTCGAGGCGGCCGGCGAGGAACCCAACCCTAGCCATGAGGGTGGGGTTGCGAGCGAGCGAATCTGGGCGGAGGGGAGGAAGCGCCGGAGCGAGGGGGTCTCGGCGGTGTGCTGCGCGCCGCCGGAACTCGCCGGAAACACGGCCGGAGCCAGAGACGGCGCGGCGAGGGGAGTCGCGTCGCGTCCCGTGGGAGAGAGGGAGACGCGTTGGGTGGGTGGGGATTTGTTTTCAATGTCTTTCCTTTTCTTTTCTCTTTTGTCTTGTCTTGTTTTGTTTGAGGAGACGCGGGCGGCGCATCCAAATCCAAAATTTGAGAGCCGCGCGCGGGACGGCTTGGGCGGGGCGTCGAAATACGCAGCTGACTCCTGATTGGTCAATCGACGTTACCCACGGATCGCCACCGTCTTCGGCATATCTCGTCCGTCCGTCTACATCCGACGGCCTGCAGAATCAATGGTGAGAAGGGATGGATCCGTGGGAGCGGGTATGCTGCTCCCTTATTGGCCGGCCGCTAGTACACACGGATCGATAGTCTCTCCAGTCAATCATAGTACCGGCCCGCCACATCCAACGGCTCGCATACATGGGAATCGAATGATTTTAGTTGGTTGATGCACACCCATGGGATGGGTGGCGGCCTTGAAGCCGGTGGATGGTGCCATAGTAGTAGCATCGTAGTAAGTTGCATGTTGCTAGCGCGCGCTCCTGCTCCGCTGGACCCGCTGCTGATGGCGGTGCACATCTGGCGTCGGTGTCACACGTTGTTGAGCGATCACTCCTCTCTAATCTAGGCGCGAACAACGTCTCTGAGGTTGTCACGGACCGGCGCCGCGTCGGACTTTGCGCCCTCTCGTCCGTGACCACGACCGGGCAAAGCAGCATCGCAAGCTTTGAGCGGTATCGATGCCCGGGCCAGACAGCAGCTAGCTAACCAAGGCGCTGACTTCGAAATTAATAGCAATTTGAGAAGTCAAAATTGTCATTGCTGCGGCTAGCAACAAGCAAGCACAAAATAATATGCTACGTGTATCTTAATCTAGACCAGAGTACCAGACCAATATTAGAACTGTATGTATGGAGTTCTAGCGAACACGGTTCAAATTAAGGGGAAACTTGATAGAGTAAAGCGTGATTACAAGAAAACCAAAGGAAACTCATGCAACTAATACATTATTATTGAAAAAAGATAGGTTATGCAGAAGTATTCGATACGGGCCGAAAATGTAAATTACAAATTTATTGCTGTGTAGGTGAGCCGTGTGAGTGGTGATGATTCGAAATGGCGGAGGTAGAGTAGCTACGGCTTGGTGGCAAAGGTGGCGACGACTCGCAGCCTCAGCAACTGCTGGGCGGTTTCTCTGAGCTGCATGAATGACCGTCACACATCAGTAACCATTCATTTATTGGCACACTCATGAATATGTAGCCAGTTAATATATACTACTCTATTTTCTTTGCGGAGAATATATAATGATGTATAATATTACCTGAATTGGGAATCTTGGACTAGGTGGATCTCGTGGTACCGTTGAGGATGTTGTCCAGCAGTTGCGACAAGGGTGCCGGTAGATTCGGCTTATCAGGGACCTGGACGGGGTGAAACATCCCACCAGGGGAATTCTTTGCCATGGCATGAAGAACCTATAGCATATAGGCGTCATACATGAGTGAGTTGATGTAATTACTAAATTGTCATGAAACTTGGATTAGTGTATCTCCAATCTTATACTTACGTGGTTGTTCGCGTCTCCGCCGAGAGTAAACGTGTGGACAGGTACTTTTGAGAGAAAGTCCTCGGCTCCATCAAAGTAGTCACCCTTGTTGATCAGCCCATCGGAGAAGAGCAAGATGATGCTATTCCAGTGTCCACGGTAGCTGATCAGTTTGTGGGCCTCAGAGAGGCCAGACGCCATGTTCTTCGTGCAGGCGGACCGTCTCCAGGACGGGCTTTTTCTGTAGCCTTTCAACTCTGTATCGGTCGAATCAACTATTTTCATATCAGACGTGCACGTGTTCGGGGTTGACATGACATAAGTGTAACCAAGGCAGCTATCCACGAGACGGATGAGCTTCTCTTGCACCAACCAAAAGATATTGTCCACAGTTTTATAATCTGGGCTTGAGGTGGTACTGTCAAATGCATACAAAATCACCACGTCTAGTGGCCACTTCCCTACAAATCAATATGCAATTATATATATATACTACCACATGGTAGTATATAAGAAATGGGTGTAGCTACACCCGGTAGTAGGATGCATTTTCCCTATATATATATATATATATATATATATATATATATATATATATATATATATATATATATATGTTCCTAGCAAGCATATATCATGATTACTCTTGAATTCAGATCGGATCAAATGTTTGTTGTTACATATACCTGCGCCACTGAGGATGCTATCCACCAGCCTCGAAAAGGGCACCGATAGACTCGGTTTTTCCGGAACAGGGAGGGTGTGAAACGTGCCTCCCGGTGAATTTATTGCGATGGTGAGAAGATCCTATAGCATATACACATGATGTGTGAGCAAATTGAATTGATTAATAAGCTGGACATAATTTGGATTAAAGTAAATCTGGTCAAATACTTACTTGGTTATATGCATCTCCACCAAGAGTAAATGTGTGCACTGGAACTTTGGAGATGAAGCCCTGAACTCCATCAAAGAAGTCGCCCTTGTTAATCAACCCATCAGAGAAGAGCAAGATGATGCCATTCAGGTGCCCGTGGTTGCTGATCAGTCTATGTGCCTCAACGAGGCCAGCTGTCATGTTGTTCATGCATGAATCCCTTCGCCAAGCTGAGCTTCTTGTGTACCCATTTGCCTCTATCTCTGTGCGGTCAACTAGTTTCATCTCAGATGTGTACATGTTAGGGGTCGACATGACGTATGTGTAGCCAAGGCAACTATGCACAAATTGGGTTAGCTTCGTTTGCACCAACCAATAGACCTCACGATTCACCTTGTCCTGGGCCGGGGTCAAGGTGGTGCAATCAAATGCCGACACAATCACTACATTTAACGGCCACCTCCCTGCACATAAATATTGACCATTCATCATTCAGTCAATCATATGTTTGTTTCCTAGGAAGCATATATATTTTGGTGAATACTCCTATATTGCGATTGGATCGGATGGTTTTGCATATATACCTGAAGTGGGACTAGGATTCTTCTCACTGTGCATCGTGGTATCATTAAGGATGTTATCCAAGAGTTGGGAGAAGGGCACAGATAGGCTTGGCAAGTCCGGAACAGGGAGGGGGCTGAACATCCCGCCTGGGGAATTTGCTGCAATGGTGCGAAGACCCTGTAGCATATACACATGATATCGATAAAAATGAAATTAATTTTTTTTAATATTATGTGGACTGGCTTAGCTCTAGTCAGATTCATACCTGGTTATATGCATTTCCGCCGAGGGTAAACGTATAGACGGGCACACTAGAGAGGAAGTCCTCAGCTCCGTCAAAGAAGTCGCCCTTGTTGACCAACCCATCATCAGAAAAGAACAAGATGATTGCATTCATATTCCCATGTTCGTTGATTAGTGTATGTACTTCATAGAGTCCAGATGTCATGTATTTGACACAGGCGGTCCTTTTCAAAGACACTTTCTACCTTGGACCAGGCTGGAGTCGTGGTAGTGCAGTCAAATGCATACACAATCACCACGGCTAGTGGCGCCTGCCCTGTACGTCCATCCACTGGTTCACTCATAGTGGATGTTGGAAAATAAGAGCATTTCCAGCCGTTGGCCTCCCAGGAGGCGCTAAAAATTGCCCCTGAGGGCGTACCGGCGCAAAACGCGTGCTGGGGGCGTGATGCCCCCTAGTCGCGGTATCCATGTTTTTTTGAAAATTAAATTTCGGCACAAACACGACGCAAATTCAACCAAACTTCGGCGAGTTCATACATATTTAAAATATTTTATAAAAAAGAAAAAAAACGCTACTAAAATTAAATATTTGCTGCAATGGTGCCAAGATCCTCTAGCATGCGATCGAACTTCAACTTCTCCCTTCCACTTTGCCATTGTCTCTTTGCATAAAAAATGACCCGGCGAAGATCATCATCGGGCGCATCGTCTGGTTCCTCTTAATCTTCAGGTTTCCCCATTGCAGTATCACCGTATTCAGGGGGATAGTTGTCATCATCATCTTCATCTTCGTTGTCTTCCATCATAACCCCTCTTTCTCCCTGCTTGGTCTAAACATTATAGTGTTGCATGAAACCGTTCTCAAGCAGGTGGACGTGAAGGATCTTTTAGGAAGAATGATCCTTCGTATTCTCACAGACAGTACATGGACAATACATAAAACAATTCTGCTTGTTTGCCTCAGCCACTTCGAGAAATTTATGCAGGCCCTCAATATACTCGGAGATGCGTCGGTCACCGTACATTAATTGCCAGTTCATCTGCGTGCATTATATAATTAAGTGTATCAAAAACAATTACGGAACATCATGAATAAATAAGTGGCCAAATTAATACAAGTTCATCATCACATTAAAACCAAAGTACATTAGTGATCAAATGTTATTACTGAAAAAAAAATATAAAGGTCATACATAGCTCTCATAGAACAACATATAGCTCTCTAGAGCATCTAATTAAAACATACATTGAAACTATGTAAAACATTTAAATGCAACAACAAGTGCGATCATAATTGCAACTAAGATAACAATTGGTCCAACAACATAATGATAGCAAGCCTCAGTATCAATAGCATATTTTCTAATCTGTCTAATCTTCAAGCGCATTGCATCCATCTTCATCTTGTGATCATCGATTACATCGGCAACATGCAATTCCAATTCCATCTTCTCCTCCTCAATTATTTTCAATTTTTTCTTCAAATAATTGTTTTCTTTTTCAACTAAATTAAACCTCTCGACAAGAGGGTCGGTTGGAATTTCCGGTTCACATGCCTCCTAGATAAAAACATCTATGTCACGTTGGTCGGCATAATTGTCATAAACACTAAATAAAACAAATAGTTATAAAAGATAATATACCACATCGGAATCATAGACAGGTCAAGGGCCAACGGGGGCGGATACCAAAACCATGGCACTATATAATAACAATCATAATAAAAGTAAGAAAATTATACAAGTATCTATCTAAATCATACAAGTAAGAATTTTTTTAACAAAAAGAAGATAAGAACAAGAGGCTCACCATGGTTGTGCCGGCGACGAGATTGGCGGTGAGGACGGGGACGGGACGGTATGGACTGCCAAACCTAGACAAATCTTGGGGAAAATGGAGGTTCAAGGTTGAGCTTGGAGAGGAGAGAGCTTAAGTATGACTCGGGCATTTCATCGAACACCTCATGTGTTTACATAGAAAGGAGAGCATAGGAGGGCATGCACACACCTCCCACACGACCAAAACACATAGAAGGGGTTGCGCCAGGAGCAAGGCCCTTTCGTCCAGGTTCGTGTCTGTAACCGGGACCAAAGGGATCAGATGAACCGGGACCTATGATTTTGGTTTCATCGCCCACACACTGGTAGAAAAAGAGGCTTCCATACGCCCCCATTAGTCCCCAAACCAATCGAACCGCGACCAAAGGGGTCTTTAGTCGCGGTTCGGGAGAAGACCCGCGACCAGCTATCTGGGCCCAGCGCGCTCGGTCGACAGCTGGCGGACGGGAGGGGCTTTAGTCCCGGTTGGCCTGGCCAACCGGGACTAAAGGTCCCCGAAGGCCTTTAGTCACGGTTGGCCAGGCCAACCGCGACTAAAGGCCCATCCCTATATATAGGACTCAGCTCACTTCACTTCACTCAGCTCACTTCACAATTTTCAGAAGGTGGTGGTGGGTTTGCTTTTGGTTTCTCCTATGCACACAAGGTGTTTGATGAAATGCCCGAGAGCCTATGCACACAAGGTGTTTGATGAAATGCCCGAGAGCCTATGCACACAAGGTGTTTGATGAAATGCCCGAGAGCCTGAAACAAACATGGTATGAAGTGTCCGAGCCACACTTGAGCTTTCTCATTTATTTTTCCTCCGCGATCGCGGTTAGCAACTTGAACCTTTCATGTGTCATTGATAAAATACGCATGTGTGTAGTTTATTGTTTAATTTGTATTATTTCTAGCTAGTTAGTTTAACAAATGCATGATGGTTAATTATATACTTTATATAATAATAATGCAGATGAATCGGCAATGGATGTACGGTCCCCGAGTCTCCGGCGAGTTCACTACGGGTTTGAAAGATTTCCTCGTAGTGGCAAATGCGAACAAGCAGCAAGGTTTTATTATCTGTCCATGTGCTGTCTGTAAGAATGGGAAGGGTTACTCCTCCTCAAGAGACGTTCACATGCACCTGCTGAAGCATGGTTTCATGCCAAGCTATAATTGTTGGACCAAGCATGGAGAAAGAGGGGTTAGAATGGAAGAAGATGAAGAAGGGGATGATATCGATGACATCTATCATGATCATTTCGGTGATACTTTCATGGAGGATGATGCTGAAGGTGGGGAAGGGTTAGGTGAAGGTGAAGAAGAGGCACATGATGAGCCCGCTGATGATCTTGGTCGGACCATTGCTGATGCACGGAGACGCTGCGAAACTGACAAGGAGAGGGAGAATTTGGATCGCATGTTAGAGGATCACAAAAATTCGTTGTATCCAGGATGCGATAATAGTCTGAAAAAGCTGGGTTGCACACTGGATTTGCTAAAATGGAAGGCACAGGAAGGTGTAGGTGACTCATCATTTGAAAATTTGCTGAAAATGTTGAAGAATATGTTCCCGAAGAATAACGAGTTGCCCGCCAGTACGTACGAAGCAAAGAAGGTTGTCTGCCCTCTAGGTTTAGAGGTTCTGAAGATACATGCATGCATTAATGACTGCATCCTCTACCGCGGTGAATACGAGAATTTGAATGAATGCCCTGTATGCACTGCATTGCGTTATAAGATCAGAGGCGATGACCCTGGTGACGATGTTGAGGGCGAGAAACCCAGGAAGAGGGTTCCCGCCAAGGTGATGTGGTATGCTCCTATAATACCACGGTTGAAACGTCTGTTCATGAACAAAAAGCATGCCAAGTCGTTGCGATGGCACAAAGAGGACCGTAAGTCCGACGGGGAGTTGAGACACACCGCTGATGGAACGCAATGGAGAAAGATCGACAGAGTTTTCAATGATTTTGCAGCTGACGCAAGGAACAAAAGATTTGGTCTAAATACTGATGGCATTAATCCTTTTGGCGAGCAGAGCTCCAGCCATAGCACCTGGCCCGTGACTCTATGCATCTACAACCTTCCTCCTTGGTCGTGCATGAAGCGGAAGTTCATTATGATGCCAATTCTCATTCAAGGCCCTAAGCAACCCGGCAACGACATCGATGTGTACCTAAGGCCATTAGTTGAAGAACTTTTACAGTTGTGGGCCAGACCTGGTGTACGTGTCTGGGATGAGCACAAAGGAGAGGAATTTGACCTACGAGCATTGCTTTTTGTAACCATCAACGATTGGCCTGCTCTCAGTAACCTTTCGGGACAGACAAATAAGGGATACAATGCATGCACGCACTGCTTACATGAGACTAAAAGTGTACGTTTGGTTAATTGTAAGAAGAACGTGTACCTGGGTCATCGTCGATTTCTTCCCCGAAATCATAACGTAAGAAAGAAAGGCAAGCATTTCAACGGGAAGGCAGATCACCGGCCGAAGCTTGCGGAACGTACTGGTGCTGAGATATTTGATATGGTCAAGGATTTGAAAGTCATCTTTGGAAAGGGTCCTGGCGGACAATCAGTTCCGCGGGGAGTTGACGGGCACGCACCCATGTGGAAGAAGAAATCTATATTTTGGGAGCTAGAATATTGGAAAGTCCTAGATGTCCGCTCTGCAATCGACGTGATGCATGTTACGAAGAATATTTGCGTGTATGGGAAGACAAATGATACAAAGGAAGCACGGCAGGACCAACAACTTTTGAAAGACCCAGATGACCGGCATCCGGAATGGTTTCAAGGTCGTGCCAGCTATGCTCTTACCAAAGAAGAGAAGGTCATTTTTTTTGAATGCCTGAGCAGTATGAAGGTCCCGTCTGGCTTCTCGTCGAATATAAAGGGAATAATAAACATGTCGGAGAAAAAGTTCCAAAACCTGAAGTCTCACGACTGCCACGTGATTATGACGCAATTGCTTCCGATTGCTTTGAGGGGGCTCCTACCGGAAAATGTTCGAGTAGCCATTGTGAAGCTATGTGCATTCCTCAATGCAATCTCTCAGAAGGTAATCAATCCAGAAGATCTACCATGGTTACAGAACGATGTGGTCCAATGCCTTGTCAGTTTCGAGTTGGTGTTCCTACCATCCTTCTTCGATATTATGACGCACCTCCTGGTCCACCTAGTCGAAGAGATTTCCATTCTCGGTCCTGTATTTCTACACAATATGTTCCCCTTTGAGAGGTTCATGGGAGTATTAAAGAAATATGTTCGTAACTGTGCTAGGCCAGAAGGAAGCATCGTCAAGGGCTATGCAAATGAGGAGGTAATTGAGTCCTGTATTGACTATGTTTCTGACCTTAAGCCGATTGGTATTCCTCAATCGCGGCACGAGGGGAGACTAAGTGGAAAAGTCAAGATCGGAAGGGAATCCACGATATGTATGGACGGTCATTCTATGACTGAAGCACACCACACAGTTCTGCAAAATTCCAGCTTGGTGGCTCCGTACTTCGAGCAACACAAGAATATTTTACGCTCGGACAACCCGGGGAAGCCTGAATCCTGGATTAGAAAGGCCCACATGGAGACTTTCGGCAGTTGGTTGCGAAAACATTTAATGAATGACAATGATGTTGATGATCAGCTGTACATGTTGGCCAAGAAACCATCTTCGACTATAACGACTTTCCAAGGGTACGAGATAAATGGGAATACATTTTACACCATCGCCCAAGATAAAAAGAGCACCAACCAAAACAGTGGTGTCCGCTTTGATGCAGCAACCGAGAATGGGCAAAAGGTCACATATTATGGTTACATAGAGGAGATATGGGAACTTGACTATGTACCCTCCTTTAAGGTCCCTTTGTTCCGGTGCAAATGGTTCAAGCTAACAGGAGGTGGGTAAAGGTGGACCAGCAATACGGAATGACAATGGTGGATTTCAACAATCTTGGTTACCTTGACGAACCATTCGTCCTTGCCAAAGATGTCGCTCAGGTTTTTTATTTAAAGGACATGACTAGCAAACCGAGGAAACGGAAAGATAAGAAAACGATCAGTACATCATGCGATGATCCAAAGCACCACATTGTTCTTTCAGGGAAAAGAAACATCGTGGGAGTGGAGGACAAGACAGACATGTCAGAAGATTAGAATATGTTTGGTGAAATTCCGCCCTTCAAAGTGAACACTGACCCAAGCATTAAGTTAAATGATGAGGATGCTCCATGGATACGACACAATCGTAAGCAAGCAGGGACACAAGGGAAGAATTGATGTGTAATAATTTATTGTACCAACCTTTGTATTTGGTCGATGAACTGAATGATGTATCAATCGTAAGCATGCAAGAAGGGATTTTAAAATGAATTAGTTTTATTTTTCTGATTTTTTGATATATAATTGTATTTTTAAGATTTTAAAATGAATTAGTTTTATTTTTTTGATTTTAAAAGGAAAAAGGAAGAAGAAGAAAGAAGGAAAAAGGAAGAAAAAACAGAAGAAAAAAACAGAAGAAAAAAGGAAAAACAGAAGAAAAAAACAAACAGAAGAAAAACAGAAGAAAAAAACAAACAGAAGAAAAAAAAAGAAGAAAAAAGGAAAAAGGAAAAAAGGAAGAAAAAAAGAAGAAAAACAAAACAAAATAAATAAAGCACAGACCCTTTAGTCCCGGTTGGGGAGGCGGACCGCGACTAAAGGGTACCCTTTAGTCGCGGTTGTTGTCCCCAACCGCGACTAAAGGGTCTTTCTGCGCGGGAACGAAAGCGGCGCCAAAACCCTTTAGTCCCGGTTGGGGAGGCGGACCGCGACTAAAGGGTACCTTTAGTCGCGGCCCGCCTCCCCAACCGCGACTAAAGGTGCGTCTATAAATACTGCACTTAGCAGTTTTGCCACTTCCCATTCCCCTCTCTCTCGACGCCGAAGCGCTGCCCCGACGCCGATCGACACCGACGCCGACGCCGAAGCCCTGCCCCGACGTCGATCGACGCCGACGCCGACGTCGAAGCCCTGCCCCGACGCCGAAGCCCTGCGCGCCGCCGCCCCCGTCCCCAGTGAGCGCCGCCTCCGCCCGTGCCTGCCCTTGCCCGCCGCCCGTGCCCTGCGCCCTTGCCCGCCGCCCGTGCCCTGCGCCCTTGCCCGCTGCCCTGCCGCCCGCCGCCCGCCGCCCGCTGGCCCTGCCTGCCGTCCTCCGCGCGCCGGCAGAAGAAGAAGAAAGAAGAAGAAAAAGGAAGAATAAGAAGAAAGAAAAAGGAAAAAAACAAAAAAAAGGAGGAAGAAAAACAAAGGAAGAAGAAAAAAAGAAAGAAGAAAAACAAAGGAGGAAGAAAAAAAAGGAAGAAGAAAAACAAAGGAAGAAGAAAAAAAGAAAGAAGAAAAAAAGAAAGAAGAAAGAAAGAAGAAAGAAAAAGGAAGAAGAAAAAACAAGAAAGAAAAAGGAAGAAGAAAAAGAAAGGAAGAAGAAAAACAAAGGAAGAAGGAAAAAAGAAAGAAGAAAAAGGAAGAAGAAAAAAAGAAAGAAGAAAGAAAGAAGAAAGAAAAAGGAAGAAGAAAAAACAAGAAAGAAAAAGGAAGAAGAAAAAAATGAAAACCAAATGAAAACCAAATGAAAACCAAAAGAAAGAAGAAAGAAAAAGGAAAAAGAAAAAAAGAAGAAGAAAGGAAGAAGAAAGGAAGAAGAAGAAAGAAAGAAAAAAGAAAAAGGAAGAAGAAGAAAGAAAGAAGAAAGGAAGAAGAAGAAAGGAAGAAGAAGAAAGAAAGAAGAAGAAAGGAAGAAGAAGAAAGAAAGAAGAAGAAAGGAAAAAGGAAGAAGAAGAAAGGAAGAAGAAGAAAGAGGAAGAAGAAAGGAAGAAGAAGAAAAAAAGAATTTTTACTTAAAGAATCTTATTTTTTAATTCCTCCTCCTCTATGTCCCCTTAATCTTATTTTTTAATTCCTTTATACTTAATTAATTTTTACTACATGCAGGAGTGACATATGGCGGACGATAGAGCCGAGCCGCTTAGGGATCCGGAGGCTGAACGTTATTTAATGGGCATCATCAACAACGAGATTCCTTATGTGCCGGGCTCAGAATATGAGCAAGAAGAGGATGTAGTCTCTTCTTTTCTGAACCTTGACGGTGGAACAGAGATTGTTGATGATCAAGAAGGTGAAGGAACGGACATTGTCGACGGAGGTCAACCGTCAACAACCGACGATCTCGAATTGCAAGTAGCAACCACCTCCGGCGAGGTATATATATACATTGAGCCTCTCGTGATACAAACTTACTGAAATGTGAATACATATGTATTAACGCGCGCGACTCTCTTTCTTTTTTTAGCCCTCGGCCGGATCGAGTACGACAAAGCGTGGCAAATCCAAGGCGATGAAAACAGGAGAAACATATGCCATTGAGTTTGTCAGTGAAACCGGCAAGCCCCTACAGCACACCTCAAAGTTTATCAACCAATGCGGAGTCGTTGTTAGAGACAACGTCCCGATCACCATTCAGGAATGGAAGGAGCCAAAGAAGGCACGTCTTGGTTTCAGTTTTGTTGACAAGAGAACGAAAAAGGATTGCTGGAGAAAGCTTATGGAACATTTCATTCTACCTCCGGAATACAACAAAGTCGATGAATTCGGTAACGAGGTTCCGGGTGGACGTCAGAGGAGGAGGCTAGTTAAAGAGTTCGCTCTTCAGAAGATGGGCGAAGCATTCCGGAACTTCAAGAAAAATTTAACCCGTGACTATGTCAACAAGGGTAAGACTCCGGATTTCAATGGACAACATGAGAAACTGAAAGATGATTGGCCAGAATTTGTGAGGCAAAAGCAATCGGAGCATTTCAAGGAAATATCGAAAAAAAATAAGGATAATGCGAGTAAGAAAAAGTACCATCATATTATGGGGCCAGGAGGATACCTCCTTTCGGAGCCTAGGTGGCAGAAGATGGAGGAGGACCTGAGGGTGCGAGGAATCCCTCTAGGTACAGAGGGATGGGACCCAAGGGCCAAAAGCTGGTGGTACGGGCATGGGGGATCGCTAGACCCGGAGACAGGGGTGTGTGTTCACCGGCAGAGACATTTTGCTCCCACCCAAGCCCTTATTGACGCAATGACCCAAGCTCAAGAGGGCTTGATCAAGTTCAACAGAGAGAAAGACGGACTGACAATAGCCCTCAGGAATGATGAACACGGAGGACGTGTACAAGGCAAAGGCAAAGTTTCGTGGAAAGTAGGGTTTTCCCAGGACAATGACCCGTACTGTTACAGAAGCCGTAAGAGAAAGACGGACCGGGATGCAGATCTTATGATGAAGTTTGCATCGGAACTCCATAAGTTGAAGCAGACCGTGCATGAACTAGTGAAAGAAAAATCGGCTGCAGGGCCGCATGAAGATCATGAAGCGGATCGAGGAAGCCAGCAGCGGAGAAGCAGCGTGGCTTCCACGGATGCCCCGCCTGGTGCTAGTGCACCGATGATCGAGATTCGTGCACCGGAGCCTCACTACCCCGTGGATGATGTAAAGGAGATGAAAGAATGTGATCTGCATTATCCCGTGGGGAACGTTTCCACGAAGGTAGCTAGCGACAGTGCTTTACCCTGTACACCTGGAGCACTCCACCACAACAACCCCATTGCATATGGCTATGCTCGTGTCACGGTGGAAGACATAGTCCAAGGGTTTGAGGACCTGGAGATTGACAAACCTACACCCGAAGGGGAGAGAAGACTTGGAGATGTCAAGCGCCAGTACATTCTATGGAAAAAGAAGTACATAGTGTTTCCAGGCGAGGCGCCAAGGCTAGCAAGTCCACCCCCTCCGATGGTGGTGGTGGTGGTGGCGGTGGTGGCGGTGGTGGTGGTCATGGTGGTTCACCTACACCTCCTTCATGCCATTCGACGCCGTCCCCCGATCCACAACCTCCGGCGGGTACGACGCCCCCCAATCCTCCTCCGGCGGGTACGACGCCCCCCAATCCACCTCCGGCGAAGAAGCAGAAGCAGGCGGACAACAAGGAAACCCGCTCCTGGACTATTAACCCGGACCCTTATGTACCTAAGACCACAAGGGTACCGGAGCCATCACTGAAGCCTCTCCTTCCAAGGCCTGGGGAACTTAGTGAAGCTGAAATCAAATTGGCCGCGTCTGCTGATTATTAGAAATGGAAGGCGGATATGAAGGCGAAAAAAGAGCCTGAGCCCAAGCAAGTATTCACTGAGAAGCAAAAGAAGTGGGCTAAGGATTTTTTGACGACACCGTCCCAAGCCGAGCTGAATATGCCTGACGACTATGGACATGAACTTCGTAGGCAAGCAAAAATATTGAAGGAGGAAGAAAGTAAAAAAAGCGGGAAACAAGTTGACCAGCTCGGGATGCAGAAGAAACAATTGATCCCCCCGCTCATAGTGAAAGCCGGTCCGGAAGAGGACCCCGAGATCATAGCAGCTGCGGCAGCACTTGGATTGACTGTAGCGGATGCCATGAAACAAGCGTCCGAGATGGGTTTGACTCTTCGTGCCTTCTTAGACCTTGAGGATGCGCCAGTATGTGAGATAGCATTACAATATGTGCGGAATGGGCCTCTCGTCGAGCCTGCGCAGGAAAATAGTCTACCACCACAAATGCGAAATCTGCTACGTTGGTACAAGCAATTCATAACATGGGCCGACAAAGAATATGTTTATGCGGATGTTACAGAACAGCATCACACCAAACGGTACTCTGTAGAAATTCATATGAGTGAATTGTTCCAGCTGTTCAATCTGCGCGAGCTCGACAAATCTATGCTGAGTTGCTACGTTCTGTAAGTGATTTATTTCTACCTCATCTCGTTCTTCATTGCCTGCACTATATATATATATTGTCCTAACTATATCGTTGCGTACGCTATTATGCAGATTGAAGATTTGGGAATGCAAAATAAGAAACATCCATGATGTTGGGTTCATTGACCCACATATCGTTAATGGACATGTGTTACAACATCACCCCAAAGACGTGGAGAAAGACCTGTACATGTTTCTTAGAAAGCATCAACTCAAAAGTCATATTCTATTTCCTTACAATTTTGAGTGAGTGTTTCTCTCTTGTGCCCATTCTCTTTTGTTTACTCCATGCATGGTATGTCTAATCGATGAGTTATGCATGACTGTGCATGTAACGTGTCCGCAGGTTCCACTGGATTTTGCTAAATATTTAACTTCACACCTCCAGAGTTCTAATCATGGACTCTATGGATTCGGATCCAAAGCGTTGGGCCGACATGAGAAAAATGCTGCAAAAGTAATTATTTTCAATCATTTGAGCTCTATATCGATCGGTCTCTTTCGTTCATTTCCTAATATCAAGTAACTAATAACTCCCTTATTCATTTAATTTTCTTTGCCCTGTAGGGTTTGGAGACGGTTCTCAGAAGAAATTGTCGGTGAATTCAAACATGAGCTAGATTTCAGAAGGTTAGTTAATGTGGATAAGCAGCCACCGGGGACCAATCTATGTGGATACTATGTTTGTGAGAACATCCGGAGACACACCATTGAGCGGAAGGCATCAGATAGCGTGCGGAACGCGACGGATAACTTGCGGAGGAGGCTTAGTCCAGAAGCTCGCTTCCGACCAATTCAAGAAGAATTAGCAGGATTTTTCATGAGGGAAGTCATCAATCCTAAAGGAGAACACTATACCGACGACGAAGAAATTTATATGCATACCGGAGATTGAAACTTGTTCGAAGTTGTATATGGTCATCCATCTTAATTGTGTATGGAAACTTGTTCGAAGTTGTATATGGTCACCCGAGATTGAATATATATATTATATATTCCTCTTGAATTCTTCTTGTTTGAAATTTCATATGCATGTATATAGTAGCGTAGAATATGTGTACTGAAACTTCATCAAAAATAAAATAAAACACAAAATAAAATATAAAACAAATAAAACACTACAAATTAAAAAGAAATCAGGTTTAGGGGGGCTGAAACCCTAAACCTGCGGAGGAGGCCTTTAGTCCCGGTTGGCCACGAGAACCGGGACTAAAGGTCCTCCGCCCCGACGGACCACGGGCGCCCACGTGGACGGGCCTTTAGTCCCGGTCAGCCACAAGAACCGGGACTAAAGCGTTTAGCCGCGGTCCGTAAGAGGCGCGTCTAAAGGGGCGGGGGGTCTTTAGTCGCGCATCTTTAGTCCCGGTTGCGCAGCCGGGACTAAAGGCTGTGGCGAACCGGGACTAAAGGGCTTTTTTCTACCAGTGACAATACATCGAAGGTATTCTTCGCAAAACGTTTTTACGGTTAGAACATTTGATCATGTATATTTTTAGAAATTTTAAAAAATGACTTTCTTTTCATCTATATCCATATCTATACCTACTAATAAAGGAAGGTGTGTTTCGCCGATTTTTTCATCTGTTCACCGTCGAAATTTATTTTTTTTCCGAGGTGGTACTAAAATTTTGTTTGTCTCTCTGTTTTTTTATTTTACAATCTAGATTTTCGTACTTGGGACGTACACCCTGCAGCCCAGGCAAGCCAGCCCACTTATTTGCTCACTCATGAAGCTGCAAAAACACTATTTGTAGCCGAACGCGGTAGATAATCAGAGCTTCGCACATGGAGCCCAAAACTGTATCGGCCCGTTTCGTTTATTCTTCCAAATTTATTTTGAATTTCTACTTTATTTCGTAACTAAAAATATTAAAAAAATTCAAAATTTTATTTTTGTCAAATTTCCGAAAACATTTCAGCGTTACAGTATTGTGTTCCCGTTTTCAAAAATGTTTGGAAAAAATAAATTTTTTCTGGTTCTGATTATTTTTCGAAATTCAGGATATATTCAATTCTTTCCAATTTTTTTGTGTTTTCCAAAATGTTTTGGGATTTAAAAAACACATTTGTATAAATATCCAAAAAATACTATTGTTCTATTAAAAACACATTTTTATAACATTGTTCTGAATGTTCAAAACATATTTCATTTTCAATACCTACTAATAAAGCAAGGTGTGTTTTGCCACTTTTTTCATCCGTTTACCGTCGAAATTTATTTTTCTAACTGAGTTGGTACTAAATTTTTGTGTGTCATTCTTTTTTTTATTTTTTTATTTTACTATATCTTTTTTTCGGGTGAGTAGAACTTTATTCATCACCAAAATCCACATGATGTGGGATACAACGAAGGTTATGGGGGGTGCCAAACCAGACGTGGCGGCCAAACCCTGAGAAAGGGAAAAACGAGCTAACCTATGTGCTTCATAATTAACAGCACGACCCTCGAATATGAAAACAGAATTAAAAGAAGTGGCTTTTGCCTTGATCTCGTTAATGATTGCCCCATGCGCCCCAAAAGTTCCTTTGGAGACGTCGGACACCATTTGCTTATAGTCGGTTGATATCACACAGTTCATCAAGTTCAGGTCCTCCGCGAGTGCAAACACCTCCCTGCACGCTATTGCTTCCAATGTGGTTGGGTTACACACACCATGAACGACGAACGCCGAGCTTCCCAGATAATTTCCTCTGTCATCCCTGCATACCGCTGCCGCTGCTCCACCTCGCTCATGCCTAACGGCGGCATCAACATTGATCTTGGCGTAGCCATGTGGTGGTGCCTTGGCCCTTGGCCAGGTAGAGGTAGGGGTTATATTTGCCCGAACTGCTGGTGTTTTCTGCTGACCTTGTACTATCTTTAGATAATCAATGAACCTGCGGATAAATGCTTGAGTGGATTGTGGGCTTTGAAAAATCCCCTCGTTTATTTTACTATATCTAGAACTGCGTACTTGAGCCGCACACCCTGTGGCCCAGCCAAGCCAGCCCACTTATTTGCTCGCCGATGAAGCTGCAAAAACTCTATCTGTCGCCCAGTGCGGCTGATTGTCAGAGCTTCGCACAGGGAGCCCAACTCCGTGCCAGCCTGTTTCGTTTTTTCTTCCAAATTTATTTTTATTTTTAATTTATTTCGTAACTACAAATTTTCAAAAAAAATTCAGAATTTTCTTTTGTCAAATTTGCGAAAAAAGTTCAGAATTACAGTATTGTGTACCCATTTCTAACAATGTTTGGAAAAAAAATATTTTTTCATGTTCTGACTTTTTTCGAAATTTAGGACATATTCAAAATTTTCCACTTCTTTTTGTGTTTTCCAAAATTCTTTGGGATAATCAAAAAACGCATTTTTAACAATATTCAAAATAAAAATATTATTGTTTTAGTAAAATGTCACAAATTCAAAATAATGTCCATGGTTAAAAACACATTTTTTAAGATTGTTCTGAATGTTCAAAAAATGTTCGGTTTTCAAAAGTCGGTCACAACTTCAGAAAATGTTTGTGTTTTCATAAAAGGTTCATGTCTTCAGAAAATGATGTTGTTTCAAATTTTGGTCATGTTTTCTAAACGGAATATTAAAATTATTGTTTGTAATTTAAAAAATGTTAACATTTCAAGAATATTCGGCAATTCATATTAAACAATCAAAAAATGTTTTAAATTTGACGTTGCAGTATGTTCTTAAATATTCGCGTCGGCCATTGGTTAGCAGTAGGCATTTGTTGCCATGGCCCACAGCACGCGGTCAAGTCTTTAAGGTCATGTGTTCGATCGTTCCTCATTTTTCTGGATTATTACTCGTAACAGTAGCTAGCCAAGACGCGATCGGTTGTGCGTTCCACGTGCTATTTGATGCAACTAGCATCATATAGTAGCTCCCACGCAACTGCCCCAAGAAAAGAAAAAATATACTTATAGATTTTGTTCCGTCCATTCCACACGTAGTTTCCCATTTTTTCATTTATCCTCAACTAGGCCAACCATGCATTTTTTCTGTCACACTGACAAGCAGCAAAAAATTAATGGCGCGAGGGGATTGAACTATGAACCTTCCCTATTGTGCCGATGGACAATGCCAACTCAGCTAGGTTGCAATTATGATGGGAACAGTCCCATCTTGGAATTTTATACTATATCACACAAGTTTTTTTTTCGAAACGGAGGCAAAAGCTTTGCCTCGTCGATTAATTAAGCATAAGAGAGTTGCTCGGTTAATTAGGGAAAACCGAGCGAAAACCAGATTGCCCAGTTAATTATGGAGAACCGGGCAAAAACCCTCACAACCGCTGGGCGGCACACCTAAAAAAACCGCCTACCACTCCAAAGAGGGCCTCGGCGAGACCGCACGCAGGTGTCATCGTCATCACTCCTCCCCTGGAGGCGTCATCGCCATCCCTACACTCTAAGCAAACGACTCCGATTTCGCCGTAGGCGATCGTCGACTCAACCCACACTGTAGCGGACGCGTGAAGCTGCATGAAGATCTATGCCAAAACCTCAGCCTCCTGCGGCCAGACAGCGCAGCTCCGACCCTGACGAAGAACTCTGAAGGACAAAACCAGGCACGGCTGGCGCCACGGGAGATCGCCGAACGGGCTACCTGCAGCCAGTCATCGTATATCACACAAGTTTTTACATGCCCCTAAGTTGTTTGGAAAGAAGAAGGTTGTGTGAGAATATGGAAATTGTCTCGAGAATCATGTGCAGAACGCGGTACTTCACAAATTATTGCCTGAGGTAACTTGCACGTGCCAATAAAAGACAATATGTTGGTTGGCTATAGCCTATAATTGAAAAAAATTGTGGTTACGTGCTAATAAAAGAGAATTTGATGGTTTTGCTCTAATTATGCCAATCAAAAAAAAATAGGCGAGGCGAAAAAAATAGTTGAAGGGAATAAACCCTGATAATGAAGGGATATTCATGCCTGATTGTGCGCTAATTATGCCAATCAAACAAAATTTATGCGCTGCACGAGGTGACAATAGGCGAGGCGCTAACCGAGGACACCTAATCGACGTGACCGGGCACTACTGCGACTATCTCCTCCCATTATTGACGGCCGACGCCCACGTCGTTCCACGGACACAAGGTTGAACTACCACCGCCGATGCTGGCAAGAAGGAGGATAGGTGACAATATAGATTGGACGTTTTGTTCACACAGAGGACGTGGAAGAGTGTGTGCGGGGATGTGGGGAATGTTGAGATATTATTTTCCTCCCGTTGCAACTCACGGGCATATTTCCTAGTATTACTAATTTAGTTTTGCATATTGGGTGCACCAGCACCCGAGTGCCACAAGTTCAGACTCGTGATAGCGTTCCCATCGGTTGCACTCAAAGGCCATAAGCACTATCACTTCTGCATGGTATAGTAATGATAACAGATTGATCCATTTATACGCTCGGTTGATAACCTGCAATTTTTTTAATCTTTGTTCCAAATAGCCCAAAGTAACGCACAAACTCCCACATGGATTCATGTCGCCATATTAGGCTCCACCCAACCTAACCAGTTACCAAACATGTGTTGATATGCTATTAGGTGGAGGTACGTTTTTTTTGCGGGGGAAAAGGAAGATTTCATTTACTTACGGAGGCTTCTCGGCCTCGGAAATGTTTACAATGCAGTCTAAACCCGACCTCAACCACACAGCCGTGCGAGGGGTACTACGACCATACGCGGCTAGTGCATAACTTACATTGTTTTGTGATCTACTAATGTGAGAAAATAAAATCTCCCTAGATTCAGCAGTAATCATCCTGCTTATATCCTCTACCAGTGCTCGGACTTGTGATCGGTTCGCTGACTTGGCCGACATCATCGAAACCGCATCAGAGCAGTCCAACTCTACCAAGATGGGCAGGTTGGTACGGTACAAAGCCAACTGTAGTCCCTCCCTGCATGCTTCCAACTCCGCTTGGAGGCTATCATCACATGTGAGCAGCTGCCTACAAGCTGTAAAAATGAGCTCCCCTCTATCATCTATAAGGACCATCCCTCCCCCTGCTGCGCCTGTGGCCTGTACAAAGCTACCATCAGTATTCAGCTTTGTCCAGCCGGCTGGGGGAGGTACCCAATGGGGTGGCTGTGCCTTCCTCTCACTGGCATAGTCAGCCCGACCTCCCTCTTGCACCACCATTTCCCTTTCTCCAAATCTGCATGTGGAAACTGGTGGATACACAACAAAGAATTGATGTACCCTTGGAGGAAACACCTGGATGCTTCTGTGGGTGGAGGGACTTTGTTGTGTGTGATTTCGTTGCCAATGTACCGTGCCCGCCACATGATCATGAGGACGACCATGCGCGCCGTATCCGACAAAGGGCTCAGTAGCGTGAATAGCCACTCTGGGCCATCATCTTCTTCAAGGTCTCCACCTTTGGAATCGGCCAGTCATCCTCCATGGCTCGCCAAAGATGCATGACAAGTGGGCACCTGCACATCACGTGAAAGCCGTCCTCTCGTTCCACGCCACAAAGGGGACACACATCAATAAGCTCGAGGCAGCGGGAAAACTTGTTAGCCCATGTGGCTAAAGAATTGGTGATAATTCTCCATGCGAACACGCATACCTTCGGGGGAGCAGGGCACCCCCATATGATCTTCCAGATGGCGCGACGACCATCCGGTGCCCTGCTCGTGGCGGTTGCCAATGGACGCTCGCGCTCATCCATGGCAAGGTGGTAGGCCGAGCGAACGGTTAAGATACCGTTTCTCTCAGGCGCCCAGGCGATGATATCGTCGGTGACGCGCGGCGATGTATGGATGCTGTTGATGGAGTCGACGTCCGGAGGAAGGAAGTGGCGGAGAAGAAGGTCCATGCACCAATTACCAGACTCGTCGAGGAGCTCCGCGACTCTCTTGAGCCGGCAGGTCCCTTGCTGAGTAATGGGGCGGCGCGAAGGCTCAGTGGGCAGCCAGGGGTCACGCCAAATGCGGATGTTCTGTCCATCCCTGACACGCCACACGATTCCCTTTTTCAAGAGCTCAAGACCATCATGGATGCCCTGCCATGTAGTGGAGGTGAGGGAGTCCTAGATTAGGGGGTGTTTGGATAGCCGGACAATACCTTCAGCCGGACTCCAGGACTGTGAAGATACAAGATTGAAGACTTCGTCCCGTGTCCGGATGGGACTTTCCTTGGCGTGGAAGGCAAGCTTGGCGATGCGGATATTCAAGATTTCCTACCATTGTAACCGACTCTGTGTAACCCTAACCCTATCCAGTGTCTATATAAACCGGAGGGTTCTAGTCCATAGGACAACATCATCATACAACAATCATACCATAGGCTAGCTTCTAGGGTTTAGCCTCCTTGATCTCGTGGTAGATCTACTCTTGTACTACCCATATCATCAATATTAATTAAGCAGGAGTAGGGTTTTACCTCCATCGAGAGGGCCCGAACCTGGGTAAAAACATCGTGTCCCTTGTCTCCTGTTACAATCCGGCCTAGACGCACAGTTCGGGACCCCCTACCTGAGATCCGCCAGTTTTGACACTGACATTGGTGCTTTCATTGAGAGTTCTCTACAAGAAATATGTGAACTTGTGACCTTCTGTCAGTGACCCTGGAAGAATTGGTCATAGATCTATGACCATTTCAGACCAATTGGTCAAAAGCTGTTCGGGGGGCTCCAAACCCTAAACCATTGCGACCATTTTGGTCAGAAAGGTCGTAATTTCCTTACACGAAATGGTCATAAAGCAAACAGCGCTAGTCCGCTGCCTTATTTCTAGTTGTTAACGACCAATATAGATGGTCATAGCCTTGTAAATTGTGGTGGGTTGCTATGACTAGGCGCCACCTCATCAGTTTTGCCTATGTGTCATGTCCATGTGGCAGTTTTTGCTCTAGGTTGTGAAGCAACCTATATTTCTGTCATTCCCAAAATTCCCAAAAAAACCTCATAAATTCTTTGGGTCATATCTTCGTCAAATATGTAAAAACCTTCCTTGCCTAGTTCAAATATAATTCAAAAATATTCATTATCCTATTTTGTTCAGAGTAACAGTTTGTTAAGGAAGTACCACTTTGGCATGTCCAAATACTATCCATTTTCTACAGTGCTTTCCTATGCCCAAATAACCATCCTCCACCAAATGCCAGCTCAATCCATTCATTATTTTGAGCCGAGCTTCAACATTCGTATTTATGTCCAGTGTGGTGGTTTGCAAAGCAAGTACCACCTAGGCTCCTCCTTTTGAGCTGAAAATTTGTGAAGACGGTCTTCTTAGTAACTGATCATCCTCAGCCAAAACTCACGCCCATTAGCCATGTACATTTCCTGTACTGCTAATCAAACACTTGGCTGCTTATTCATGTTTGAGCATCGATCGGTCTCCTCGTGAGAATCTTATGTTGTGATTTTCTTCCTAGCACCTACCTGGGGAGTGCCCAACCCACTAGACATGCCTAGGCTGCCAAGAACACATGGCAACGCCACGGTCACGCGGTGACCACGCGGCGGGCGTGCGAGCTTACACGCTCTAGAGTTGGGGCCCCCGGCCACCGTCCAAACCTCGATGTATCTCCATCAAACCATATATTTCTGATTAAATAGATACTTATTTACCTAGAAATGATTTTTGAAAAAAATAAAGAGCAAACTATGACGCAGCTGCAGTTCGAATTTGACCCGCTTCCAACTGAATCGACGGGAATTTGTCTTTTTCACCAGAGGTGGATAAAAAATTTTGACACGCAACCATTTTGTCTATTGTGAATTAAATATGGCCTAGTATTTTATAAAATTGATTAGGTCCAATTTTGCAACAAATATATGGTAGGTCCTTCACAAAAAAACTCATTTCAGGCACTCGGAAAATGGAAAATGGTTTTTTCGTCCAAAGAAAATGAAAACTTCCTTAGGCAACATTGTTTGCCATTTCAATATGCACCCTTGTGCACAATATGAGATCATTTGAACAAACTATGCCATGAATGTGGCCATAAGATTAATCATTTGGTTTGAAAGACATGAATCTTCACACTTGATAGCTCATTTCTGAGAACACTTTTTTAAAATAATTACTGTATTACAATTTTATTATTTTTCCTGGAAACTTGTTCACATATAATGACACAATGCGAAGGTTTTCCAATTTCTTGATTTTTTTTTTGAATTTTTTATGCCCGTTTCAAAATGCGGTCAAAACGGCGGGCTTGACCGTTCGTAGCTAGTGGTTGAATATTGGAATTTTTTTGGTGTTTCTCTTATTAAATAGATACTTATGTACCTAGAAATGATTTTTGGAAAAAATAAATAGCAAACTATGAGGCAGCTGCAGTTCAAATTTGACCCGCTTCCAACTGAATCGGCGGGAATTTGTCTTTTTCGCCAGAGGTGGATCAAAACTTCTGACACTCAACCATTTGGTCAATTGTGCATTAAAGATGTCCTAGTATTTTACAAAATTGACTTGGTACAATTTTGCAGCAAACATATGGTAGGCCCTTCACAAAAAAATCTCTTTTCGGGCACTCGAAAAATGGAAAATGAATGTTTCGTCCAAAGAAAATGAAAACTTCCTTAAGAAACATTGTTTGTCATTCCAATTTGCATCCTTGTGCACAATATGAGATCATTTGAACAAACTATGCCATGTATGTGGCCATAAGATTGAGCATTTGGGTTGAAAGCCATTCATCTTCACACTTGATAGCTCGTTTCTGAGAACACTTTTTTTAAATATTTGCCGTATTACAAGTTTATAATTTTCCCTGGTAACTTGGTCACATATAATGACGCAATGCGAAGGTTTTCCAATATTTTGTTTTTTTTCTGAATTTTTTATGCCCGTTTCAAAATGCGGTCAAAACGGCGGGAATGTACGTTCCAAGCTAGTGGTTGAATCTTGGAATTTTTTGGTATTTCTCTGATTAAATAGATACTTATGTACCTAGAAATGATATTTGAAAAAAATAAATAGCAAACTATGAGGCACTTGCAGTTCAAATTTGACCCGCTTCCAACTGAACCGGCGACAATTTGTCTTTTTCACCAGAGGTGGATCAAGGCTTTTGACACCCAACCATTTTGTCAATTGTGCATTAAATATGTCCTAGTATTTTAGAAAATTGATTTGGTCCAATTTTGCAACAAATATATGGTAGGTCCTTCACAAAAAAAACTCATTTTGGGCTCTCGAAAAATGGAAAATGTTTTTTTTGCCAAAAAACTCATTTCTCATGACATATTTTTAAAGATATTTATCTTATTTCATGTTTGTTACTTTTCCTGAAAACTTATTCACATTTGGTGACACAATGAGAATTTTTTTCATTTTTTTTTGAATTTTCTCAGGTCATAAAATAGCGGATATGATTTTAACACGCTATTTTTAGTCAACTACGACCAATTTAAATGGTCATAACGTGGTACTGCATTTTGATTGGTCCGTGGACGTCTCACGCGGATCGTGCCTGGAACACCGTCGGATGCTCGCGGATCCAACGATAGTCCTCGGCCCAGCACACCAACCCCAAGCCCACCTAAGCCGAAACCCTAGCTCTACTCATGGACGTTTCCCATCCACCCCCCGCCTCCTTTCTTTCTCTGCCTCCTTTCTTTCTCTGCTCCTCGTTCCCTCACGCACCCACAATCCCTCCCCCGAAACCCTTGCTGCCGCCACCTACGCCTCTTGTTCCGGCGTGTTCCGGCGGGCCTCGCCGGTGTGCAGCCCAGATCCGAGCTCCCCTGCCTCCGCTCTTCCCTCCCCTCCGGCCAGATCCGCCTCTTGCGTCTCCGGTAGCTCATCCCCAACCCCTTCCCACGGCTAGGATTTTGAGGGTGGCGTTCCCACCAATTCCGGCGTGGCGGCGGTGACTGTGCTCCGCCCTCTTCGACGCCCACCAATCTAGCCGCACGACACGGCCATGGCCATGGCGGCGGCCAGATCCACCGCCCAAGTCCGGCGTCCCGCCGCCCGCCGGACCTCCCTGGCTGTCTTCCTCCACTTCATCCCGTCGCTCCTCGAACGCATCAAGTCCCCCCTGCATCAAGCGTCGCCCTCGCCAAGACGCATCGAGCGCACTCACGTGCGTGGGGTCAAGGGCGTTGACCGCGCCCCTGCCTGGCCAGATCGCTAGCGCCTCTCCGCTCGATCCCCTACTCGACCGCTCACATGGTTGGGCCACCACTAAATTTCAGTCGTGATTTATATAGATCCTCTCTTTCTCTTTTTACTAATCAATCAAACAAATAGCTAAAAGTCTTAATTCACTACACAACTAGCCAGGCTTGTGTCGCTATCTTATTATTATCAAATCAACTGGCCTCTATCTTCAGTTCAGATGAAAAATACATACTACTAGTAGGACTACTTTGTTCAGATGACTGCTCTACTCTAGGCCCAGCACCAGTGATTCTTATCAGATCCTAAAAATGAACAACACCCAAACAAACGCATGGTAGTAATATGAGGCTTTTTATGGATGCCTGGACTATTTTACAAGGATTCCTTTTTGCGCACCTGTACTGAACTGCCTGATTGCTTTCAATTCAGTACCAATTTTCCTTACCACTCGTAATCTATGTTGCACATTGCACTGTTGTATGAGATAAACAAACTATGCATCTAACAGATGCTTGTACTGGATACTCTAATACTAGTATTTAGCGATCCACTTGCTGTCGAAATTGTCTTATGATTCTTACAGCCCTACTCAGGATTGGGCCCCAAACTGAATTCGATGCGGCTGTTCAATACAATTTGATTTTCATTTTATGGCAGAATTTAGTAATGGTTATGTATACTTGATCAGGGTAGTCCTATTTCCTGTGATCTTTCCTATCATTTGCTAGTGTGATGCTTCAAGATGACAAATTTTAAAACCCAAACTATTGTAAACAAGCTTTCTGCATCTTGAGAATTAATTGTTCATGATAGCCGAATAGTGTAGTTGATCATCACTATTGCTAAATGCTATTGCCTGCTATAATATAAGATGAGCACTCAACCATTGTACAACTATTTGCATATTTGTTTTTTATATTTTATAAATGATGATAGTTTGTATAAGATGTTCACATGTTTTTTTTTACTAAAATCTCTTATGCCCTTGACTTAGCTTAACCCAGAATAGCAGCATCCTTGATGCGTACTGACCTTCACCTCGTTCTTTCTGTCGCAGACTCGAAGGAGACCATATGCAAGGCACCTCCTCTTCGGCTGTGAGAGTGTCCAGGGCTCGTGGGTGCGGCTAATGCCTATGTCTGTGGCCGCACTTGACACTGCCCTCTCTTTAAGGGCACATATCATTTTTTATAACTCTGCTATCTTTTCCCAAGTCTTTATTATCTTGCCTAGCCTTATACTGATATGTATTGTTTGATGCTAATTACCCAAGCTAGTGCATGATGTTAGGGATAACCTGAGAGCACTTGCCTAAGTTTATAAGATATGACATGTGTCAGTCCAAGCCTGCTGCTCTTTCAATGCTTTTGCTGTCGTACTGTGTTTCTCTAGTTGTTCGAATGTTTCTGCTTCTTTTGGACCTGATGATAAGGACCTTTCTTTTCTCCCGTGGGTTAAAACAATGGGAGTTTGCATGGAAGGTTCTCTCGCTGTATGTGAACAACAGTATTATGTTACTTGGCAAATGTTTTTTCTATGACATGAGGGAAGAGCTACTATCATGTGCATGGAAGGTTTTCAAGTGAGCACTTGTTAGTTTGTTTAGTACTTATGTAGTATGGGAAATATGCATAGGTATGTCCATGTGATTTTTAAGCATGCTTACTGCCTACCTGATATAGAGTTCTATAACTGATGTTCTTTATTTGACAGTCTATAGCCTCTTATACTTGAAAACTTGAATAGTTACATTATGTGTGCTGCTATGTCTCTTATAGTTTCAGAGAAAATATTAATTTATCTGTCTTGTTCTATTAATCCTAAATATGAAACTCATGCATATGTTGCTTAACCTGACTGGCTTGAGTATTGTTCCGAACGAATTATACTACAGATTCCCTTCACTGTTTTTCTTCTAGTTATCTCATAGGATTACTCATGAGGCACATCTATTCTCTCCATTTTTTAGAACAAAAATGTGATTAATTCAGCATGCTTATGAGTATCATGCTTCTGAATATCTCCAAGCTGGATATTTCAACTAAACATGTTTCTGAATACCTCCCATATATATTTCCGTTAGTCTGCTTAGTGCATCATTAAGATTATAAGAATCATTTTCATTGAATCCTGGTTACATATTTGTGTGTACTCAAGTTGAAAATGGGACTTGGAATAATATGCAAGTTTCATCTTTTCTATTGCAGCGAGTGGGTCGGTTATGCACTAGCAGCATCCTTGCTACTAGCTGTGGGCGCGATGGTCCGGGCCAAGCAGAGAAAGATAGGTGAAATATGCTCAGAGGTGATCATCGACAAGTCCTCGGACAAGATGACGATGGAGAGTATAGTGGAGGCACAGCACATCATGAAGAAGGTGCACGAGTACGTCAAGACGACGAACATCGTGATCCTCAGGCTATGGTCCATTATTCTAGCCCGGTCACCAAAGGTATATATCATTGCACACTAGTCTTGATCATTGACCATCCTTTGTGTAATGTTGGGGTACCGTCCGTCACATATGGTTCTGGACTATAATGTTTTGTGTACTGTTCATTGTCCTGATCATTGTTTCAGTTAAATCCAGTCCAAATTCAGTCTAGGAGTACTCCAAATTTAGTCCAAACACAATCCAGATATTGTTTTGGTTTCCTTGTACTCCAAATTTACAGATTCAGTCCAATTTCACTTGTGCAGGAAATTCACCTGTGCGGCGGCGGCGGGGAAGGAGCAGCATCGGCAGCCCTGACAAAGGAAGCCATGTTGCCGTTTGGTTTGTTCCCAGCCTTGACTATGGTTGTCCAGCGAGTCCGGCATGTCGTCATTTTCTTGTAAAGCAGTATTGTATCACACTTGTAGAGCTTGTTACACATGTAGATCTTGTAAAGTACTGTATTACACATGGTCATATGTAATGGCAACGTGATCTGGTTGCTTTTATTTGAAGTATCATGTGTGCTTTTGTCTGCCAAGTTAAATACTAGTTGAAATATGAAGAATATGAGCCTAATAGATGGGACTCACTTACCAGACCCAAACCTGACAACTGGGACCCATCTGACTGGTGGACCCATTTAATAAAAAAAGGAAATTATAATTATTTAGACGAAAAGGCCAAGGCCAACAATAAAAAAGGCTGCAATGTTGGGCCAGGCCCATGAAGTCGACCAAAAATTGATAGAAAAAATATAGAAAGGCTGAATTAATGGGCTAGGCCCATGTAGAAAACTGAATTGGACCGGGCTGAATCTTGTGCCACATCAGCTTGCCTACGTGGCCTGGGGAGGTTGCTAGTGACCAAAACGCCATAGTGGACATATTTTGGTCGTAAACGTCTTCGACCATTCCAGAAGAAAGGTCGCTATAGTCAGTTTACAACCGCCAGCTTTTGACCTTCTGTTTTTGGTCACAAAAAGGTCGTAAATGGAAATTTGTGACCTTTCAGTGACCAATAGTGGTGGTCACAAGTTGACATATTTCTTGTAGTGGTTCCTCTGTGTCGTCACTTTTGGTCTCGATGGCTCCTTCGATCATCAACGATGATGCGGTCTAGGGGAGACTTTTCTCCCCGGACAGATCTTCGTCTTCGACGGCTTCGCACTGCGGGCCAATTCGTTTGGCCACCTGGAGCAGATCGAAAGCTACGCCCCTGGCCATCGGGTTGGGTTTGGAAGCTTAAACTACACAGCTGACATCCGCGGGGATTCGATCTTCGATGGATTCGAGCCACAGCTAAGTGCGCCGCACTGTTTCGAGAGCACGTCTAGCTCTGCCGCCGAACGGGGCCCTGGAGGCCGCACAAGCACCGGTTCCGACCCTTTATTCGGAGCCTATTGCGCCAACCGAGGATGAGCGGTTGGACGTCACGTCGGGGGCTACGATCTTAAAGGCGATCGAGCTGAACGTCAGCCCCGCGTTCTGAAGGAAATATGCCCTAGAGGCAATAATAAAGTTATTATTTATTTCCTTACATATCATGATAACTGTTTATTATTCATGCTAGAATTGTATTAACCGGAAACATAATACATGTGTGGATACATAGACAAATAGAGTGTCACTGGTATGCCTCTACTTGACTAGCTTGTTAATCAAAGATGGTTAAGTTTCCTAACCATAGACAAAGGAGTTGTCATTTGATTAACAAGGTCACATAATTAGTTGAATGATCTGATTGACATGACCCATTCCATTAGCTTAGCATCCGATCGTTTAGTATGTTGCTATTGCTTTCTCCATGACTTATACATGTTCCTATGACTATGAGATTATGCAACTCCTGTTTGCCGTAGGAACACTTTGTGTGCTACCAAACGTCACAACGTAACTGGGTGATTATAAAGGTGCTCTACAGGTGTCTCCGAAAGTATTTGTTGGGTTGGCGTATTTTGAGATTAGGATTTGTTACTCCGAATGTCGGAGAGGTATCTCAGGGCCTTCTCGGTAATGCACATCACATAAGCCTTGCAAGCAATGCAACTAATGAGTTAGTTGCGGGATGATGTATTACGGAACGAGTAAAGAGACTTGTCGGTAACGAGATTGAACTAGGTATTGGATACCGACGATCGAATCTCGGGCAAGTAACATAACGATGGACAAAGGGAATGGCGTATGTTGTTATGCGGTCTGACCGATAAAGATCTTCGTAGAATATGTAGGAACCAATATGGGCATCCAGGTCCCGCTATTGGTTATTGACCGGAGACGTGTCTCGGTCATTTCTACATTGTTCTCGAACCGTAGGGTCCGCACGCTTAAGGTTACGATGACAGTTATTATGAGTTTATGCATTTTGATGTACCGAAGGAGTTCGGAGTCCCGGATGTGATCACGGACATGACGAGGAGTCTCCGAATGGTCGAGACGTAAAGATTGATATATTGGACGGCTGTGTTCGGACATCGGAATGGTTCCGAGTGGTTTCGGATATTACCGGAGTGCCGGAGGGGTTACCGGAACCCCCCGGGGAAGTAATGGGCCTATTGGGCCACGAGGGGAGAGAGAGGGCTGCGCCAAGAGGTGGCGCGCCCCCCCATGAGGAGTCCGAATTGGAGAAGGAGGGGGGGGGGCGGCCCCCCTTTCCCTCTCCCTCTCCCTCTCCTTCCTTCCCCCCTTCCCCCTCCTAGTTGGACTAGGAAAGGGGAGTCCTACTCCCACTAGGAAGAGGACTCCCCCTCCCTTGGCACGCCTCTAGGGCCGGCAGTACCTCCCCCCTTGCTCATTTATATACGGGGGCAGGGGGCACCCCAAGACACACAAGTTGATCCTTGAGATCGTTCCTTAGCCGTGTGCGGTGCCCCCCTCCACCATGTTCCACCTCGGTCATATCGGTGCGGTGCTTAGGCGAAGCCCTGCGTCGGTAGTACATCCAGATCGTCACCACGCCGTCGTGCTGACGAAACTCTTCCCCGAGAGCTTTGCTGGAGCGGAGCCCGGAGAACGTCATCGTGCTGTACGTGTGTCAAGAACTCGGAGGCGCCATAGTAACGGCGCTGGGATCGGTCGGATCGCAAGGAGGACGTACGACTACTTCCTCTACGTTGTTTCAACGCTTCCGCTTCGGTCTACGAGGGTACGTAGACAATACTCTCCCCTCTCGTTGCTTTGCATCACCATGATCTTGCGTGTGCGTAGGAATGTTTTGAAATTACTACGTTACCCAACAGTGGCATCCGAGCCAGGTTTTTATGGTTTGATGTTTTGCACGAGTAGAACACAAGTGAGTTGTGGACGATACAAGTCATACTGCCTACCAGCATGTCATACTTTGGTTCGGCGGTATTGTTGGATGAAGCGGCCCGGACCGACATTACGCGTACGCTTACGCGAGACTGGTTCTACCGCCGTGCTTTGCACACAGGTGGCTGGCGGGTGTCAGTTTCTCCAACTTTAGTTGAACCGAGTATGGCTCCGCCCGGTCCTTGAGAAGGTTAAAACTGAGTCTATTTGACGAAGTATCGTTGTGGTTTTGATGCGTAGGTGAGATTGGTTCTTGCTTCAGCCCGTAGCAGCCACGTAAAATTTGCAACAAACAAAGTAGAGGACGTCTAACTTGTTTTTGCAGGGCATGTTGTAATGTGATATGGTCAAGACATGATGCTATATTTTTATTGTATGAGATGATCATGTTTTGTAACCGAGTTATCGGCAACCGTCAGGAGCCATATGGTTGTCGCTTTATTGTATGCAATGCAATCGCCCTGTAGTGCTTTACTTTATCACTAAGCGGTAGCGATAGTCGTAGAAGCATAAGATTGGTGAGACGACAACGATGCTACGATGGAGATCAAGGTGTCGCGCCGGTGACGATGGTGATCATGATGGTGCTGCAGAGATGGAGATCACGAAGCACGAGATGATGATGACCATATCATATCACTTATATTGATTTGCATGTGATGTTTATCTTTTATGCATCTTATCTTGCTTTGATTGACGGTAGCATTATAAGATGATCTCTCACTAAATTATCAAGAAGTGTTCTCCCCGAGTATGCACCGTTGCCAAAGTTCATCGTGTCCAGACACCACGTGATGATCGGGTGTGATAAGCTCTACGTCCATCTACAACGGGTGCAAGCCAGTTTTGCACACGCGGAATACTCGGGTTATACTTGACGAGCCTAGCATATGCAGATATGGCCTCAGAACACGGAGACCGAAAGGTCGAGCGTGAATCATATAGTAGATATGATCAACATGATGATGTTCACCATTGAGAACTAATCCATTTCACGTGATGATCGGTTATGGTTTAGTTTGATTTGGATCACGTGATCACTTAGAAGATTAGAGGGATGTCTATCTAAGTGGGAGTTCTTAAGTAATATGATTAATTGAACTTAAATTTATCATGAACTTAGTCCCTGATAGTATCTTGCTTGTTTATGTTAATTGTAGATAGATGGCTCGTGCTGTTGTTCCGTTGAAATTTAATGCGTTCCTTGAGAAAGCAAAGTTGAAAGATGATGGTAGAAATTACACGGACTAGGTCCGTAACTTGAGGATTATCATCATTGCTGCATAGAAGAGTTACGTCCTGGATGCACCGCTAGGTGCCAGGCCTGCTGCTGGAGCAACACCAGATGTTATGAACGTCTGGCAGAGCAAAGCTGATGACTACTCGATAGTTCAGTGTGCCATGCTTTACGGCTTAGAACCGGTACTTCAACGACGGTTTGAGAACTATGGAGCATATGAGATGTTCCAGGAGTTGAAGTTGATATTCCAACAGAATGCCCGGATTGAGAGATATGAAGTCTCCAATAAGTTCTATAGCTGCAAGATGGAAGAGAATGGGTCTGTCAGTGAGCACATACTCAGAATGTCTGGGTATTACAATCACTTGTGTCAACTGGGAGTTAATCTTCCAGATGATTGTGTCATTGACAGAATTCTTCAATCACTGCCACCAAGCTACAAAGGCTTTGTGATGAACTATAATATGCAAGGGATAGATAAGACTATGCCCGAGCTCTTCGCAATGCTAAAGGCTGCGGAGGTAGAAATCAAGAAGGAGCATCAAGTGTTGATGGTCAATAAGACCACTAGTTTCAAGAAGAAGGCCAAAGGGAAGAAGAAGGGGAACTTCAAGAAGAACAGCAAACAAGTTGCTGCTCAAGAGAAGAAACCCAAGTCTGGACCTAAGCCTGAAACTGAGTGCCTCTACTGCAAGCAGACTGGTCACTGGAAGCGGAACTGCCCCAAGTATCTGGCGGACAAGAAGGATGGCAAGGTGAACAAAGGTATATGTGATATACATGTTATTGATGTGTACCTTACTAGAGCTCACAGTAGCACCTGGGTATTTGATACTGGTTCTGTTGCTAATATTTGCAACTCGAAACAGGGACTACGGATTAAGCGAACACTGGCAAAGGACGAGGTGACGATTCGCGTGGGAAACGGTTCCAAAGTCGATGTGATTGCGGTCGGCACGCTACCTCTACATCTACCTTCGGGATTAGTATTAGACCTAAATAATTGTTATTTGGTGCCAGCGTTGAGCATGAACATTATATCTGGATCTTGTTTGATGCGAGACGGTTATTCATTTAAATCAGAGAATAATGGTTGTTCTATTTATATGAGTAATATCTTTTATGGTCATGAACCCTTGAAGAGTGGTCTATTTTTGATGAATCTCGATAGTAGTGATACACATATTCATAATGTTGAAGCCAAAAGATGCAGAGTTGATAATGATAGTGCAACTTATTTGTGGCACTGCCGTTTAGGTCATATCGGTATAAAGCGCATGAAGAAACTCCATACTGATGGACTTTTGGAGTCACTTGATTATGAATCACTTGGCACTTGCGAACCGTACCTCATGGGTAAGATGACTAAAACACCGTTCTCCGGTACTATGGAGAGAGCAACAGATTTGTTGGAAATCATACATACAGATGTATGTGGTCCGATGAATGTTGAGGCTCGTGGCGGATATCGTTATTTTCTCACCTTCACAGATGATTTAAGCAGATATGGGTATATCTACTTAATGAAACACAAGTCTGAAACATTTGAAAAGTTCAAAGAATTTCAGAGTGAAGTTGAAAATCATCGTAACAAGAAAATAAAGTTTCTACGATTTGATCGTGGAGGAGAATATTTGAGTTACGAGTTTGGTCTACATTTGAAACAATGCGGAATAGTTTCGCAACTCACGCCACCTGGAACACCACAGCGCAATAGTGTGTCCGAACGTCGTAATCGCACTTTACTAGATATGGTGCGATCTATGATGTCTCTTACAGATTTACCGCTATCTTTTTGGGGTTATGCTCTAGAGACGGCCGCATTCACGTTGAATAGGACACCGTCAAAATCCGTTGAGACGACACCTTATGAACTGTGGTTTAGCAAGAAACCAAAGTTGTCGTTTCTTAAAGTTTGGGGCTGCGATGCTTATGTGAAAAAGCTTCAACCTGATAAGCTAGAACCCAAATCGGAGAAATGTGTCTTCATAGGATACCCAAAGGAAACAGTTGGGTACACCTTCTATCACAGATCCGAAGTCAAGACATTTGTTGCTAAAAATGGATCCTTTCTAGAGAAGGAGTTTCTCTCGAAAGAAGTGAGTGGGAGGAAAGTAGAACTTGATGAGATAACTGTACCTGCTCCCTTATTGGAAAGTAGTTCATCACAGGAACCGGTTTCTGTGACGTCTACACCAATCAGAGAAGAAGTTAATGATGATGATCATGAAACTTCAGATCAAGTTACTACAGAACCTCGTAGATCAACCAGAGTGAGATCCGCACCAGAGTGGTACGACAATCCTATTCTGGAAATCATGCTACTAGATCATGACGAACCTACGAACTATGAAGAAGCGATGGTGAGCTCAGATTCCGCAAAATGGCTGGAAGCCATGAAATCTGAGATGGGATCCATGTATGAAAACAAAGTGTGGACGTTGGTTGACTTGCCCGAGGGTCGGCAAGCAATAGAGAACAATTGGATCTATAAGAATAAGACTGACGCCGACGGTAATGTTACTGTCTACAAAGCTCGGCTTGTCGCAAAGGGGTTTCGACAAGTTCAAGGGATTGACTACGATGAGACCTTCTCACCCGTAGTGATGCTTAAGTCTGTCCGAATCATGTTAGCAATTGCCGCATTTTATGATTATGAAATTTGGCAAATGGATGTAAAGACTGCGTTCCTGAATGGGTTTCTGGAAGAAGAGTTGTATATGATGCAACCAGAAGGTTTTATCAATCCAAACGGAGCTAACAAAGTATGAAAGCTCCAGCGATCCATTTATGGACTGGTGCAAGCATCTCGGAGTTGGAATAAATGCTTTGATAGTGTGATCAAAGCATTTGGGTTTGTACAGACTTTTGGAGAAGCCTGTATTTACAAGAAAGTGAGTGGGAGCTCTGTAGCATTTCTGATATTATATGTAGATGACATATTACTGATTGGAAATGATATAGAATTTCTGGATAGCATAAAAGCATACTTGAATAAGAGTTTTTCAATGAAAGACCTCGGTGAAGCTGCTTACATATTGGGCATTAAGATCTATAGAGATAGATCAAGACGCTTAATTGGACTTTCACAAAGCACATACCTTGACAAGATTTTGAATACGTTCAAAATGGATCAAGCGAAGAAAGGGTTCTTGCCTGTATTGCAAGGTGTGAAGTTGAGTAAGACTCAATGCCCGACCAATGCAGAAGATAGAGAGAAGATGAAAGATGTTCCCTATGCTTCAGCCATAGGCTCTATCATGTATGGAATGCTGTGTACCAGACCTGATGTGTGCCTTGCTATAAGTTTAGCAGGGAGGTACCAAAGTAATCCAGGAGTGGATCACTGGACAGCGGTTAAGAATATCCTGAAGTACCTGAAAAGGACTAAGGAAATGTTTCTCGTGTATGGAGGTGACAAAGAACTCATCGTAAACGGTTACGTTGATGCAAGCTTTGACACTGATCCGGACGATTCGAAATCGCAAACCGGATACGTATCTACATTAAACGGTGGAGCTGTCAGTTGGTGCAGTTCTAAACAAAGCGTCGTGGCGGGATCTACATGTGAAGCGGAGTACATAGCTGCTTCGGAAGCAGCAAATGAAGGAGTCTGGATGAAGGAGTTCATATCCGATCTAGGTGTCATACCTAGTGCATCGGGTCCAATGAAAATCTTTTGTGACAATACTGGAGCAATTGCCTTGGCGAAGGAATCCAGATTTCACAAGAGAACAAAGCACATCAAGAGACGCTTCAATTCCATCCGGGACTTGGTCCAGGTGGGAGACTTAGAGATTTGCAAGATACATACGGATCTGAATGTAGCAGACCCGTTGACTAAGCCTCTTCCACGGGCAAAACATGATCAGCACCAAGACTCCATGGGTGTTAGAATCATTACTGTGTAATCTAGATTATTGACTCTAGTGCAAGTGGGAGACTGAAGGAAATATGCCCTAGAGGCAATAGTAAAGTTATTATTTATTTCCTTACATATCATGATAAATGTTTATTATTCATGCTAGAATTGTATTAACCGGAAACATAATACATGTGTGGATACATAGACAAACAGAGTGTCACTAGTATGCCTCTACTTGACTAGCTTGTTAATCAAAGATGGTTAAGTTTCCTAACCATAGACAAAGGAGTTGTCATTTGATTAACAAGGTCACATCATTAGTTGAATGATATGATTGACATGACCCATTCCATTAGCTTAGCATCCGATCGTTTAGTATGTTGCTATTGCTTTCTCCATGACTTATACATGTTCCTATGACTATGAAATTATGCAACTCCCGTTTATCGTAGGAACACTTTGTGTGCTACCAAACGTCACAACGTAACTGGGTGATTATAAAGGTGCTCTACAGGTGTCTCCGAAAGTATTTGTTGGGTTGGCGTATTTCGAGATTAGGATTTGTCACTCCGAATGTCGGAGAGGTATCTCAGGGCCTTCTCGGTAATGCACATCACATAAGCCTTGCAAGCAATGCATCTAATGAGTTAGTTGCGGGATGATGTATTACGGAACGAGTAAAGAGACTTGCCGGTAACGAGATTGAACTAGGTATTGGATACCGACGATCGAATCTCGGGCAAGTAACATACCGATGGACAAAGGGAACGACGTATGTTGTTATGCGGTCTGACCGATAAAGATCTTCGTAGAATATGTAGGAACCAATATGGGCATCCAGGTCCCGCTATTGGTTATTGACCAGAGACGTGTCTCGGTCATGTCTACATTGTTCTCGAACCGTAGGGTCCGCACGCTTGAGGTTATGATGATAGTTATTATGAGTTTATGCATTTTGATGTAACGAAGGAGTTCGGAGTCCCGGATGTGATCACGGACATGACGAGGAGTCTCGGAATGGTCAAGACGTAAAGATTGATATATTGGACGGCTGTGTTCGGACATCGGAATGGTTCCGAGTGGTTTCGGATATTACCGGAGTGCCGGAGGGGTTACCGGAACCCCCCCGGGAAGTAATGGGCCTATTGGGCCACGAGGGGAGAGAGAGGGCTGCGCCAAGAGGTGGCGCCCCCCCCATGAAGAGTCTGAATTGGACAAGGAGGGGGGGCGCGGCCCCCCTTTCCCTCTCCCTCTCCCTCTCCTTCCTTCCCCCCTTCCCCCTCCTAGTTGGACTAGGAAAGGGGAGTCCTACTCCCACTAGGAGGAGGACTCCCCCTCCCTTGGCGTGCCTCTAGGGCCGGCCGGCCCTCCCCCCTTGCTCCTTTATATACGGGGGCAGGGGGGCACCCCAAGACACACAAGTTGATCCTTGAGATCGTTCCTTAGCCGTGTGCGGTGCCCCCCTCCACCATATTCCACCTCGGTCATATCGTTGCGGTGCTTAGGCGAAGCCCTGCGTCGGTAGTACATCAAGATCGTCACCACGCCGTCGTGCTGACGAAACTCTTCCCCGAGAGCTTTGCAGGATCGGAGCCCGGAGAACGTCATCGTGCTGTACGTGTGTCAAGAACTCGGAGGCGCCGTAGTAACGGCGCTGGGATCGGTCGGATCGCGAGGAGGACGTACGACTACTTCCTCTACGTTGTGTCAACGCTTCCGCTTCGGTCTACGAGGGTACATAGACAATACTCTCCCCTCTCGTTGCTTTGCATCACCATGATCTTGCGTGTGCGTAGGAATTTTTTTGAAATTACTACGTTACCCAACACGTTCCGCACGACCCGTGACTCCGAGGAGCCGGATTCCTCTCCGAACTCCGAACCCCCCGCGCCCCTGCCGATCGAATCCGATTGGGCGCCGATAATGGAGTTCACTGCCGCGGCCATCTTTCAGCACTCGCCTTTCGGCGACATCCTGAATTCTCTAAAGTCTCTCTCTTTATCAGAAGAGCCCTGGCCGGACTACGGCCAACAAGGATGGGATACAGACGATGAAGAAATTCAAAGCCCACCCACCACCCACTTGGTAGCCACTGTCGACAATTTAAACGACGTGCTCAATTTCGACTCCACAGACATCGACAGCATGGATGACGATGCAGGAGATACAGATGAGCCAACGCCCATAGGGCATTGGATAGCCACCCCATCTCACGATGTGTACATGGTAGATACCCCTAAAGGAAACGACAACGAGGAAAAAGGGGATGGAACAGGGGACCGATCCCTCAAAAAGCAATCAAAGCGTCGGCGTAAACGCCAACCCAAGCCCCGCCTCGATAAAGACCCAGCCATAGAGCAGGATGAGCCGGCAGACGACGAGCAGGCCTTAGAGCAACCGTCCGAACAGGGCAACACGGATAGAGAAACCGAACATCCCTCCCCCGGCGAAAATGGCACTCCGGACGACCTTACGCCGGATAATGCCACGAAGCAGAAGTATCTCCACAAGAGGCTCGTTGCAACAGCACGCAGCCTGAAAAAGTAGAAGCGGAAGCTAAAAACGGCGGAAGATGCACTCAGGATCAGATGGAGCAAAGTAATCAATGCCGCAGATAAATACGGCGACAGTCGCCGCACTAAAAGCTATCCGAAGAGAAAGCTACTGCCTGAATTCGATGAAGAGGCTCTAGAGCCCTCGCATTCAAAAAAAATAAGAAAGCCACACGGTCGGATAGACGACCCCATGGCCAGCATAAAGCGGCAAGCGGCGCCGCACTTAAGTCGGCATGCGACCCACTTAAGGATTCGCATCATGGCCCAGTCAGGTCCATTTACGGGCCAAGAAAGCAAGCTCTTGTAAGCAATGCAATAAAGCCACCATCAGAATCCGGCACACCCAAATACAGGGGCACCGCACACCCCCTATGTTTCACCAATGAGTTCATGGACTATGAATTTCCAGAGGGATTCAAACCCGTAAACATAGAGGCATATGATGGAACAACAGACCCTAGAGTCTGGATTGAGGATTATATCCTCCACATACATATGGCTAGAGGAGATGATCTCCACGCCATAAAATACTTACCCCTTAAGCTTAAAGGGCCAGCCCGGCATTGGCTTAAAAGCCTTCGGGAAAACACAATCGGAAGTTGGGAAGAGCTCGAGGGCGCTTTCCGAGCAAATTTTCAAGGAACCTATGTCCGCCGTCCGGATGCACACGATCTTAGTCACATAACTCAATAGCCCGGAGAATCAGCTCGGCAATTCTGGAATAGATTCCTCACTAAAAAGAATCAGATAGTCGAGTGTCCGGACGCCGAAGCCTTAGCAGCTTTCAGGCATAACGTCCGAGACGAATGGCTCGCCAGACACCTCGGCCAAGAACAGCCAAGAACAATGGCCGCACTGACAAGCCTAATGACCTGCTTTTGTGCAGGAGAGGACAGCTGGTTGGCAAGATGCAGCACCAGCGACCCAAGTACATCCGAAAGTAGGGATGGAAACGGAAAACCGCGACGCAACAAGGACCGTCGCCGGACTAAGGAAAAAAGTCCGAAGAGCATGACAGTCAACGCCGGATTCAAAAGCTCACGACAGAATCGGACAAAGCCGCCCCTCCGGGATAACAGGTATGATCCATCCAACTTAAACAAAATCCTGGACAGGATATGTCAAATACACAGTACTCCCGGGAAGCCTGCTAACCATACCCACAGAGATTGTTGGGTTTTCAAACAATCTGGCAGACTCAACGCCGAACACACGGGGCTCGACACACCAAGCGAAGACGAGGACGAACCCCAAAAGCAGAGCACCAGCAAACAAAAGAACTTCCCACAAGAAGTAAAAACTGTAAACTTACTTCACATAACAAACCGTGCGGCGCCCATAAAAGTACGCACCACACGACCTATCCCAAAGGGGTCCCGCCACTGGTTGTCAAAACCAATCATCTTCGATCAGCTGGATTATTCTAGAAGTATCAGGAACGCAGGCTGGACTGCCTTGGTACTTGATCCAATAATTGGCAGACTCCATTTTTCAAATGTCCTTATGGACGGCGGCAGTGGACTAAACCTGATATATCAGGACACAATCCGTCATATGGGGATAGACCCAGCAAGAATCCGCCGCAGCAAAACCACCTTTCAAGGGGTAACACCTGGTCCGGACACCCATTGCATGGGTTTCCTCCAGCTCGAAGTTATATTCGGCTCTACCAATAACTTCCGCCGCGAAAAGCTGACTTTTCACATCGTCCCATTCGCAAGTCACTACCAAGCACTACTGGGACGCGAAGCTTTCGCCCGCTTTAACGCAATACCGCATTATGCATCCCTAACGCTCAAGATGCCCGGTCCACGAGGCATCATCTCTTTGAAGGGGGAGCATTGAAGTGCGCCTCCCCCAAGTGGAGGACTGTGCGGCCGCTTTGACAGCCCTGCAGTAAACTGGCTTCACCGGCCAAAAACTTCGGAATAGGTCATTAAAGACCACGAACGCGGATAGACGAGTTCGGTTCAAAATTATCATTGATGCAGGCTTAGTGGCCATATACCCCCGCACTAGGGGCTCCGTACATATACAATAAGAGACAATAAAGCTCAATTTTATATATTTTACTTTACACTTTGTTTATTTTAAACTTTTGTTCGGCACGACCCATTTTCAACTCAGTTCCTCTCTTTTACAGATGAACATCGTGCGGCGCCCGTCCAGGATACGGTACAACGGAGACACAGGCGCAGACGTGCAGTAGGGACCCGTCCTAAGGATTCTTTTTAGATTAAGACACTGCGAAAACCTTTTTTACTGTCTCTTGTTGCTACATATCCCCTGGTTTCCTCTGATATAACCAAGGAGGAGGCTGGCGTCTTGGCATGGGGCCACGTCAGAATTTTTGCGCGTACCTAGACACTAGGGGCTTTTTAATAAAGAGTGTTGTTTTGCCCGCACTCATAAAGACCGAACACCTTAGGGAGTGTTCGGCGTCGCAAGTTTTGGCATTATATGCATCAGCTCCGAATCATGTCTTTGGTCAAATGTTGGGTTGCCCGGCTCCTGAGTTCGGCTACCTTACGTTCCGCTCTATCGGCTAAGGTAGCACTAGGAGAACTACTGCGCTTGTGCCCCAGTTCGGCCGGGCGAGCACCTCAGTAGAGAAAGCCAAAAACTGACTGTCATGATTGAGGGAGTCCTAGATTAGGGGATGTTCGGATAGCCGGACTATACCTTCAGTCGGACTCCAGGACTATGAAGACACAAGATTGAAGACTTCGTCCCGTGTCCGGAACGATCTTTTCTTGGCGTGGAAGGCAAGCTAGGCGTGCGGATATTCAAGATCTCCTACCATTGTAACCGACTCTGTGTAACCCTAACCCTATCCGGTGTCTATATAAACCGAAGGGTTGTAGTCCATAGGACAACCATCATCATACACAATCATACCATAGGCTAGCTTCTAGGGTTTAGCCTCCTTGATCTCGTGGTAGATCTACTCTTGTACTACCCATATCATCAATATTAATCTAGCAGGAGTAGGGTTTTACCTCCATCGAGAGGGCCCGAACCTGGATAAATAAAGTGTCCCTTGTCTCCTGTTACCATCCGACCTTGACGCACAGTTCGGGACCCCCTACCCGAGATCCGCCGGTTTTGACACCGACATTGGTGCTTTCATTGAGAGTTCCTCTGTGTCGTCGCTTTTAGGCCCGATGGCTCCTTTGATCATCAACAACGATGAGGTCCAGGGTGAGACTTTCCTCCCCGGAAAAATCTTCGTCTTCGGCGACTTTGCTCTGCGGGTCTGGAGCAGATCGAAAGCTATGCCCCTGGCCATCAAGTCAGGTTTGGAAGCTTAGACTACACGGCAGATATCCGCGGAGACTTGATCTTCGACGGGTTCGAGCCACAACCAAGCACGCCGCACTACCTCGAGGGGCATGATATAGCTCTACCTCCGAATAGTGCCCTGGAGGCCGCACACGCACCGGCCCCGATCCTCGACCCGGAGCCCGCTGTGGTCTTTGAGGATGAACGGTTGGACGTCACCTCGGGGGCTGCGATCTTGAAGGCGATCGAGCCGAACGCCAGCCCCATACTCCGCACGGCCCATGACTCCAAGGAGTCGGATTCTTCTCCAAACTCCGGGCCTCCCGTGCCCCTGCCGATCGAATCCGATTGGGCGCCTATAATGGAGTTCACCGCCGCGGACATCTTTCAGCACTCACCTTTGGGTGATATCCTGAATTATCTCAAGTCTCTCTCTCTATCAGGAGAGCCCAGGCCGGACTACGGTCTGTGAGGTTGGGATTCGGACGACGAAGAAATACAAAGCCCACCCACCACCCACTTAATAGCCACTGTCGATGATTTAACCGACATACTTGACTTCGGCTCCGAAGACTTCGAAGGTATGGACGACGAAGGAGGAGACGAACAAGAACCAGCACCTGTAGGGCGCTGGACCACCACCTCGTCATATGACATGTATATGGTGGATGCTCCAAAGGATGGAGATGGCGATGGAACAGCAGAAGATGGCACCTCGAAAAAACAGCCAAAACGCCGGCTTCAACGGTGCCGCTCTAAATCCCGCCACAGCAGAAACGGTGATTCCGGCACGGGAGATAATACCACCCCGGATAGCGCTGAAGAACACCAAATCCAGCAATATTCAGCGCAGGAAGATGGAGAAGCCAGCCCTCATGAGAGAGCGGCAGAGCGAGAGGTTGAGGATGATAACTACATGCCTCCCTCCGAAGACGATGCAAGCCTCGACGACGACGAATTCGTCGTACCATCAGACCCCGCCGAACAAGAGCGTTTTAAACGCAGGCTTCTAGCCACGGCGAATAGCCTAAAGAAAAAAGCAGCAACAACTTAGAGCTGATCAAGATTTTCTAGCTGACAGATGGACTGAAGTCCTTGCGGCCGAAGAGTATGAACTCGAGCGCCCCTCCAAAAATTATCCTAAGCGCATGCCGCTACCCCAATCAGAGGGGGAAACACCTACATTACCAATGCATGACATGGCAGACCGGCCACCTCGCGGCCGCAACAGAGAGGCCTGTCGAACCTCTAAACAAGCCATGCCCCGGTGCCGCTCAACTAATGCACGGGAAAATGAGCCAGACCTGCGAGACGTACTGGAGGATAAACCAAGGCAAACAAGATCGATCTATGGATCGCGCAGACGCCCGACGACACGTGATGATCTTCACTCCGGACACAATAAATCCGGCCGGGACGAACACAACAGGCATAGCTCTTCCGAGTTGCGTCGTGACATAGCCCAGTACAGGGGCGCCGCACACCCACTATGCTTCACAGATGAAGTAATGGATCATAAAATCCCAGAGGGTTTCAAACCCGTCAACATCGAGTCGTACGATGGTATGACAGATCCGGCAGTATGGATTGAGGATTATCTCCTTCACATCCACATGGCATGTGGTGACGATCTACACGCCATCAAATATCTCCCCCTTAAGCTCAAGGGACCAGCCCGGCACTGGCTTAACAGCCTACTAGCGGACTCAACCGGTTCTTGGGAAGACCTAGAAGCCGCATTCCTCGACAACTTCCAGGGTACCTATGTGCGGCCACCGGACGCCGACGACCTAAGCCACATAATTCAGCAGCCAGAAGAATCGGCCAGGCAATTATGGACACGGTTCCTAACAAAGAAAAATCAGATAGTCAATTGTCTGGACGCAGAGGCCCTAGCAGCCTTCAAACATAACATCCGCGACGAGTGGCTTGCCCGGCACCTGGGACAGGAAAAGCCGAAATCTATGGTAGCCCTCACGACACTCATGACCCGCTTTTGCGCGGGCGAAGATAGCTGGCTAGCTCGCAGCAACAACTTATCGAAGAACCCTGGTAATTCGGATACCAAGGACAAAAGTGGCAGGACACATCGAAATAAGCAAAAGCGCCGCGTTAGCACAGACAACAATGAGGATACAGCAGTAAATGCCGGATTCAGAGGCTATAAATCCGGTCAGCGGAAAAAGCCATTTAAAAAGAATACCCAGGGCCCATCCAGTTTGGACCGGATACTCGACCGCTCGTGCCAGATTCATGCCACCCCCGAAAGGCCAGCCAATCACACCAACAAGGATTGTTGGGTGTTCAAGCAGGCAGGAAAGTTAAGAGCTGAACACAAAGACATGGGGCTGCATAGCGACGACGAGGAGGAGCCCAGGCCGCCGAACAACAATGGACAGAAGGGGTTTCCCCCACAAGTGCGGACGGTGAACATGATATACGCGACCCACATTCCCAAGAGGGAGCGGAAGCGTGCGCTATGAGACGTATACGCGATGGAGCCAGTCGCCCCAAAGTTCAAGCCATGGTCCTCCTGCCCGATCACTTTTGATCGAAGGGACCACCCCACTAGCATCCGTCATGGCGGTTTTGCCGCATTGGTTCTTGACCCAATCATTGAGGGATTTCATCTCACAAGAGTCCTCATGGACGGCGGCAGTAGCCTGAACCTGCTTTATCAGGATAAAGTGCGGAAAATGGGCATAGATCCATCAAGGCTCAAGCCCACAAGGACGACCTTTAAAGGCGTCATACCAGGTGTAGAGGCCAATTGCACAGGCTCGGTAACACTTGATGTGGTCTTCGGATCTCCGGATAACTTCCAAAGCGAAGAGTTAATCTTCGATATAGTCCCGTTCCGCAGTGGCTATCACGCCCTGCTCGGACGAACCGCATTCGCTAAATTCAATGCGGTGCCACACTACGCATATCTCAAGCTCAAGATGCCAGGCCCTCGAGGAGTAATTACGGTCAACGGAAACACAGAACGCTCCATCTGTATGGAGGAGCACACGGCGGCCCTCGCAGCGGAAGTACAAAGCAGCCTTTCAAGGCAACTCTCTAGTCCGGCCGTTAAAAAGCCGGACAATGCAAAGCGCGCCCAGAGTAACCTGCAACAAGACCGCCTGGCACGTTCGGAGCAAGCGTAGCAATACGGCCCCGACCCCAGCCATCGCAACATAGCGGAGCTAGTACCTCGAGTACACAATTACGCCCTCGAAGTTCCATGGGCACAGGGGGAGGGGCACATTAACGGCATGCTTACAATACGGCGTCAAACGTACTAGGGGCTGTCGGATTTTTTTTACTTTCAGGACTCCACACTCTGTATAATCTGTTTGGCTTTGCTGCCGCACAGACGATGCAAGACCCAGGAAAGCAGACAAAGCTACGCCGCATTACGGAACTCTCAGGTGGTCTCTATTTCGAGCGATATATCTGTTTCTAAATTCCGCGGCCTACGCCTGTCAGGACATGTTAAATAGTCTAATATCTTTTTTGCTTATCGCACTACTTGTATCGTTCGGCTTTGATAAATAGCCTCTCTATAAACAATGCATAGCTTTTCGCCTATTTTTTAGCGTTGTCCTCTTTTAATATATATGTTCATTAAAAAAACATGATCGCAACCGCACACCATGGTACGGCAAAACACGCCAGGCGATTCATTACCCTTCTATCTGGTGTGAGAAGTCCGTACACTTTCACAAGTGCGGCACCCCGAACTTATAGCACTATATGCATCGGCTCCGAATCATGATTTTGGTCGCATGTTGGGTTTGCCCGGCTCCTATGTTTTGGTGCCTTACGTTCCGCTATATCGGCTAAGGTAGCACTAGGAGAACCACTGCGATTGTGCCCCAGTTCAGCTGGGTTAAGCACCTCCGTGGAGAAAGCTAAAACAAACTGTCATGATAAGGCGTGAGACCGGTGGCTGTTTGAGAGGTTTTTCGAGTCCTTAAAGACTTATGCCGCTTCGAGCGAGGTGCTGGCTATGTCCGGCCAAAGGCGTGGATAGCGCCCCAAATTCGGCCTTCCGAACTAGGGGCTTCGCCGAAATTTAAAATTATAACATTCTATGGCTAAGTGAGAGTGTTCAAGCATTATAGTCCGATTGCCTGGTTCGTTGTGCTGAGCGCCTCCCTCGAAGGACCCAACTATGGGAAAAAGAGCCCTCAGGTTTATCCTGAACACCCCAGCACTAGTGGCATGGGGGCAGAAGCCGACCACTGGTCATCTCTCAATTTTTGATAAACGGCCGCATAGAAAATACTATTTTAAATTCAATAAGCATTGCTTAGCGCATATGAACAAGTTTTCAGCGCACAGGATACAAACGAGCGAGTTCATTCAAATACTACATCTTTAGTACATTCATCCGCGACAAGGCGGGCTCCGGCAAGAACTTCCTTGTAGTAGTTCTCGGGCTTGCGATGCTCCTTCCCCGGCGGCGGCCCGTCCTTCACCAGCTTCTCTCCGTCCAGCTTACCCCAGTGTACCCTTACACGGGCAAGGGCCCTCCGGGCACCTTCAATGCAGGCGGAGCGCTTGATGACCTCAAGCCGTGGACAGGCCTCCACCAGCCGCCGCACTAGCCCGAAATAGCTCCCAGGCAGGGCCTCTCCAGGCCACAGCCGAACTAGTAAGCCCTTCATGGCCTGTTCGGCCGCCTTGTGGAGCTCGACCAGTTGTTTCAGCTGATCGCTCAAAGGCACAGGGTGTCCGGCCTCAGAATACTGAGACCAGAACACACTCTCCGTCGAGCTGCCCTCTTTAGCTCGGTAGAACGCGGCGGCGTCGGATACGCTGCAGGGAAGATCGGTGAATGCCCCTGGAGAACTCCGGATTCGGGTAAGTAACAGGTAGTTTACTTTTATATTCCTACTTTGCATTAAGAATGCCTTACCCGTTGCTATCTTTATCACCTCCTCCAACTCTTGGAGGGCCTTTTGGGCTTCGGCCTTGGCACTCTTGTCGGTCTCAAGGGCCGACGCGAGCTCGGATGCTTGCGCTTTTGACTCAAGCTCCAAACTCTCATGTTTTTTCATGAGAGCTTGCAGCTCTTGCTACACCTCGCCGGCCTGAACCCCAAGCCTTTCTTGCTCGGCGCGCTCCTTGGCCGTTTTCTTTCCGGCCTCAGCCAGCGCCTGCTTCAGGGTTGCCACCTCGGTTGTGGCCCCTACAATAAGTAGTACAATCCTGTTATTTCTTTCTGCAATCAAGCCTCTCTATAGGCACCTTTTTTTAAGGGTATTTCTTACCTTCTTTCTCCTCGAGCTGCCGTTTGGCAAGGCCGATCTCTTGCTCGGTCCGCCCGAGGTCCTTTTTAAGGACATCCACCTGCGCAGTCAGTGCGGCGGTGGATAGCAGCGAAGCCTGCATACGCATATTTGACTTTTTGTTGTTAGACTCCTGCGAAAATTTCTAGATCCTCTATTCGGCTTTTCTTTCCGAACATCGAACAGAGCATCAGGGGCTACTGTCTATGCGGTAAATACTTTGACATATTTTACTTACCTCGAAGCCTGTTAGAAGGCTCGCGCAAGCTTCAGTCAGTCCACTCTTGGTGGACTGAACCCTTTGGATCACCGCACTCATAATAGTACGGTGCTCCTCGTCGATGGCGGCGCCCTCAAACACCTCTAGCAGATTGTCCGGCGCCTCTGGTTGGACGGAGGTCACCGGCTCAGACGGCTTACTCCTCTCGGAAGGAGTTCGCCCACCGCGGACCAGGACTGTCGAGTCCGGTGCGGTGTCCGACACAAAGCCGGACTTGAAGCCCTGGGGGGTTTCATCCCCTTAACTCCTGGGGTCCGGAGGATTGCCTTGCGGCTCCTTCAGGACTATCTCCTCCTGCCCTGGAGCTTGGCGGGATGCCACTTCAGCGTCGTCCGCCCTGCAGGGGGAGACAGCGGGCGGAACAGAGTTCACGTCCGACGAATCCAGGGAGCCGCTCGACGAATCGTCGAGTTCGGCCCGGGGCGGGCTGCATAAATTACGAGCGATATTAGGGAAAGCCGCGCATTAAAAGAATATCATGAGTCACTCTGGTATATAAATACTTACGATTTTGTCGGACGCTTGGTTCTGTCCGGCCACTCCTCTCCGCCCTCTTCGGCGTCGTGGGAGTAGTCCGGCGGAGGGGTCTTCCTTTTCCTCGACCCCTCGGCCTACCCCGTTGGGGTGGCCTTCTTCTTCTTTTCTCCCCTCGCTGGGGGGGAGAGCTTTCTTGTTCCTCCTCCTCGTTTTCACGAGAGGAGAGCGTCGCGGACTCGTCAGATGACGAGTCCGACACCACCATGTTGCGGGAACTTTTTCAAGTCCCGGTGGTTTTCTTCATCTTGGCCTTCTTCTCCGGCACCACGTAAGGTGCCGGAGCCAGCAGCTTCACCAAGAGAGCTGGGGATGGGTCTTCGGGCAGGGGAGCTGGACAGTTAATTGGTCCGGATATAGCCTGCCAAGCCTGTCAAAGGTAAAGGGAGTTTAGATCCCGCATAGAGTTAATCTATGAAGAAGAGCTTAACAAACCTGTCAAAGGTATAGATAGCTCACCTCACTCGCATGATGCTGCGAGCTGTATCCGCGGTCCTCGGAAGAGGATGTGGGGGACTCGGCGCCTTTGGACAGCACCTTCCAGCCGTCTTCATACGTCGTGTCGAAGAGCCTACTGAGGGTTTGGTGCTGCGCCGGGTCGAATTCCCACAAAATAAAATCCCGTTGTTGGCACGGGAGGATCCGGCGAACGAGCATGACCTGGATCACATTGATCAGCCGGATTGGCCTGTTCACCAGGGACTGGATGAACGTTTGCAACCCAGTCACTTCTTCCTCGTTGCCCCATGACAGGCCCGTCTCTTTCCAGGACATGAGCCGTGTGGGGGGTACGGATCTGAACTCGGGGGCTGCGACCCATTTCGGATCGCGTGGCTCGGTGATGTAAAACCACCCGGCCTGCCACCCCTTTAGGGACTCCACATAGGAGCCATCGAACCAGAGGACGTTGGCCATCTTGCCGGCCATAGCGCCTCCGCACTCCGCCTGGGTGCCGGACACCACCTTGGGCTTGACGTTGAAGGTCTTGAGCCAGAGGCCGAAGTGGGGGCGGACGCGGAGAAAGGCCTCACACATGACGATAAACGCCGAGATGTTGAGGACAAAGTTCGGGGCCAGATCATGGAAATCCAGGCCGTAGTAGAACATGAGCCCTGGGGTAGAAAGTGGGGAAGAAAAGCTACCCTCTCATGGGGCCCTGGGGTAGGAAGAAGCTGCCCCTTCTCAGGAAGCCGATGCGGGATGTCCTTGGACAAGTATCCGGCTTTCCTTAGCTTTTTTACTTGGGCCTCCGTAACGGAGGAGGCCATCCACTTGCCTCCCGCTCCGGACATTGTTGGAGAAGGTTGAGGAAGGAAGAGCGGACTTGGGCGCTGGAGCTTGAGTGCACGAGAGATGGATTGGCAAAGGAGGAAGAAGGCGTAGGTTAAAAAGGTGAATCCTTATCCCTTTATACAAGCGGGTGCGGTTAGGCATCCCCACCTACCTAATAAAACTCACTTGCCTCCCAAGCGCCGTGGTAAATGGCGCGGTTGGGTTACCCATGTTCGTATTGATGAGAATCCCATTAAAAGGGGCACACGATCTCTGCTTTGACAAGACGTGCCAAGAAAACCGCCTCGCTAAACACGCTGAGGTGGAACAATGAAAAAAATTTATGTAAAGAGCTTGGCCGCAGTGTTATGACGCATTGCGGAATACGTCACCAGATTTGATTTGTGTTAATATTATTCTCTATATGGCAATATGTGGAAACTTATTTTGCAGAGACGGACACTATTTTTGGTGTTTACAATCTTCTTGAAGAAATTGGAGGAGGAACCCGCCTTGCAATGCCGAAGACAATCTGCGCGCCGGACTCATCGTCATTCAAGCCTGGTTCAGGGGCTACTGAGGGAGTCCTGGATTAGGGGGTGTTCGGATAGCCGGACTATACCTTCAGCCGGACTCCAGGACTATGAAGATACAAGATTGAAGACTTCGTCCCGTGTCCGGAAGGATCTTTTCTTGGCGTGGAAGGCAAGCTAGGCGTGCGGATATTCAAGATCTCCTACCATTGTAACCGACTCTGTGTAACCCTAACCCTATCCGGTGTCTATATAAACCGGAGGGTTGTAGTCCGTAGGACAACCATCTTCATACACAATCATACCATAGGCTAGCTTCTAGGGTTTAGCCTCCTTGATCTCGTGATAGATCTACTCTTGTACTACCCATATCATCAATATTAATCTAGCAGGAGTAGGGTTTTATCTCCATCGAGAGGGCCCGAACCTGGGTAAAATAAAGTGTCCCTTGTCTCCTGTTACCATCCGACCTTGATGCACAGTTCGGGACCCCCTACACGAGATCCGCCGGTTTTGACACCGACGATGATGTAGCGTGAGACTGGTCAGCCACTCGATGACCTATCGGAATCTATAGGATTCCTCCGCTTTAACGAAGGGCCGTTTCCAGGCCAGGCACATACGCGCCCTGAACTTGGGCGAGCGCAGTCGCCACCAAGGGGCTATCTAAATAGTCCCACTGTCAAGCTCCTATGGCTAAGTAAAAGTGTTAAAGCATTAGAGTCCGGTTGCCTAGCCCGCTGCGCTATGACCTCCTTTGTAGGACCAAGACGTTGGATTAAGTGTGAAAATGCGTCTTCTGCGAGCACCCCCGCACTATGTGCGTGGGGGCTGAAGCCAACGACTGCCATCTTTCAGTTTGTGTGTATATATATATATACATATATATATATATATATATATATATGTATATATATATATATATATATATATATATATATATATATATATATATATATATATATATCTTAAAACGGCCTTACATGAGGTGTTCCCAATACTTGAAGGCACAAGTATAAAAGGCCACTACAATTTATCAAAATATTGCTTTATAATTACATATGCTATCATAAAATAGCATCCTTCGAGCACTGCGTCTCTATTACACGAGCGCCTTCAAGGACTTCCTGAAAATAGTGCTCGGAGGGTACTCGACTTTTGTCCGAATCTCGGGACCCAACAACGGTGGTCTCCATCTCTGCCCAGTATGTCTTGACACGGGCAAGAGCCATCCGTGCGCCCTCTATGCATGCTGACCTCTTCATCGCATTGATACGTGGCACCACGTCAAGAAATTGCTGCACCAAGCTGAAATAACTCTTCGGCTCTGATCTCGCCGGCCACAGATGACCCATGACGTACTTCATGGCGAGTCCGGACAACCTATTCAGTTTGGCCCATTGAGCCAGACGATCGTCCACTGCCAGTGGACGCTCTGGATTCTGGAACTGTGACCAGAAAAGATTTTCCACTTCGTGATCTTTTTGATATCGAAAGTGTTCGATCGCATCAGCAGCACTCGCTGCCAAATCCAGATAGGTGTCCTCCACACTCCACATCCGGTCCAATGGAGCAAACTTCGGATCGCAAAACTTCCTCCGCAGCGTAAAGGGCTTTCCAGCCGCAATCTGTCCGGCTTGACGCAACTCCTCCTTCGCAGCTTTCTTCGCAGAGTGAGCGTCCTTGGCATCAGCAACGGCCTTCTCTAAGCCCGTCTGCCTCGCCTGGTCTTCTTCCTCAAGAAGCTTGCAACGGTCAGCAGTGCTCTTTAACTTCACGGCCATCTCGGCTATCTCCTCCTTACTTGGGCAGTGGGCAGCCTGTTCGGCTCTCAGCTCTTCAAGGGATTTCTCGACAGCCGCATCGCTTTTTCTGGCTTGTTCCTTAGCTCGGGCAAGTTCGACCCTAAGACTAGCCGCACCATCTGCGTCAAGCACACACACTGTAAGATACTGGCATAAAGCTCCCCTTACCAGCTGCTGCCCGATGAATTACATACCTTGAGCATCATCAAGCCGCTTGTTGACAAGCGTGATGTCGGCATCTGCCACGTCAAGTTGCCGCTTTAGCTCGGCAAAATCATCAATCCGGCACGACTCCGGACAGTTCGCCACCTATATATAAAGGCGACATTTAAGACCTGGGATTATGATCCTCTGCACGCCGTCAATTTTGACAACACACAGAGTCTCAGGGGCTACTATCTACACATGACGCATCTTACTTATGCGCAACTGATAAAAGTGTACATTATCTAACGTACCTCAAAACCCGTCAGTAAACTTTTGACGGCCTCATGCAATCCATTTTCTGCGGATGAAATCCTTTCAATCACCGTGCCCATCAATGCACGGTGCTCCTCTGAGATAGAAGCTCGCCCCAGCAGAATCTTTAGCTCCTCCGGCCGAGCACCAGACGGTGCCGGACTTGTCCTACGGCCTCTTTCGAAGGCCGGACGCGGAGAACCTTGGGGGGCCACATAGCTATCTTCCGCCCCTGCTGGATTCGGAGAAACCCTTCGCGATGACACCTAAGGGTCGCCCGCCTCGCTAGGTGGTTCGATAGGGGGAGGCGTCCCGCTCTCCATCATCTCCGGAAGAAGATCCCCTGAAGACGAGCTCTGCTGAGAGGGGCTGAGGTCCGAGCTACAAGGTAAAATTTCGGTTAATCTTCTCAGATATAAATCAAGGATCTCTCTCATCCTTCAAATGGAAAATCTTTCTCTACTTACGGCTCGCTGGAGGGCTGATCCCTTTGAAGGCGTAGTTCGGCCGAGGAACTCCCCGGCGTCGGACCCTCTGACGAGGAATTTTTCCCCCGCTTCGAGGCCATGCTCTCCGGGTCGTCAGAGGCGGCCCTCTTCTTCCCCTTAGGAGAGGAATTGTCGGTTCCTCCCTTCAGAGCAGCCTCCTTCGAGGAGGCCATAGTTTCCTTGTCCTCCCCCTTACTTCCCTCCAAAGGCATTATTTTCAACATCCTGACAAGCACGGGATCTGGCCTGGTTTCGGAAAGGGGAGCCGGACACCTGATCAGCTTCGCCTTCGCTATCCACTCCTGTTTAAAAGGACAGCTCTTTTAGGGGCGAGTTTATGACAATTATACAGATAGCAGGTCCGGGCACAAGGTTACTTACTTGAGTATCCGGGCGATTGCAGCTTAGGCCTGCATCCTCGGTCAAATCCAGACACATCGCTTGTGACCCGAAGAATAGTTTATACATCTCCGCGGGCGTTGCGCCCATGAAATGCTGGAGAGCCCGCGGTCCCTCTGGATTAAACTCCCACAGGCGAAGGGAGCGATGTTTGCCGGGCAATATTCGGCGAATCAGCATGACCTGCGTCACCTTGACCAGGCTGAGGTCTCCTTCTAAGAGATCCCTAATGCGGCCCTGCAACAAGGGCACGTCTTTGGGTAACCCCCAATCTAACCCTTTGCTGAACCATGATGCTAGCCGTGGTGGGGGACCCGAGCGAAAGGCAGGAGGCGCCACCCACTTGGTGCCCCTGGAAGCGGTGATATAGAACCACTCTCATTGCCACAAGCCAAGCTCCTCTTGAAAAGAGCCCTCGGGCCATGGAGCATCAGCATTCTTGCTTATAACAGCGCCTCCGCACTCTGCGTGCCATCCCTCGATCATCTTCAGCTCGACTTTAAAAGTCTTGAGCCATAATCCGAAGTGAGGGGTAACACGGAGGAATGCTTCACACACGACAATGAATGAGGAGATATGGAGGATGGACTCCGGAGCTAAGTCGTGGAATTCCATCCCGTAATAAAATAGCAGCCCCTCACAAAGGGATCCATTGGGAAGCGTAACCCTCGAAGGAAGTGGGGTATGAACACCACGCTCTCGCCAGGCTGGGGTCTGGGAATGGCCTGCCCTTGAGCAGGCAACCTACGCAAAATTTTGCCGGTCAAGAACTTAGCCTCTCTTAGCTTTAGCACGTCCTCCTCCGTGACGGAGGAGGGCATCCATCGGCCTTCAAGGTCGAAACCGAACATTGTCGAAGGTCCGAAGCGCCTGGAATCTGGAGCCTAGGGTGTTGGAACTCGAGGCGACGGGCGAACTCGTTTGAGATTGGAAAAAGGAGTAGGGCCTTGGTCTCTTTATAAGAGGTTGAATACCTAGAGCCCTCCCCATAACCGTTTGGGACTCGCCTTTAATCGAGGAAATGTGCTAACGGGCACGATTGGGTTACCCACGTCCGTATTGATGAGAATCCCGTAAAAAGGGGACATGATCTCTGGTTTGACAAGACGTGCCAAGGAAACTGCCTCGCAAAACGTGCTGAGGTGGAAAAGTAAAAACGATTCGAGTAAAGGACTTGGCCGTAGTGTGATGTCACGCTGCGGAATACGTCGGCAGATTAGATTTGTGTTAATATTATTCTCTCTATGGCAATATGTGGAAACTTATTTTGCAGAGCCGGACACTATCCTTGGTGTTTAAAATCTTCTTGAAGAACTTGGAGGAGGAACCCTCCTTGCAATGCCGAAGACAATCTGCGCGCCAGACTCGTCGTCATTGAAGCCTGGTTCAGGGGCTACTGAGGGAGTCCTGGATTAGGGGGTGTTCGGATAGCCGGACAATACCTTCAGCCGGACTCTAGGACTGTGAAGATACAAGATTGAAGACTTCGTCCCGTGTCCGGATGGGACTTTACTTGGCGTGGAAGGCAAGCTTGGCGATGCGGATATTCAAGATCTCCTACCATTGTAACCGACTCTGTGTAACCCTAACCCTATCCGGTGTCTATATAAACCGGAGGGTTCTAGTCCGTAGGACAACATCATCATACAACAATCATACCATAGGCTAGCTTCTAGGGTTTAGCCTCCTTGATCTCGTGGTAGATCTACTCTTGTACTACCCATATCATCAATATTAATCAAGCAGGAGTAGGGTTTTACCTCCATCGAGAGGGCCCGAATCTGGGTAAAAACATCGTGTCCCTTGTCTCCTGTTACCATCCGGCCTAGACGCACAGTTCGGGACCCCCTACCCGAGATCCGCCAGTTTTGACACTGACAGGAGGCGTTCCCCGAGAAGACAGTGTCCTCGAGGCGACCCTCCGGGTAGTAGGGAGCCTTTAGCACCTGCGCACATAAGCTATTAGGATTAGTAAGTATAAACAGGCGGAAATCACTGAACCCGAGTCCGCCCTTCATTTTATGTGCCAAGATCTTGGGCCAAGCCAGCCAATGTGTTCTCCTTTTCCCTTCCGCAGAGCACCACCAGAAATTACGCACCATCTTGTTCAGATCATCACATACGGATATGGGTAGCTTAAAGACACCCATAATATATAAGTTGGGATGGCTTGTGCAGCGGCTTTTATCATCGTTTCCTTCCCAGCAAGAGACACGGTATCTCCCCAAGCTACCCAAGCTATAATTCTTTTCAGAAGCATGGATTGCAGATTTTGAAATTTACCACAGGACATACGACCCTCAGGTGTGGGCAGACCCAAGTACTTGTCCTCAAATGATAGTACGTTCACATGCAAAACTGACCGGATTCTTTCCTGAACATCCATGGCACACGACTTACCAAAAAGAATACTGCACTTAGCCCGTGCATACACATTGAGCACGTCCTGTACTTTCTTAGCCTGCTCCTCCTCTGCCTTAAAAAATAACTGTGTATCATCTGCAAAGAGCAAGTGTGACACGCCTGGGGCTCGCCGACACACTTTCAAAGGTGTATATTCCCGCTTTTCCTCTCCGTCTTTCAACAAAGCAGACAAACCATCCGCCACAAGAAGGAACAAAAAAGGAGGGAGTGGATCACCTTGCCGCAGCCCTCGCGACGGTGCAAACGAATCCAAGAGGGTTCCATTAAATTTAATAGAGTGTCTCACCGAGGTGACGCAAGTCATAATCCAGTCCACCCAACGGCGAGCGAAACCCATCTTTTGCATCATTCGCTCCAAGAAGATCTAATCAACCCTGTCATACGCTTTAGACATATCCAACTTGTAAGCACAAAAACTTTTGTTAGGGTCTTTTTTATGCTGAATATAATGAAAGCACTCAAAAGCTATCAAGGCATTATCTGTAATCATCCGCCCCGGGACGAAAGAACTTTGTTGCGGTGAAATTATCTCGTCCAGAATAGGGCGCAGGCGGTTTACCAGGCACTTGGACACCACCTTGTAAATGACGTTGCAGAGGCTAATCGGTCTGAACTCTGCGAGCCTCTCGGGGTTTTCAACCTTGGGGATAATTAAGAACAATGGAGGTGTAGTTCACCCCTTCCGGCATTATTCCCGTACAAAAAAATTCCTTGACCCCAGCGATCACCTCTTCGCGCATGCATGACCTGCCGGTCGCACCGATTCAGAGAAGTGCTCGAAGCTCCACATAGCCTCGTTGAAGTCTTCCACCACCACCCATGGCATGTCGGTTTGGCGATGAAGATCCCGGAGGATGGACCACATGCGATGTCTGTCCTCCGTCTGCGGTTCTCCGTAGGCGCAGCTAAGCCGCCAGGGTGGCTCCTCTGTCGTCACAGTCATGTATGCATCTATATATCTTTCATTTATTGTTTTTACATCAACACTGAAGGACTCATGCCCATACAAAGCCATACCACCACTAAGACCAACACTATCTGAAGCGTTGAAACCACTTAAACCTAACCGAGAGCAATACCTCTTCATTTTATTTTTAGACTGTCTAGTCTCACAAAGGAAAACGATACTAGGGGAATGAGTCTGAACAAGACTCACAAGATCTCGAACTGTCCGGGAGTTCCCAGCCCCCCAGCAGTTCCAGCTTAGGACATTCATTGCTCCTGACGGGGCTCCGCCTGCCCCGTCAGTTGGTCGGCGGCCCCTGGGGCCGACTGCCTCCAATGGGTTGGACACCTCCTGCTTGTCCTCGTAGTGGACTCCACCATGCGGTTGAGACTCCAGCGTCACTGATGTTCTGCGTTTCTTCAGTGTACCTGAAATCATATGAGCTGCCGGAGCAGTCAAGTTAGAATAGAGAACCAACGCTGTTTCTCCTGGTTCCGCTCCAGCTGCCGAGGACACTTGATTTTCCGCGTTCCTTTTCCCAAGCGATGAGACGTATGAGAGTTCCGCATTAGCCATCTTCACCTCATTAGACGGTGTTAGAATATACGTGTTGTAATCTCAACCTCCTTATCTCTCTCTCGTATTCATCTCAAACTCCTCTTGTATTACTTGTACGCCAAGCCTAGAGCTGCGGCTACACATCAATATAAACACCAACGCGACTCCCTCAATGGAGTAGGAACGCTTGATATCTTTCATGGTAATCAGAGCCACCTCTTCTCATACATCTAGCCACAACACCAAAACCCTAGAAACCACATATCATCGTCTCCATGGCTTCCTCCGCCGGCGTCTCCCTCAACCTCGGATCGCCGCCGTCTGAGAAGCTCGCAAGAGGCAATTTTATCCTCTGGAAGACGCAGGTCCTCCCAGCCCTGCGAGGCGCGCAGGTGACGGGGTTCCTGGACAACACCGACGCCGCTCCGCCCAAGATGGTGGAGGTCACGAAGGCGGACAAGACCACGGCCCAAGAGCCGAACCCCCTATACGGACCCTGGATCGCCAAAGACCAGCAGGTTCTATGATATCTTCTAAATTCCATGTCTCCAGAAATTCTTGCACAAGTTGTTGGGAAAGATTCCACCTTCGAGCTCTGGACGACATTGACAAATCTCTTCGCCTCACAATCCCAGTCTCGAATTACTAATCTGAGAATCGCCATCACCAATACCAAGAAGGGCTCCATGTCAAGCTCGGCGTATATGGCGAAGATGAAAAGTCTTGGGGATGAACTTGCTGCTGCCGGTCGTCCTGTATCTGATCCGGAGATGGTGGACTATATTCTGGCCGGTTTGGACCGCGACTACGACTCCGTGGTGGCGGCGATCAGCGATGTCAAAAACACCATCACAGCCGACGATCTCTTTGCTCAGATCTCTGCCTTTGATCAAATGATGGAGATGCTAGGCAATTCATCTTCAGGCGGGTTCTACTCATCCGCTAATGCAGTCTACAGAGGCCGTGGCCAGTCCCGAGGCAGATCTCGCGGGCGCGGAGGAAGATCGCGTGGTCGTGGTGATCGTGGTGACCGCGGTGACCGCCAGTCCTCTTCCTCCAATGGAGGCGGCGGATTCAGAGGCCGCCCTCGACAGCAACAACAACAGCAGGTTCGTGGTCAACAGCATGACTATCCAGAGTGCCAGATATGCTACAAACATCATCCAGGAGGTGCACGAGTTTGCTGGTGGCGTTATGAAGAAAACGACCAGGAAGAAAAAGAGGCGCATGCAGTCTCCTATGGCGTGGACACTAACTGTACGCCGACAGTGCAACAACAAACCACATCACAGGTGAACTTGACAAGTTGACGATGCGGGAGAAGTACAATGGAGGCGACCAAATTCGCACGGCAAGCGGTTCTGGTATGGATATCACACACATTGGCAGTTCAATTGTTAAAAACCCCGTGAAAAATTTACACTTGACCAATGTCTTGCATGTCGCTCAAACATCTAAAAATCTTGTTTCTGTTCATCAATTCACTCTTGATAACAATGTTCTCATTGAATTCTACCCTTATTTTTTCTTGGTTAAGGATTTGAGAACAAGGAGAGAGTCATTCTTAGAGGACGGTGCGTGGGAGGCCTCTACCCACTCATATCATCATCATCATCTTCATGGTCCAATAAACAAGCAAACATTGTCACCAAGCTGTCTACATCAAGGTGGCATAGTCGCTTGGGTCACCCATCTTCAATCATAGTTAAATATGTTCTTAGAAAAAATAAACTCTCTTATAAGCCTAGTGTTGAGTCAGTTTGTGATCCGTGTCAACAAGCAAAGAGTCATCAGTTACCTTACCCAATTTCTACTAGTGTGTCTACTGCCCCTTTACAACTTATCTTTTCAGATGTATGGGGGCCAGCTCCTACTTCAGTTGGTAGATTTTCCTATTATGTAAGTTTCATTAGTGACTATAGTAAATTTACTTGGATTTACCTACTGAAGAAACGATCTGATGTATTCCAAGTTTTTCTCAATTTCCAAAATCTTGTTGAACGCAAACTGAACTCTAAAATCATTGCTATGCAAAGTGACTGGGGTGGTGAGTATGAAAAATTAAATTCTTTCTTTCAAAAGCTTGGCATATCACACCATGTCTCTTGTCCTCATGCTCACCAACAAAACGGATCTGCTGAAAGAAAGCACCGTCACATAGTTGATATGGGACTTGCATTGCTAGCAAATGCTTCCATGCCACTTAAATTCTGGGATGAAGCATTCTTAACTGCCACATATCTTATCAACTTGCTTCCAAGTAAAGTTATCAAATTTGAAACACCTATTACACGACTTCTTGGTGTCACACCTAACTACACATCTCTTCGTATCTTTGGTTGTGCCTGCTGGCCCAATCTTAGGCCCTACAACACACGCAAACTCGCTTTCCGCTCAAAACGGTGTGTCTTTTTAGGCTATAGCCCCATGCATAAAGGGGTCAAGTGCCTTGATGTTCCCACTGGCCGGGTCTATCTATCACGAGATGTTGTATTTGATGAGTCAGTGTTTCCCTTTGCCTCTCTTCATCCTAATGCCGGTGAACTTCTCTGCAAGGAAATTCTTCTTCTTCCTTCACATCTTCGGTCTTTTGATCATGGGGGCGACAATTGTACTAACCAATGTGATGATATTCCTGCTGGTACTGGTCTCTCTCTTATGCCAGTGCAGGTCCCTGGAGAAAACGGTGCTCAAAATGACCAAGATTTTGAAAATATGGCTGATTTTGACCCAATATTGCATGCTGAGGAAGAAGACGCACCTGGCACAGATGACGAGGGAGATCCGGCGGCGCCTGCCACCCCTGCACGCGCGCAGTCCTCGGATCGAGCGAGCGCATCTGCCTCGGATCGCGCCCCTGACGGCTCCAGTACCAGATCCAGGGAGGGCCACTCCCGCGCAGCCGCGTCAGCTTCAGGTGGGGCCAGCGGCGGGGCCGGATCCCCCTCGCATCGCGCACCAGCACCAGGCGGGGCCAGCGGCGGGGACAGATTCCCTTCGCACCGCGCGCGTGTCCAGTCGCGGTCGGGTGGCGGATCTTCTGCGCCGGATCGGACGGGCGACGCCCATGTGCCTGTGAGAGGGGCAGCCACACCAGGAGGTGCAGGATCTCCTGCGCACATGATGACAAATCAGCCCACTGCATCAGCAGATTCCCCTGGATCTTCTGTGGCAAGTATACCAGTGGTACAACCAGAGGTTTCTTCACGTGTTATGACCCGGCTACAAAAAGGTATACGAAATCCTAAAATTTGGAAAGATGGAACTATACCATATGGAATGTTGTGTATTTCAGGAGAACCAACATCGTTAAACAGTGCACTTGATGATCCTAAATGGAAGAAGGCAATGGATGAGGAGTATTCTGCACTCATGAGGAATAAAACTTGGCACCTTGTACCAAATCAGAGAGGTAAAAATATCATTGACTGCAAATGGGTGTATAGAATTAAAAAGAAAGCAGATGGCTCCATTGACAGATATAAGGCACGTCTAGTTGCAAAGGGCTTTAAGCAACGTTATGGCATTGACTATGAGGACACCTTTAGTCCCGTTGTGAAAGCTGCAACTATCAGACTTGTGCTGGCTATTGCTGTATCCAGAGGATGGAGTCTAAGGCAGCTAGATGTACAGAATGCGTTTCTGCATGGTGTTCTGGAAGAGGAAGTGTTTATGAGGCAGCCACCTGGTTATGAGAGTAAGAAATTGCCACATTATGTCTGCAAGCTTGATAAAGCACTCTATGGTTTAAAACAAGCACCCAGAGCATGGTATTCCAGACTGAGCTCACAGTTGAAATATCTTGGCTTCATTGCCTCCAAGGCTGACACATCCTTGTTCATTTATAACAAGGCAGGAATAGTCATTTTTGTGCTCATATATGTTGATGATATCATAGTTGCAAGTTCTTCACAAAATGCTACTAATGCTCTTTTGCATGATCTGAGTTCAGAATTTGCCTTGAAGGACCTAGGAGATTTGCATTTCTTCCTAGGTATTGAAGTCAAGAAAACTCAAGATGGTATTGTGTTAAATCAGGAGAAATATATCATTGAGCTTCTGTCTCGCATGGGGATGAAAAATTGTAAGCCAATGCCTACACCTTTATCCTCCTCAGAAAATCTCTCAGCATATGAGGGTGAGCCACTTCAAGAGGAGGAGAGTACAAGGTATAGGAGTACTGTGGGAGCACTACAATATTTAACTCTTACACGTCCAGATATCTCATTTGCTGTCAACAAGGTTTGTCAATATCTTCATGCACCTACTTCTGCACATTGGTCAGCTGTAAAGAGGATTGTAAGATATGTGAAACATACTATGGGAATAGGACTTCATTTCAAACGGTCTAATTCCTCTCTTGTGAGTGCATTCTCTGATGCTGACTGGGCAGGATGTAGTGATGACAGGAGATCAACTGGAGGTTTTGCAGTGTTCTTTGGATCTAATCTTATCTCCTGGAGTGCTAGAAAGCAAGCTACTGTATCACGGTCAAGTACAAAGGCTGAATACAAGTCTTTGGCAAATGCAACTGCTGAAGTCATTTGGGTTGAATCACTTCTTGAAGAATTGGGGATCAAGAAGAATCGTATCTCATGTTTATGGTGTGATAATTTGGGAACAATGTATCTGTCTGCAAATCCAGTATTTCATGCCAGGACAAAGCACATAGAAATTGATTTTCACTTTGTGCGAGAAAGAGTTGCAGCAAAGAAACTTGAGATTCGGTTTATTCCTTCCAAGGATCAAGTGGCCAATGGTTTTACAAAAGCTTTGCCAGCAAGACCATTTGAAGAATTCAAGAATAATCTTAACTTAGGTTAGTTGAGATTAAGGGAGGGTGTTAGAATATACGTGTTGTAATCTCAACCTCCTTATCTCTCTCTCGTATTCATCTCAAACTCCTCTTGTATTACTTGTACGCCAAGCCTAGAGCTGCGGCTACACATCAATATAAACACCAACGCGGCTCCCTCGATGGAGTAGGAACGCTTGATATCTTTCAGACGGATCACGCAACACCGGTGTAATGTCCGAACTGTTGGGACGTGAGCGCCCTTTGTACTGGTTATAAGTATGATCGCCCCTAGTAATTCCTCCTGTAGCGTTTTGCATGCCCAGCTTACCACCATCACTGCCTGACATTTGTTTCATCTGCTCAGCTAGCATAAGTTCCCAAAGGGTGAGGTCCTTCACGCGCCGGTTCATCGCCACAGCGGCCTCGGATCCCCCACTAGTAGGCTTCGGGCGGGTAGCATCCGCAGAGGGAGCCCCATATTCGGCCCCACCCACCACTGGATTCACCTCGGTCGCCGGCAGTTCCTTGCCCGCAGTGCGCGCGGACGGCATCGACATCTCACCGTAGCCCGTAGGGACGGTTTGACGGCAGCGACGCAGCGGCGTGAGAAGATCGATCTGGCGGCTCTCGAGGCTTCAGGCGTTGTTGCATCACCCCCTTATATAGGATTTAAAGGAATTGGGTTCAGTCTTTCCTTGCGGCATGGCATGGTTTAGGATACCCTAATCCTTCCTGTCGTACGGTTCCACAACTCCATGAAGCTGTATCCGACCTGGCCACGGCGGGATCGACGGGACCCTGGGAGTCACGCGATCGCAGGGCGGACATAGCCGCTGCAGGTCCGGTACCCTGCCTGGGCTGGGGCACGGACGAAGGGCCACACGCGGCGGTGGCGGCGGGGGATCGCCCTGGGTAGGAAACCCTAGCATAACGTTTCAGGTGGAGGTACGTTAAAGGACTAATGTATTGTTTGCCACAGGAGCTTGGCAAGTGGACAGTTAAGCAATACGTGATGATTCGTTTCTCATGGGAATAGAAACTGCAATGTTTCACCTAAATTTTGTCATTTTTTTCTAGGTAAGAATCACACCCTTATGCGGAAATAACATGAAAATCTTAATCTTTAAAGGCACTTTTATTTTCCGGATATGAAGAGCTCGAAATAGGCTTTTCCGCACTTTATAAATAAATAAAATATCCATACAACCAAGTGCCATGAGTCACAGCAAATAAGACGGCTAGGGCAACAGCAGAATCACGCCCAAAGAAGCATAAAATAAATATAAAAAAAAGCCACCAAGTGGCAGACTAGAAAGCGACCCTACGAAGAAGATAAGGGTTGCCTAGAATACAGAAGCGCATCCAACATGATCCCAACAAATGCTGGAAGAAAGTAAGAAATCGGAAGAACGAGTCAGTGGCTTGTCACAGGAAGACCTGCTCAATCGCAATTTTATTACGAGTCGTCCATACCGTCCACATCATCACCGTAGAGATAAGCCAGAATAAACGACAATTGCGGCCGGTCTGGGTAGCTCTGGTCTCAAGGAACTCCGCAAAATCCAGGGTATCCCAGTCGGGCCCTAGGGCCTCGCATACGAAACTCCTAAGGGCCCATGCCACCATGCATGAGAACGAGATGAGGGTCATGGCCTCTTGGTCATCGCACAGGGGGCACAAGCCATTTCCGAGGATCCAACTCGGAAAATTCTCCTCTTTGCCTCGGGTGGTATTCCAACATGGGTCAATAGGGTGAGAACACAAGGGAGGGGTCCGCTGGGCTTGAGTGTTTGTTCTTGCGAGAAAGGGGCACAGCCCCTTTTGTCTTTGCCCCAATCTAACAAGTGGGGTCTGCACATCAGTGTCTGAGAACGATGGTGCGGTGCAGTGAATGACAAATGTGGCATGGTAGACTGACGTGGCTGGTGACCAGACACATGGAAGAATATGTCACTTCCATCTGAACCCATGCGTCACTGACATGTGCAAATTACTATATATATATATATATATATATATATATATATATATATATATATATATATATATATATATATATATATATATAGGAAAATGGGTTGGTACTCCTAGGATCTCGCCAAACAAATCGCGACGTCATGGAGCCGTCAAGCACAAACGGACATGCCATGTGGCAACTTATTGCCTTGTTTTCGCTTGTTAACTCTCGGCGTATGTTGTTTTTGCCGAGTCTTTTGCCTTTCCCGTGTTCATTTTAGATATGTCTCGGCAACGGAATCTTGTTGCCGTGTTGTGCTCTTTGCCGGAAGCGGCTCTCGGTGTACATCCGCTTTGCCGAGATGCCGTGGTTTGACTCTAGGCGTATCCCAAAGAACTCGGCATACATAATTTTCCAGCAGTGATACTAGCGACCGTCTTGATCTTGTAAGCCACGGCATTGTCCCTATACAGGTTGCACATGTTCGATACGGCAGCTTGTCCTCTTTTTCAGTTTAGATTCTGTGCTCACCCGTGGGTGCTCAGTTACGGAGTAATTGATTCATAGGCCTGCAATTTTGATTGATAACAACCAGTATTACAATTGTCTCTAACTGACTATCTCGATGACGACTAGACACCAATAGCCAAAAAAATAGGCGTCCACCTGCCCTCCTCCACGCAGAAAGGACAGACACGTACATTTGCCGATATTCTCACAAAGGCGCTGGGTCGTGGCAAGTTGGATCGTAGCAGAGACCCAACAAAAGCCTGGTTTCTTGAGGAGGTGATCTCTGGGCGCCAAGCAGGGACAACTCTTGATTATCTTCAATCCGCTAGAGGATTCATTCACACACAGTTCTGAAGCAAAGCATGGAAGTCAGATGAGATCTCTCTCACTTGCTCTACTCACCCACGGATAACCAACCGTTGGGTCACGCGCAAAATCTCGATACGGCTGTTGGACGAGTAACCTGTGGTTGTTAGCACTCACGAAGTTGTGTGTCTCTCTCGAGTTCATGTCACTATATTCTCTTGCGTCACGTCTATCTTCATCTGGTCCCTCTATTTACTAAGATGCACCCTTCTCAGCTGCAACCAATAGCCTCAACTGTCCCGAAGGCTATGTCCCCGTCTTCTCCCAGAAAAGCCAAAGTTCTGTTCTTCTTCTTTGCCTCGCCCCCCTCTTCAGGGCTGATCTCTTCTTCTCATCCTGTTCCTTTCCAGTCACATTCTACTGTTCCAGGGTAGTTGGATGTTAGCAAACCAACTACTCCTCACACGATCTATTGCAATATCTCACAAATTTAAGTGACAATTTAGGGTTACAATCGCTGGATACACGAATTTGGGGGAAGAAGGGGACATCGGAGAGAGCCGCCGCCGGGTTAGCCGTGATCCACTGGATGGTTTGCTCGTGGCCTCCTCCCAGGTATATGTAGCTTGCAATCAGGCCATTGTGTTCCCTCGCAAAAAAAAAAAAAACAGGCCATTGTGTTGGGCCCACGACGGGCATGTAGGTGGGCTGGTTAGGCAAGGGCCCTAACATTGGATCATTATTTTTGCCACAGGCCCACGACGGAGCGAGAGAAACTAATTAGCGAGCGCTCCTTCGGGAGCCTTGCAACTATATGCGCCACTTGGCGCGCTCCCAGCCGCCCGTCACGTGTCGCGCTCTAGACGCTCCCTTCGGATTTTTTTCGCACGCGTTTTCGGATTATTAAATGGTTTAGTTCCGGGGTTTTTCGACGTTTCGGTTTTCCATCGGTCTTTCTTCGTGAAAAAAACGTATATTTTTTCTTTCGCGAGAGTCACGGTTTTGCTTCCGCGAGAGGCACGATTTTGCTTCGCGAGAGTCACGGTTGTGCCTCTCGAAAACGAAAAAAAAAACGCGTTTTCTATTTTTTTACATTCCGCGAAAGGCATGGTTTTGCTTTCGGGAGAGGCACGATTGTGCTTTCGCGATAATCACAGATGTGCCTCTCTGAAACGAAAAAACCGTGTTTTCTGTCTTTTTTTTCCTTCCGTGAGAGGCACGGTTGTGCTTTCACAAGAGGCACGGCCGTGCCTCACGGAAACGAAACAAACGCGTTTTCTATTTTTTTCTTTCACGAGAGGCACAGGCTTGCTTCCGCGAGAGGCATGGTTGTGCTTTTGCGGGAGATACGACCGTGCCTCCTCGGAAACGTGTTTTCTCTTCTTGTTTTCTTCCGCGAGAAGCACTGTTTTGCTTCCACGAGAGGCACGGTTATGGTTTCATGAGACGCACGGGCGTGCCTCTTTCGGAAAGGGAAAAAACCCGTGCTCCTGGTTCCGTTTTTTCGTCCGACTTTTTCATGAAAAACGTCAAAGTCTATCAACATGGGATCTAGTTTTAAAGACCTCGACGCGAGGAATCCAACGATGAAAACGGTTCAAGATTTGGATGCATGGTTATAGAGATAAAACATTTTGAATAAATAAGTCTACGAAAAAAGGGAAATCTCTCAGGTTGCGACAAGTGGCGCACATGCAGCACCCACTTGTCGCAACCTGGGAGGTGGGAATGATCTTTACAACAAGTATTACTTAACTAGTGATTTCGCACGTCGGACGTGTACTTTCCGTAAGAGCACGTACGTACGCACACAAGTAGCAAGGTAGTAGGTGTTGGATAAACAATAAATAGAATTGACTGAGGGCGAAAGGCCATTACATATACATGTGTGGTAAAGTGCAGTAAACCCCTTATACAACAGGGATATACTGAAAAGGGATTATACACATCTAACACCCCCTTCAAACTCATGGTGGATCAACAACACTGAGTTTGGAGAGGAAAAAGCCATGCTGCGCTCGAGTCTGTGCCTTCATGAAGAAGTCCGCCAACTGCAACTCAGAGGACACATAGTGAAGAGCGAGAGTCTGATCCTGCACAGCAGCACGCACAAAAGTGGGCATCCACACCGATGTGCTTGGTGAGCTCATGTTTCACCGGGTCACGCGCAATACTGATAGCACCGGTACTGTCTGACAGTAAGGGAGTCGAGGTAGTAGCAGACACACCAAAATCCTCAAGTCACCACCGTAACCAGATCACCTCAGCCTTCAACATAGCCATGGATCGCAACTCAGCCTCTGTACTCGAGCGAGAAACTGTAGTTTGTTTCTTTGTCTTCTAGGCAATAAGAGACCCATCAAGAATCACAATTAGCAGACAACGAGCGTCGATCAGAGGGATCACCAGCCCAGGTAGCATCAGAGTAGGCCTGGAGCTCAAGAGAGCTGGAGCGGGGAAAGAAAAGGCACTGAGAGATCGTGCCACGAAGATATCATAGAACACGGAGGAGATGACTAAGTAGGGTAGAGGAAGGCTCAAGACGGCCAAAGCAACGCCAAGACCAGAGACGCAAAGAGCAAGAGGGCGAGGTGGACTCCCCCGGCAAGACCCTTGCCGCAGCCCCGGCAAGACCCTTGCTGGGGCAACATGCCCAACGCCAGCGGGGCGCGCCACCCTTGAGCCTAGGGTTCCAACACCATCAACCACATTGGAACCAAGGCTCGGAAGGCACCTTCATGATGGCATGCAGATCTTTGTCAAGATCATAAGCTCACAAGATCAGATGAGGACCAGAAGACGCCGATCCTCGACAAGATCCTTGCCGAGGAAATCCACAAGACCTCTTGCCGGGGACGACCGCGATGCCACGGCAAGACCCTTGTCGGGGCCCCGGCGAGACGCTTGCCGAGGGCACCTGCGAGGCCGCAGCCAGGCCCGCGTCTGCCAAGACTCCACCGCCGTTCCCATACAACTGCCAACCCAACCAACCGGGCAAGCACCTGCGTGGCGACGTGTGGCCATGCCAACTCAGCAAGCACCTACGTGGTGGCATGCAGATCTTCGTGAAGACCCTACCGCCACGCCATCTCAACAGCCTGCCAGCCTACGTGGTGCTGCAAGCATCGTTGGCCTGGACGCGCGTCGGAGCGAGGCGGAGCGGCGACGGACGGGACGGGCCTCGTTACCGTCCCCAATAAAGCAACCTGACACCTAAGGGGCGCATTTAATGTGCCTTGTCCCGTAATGACAGACGATTAGCTTGTACACTGTATACCTTTCCACCTCCTGTGTGCCACTGTGGCGACCCCTTTTGACTATAAAAGAAGGCCCGAGGCGTACTGAATGGGGATTCAGATCTTTTGGACTACGCACGCCCCGTAGCTAGTTTGAGAGCTCAAGAACACTCAAATATACACCAAAGCAGAAGTAGGGTATTACACATCCTCGCGGCCCGAACCTGGGTAATCGATATTTGTACTGGCTCCTAGACCTGCTCTTCACACAACTCCGCGACCGCCAACTGTAGAAGAGATAGAAGGGATTCCAGTGATCGCCTAGGTGTCGTTTCCCACCGGCAGCAGCCATCCAGCCACCGGCCCGTGAAGCTGGGATCTAATCAAACCCAGCACACCGGCATGGTTCGCGTGCTGTACGTACCGCAGCAGCCAACGCACTCCATTGACCCGCATGGCCATGTGCCTCTGCGAGGATGAGCAGCCCCCCGCGACCATTTTCCACATAGTTTAGATAATTATTATAGATACAAATTGGCGAGCTTTTCCATCTTTTCTTCATGTTTGCTTTTCCATCTTATCTGATGATAGTGGAACCCGATTCATTTTTGGATCGTATGCTTGAATTGCTCTTGGAGCTGATGTTGGACGTTTGCTAAATTGACAAGCAGCATCATAGTGGAAATGGGCGCCGGGTAATAAAAACTCTTCCTAAATTATTTCAACGTGATAGTGAAAAAAAATGCACCAGGGCAGCCTGCCTTTTTTCAACGCTATTACAGTAACTGAGTAGGCAACTAGGCATGCAATTTGGACGTATAACAACATGGACAAGAATTGTGGACGTATAACAGCATGGATAAGAATTTGGACGTATAACAACATGCTCATTTCCTTTTCTCCGTGGACCTAGTGGCCGAAAATCCCTGTCCACCTGCCCTTTTCCGTATCAAATGCGCACTAACCAACGCTCATTTCCTTTTGTTTAATGAGTGAAAACTGTACTCCCTCCGCTCCAAAATATAGCGCGCCCACGCTTTTCGAGGTTCAACTTTGACCATAAATTTAGCCCACGAGACCGACTGCGGCGGGATCAAAAATTACATAATTGAAAACTTTGTTTGAATACGAATTCATTGGTATAATTTTTTCGTCCGCCGCAGTCGGTCTCGTTGATTAAATTAATGGTCAAAGTTGAAGCACGGAAACCGAGGACACGCTATATTTTGGAACGGAGGGAGTATAATTTAGTACAGTACCAATGGACTTGGAGGGAACTTGTCTCTATATATATGATATGAAGCCATGCATAGCCTCGCATCTCCAGTGAAGGATACATCTAAGTAGTAGCTAGCATATCCCACACTGCCGATAACAATGCCAGTTCTCTTCTTGCAAGAGCTGCCCATCTACACACTACTCGTGCTGCTTCCTCTTCCCCTGTACTACTTGTACTCGAGGAGGGCTACCTGTAGATCAAATAACCCAGCAGAGCTTCCCACAAACTGGCCAATACTGCACATGTTCCCTTCCCTCGTCGCCAACCGCCACAACTTGCTTGACTATTGCACACTGGTCCTCGCCGGATCAGGACACAACTTCAGGGCGCACAGCCCGCCCGGGACTGGGATGCGCTTCTTTATCACGTGCGACCCCGCCAACATCCGACACATCTTCACGACCAACTGCGCCAACTTTCCAAAGGGTGCAGAGTTCGCTGCAATCTTCGACATCATGAGTGGGGGTATCTTCACCATCGACGGTGAGCCAGCTCGTCGGCAGCGCGCAAAAATCAAGGGCGTGTTCAGCAGCCCACAGTTCCTTGACAACATTGCGAGTTACTGCCTCCACAAGACAGAGAAGAACCTCCTCCCATTGTTCACCCACATGGCGAGCGTCGGCGCCCCGTTCGACATGCAGGAAATGATGTCGAGGTTTATGTTTGACCTGGCTGCTACGTCTCTCTTTGGCATCGATCCTGGCCTCCTATCCTCGGAGATGCCTCCCATGGACGCCGCGCTCGCCCTGGACACGGTCATGGAGGTGGGCTTTTTCCGGCACACAATGCCAACTTATTGCTGGAAACTCATGAGGCTGCTAAACATCGGCCCCGAGAGAAAGCTCGGCAAGGCGCACACAGTTCTACGAAGATTCGTTGTGGAGATGACAGAGAGGTGGAAGAGCAAGCGATGCCATATTGTTAATGACCACAGTCCTATGGATATTATGTCTCCCTTCCTCATCGATCCGTACTACGCCGACGATGATGAATTGTCCCGTGCGTTGATTATCAGCTACATGGTAGCTGCAAGGGACACAGTTGCTGCAACCTTGACGTGGCTCTTCTACAAGCTTTCCCAGAACCCTAACATCTTGTCAAACATCCGCAATGAACTCTCACCGATTGCATCAAGAAAAGTAGCATCCAGTGCAGGTGCCATTGTGATCTTCGAGCCGACCGAGACCAAATCTCTAATTTATCTGAGAGCCGTCTTGTACGAGACTCTTAGGTTGTACCCACCGGCGCCTATCGAGCGCAAGACCGTGGCCACCAATGATATCATGCCGAGTGGCCATAAGGTGCACGCTGGTGACACCATCTTTATTTGTATCCAATCCCTGGGAAGAATGGAGGGCTTCTGGGGAAAAGACTGCCTCGACTATAAACCAGATAGGTGGCTCACGGAGGATGGCAACAACCTAAGGTACGTACCATCTCACAAATTCTTGGCCTTCAACTCAGGCCCAAGGATGTGCCTTGGCAAGGACATCGCAATTATGCAGATGAAGACTGTCCTCGCCACAACACTCTGGAACTTCGATGTGCAGGTGGTGGAAGGGCAGAGTTTCCGACCCAAGTCATCTTGCATTCTAGAGATGAAAAAAGGACTCATAGTTAAGCTGAAGAAGCGAGTCTCTTAAGAGTAAACTCTCTCTGTCTATAACTGTACTTAGGGACACTAGTACGTATAGCTTTACGCCGCACACTACTATATTATTATCAAATTATAAAGGTATATGTCCATCACAATTTATTTTTTATGCAATTGATGAATGTATGTATGTGATTATAAATACAATAAATGTATGTATGTAACTGATGACATGGAATAGTCAATATATGTGATTCTATATATGCAATGTGTACGCACTATTCTGGTCATACAGTATTCTGGTCACGACACGCCCTATATAAGGGCGGAGGACAATACTGCAGGAATAACTAGTAGTGGCGGGTCACGCTCCTAGGGGCGCCCGCCACCGATCTCCCGCTATTGCTATAACCGCATCAGTGGCGGGCACCCGCCCGCCACCGGTACGTCGCTTCCTGAGGTAGGCCACTAATAGGGAAAACTCTACTAGTAGCGTGGGCATTTTGCATAGTAGTAGCACGGTGGTGGGCGCTACTGCTACGATGTTACAACTAAAATTTAGTGGTAGCATGTTTTGCCCTGCGCTACTAGTAAGTATGTTAGCAGTAGCGATTTTCTAGAACCACGCTAAGTAGTGGTAGCATGTGTTCTACCCCTCTCTACTAATATTCATATGTATTTCAATTATATTTTTATACTATATTTATACATCATTATACAAATTTTGATATAGTAGCAATTAAGAAATTGTTATATTATTATGATCATGATGAGTTATTATCTCATTGGGTGGAAGAAACACGGACTAGATTCAAGTGACCAAAAGATGGATTAGTATGAGATCGTCCTATACTAATCCAACTTTTGGTCACATGAATCTAATCCATCTTCCCCCCCCCCCAAATGATATATAATAACTCATCATGATCATAATAACCCATCATCATCATAACAACTCATCATCATAGTAATATAGGAACTAGCTCATCATTCTAGTACAATGTAACACATAACTCATCTTCATCATCGTGACAACAACTCATTATTATAATCATATAAGAACTAGCTCATCATTCTAGCATAATGTGGCACATAACTACCTAAGAACTGCTACTCTCTCAAAGGTAAAATAGCACAAATGGGTAAAACCCTAAATCTCCATTATGGAGAATATAGATGAACATGTCTCCTAATTGTGGGTTGCGCTTGATGTTGCCTCCAAGTAGTTCCCCGTGATCATTCAGAACTTTTCTCTAGTCTTTGATTATGAGGGCGTCATCTCTTTGACGAATCGTGTATGCACTGCGGTGAAGCATAGGCCAACTTGGTCGTAAGCTAATAATATTCATGTCACCTTTCATTTCCATAAGACAAGGTATACAATCTGCCGAGAGTTTCTGTTGAGGAACATCATAATAACATACTTAGCAAAATGTATAATTTAGCTTTAGAAGAATGCATGCAAAAGATGCACTAGTGACATAATAGGAAAAATCTTACCATGATATCTCGACGGATGTTACCGTAGTTCAACAATGGATTATTGGCGCGTATTGATCATAACTTGGAGGAATATGATGAATCGTCTTAAAAGTCTCAACATCTTTAATCCATCGAAGAAAAAGATTTATCTCCTCGAAAAGCTCAGACCCATAAGTGTAGTAGGTTTTGTCTACTACTTTCTGTACATTTCTTAAAGAATAGAAATAAGATGTCAATGAAAATAAGCTGTCAACTATTTAGGAATAAACAATATAAATTACTTAATAAATATGATTGTGAAACTCAGATAGAGGTAGAAGTGGAAGCGTATCAACATCAACCCAAATGTCGGTATTATCTTCGTCGATGTCATCTTCAGGATCATCAAGATCGAAGGTGATATGCATGCCCTCCTAAAAACCATACGCCTTGCATAGTGCGGCCCAATTCGAGCAACCAAAATGGGAGTAGCCATGTCACCGCAATGTATAGCTTTAGGCTAAAGCCTAACCATGTTGGGTGCTGAGGTGACACTACTAGGGAAATGCTTATACACAGGAGTTCACCAGTAGCGCTTTTACAAAGGAAGCGTTGCTGCTAAATAGCAGTAGCGCTTGGGCAGCACGAGCGCTGCTAATATGAGCATAGCAGTAGCGCTGAAGCTAGAAAACGCGCTACTACTAAAGCTGACAGACCGTTCCAGGTATGCGAGGGATACTAGCAGCGCTCCTTCGTAGAAAGCGCTACTACTGTTGATCTTAGCAATAGCGCTTTTTCCCTAACCAGTGCTACTGATAAATTCAGTCCCCTAATAGGACCAAAGTTTAGTCCCACCTCACTCCGCGAACAGAATTTTTACCATCTTAAATATGGTGCTTCTCGAACCATCACAACCACTTGGTCTTCATTGAACTCTGTGTGTAGGATCTGTGGCCGCAATAGAAATCTTCGCCGGTTCTTAAAACGGATAAGATTCCTATTGACAATTTAGGTTCTACACAAAAAGATCATTGACGACCAATGTATTTTTGAATTTTTTTTACATGCTTAGCGTTAGCAGTAGCGCATTTTTACAAAGAGCGCTACTGCTATAGATTTTAGTAGTAGCACTTTTTACGGACAAGCGCTACCACTAAGGGCCCTTATCCAAACCGGCCCACACGCGTCCTCCACTCTCCCCCTCACACTATCTCATCGCCTCTGTCGCCTCCGTCCTCCTCCGTCGCCGCCATCCTCCTCTTCCCCATGGTCCCTCCCTCCTCCTCCCCCTCCTCCTCACACTCTCTCATCACCTCTGTCGCCTCCGTCGCTGTGGCCGCCGTGGCCGCTGTCATCCTCCCTCCGTCCCTCCTCCTCCGTCGTCGTCATCCTCCTTATGCAGAATATATATGTATATATTTCAACTACAGGTATTATAGAAAAAGGAAATTGGCAACAAAAATAATGGGACATATTCCTGAGAGCACCACTCGGAAGCAAAGCCTTTACCGAGAGGCAGCTCACAACAGAAGGGGCACCTGATTGATAGCACATACATGTCCGTGGGTCCAACTTGGAAAACAGAACTTTTGCCAAGAGGCAGCACTCGACAGAGGTGGCCCCTGATTTATTCTGCCAACTACATGTTTTTGTCGAGAGCAGCCACACTCGATGGAAACATCTCATAATACCTGAAATGCATACGAATTAGGTTTGAAATATTTAAACATTTCTGGATTTAAATTATTTAAAGAACATAATTCACAAATTACAAGAAACTTGGATTTGAAATGATTCACAAATTAAATTTGAAATAACTGCCAGAAACAATCCGCAAACGTGCCACTAACATGTGGGTCCCACATTCCCATGTGTCAGGACGAAATAACTCGAACAAAGAAGGCATTCTCCTCTCTCTCTCTCTCCCTTGGGCGGGATTCTAACACAGGTTGCCAATAGGGTTACATTCTAACACAGGTTGTGTTTCTTGAGAGAGAGGGGGGCACGGCCCCTTTTGTCTTTGCCACCACATGACAAGTGTGGTCCGCGTGTCAGCAGCTGAGACGGTGCGGTGAATGACAAACGGAACATGGCTGCTGACTAGACCCATGATGGAATATGTCACTACCATGTGGGCCCACGTCTCACTGACATGTGGAAATTACTCAAAAAATGTTTTCTTTAAATGTATGCCGAGTGCCGGATCTGAGATCTCGTCAAACACACCCTGACGTCACGGAGCCATCAAGCGCAAACGGACAAGCCATGTGGCAACTTATTGCCGTGTTTTCACTGTTTGACTCACGGCGTACATATGTCGTTTTTGTCGAGTCTTTTGTCTTGATAGAGGATTCATTCCCACACTGTTCTGAAACAATGCAAGGAAGTCAGGTCACCCAAGTTTGTAGAGACCCTTACACACAGCAGCCACTGGTCAGATGAGATCTCTCTCACTTGCTCTACTCACCCAAGGATGACCAATCATTGGCTCACGCGCTGTTGGACGAGTAACCTGTGGTTGTTAGCACTCACTAAGTTGTGTGTCTCTCTCGGGTTCATGTCACTATGATCTCTTGACTCACGTCTATCTTCACCTGGTCCCTCTATTTACTAAGATGCACCCTTCTCAGCTACAACCATCAACTGTCCCGAGGGCTATGTCCCCGTCTTCTCCCAAAAAAAGCAAAATGTTATGTTCTTCTTCTTTGCCTCGCCCCCTTCTTCAGTGCTGATATCTTCTTCTCATCATGTTCCTTTCCCCTCACATTCTACTTTTCCTGGGTAGTTGGATCATTATTTTTGCCACAGGCCCGTGTCGGACGTGTACTTTCCGTCAGAGCACGATTTGTACGCACACAAGTAGCAAGTTAGTAGGCAGGTGGGTGCTTCCGTGGAAGCTAGCAAGATGCTACTCCCTCCATTTTTATATACAAGACCATATACTCAAATTACAGGTACCAAGCTAAATTTTAATACATGTTTTGTAACCCAACTTTTCTTTTTATTTATTGGGATCATTAATAAACCGCATGCATGCAAGAAAACTGAGGGGAGAAAGTAGCTAAGTGAAATTATGACAACATGCATGCAAGCATTAAACAAATTGCTTGTACGAGGAAACATCATTAATTTTGCCTCGATTACTATTAATGACCTTATATAAATGCAAAATGTACTCCTTCTGTTTCAGTTTACAAGTCCTATACGTATATCTAGGTTGTTAATTTTATCACCCTAATATAAACTATATAACACAAAAATTATATCATTTGAAAATAGAACATCTGAAGTTTATATTGGTATATTTTGTGTAATAGTATATGACTTGTATTAGGTTGGTCAAATTAACGACTTAGGATTACGCGCACGCCCTGTAAACTGTGAGAGAGGGAGGAAGTACTACGTACGCTAGGCATTGCTGGCTGGCTAGATCAATTCATCTCGCCGGAACTAACAGGGCCGTCGGTCCTGTAGATATTACTTCTGCTTTGCGATCTGGGTTACAAACATTACAAGGGTCAAGGGGTACAACTATATATAATTATATATACGACCCCGACTATGACAGTATGGTTAATTCCCACACATTAGGCGTCCCCTGATCTTGTAATCAGGCGGCATTATCGTTTCACGATATTTGGTCACCTTTTTATCAAGTCCATCATGTAGTGCCTAGTCAATAGTTAATCTCCTCAGCTTAATGGGCTTGACTTGATAAATTGAGAATGCGGTGCAACTCTACTTAGAAACAACACAACCTAATTAATTATGAACTCACGGCAGCACAGCAGCACAGCTCCCGCTACTTTTGGTTGCACAGACCATCGATCCTTAAATGAAATTCCAGGCGCACAACCCAAAACCCACAATCATGTCGATCGATGCGTGCACCAAGGTAGGTGATGTTACTAGTACAATAACTGATTGGTCCTGCAATTTGGACGTATAACAACATGGATATGAATTTCCTTTTCTGTGTGCACCTAGTTGCCAAAAATGCCCTTTTCCTCATGAAATGTGCACTAGCCAACGCTCAGCAATCATCACGGCCAACACATATGGGCCAGCAGCTCCAAAATCTGAGAAAAAGAAAACAATGACGAAAAGTCTCGCCCTTTATATAATAATAAGTGAAAAGTGTATAATTATATGGTGAAGCAAATGGAGAATACTTTCATGTGCGCGCCACTCGCTGCTACTCCCTCCGTTCCGAATTACTTGTCTTAGATTTGTCTAGATACGAAGGTATCTAGCACTAACGAACTACTACCAACCAACATGGAGGGAACTTGTCTATATATAATGAAGTCTACGTAGTAGTAGCTAGCATATCCCACACTAGCGATAACAATGCCAATTCTCTTCTCGCAAGAGTTGCCCATCTACACACTACTCGCGCTGCTTGCTCTTCCCCTGTACTACTTGTACTCGAGGGCTAGATGTAGATCAAATAACCCACAAGAGCTTCCCACAAACTGGCCAATACTGCACATGTTCCCTTCCCTCGTCGCCAACCACCACAACTTGCATGACTATTGCACACGGGTCCTCGCCGGAACAGGACACAACTTCAGGGCGCACAGCCCACCCGGGATTGGGATGCGCTTCTTCCTCACGTGCGACCCCGCCAACGTCCGGCACATCTTCACGACCAACTACACCAACTTTCCAAAGGGAGCAGAGTTCGCTGCTATCTTCGACATCATGAGCGGCGGCATCTTCACCATCGACGGTGAGCCAGCTCGTCGGCAGCGTGCAAAAATCAAGGGCGTCTTCAACAGCCCACGGTTTGTTGACAACATTGCGAGTTACTGCCTCCACAAGACAGAGAAGAACCTCCTCAAGTTGTTCACCCACATGGCAAGCGTCGGCGCCCCGTTCGACATGCAGGAAATGATGTCGAGGTTCATGTTTGACCTGGCTGCTACGTCTCTCTTTGGCGTCGATCCTGGCCTCCTATCCTCGGAGATGCCTCCCATGGATGCCGCGGTCGCCCTGGACACAGTCATGGAGGTGGGGTTTTTCCGGCACATAATGCCAACTTCTTGTTAGGCAGCTAAACATTGGCCCCGAGAAAAAGCTCGGCAAGGAGCACACAGTTCTAAGTTTTCTAATGCTTGCATGGTGTAAGTTATTGATCTGTGTAGCATTGTAGTAGCATCAGATAAATGGTTGCAGGCAAGCAACATATTTGTATGTATGTATTCTTCTACTCTTGAGTATGATATTCACTACATTTTCCGCACTATTAACGTGTCTTAGAGCATATCCAGCCCGTTCGGCCCCCCAGGGCGGCGAAAAAAAGCCGCCTGGGGGTGAACCGACGCAAGTTTGGCGCTTGGGGGCGATTCGGTCACCAGTCGTCGCCCACCAGGTTGCCCTGAGTTCGGCGAAATTACATAGAAACTTGTCCAAACTCGGCTATCTCGTACGAACTAGGCGAAATTTCATCAAAATTTGTACAAAAAAAGTAAAAACATGCAAACTACGCCAGCTACTACGCCGCTAGCCACTACTCCGCGTCCACCGCCTGCCATCTACATGCAGAGAAGCCTATAGAAGCGGGTGTAGTCATCGCCGCCGCCGTCGTTGTCGTCGTCGTCGTCACGCGCCCCACCGGAGCCACCCCCATCCCTGCTGCAACCCTGCCCAGGGTCGCCGACGCGCGACCGGACGCTGGACGGCCCGGCCTCTTCCTCCTCGTCGCTGTCGAGGACGATGACGCCGCCCTCCTCGCGGCCGCGTCGCCGGGCCTGGAGCACCGCGTACGCCTGGCGCTGGCGGCGCACCTGCTCGTGTACGTAGTCCTCCTTCGCCCATTTTAGGGCGGCCTCGTCGTCGGGGGCCACCATGTCAGCATGCTCCGGCTTCACAGGCAGCAGGCCTGGCTCAGGCTTCGGCCGGACAAAGAGAAGGGAGCGCGGGGAGGGGCGGGCACCCTCGTTGATGACGAGGGCACCGCTGAGGTGTCTCCTCCGGCTCTGGCTTGACGGGATGGTGAGCCGGAGGAGAGCGATCCTGAGCCTGACGACGAGGACGTCGGCTCCATTCGCTGCGGCGTCCAGAAACTGTCGCGGCGGCGAGAGATGGACCACCGCGTCGGGTACTCGAGGCGCGGCACGTCACCGATCTCGATTTGGTCGAGGACGGCCTCGAGGGTGCGGCTGGGGACGCCCCACCACTCGCGTCATCCTTCGGCGTTGAGGAGGCCGCGGGGAATGACGCCGTTGACAGAGGCGATCTGCTCCTCGCGGTGGCGCTCGAATTACATCGTCCACAGCGTTTCGTTGTCGGGCACGTACCTCGGCTCGTTTGGCCTCCTTCGTCAGGGAGGAGTATTAAGGATAAGGATCTCCTGCGTATAACTATGCAGCTAACATAAGGAAGAGTACGTACTTGTACTAAGTATAGTTGTTCTTTTTTAGCGGAACATAGTACGTAGTTAGGCTTTTTTTTTTTGCGAATAACGTACGTAGACGTAGTTAGTTACTCTACAAGATTCCTTAGGTTGTTCGATCCGATAGTTTGGGATTACTCAACGGCTGGCTAACTAGGAACCGCTGCGCCCAGTCAAAACTAGATGCCGCTAAGCTGACTTGTTTTTTACCTCTTTTTTTTTCCTTTTGTTACTTTTATTTATTCACATCTTTACCTAATAATATTAAAGAACAGAGACTTTCATAGTTCTTCATACGTCTATCCATATACGGGTGCAAGCCTTTTCATTGTTCGCCCGGAAAAAAACGTAAAACCTGCTAGATTGGTTTTCCAACTCTGTTTTAGTCGCGAATCAACCTGTGGTTGAGTTGGTACCAGGGTTCAAATCCTGGTGCTCGCATTATTCCTGGATTTATTTCAGGATTTCCGTCGATGCGCTTTCAGTGGGAGGAGACGTTCCCGTCGACGACGAGGCGCCTACGGTGACTTCATAAATCTCAAGATGATATGCCGGCTTAGTCTCTCGGAGGTGCTCATAGGGGTAGGGTGTGCGTGTGTGCGTTCATAGGGGTGAGTGTATGCGCGTGTATATGAGCGCTTGTGTCTGTACTGATGCTAAAAAAAACTATGTTTTAGTCGACCAACCTGATAGCCTCTTGGTTCGATACGTGGCTCGGTTGGTTGCTAATGCAGCTCGGTCGGTACTGGGCTACCTCGCAATATGGGGCTTGGCTCGGCTGGGCGGCCGTGCTGACGTGGCAGGGACGCGGCGGGGAGAGAGGTTGGGGCTGGGCAGAGGACATGCGTCTGATGAAGAGATGAAGTGGATGAGGTGTCTGGCGTCATGGACGAGCCCGTTCACGTGGACTGTGCTGGGAGGGCTAGAGAGGGAGATTGAGGATTGAGGGAAGAGAGAAAGATCGGTAGTTCGGCAGCACGTCACCAGGTGATAAGAGTATACCGAAAAAGGCTTTCGCTCCGCTTTATAAATAAAGCACCACCAAGCACAAAGTTCACAAGGTACCACTCAAAACACGACCACACCCCACGCCAGCGCACGAAGGTCCAACACAGACACACAAAACACAACACCCACGCACCCAAGGTTCAGCTGTGGGCACAGCAACACAAGCCCAACGCAACACCCCAAGACGCACGAACAACACGTAGCGGTGGCGACGGCGACTTCGGAGACGCTGATCTAATCTGGCTCCGGAGGTGGCGGAGAAAGCGGGGGAGCGAGTCGGAGAGCCATCGCGCGCAGCTGGGTGATGATGGAGGTGATGACGTCTCTCTCCCTGGAGCGGCTAAGCGGCCGCCAAAGCTGCAAGTACCCAGACCATTTGAACAAAGCGTCAGTAGCACGACGAAGAGGGGTATGCTGAATCACAAGTTTATTCCTAACAGTCCACAGCGTCCAGGCAAGGACCCCGATGATGAGCCACCTAGTGCGGCGTAATGCGGGGGGAATCGCCTGGAGTTCGGCAAAGAGAGCAGGGAAGTTGGTATGGTCCCAGCTTCCACCCACAATCTCGCGGAAACAGCTCCAGAGGAACTGCGCAGACACGCAGGTGAAGAAGATATGGTTCGAGTCCTCTTTAGGCCCACAGAGTGGGAAGCACCCGTCCCCAGGGCCGTTGCGTTTCAGAACCTCAACGCCAGATGGTAGGCGGCCACGAATCCACTGCCACAGGAATATCTTAATCTTCAATGGGAGGCGAATCTCCCAAATAAATATGAGCGCCTCTGGGCCGGGCGATGGGGCGATGGCCGGATATAGAGATCTGGTGGAGAATTGACCGGATGGTTCAAGGCGCCATCGAGCGCGATCGTCGTCAGCCGAGACGTCCGGCGCATGGAGAGCCACACAGTCAAGCAAATCCTGCCAGTCCGTATTCTCCGCCGGGCCAAGCGGCCTGCGGAACGCAAGGTGCCCAAGGTCGAGAAGGGCGTCTGCCACGGAAATCTGGGGGGCCACCGCAATGGAGAACAGGGCCGGAAACCGGGATGCCAAGGGGGCGTCCCCAATCCAACGGTCAAACCAGAATAACGTGGTGGTGCCGGACCCGATCTCAATCGAGGTCCCTATCCGAAGGACCGGAAGGAGCTGGATGACCGATTGCCAGAATTGGGAGCCACCAGACCGTTGACAGAAGGCGAGTGGCTGACCGCGGAGGTATTTCTGCTGGATAATGCGCAGCCACAGGGCCCCATCGCCGTTGTTGATCCGCCAGAGCCACCGAGTCAAAAGGGCCAGATTCATGCGCTTGGATGACATGATCCCAAGGCCGCCCTGGTCGCGGGGTTTACAGATCTCGGACCACTTGACCATGTGGTATTTCTGCTTGTCACCCTCGCCGGCCCAATAGAATCGCCCCTGAACGGTGGCAATCTCGTGATGAAGAGTCTCTGGCAGGCTGTAGAAGCTCATGATGAATAAGAGAAGGCTGGTGAGGGACGAGTTGATAAGAACCGCACGTGCCGCTTTAGAGAGCCACCGTCCCTGCCAGGGCTCGATCCGGTGTTGAAGCTTCCCCACCGTGGGTCGCAGCTCGGCCACGGTGAGCTTGGAATCGCTAATGGGAATCCCAAGATATGTCGTGGGGAAGCGTCCAAGCTGGCAGTTAAGCCGGTCTGCGATGCTCTGGCGCTCGTCTTGGGCGTAGCCCAAGATCATCACTTCACTCTTGTCGAAGTTGATCCGTAGGCCGGACATCTGCTGGAAGCACAGGAGGAGGAACTTGAGGTTCGAAATATCACTCGCGGCGCCCTCCACCATGATTATGGTGTCGTCCGCATATTGGAGAAGGGAGACCCCGTTGCCACCAACAAGGTGCGGGACAATCCCGTTGATGTGCCCAGCTGCCTTGGCCTTATCGAGGATGGCAGCTAGCGCATCAACAACTATGTTGAACAGAAATGGGGAGAAGGGGTCGCCCTGGCGGACTCCACAAAGCGTGGGGAAGAACGGCCCGATCTCCCCATTAATGTTCACCGCTGTGCGGCCGGAAGAAACTAACTGCATGACTCTAGTCACCCATCTATCATCAAAACCCTTCCGTAGCAAACATTCCCGAAGGAAGGCCCAGCTAACCGTGTCGTATGCCTTGTGGAAGTCCAATTTCAGGAAGACTGCCTTGAGGTGTTTGGAGCGCACCTCGTGGAGAACTTCGTGAAACACTAGGACCCCATCCAGGATATAACGACCCTGGATGAAGGCTGACTGATCAGGATGAGTGATCCGGTCAGCTATAGGGGCCACCCTAATGGCGTACCCCTTGGCCAGGATACGGAAGATGACGTTAATCACCGTAATCGGCCGGAATTGTCGGATGTCCGAGGCCCCCGGCATCTTAGGAATGAGCGTGATTACCCCATAATTCAGCCTGCCGAGGTCAATGGTCCCAGCCATGAACTCGTCAAATAAGGCCATCACCTCGGGTTTGATCACCTCCCAGAAGGACTGAAAAAACTTCACTAGAAGGCCATCGGGACCAGGAGCCGAGGAGGAGTTCATGCCCTTAATGGCTGCCCAAACCTCCTCCTCAGAGAACGGGGCCGTGATGGCCGCATTGTCTGCCGCCGAAACGCAGCAGTGGGCAGGCCAGATGTCTTGCGCTAGAGCAAGACCTCCCCGAGGGGAGGCAGAGAATAGGTCTCTGTAGAATCCATCAACATGAGCCCGAATGTCCTCCGGCCGCTGGAGGAGGGTTGGTCCATTCCATAAGAGAGGGATGGAATTGCGGCGCCTACGGCCATTAGCGATAGCCTGGAAGTACGCAGTGTTGGCGTCCCCCTTGAGGGCCCAATTCTGGGTACCTCGCATGCGCCATTATGCTTCCTTGCCAGTGTAGATGACCGTGAGCTGATCTTCTAGGTCGTACCTACGCATCCATTCGTCAGACGAGAGACCAGTAGTGTCAGCCCGGAGGTCGAGTCCCTGGATGTCTGCAAGGAGGGCTTTCTTCCTCTCCCGGATGTCCCGACCCACGTTAGCACACCAGCCTTTCATGAACTGCCGTGACCGCTTGGCACAGAAATGCCAAGAGTCAACGGCCGACATGGCCCTATGGGGAGCGTCCCGCGCCTCCCGCCACCTGCCTACCACCGCAGCAAAGAAGCCTGGCTGGCGCAGCCAGAAGGTCTCAAAGCGGAAGCGTGGAGGCAGCGGGGGCTGTTCATTCTCCAAGCAGAGGAGAAGGGGTACATGATCTGACCCAATCCGAGTGATCGCCCGCAGCGATGCTAGGGGACACCTAATGTCCCACTCAGGGGAAACGAAAACCCGATCGAGGACCGAACGAGTCGGATCAACTTGGCGGTTAGTCCAAGTGAATCTGGCCCCTACACGATCGAGTTCCCGCAATCCCATATCTGCGATGCAATCATTGAATAATTGCATCCGAGGGAAGTTCACTAGGTTATTGCTCTTGTCTTCCTCAGTCCGGATGAGGTTGAAGTCGCCTCCAACAACCACCGGAAACCGGGCCGACGCCACCTTCCTCCTTAGCTCAGCGAGGAAGGTCTCTGACCTACGGTGGTCGGCCGACCCATAGACCGCGATGATCTCCCATTTAAAGTCTAGGGACCGTTCAAAGATCTCCATACTCACGAAGAACTCTCCCCGGTCCATCCCGCCAACCTCAAGGGTCGCATCCTTCACCCCTAAGAGGATGCCCCCCGAGTGGCCTGCATTCCCACTAGAAGGGAGCCAGTGCCAGGCGAATAGGTCGTAACTTAAGTGCTCAAGTTCCGACAGGGAGAATTCAGTACACATCGTTTCTTGGATGGCAACTATGTCAATACGCTCGGTTCGCAGGTACTCAATGAGTTGGCGGCGGCGACCAACTTGGCCAAAACCGCGAATGTTCCAGAACAGGGCACGCATCAGGCATCCATCGGGGGGCTGCTTGACCCCAGGACACGTGATGCGCTCTGTGCGTGGAGAGCGGCAGTACGGGAGCGGGTGCGGCCCCGGACCTCGTCCGGGGCGACAGACCCTAAGGGAGGGGCGCTCGGGGTGGACCCAAGTTCCCCTCCATCGGTGGGGGGAGGGCGTGCACGGGCGTCAGCGAGCCGGCCATCAATAATCTCCCGTGCACGGATGGCATCTATCTGAACTAGCGGGGGAGCAACCTCCCCGCGGAATACTATGGCCGAGTCCGCGGCCACCTTAGCAAGGTGGCCGAGCGGGACCGACTCTAAAGCAGAGAAGGAGCACGCAGCCGATGTGGTCTGGACGATCGCGGTACCTGACTCGAGGTTCCGGGCGGCAGCCCGGAGGACGGCGAGCTCGGGAATGGGGATGGCCTGGCCGCCTGGCGGCCTGGACGCCTCGATCCGCGCACTGCGGCGTGAGGAGGACACCGGGGACGAGGTCGGACGGCCCCACCGCACGGTCCGAGGTGGAGGAGGTGGCGCCACCACCGGAGTGGTCACCACCACCGCCAGGCCCGGGGGAGAGGCGCACGACGGCACCGCGGGGGAAGCAGGAGACGGCACGCCGGGAGCGCCAGGGGAGGGAGGTGGGTCCTCAAGAGCGGCCATCCCCAGAGACGGGCTGGCCAGCCGCGCCGGAGACCCAGGGGCATCCTCCGAAGGTTCCGGGAGGGGCGGGGCCGGGTCCGCATCCACAACCCCCAGCGGCACCAACAGCAGGTCAGCCGCGGTGGGAGTCGTGACGGGAGGCGCCGGCGCGGTCCCAGCCGGGGAGGAGGTGGTGAAGTCGAGGGAGATGCCGTCGGGGGAGCGTGGCGAAGAGGCCGGGAAGACTTGAAGACTGACATCCGAAGCGTCGGGGCCATCATCGGCAGCTGGAGGGCCTGCCAGGTGGGTACGACGCGGCCCATCGCCACCCCGGGAGGCCAGCACAGGCGGCTGGTCGTGGGGGGGGGGGGGCTGTCCTCGAGGTCGTCGTCGTCCTCGTCCGAGCCCGAGTGGTGGCCGTGACGAGGGTCTCGGTCGCTGCAGTGGCCCCCAGTGCCACCCCCACCGGGGCCGCCCCCCGGGAAGCTGTCGTCGATGCGGGGGCGGCCAATATGGTTGGGAGGTTCAGGGGAGATGCGGATGTCGAAGCCCTGGTCGTTAAAGAACACCCGGATGGTGGCCCGAAGCTTGGAGGAGTCGAGAGATTTGACCTTAATGCGGACCTCCTCCTCTTTGCGGAGGGAAAGCTCATCCACCACCACCACCTTGCCGAGGATGCGGGACATGTTCCGGATAACCCTCTCAGAGCGGGCGATGTCCGGGAGGCCACCAATGAGGATTCAGGCCGTGTCCAAGACCGCGACCGCCAAGGGGTCCCGCACCAGCACGGAGATGTCAACCACTAGCGAGTTGAGCGCTAGGGTGATGTCTCCACTGTGGGTGCCGTATCCGTGGCTGACCGCGTCTGGAAAGACCACAGAGAACTGACCTCCAGATAGTAAGGTGACCTGCCAATCCTAGTTGCAGAGGTAGAGGTGGTTGAGCTCGGCCTCGATCATCTCCGGCGAGGCCACCCCTCCTTCACGGTAACAATTGCCAGGAGCGAGGGGGAAGGGGTGGGGATATCGGGCACCTCGATGTGGAAGAAGCCGAGGCCCTCAATACCGTGCCCGTACATCATCAGCTCCTCCGCCACCGGGCGGTCCGGGCAAAGGAAAGCGGGGTGGTCCGGGTCGGAGCAGTGGTAGCAGCACTGCGGACGAGTACAGGCCACCTGAGAGTGACCGGAGAGGCCGCAGTTGAAGCATTTGACCAGGTCGGCAGCGCAGTCATCGAGGAGGAGGGCGGACGACGTCGAGGCGACTGGGTCCCGGGGAGCGCCGTTGAGCGGGGCTGGGCCGTTTGCGCGCCCAAGGCCGCGCTTCTTCTTGCGCTTGCCACCGGGCCGGCCCCGTCCCGCCCCATTGCCGGTCGGAGGGAGGCTCGGCTCGCCCCGCAGAGGTTGGTAGCGCCGGACCGCGGCAGCCGCGGGAGGTGGAGCCGGAGGCCCGTAGGAACGGTCGGGGGAGCGTGCGCGTCCGCCCCGGACCAGGGACCGGCTGGAGGCCCGACGGGGCGGGGGGGAGGCGACCGACGCCGACCATCGCGGCGGTCCGCGGCAGGAGGAGGCGAACGGGAGCGGCCCCGGTGGTCCGCCCGGGGGGGAGAGCGGCGAGAGGGGGACCGGCGGTCGTCGTAGCCGTGGGAACGGCGGTCCTCGCGGGAGGAGAGCTGGTGGCGGAGCTCGGATTCATGACGCATCGCGTCGGGAGATGGCCGGAAGGAGTCGCGATGCTCCTCAGCACGAAAGGAGTCGCGACGCTCCTCAGCACGAGAGGAGTCGGGGCGAGAGTCGTTGGCGCGGCGCTTGGGGCGCGTCCCAGCGTCGTGCCACTCGCGGGTCATGAGGACCGGAGGCGAGGTCGGCGCCGACGGGGGGTGGGACGACGGGATGGCGGCGGGGGGAGGCGGGGCAGTGGTTAGGGCAGGAGCGGGGAGGGAATGGGGGCGAGGGAAGCCCGATGGGAGCCAGATCGTCCTGATGGATGGGTACGTCGGCCCACAATGGGCGCAGCAGATGCTGGGCCCATTAACGGGGCGGCCAGCCCAGGTCCCAGGCCCATCCCCCGGCCCCATCCTGGTACGGCCCACGAGTCGTCGGTCCAGCCCGCTGGGCGGGGTAACAGCGGCTAGGGTTTCCCCTCGCGCTGCGACCGCCGCCGCGGCCGCGACCGACGCCGGCGCAAGGGGACCAGCGGCCAGGGGGCGGCGACGGGAATGGGTGGGCGAGAAACGGAGAGCAGAGGTGCCGAATGCTGCGATGAACGGCCGAAACGGCGAGGGCCGGGAGACCACTGGCCATGGGGACGCCGCCGGGAAGGAGGTAGGTCGGGATCCATGGGGGACGGCCGCCGAGCGCCAAGAGGACCGGGCCGGACCAAGGTCGGACCGCCCCGCGACGCCCCACGCCGGAGCGCGGCGGCGGTGAGCGGTACGCGACCTAAAGTCGGCCCTTTGCCCAGGCGTCGGGAGGAGGGGAGGTGCAGCCGGCCGGCGAGCAAGAGGTGGGGAGTGGGCTCCCCGGCGAGGCACGTCAACCAGCATCGGGCGCAGCACAGACCGGCTGGCCGGAGGTGTGCGCCGGACGGTGGGGCGGCCCACGTGGGAGTCCTCGTCCTCCGCCAGGTCAGCCCAGCGCAGCGGCATCGCCAGCTCCACGGGGGCGGCAGGGCATGGGTCGAGCGCCGCATCCAGGGGCTGTGGAGCGACAAGCAGCGGGGGAGCGGCGGAGCTAGCCGGCGCGGCGCCGGCCGACGGAGGGGGAGGCGGCAGCGGCCGCTCAGGCGAGCGGGGCGCAGCGAGAGCGGTGTGTATAGTCTGGGTGAAAGCGCTTGATGAGCCAAAAAAACAGGCACCGATAAGAGTATATAAAGATCGGTAGCTTTGCACGATGATCCCCTTGAGTATGTTCGCAAGGCAAAAAGTTCTATGCAGAGGAAAAAGAGCTCTTTAGAAGTCATATATTCACTTGTAATCAACAATTTTTTGGTGCGATACTTTGGTGCAAAGGTATGCATATTTCTTGCTCTTTATATACTCTTCCCGGGACTGCATTGCACAAACACGGAAGAAGAATCACTCTGCTATTTTTTCATGTTTCCACCAATGATGCACCTTGTCAATGAAAGCAGATAGGAGCTTTTGTCTACCGCCGCATAGCCACACGTACAAGCATACTCTTATCAAATGTTGTTGGGCCTGCTGAACATATAACGCTATGTGGGCACCCAATCACCTTCATGGCAATTAGCACCTATGGGCAACCACAAGTAAGTCACCTATGTTCTTACATCCAGAACAGATGCATTCTTAGGTTGCTTTAAAATGAAAAACAACCTCATATCATGTTGTTTCAAACACAGCATAGTCTCATTTAGTACATTTTGAATCATTATACTTATTTAATATAATCATCCACACACTAGTAAGCTGAATCAAGTTTATTTTCATATACTTTTTTGTAAGTCATTATTTTGGGGTTAACCAAGCAAATTTGGCTCCTGAGCACCATATTCTCGGAATTAAAAAAATACACTTGAAGTTTGAAGAAATTAAAATTATTTAAAGGGCACACATATGTATCTCATAATTTTCTTAAATAATACTTTTTTGTGGTCATGCCAAAAGACAAATTGGTGGCTAACAAGGAAGGTAACCACATGGTATGAAGAAATATATTTTATTTTGTCATTTGGTGGCTATCAAGAAAATAATCCATGCATGTTTTTATTTTTGTGTATATACACATGGTATTAAGAGGTACATGGAATGAAATTCAGACACTAAGAGCATCTCCAGTAGCCTCCCCAGGACGCCCCCCAGGACACCTTTTTAGGCTCGAACGACACCTTTTGCCAAAAACGGCCCAGTCACGCCCCCAACGCCCCCCCCCCCAAGGACGTCAAAATAGCGCCGGCAAACCTAGGCGAAACCCGGCGCGCCGGGGTCTCTTTGGGGCTCTGGCGGAAGTTTCGGCGAATCATGTCTCACCACATGTCCTTTTTTCTTGGCCCACTTAATCATTCTCCTCGCAAACTTTTGCTTGGTGTGGGGTGTGACTGGGAAGATGCCCTCTTTATTTCGCCGAATTTCACCGGATGACCCCCAAGACACCAACTTTTTTGGTTCGGTGATGTTCTTGGGGGTGCCAACGGCTGGAGATGCTCTAATACTACACGTCTATAAGTACATATACAAATATTATCAGATTTTTGTGTGGTATAAAAATAATCTTTTCATGATTAAGAATAGTCTACTTGTAGCCCGGGCTGCAGTTTGGACCTTTTTTGCTTTTCCGAATACAAGTCAGTTGTTGCCAAAATTAATTGGCTGAGTTTGGTTGTTGGAGCTTGGTGCACACAAATGTGTTTGTGGCGAGGTTGTAATTGTGGTCCTTGTTCGCATGCTCTTTTATTTTATACAAAGAGATCAGCTACTAAATGTTCATTAAAAATGGAGATAAAGTAAGCTCTAACTCTGTACGTAAACTGAAATTTCAATGGGGAGGCTCCCTACTTGAATTTCTATTTCAAAAATGACTTTTACAGAGTCAAGTTGTTTAAGGAGATGTAATAATGAAGTATACCGGTGTGAACTTAATGTTTGGGGTGTTTAAGTCTATGTGACGAGACCATCAAGCCACCACCAAACATAGTAGTTGTGGAAGTTGTGTGAGGTTAATTAATGTTGTGGAACACTTCCAATTTTGACGCAAGAGTAGACGGGTTATTAGCAAACTGCCTGGAGGGGTGGGGGGGGGGGAGAAATGAATTGCATGCCACACTATTCTACCAGCAGAACATGTGAAGAATAGTTGCTATGTATCTTCACTGGCACTAGTGAGACATGGGCCTTTGGAGTAATCCTGCAAGGCTTTGCGATGAGCAATTTCTTTCATGTTCAACTTGTTGAGGTAAAGTAGCCAGCCAAATATTTTGAGTCTATTTGGCACTGGTGCATCCCAGTTGATGTGCAACTTGGGTTCTACCAACAAGCAAGAGAGGGATGCATACACGCCCCATGTGGTGAACGTTGATCCACTGAGTAAATTCCTAGAGTCTAGGCCTACAGATAATGTAACACCCTGCATAATATATTCAAGAGATACAAGCTTATGTCAGTAGCTGATTTTAGTTGGTTACGTAGGCCAATGTTCGATCCCATCCTGGAAAACCAGGGCATTTTGGTGAAGGTAGTGAGTAAAAAGTGTTGGTAGTGTAGCGGCTAGATGTTCAGAGAGTAGCCATCTAGTAAGTCAGAAGAAGGTGGTGGATTCATTGACAACTGAAAATAATATACAAGCTATGTAGCCCTTATATCTTGTTTAATGCACATGCATACCTTATGTTTTCCCAGGGCTTCTAACCCCCCCCCCCCCCCCCCACACCCCAAAAAAAAGAATAAGCATACCTTCTGTACATGTAAGGGTGGGTTTTTAATTGAGTGTATGGTTTACCTAATTATGCATCTTAGTAAATTCTTTTATAATTCATAGATATGCACCATGTTATAAAATGAGCAAAATAACACATTTTGTATGGTAAAAGAATATTTTTTTTTTGCAAAAGTATAATCTAACCTGCAAAAATATATGTGGTTGTAGTTACAATATATCAACATTAAATCTATAAAATATTATATTTGATCTATTTCACATTTTTATTGTCTGGATTTTTACAGGCTCTGACCGTGCACTACCTAAACTACGGTAGCACTGTGAAGGTAATTATGGCAGTTGACGACACACAGTCCCCAGATTGTCACGAGCTTTTAGATGATTTTGCCAAGTCCATCAGGATCATTAAGGATGCGGCTAGTCTCAAGACATTGACAACATCAATCCAGATTGAATGACCGAGCAACAGACAAGTTGTGTGCCATGTCAATACCATACCAGTAAAAACAAAAGCAACCCTATGTACAAGTATGTCGTGTGTGTACTATCTATGTGTGCACATATGTTTGTTTGTTTGTTTGTGTGTGTATGTATTTCAACTTATTGTTTATGCCGATAACTACAAGATTTGTATTCAAGTTTTTTCCTACTATAAAATAACCATGAAGTCAGATATTTTCCAAAAAATGGACGGAAATTGAACTAAACCATTTAGCAAGTGGCTAACATTACACATTATTGATTTATTTATGGGTCTATGATGCATTTTCTTTGGTGACACAATGGCACACATGCGCTCAATTAAGGGACTTTCTGTTCGTGCTATACTTAAGTTGGATATTCTGAGCCTACCACTAGGATTTCACAAATTTGGTCTATGCCATTATTGAGTATGAAGAAATTAGCAGCATGCCATGCGCAACATATCCGTGCGTTGAAGTCTAATTTCACCTATATTCTCCTCTGTAGGTTCCTCCAGATGCCATGTCAGCCGCATTGGCTTTCAGACCCGTTTGACCGTAGCATCCACTGGGATGCGACGTCACGATGTGGCAATAACCTCAGCCACTCATGGTCGAATGCCACAATGGCTTTGCATGCAACTTTGTATTGATTTCCGACAAGCGTCGCGTCTCCTACGATAGTTGTCCCGCTCAAGATTTTGACCTACCATAACAATTACACCGCCCATGTTGTTTGACACAACACTCACATCGATCATGTTTCTCTCCTCGTACTCCCTCACTGCCACCCTAACCACTATCCCTACTCATCGACTGCCATGGTGCTACTTGTGAGCTGCCTTGGGATTTTTTCAAAGAGGAAGGATGAAGTATTTCCCTCAGTGAGAACCAAGGTTATCGAACCAATAGGAGATTCATGCAAAAAAAAAACATCGACAATACCTACACACATATTAGGAAATACTTGCACCCAACATGGGCAAGAGGGTTGTCAATCCCCTTGTACTCGTTAATTGCAAGGATCAAATCTGATAGTAGTATAGTAGTAGATAGATAAATTGCAAAGTAAAATAAAAGAAAATAAATGATAGCAAGGTATTTTGGTTTTAGCAATATAATTAAATAGACCTGGAGGCCACAGTTTTCACTAGAGGCATGTCTCTCATAAAAATAGCATACGGTGGGTAGACAAATTACTATTGGGAAATTAATAGCAAAGCACATAGTTATGACGTTATCCATAGCATGATCATGTACATAGCCATTACGTCTGTGATAAGTAGACCGACTCCTGCATGCATCCACTATTATTACTCCACACGTCCATTTTGCATCATGCTTTTATATTGATATTTATTGCATTATGGGCTGTTATTACACATTGTAGCACAATACTTATGCCTTTTCATTATTATTTTATAAGGTTTACATGAAGAAGGAGAATGCCGGCAGCTGGAATCTTGGGCAGGAAAAGGAGCAAATCTGAGAGACCTATTCTGCACAACTCCAAAAGCCCTAAAACTTCACGGAGAGTTATTTTGGAATATATACAAAATATTGGGCGAAGAAAGCACCTGAGGGGACCCACCAGGCAGCCACAAGGGTGGGGGCACGCCCTACCCCCTGGGCGTGCTTCCCTACCTTGTGGGCTACCTGGCATGCCCCCGATGCCCATCTTCTGCTATATGGTGTGTTTTGACCTGGAAAAAATAAGAAGGAAGCTTTTGGGACGAAGCACCACCGGCTCAAGGCGGAACCTGGGCAGAACCAATCTAGGGCTCTGGCGGAGCTGTTTTGCCGGGGAAACTTCCCTCCCGGAGGGGGAAATCGAAGCCATCATCATCACCAACGATCCTCTCATCGAGAGGGGGTCAACATCCATCAACATCTTCACCAACACCATCTCCTCCCAAACCCTAGTTCATCTCTTCTTATAAGTAATCACATGAATATGCTTTGTGAGTAGTTACGTTTGTTCCTAAGGACACGGGAGAAGTCTTCTTATAAGTAATCATGTGAACTTGGTATTCATTTGATATTTTGGTGAGATGTATGTTGTCTGTGGTGTTATGTGAACGTCGACTGCATGACAGTTCACCATGATTTTGGCCTAGGGGGAGGCATTGGGAAGTAATAAGTAGATGATGTGTTGCTAGAGTGACAGAAGCTTAAACCCTAGTTTATGCCTTGCTCTGTAAGGGTTGATTTGGATCTATATGTTTCATGCTATGGTTAGATTTATCTTAATTCTTCTTTCATAGTTGCATATGCTTGCAATAGGGGTTAATCATATAAGTGAGAGGCTTGTTCAAGGAAGGACAACACCCAAGCATCGGTCCACCCACATATCAAATTATCAAAGTAACGAACGCAAATCATATGAGCATGATGAAAACACTAGTGCAGAATCGGGCTTTAGTCCCGTTTCGTAAGGACCTTTAGTCCCGGTTCTGCAACCGGCACTAAAGGGTGGGGACTAAAGGTCCCCCCTTTAGTCCTGGTTTAGCACGACCCGGGACCAAAGGCCCACCACGTGGCACGAGTTTGCGCCGGGGGCTGGGGGACCTTCAGTCCCGGTTGGTAACACCAACCGGGACGAAAGGAATTTTTTGATTTTTTCCCCGATTTTCAAATTTCTCAATTATTTGACAATTGAGTCTCTAATCACCCCTCATCACTGCTCAAGTGTGGAGCACTTATTCCAAATCGTCTAACTTCCCGGCCGGTCACTCATCCTCTCACTACTCCAGCCTGAGCACGAGTTCTATTCCCCCTAGTTTCCAAGTCTGCACTTGTTGTTTTCCTAACAATAGTAAGCTGTCTATCCTATTAACCCTTAGGAGTTTAGCTTGAGCATGAAGTCACACGTTTCACCGTTTGAGTTTGAAACTATTATCGTAAAAAACAATAATTATTTATTAACAATAATATTTCTTGAATAAGTAGTTTGACCAGAATTTGAACACAATTAAAAAAAACTGCAATTTGAGCATAATTTTTTCCTTTCAGAATTTGAGGATTCTAAAAATTTGCAAAACGGCCTTCGGTTGTCGAAATCGGAACCATCTTTTCGTGCTGAATATTTTGATATATTATACGTTTCTTTTCGATATCGTATGCCAAAGTTATAGTCGTTTTACTTTTTCATAACACTTTTTTGTAAAACATGTCAAAATTTATGTTTTTAAATTTCCCTAACTAGTAGATGTAGTAACATAACTGCATCTCGAAGGATTTTAATTTTTGAAGTTTTTATCATTTACTTTTGTTTTTTTTTCAAAACTGAAAAGGCGATAGGGGGGGGGGGGGGTAGAGGTTGAAAACTGCAGAACCCCTTTAGTCCGGGTTGGAGCCACCAACCGGGACTAAAAGGTTAGACCCCTTTAGTCCCGGTTGGTGGCTCCAACCCGGACTAAAGTTCTAACCTATAGTCCCGGGTTGTGTCACAAACCGGGACTAAAGGGGCTCGTGGGGCCCCGGCCTGCCACCACCCCTTTAGTATTGGTTTGTGACATAAACTGGGACTATAGGTCACAAATGAACCAGGACTAATGCATAGCCGTTGGAACCAGGACTAATGGTACCATTAGTACCGAGCCATAATCGAACCGGGACTAATGAGGTGAACGTAAGATCGTTTTTCTACTAGTGAAACTAGCTTGATAGTAACTCACATGTGTCCTCGGGAGCTCTTTGCATTATATAAGAGTTAGTCCAGGCTTGTCCTTCACTACAAAAATGATTGGGCCACCTTGCTGCATCTTAGTTACTTTTATTACTTGTTACCCGTCACGATTTATCTTATCACAAAACTATCGGTTACCGATAATTTCAGTGCTTGCAGAGAACACCTTGCTAAAAACCGCCTGTCATTTCCTTTTGCTCTTCGTTGGGTTCGACACTCTTACTTATCGAAAGAACTACAATAGATCCCCGATACTTGTGGGTCATCACCTCTCGACCGCTATCGAGCATGCACTACCGCGGGATGCTGCTAATGCAACACTATAATCAGAGACCCTTCGAGGAAACTATGTGTGATGCATTAAACGCAAACGGTGATGTAAAAATGATACGAAACGTTTGCGATGGTGGAGGACATCAAACATGATTCTGATTAGAGCTATGTGTGCGCGGTGTGGCATAAAGTTCAGTTCAATGAACTATTTGCGATGAGGCAGAATAACAGAAACGGGCTGCCAGCTGAAGGTGTGTGCGATATACGGCATACAGTTCACTCGGATGAACTGTTTGAGATTAGGGAACGCAACAAAAACAGTCGCCCAGATCAAGGTGTGTGTGATATATGGCATACAGTTCACTCGGATGAACTGTTTTCGATTAGGCAAGACAACAGAAACGGTTCAACTTAACAAGATGTGTGTGATATATGACAAACAAGTTCCTGATCAGAAATGTGTGCGAAGACCCATAATAACACAGACAATTTCTGCTCATAAGCTGTGTGTGTTGTGGGCAAACGCTTGCTGGTATACAATTGTCAGCGATTGATGAATTCATCACCGATGGGTTCCCTATATGTCAAATTTTGAATAACAACATACGCGTTTGCAAACTAAAGCAAGCCGTAATTTTGTCTGTTTAAATAGAACTCAGCAGCCACCAAGCTAATCAAATAAGTCAATAGTTTCATTGATTGTGAATTTTGCAGCTATTTTCTTCCCAATATAGGCAATCATGGTTGGAATTTTTATTTTGAAAATATGTATGGCAAGTTCCGAAGCTTAAAAGAAATTTATTGGCAGCCATGTTCGTTTTGAAAAGCCTGTTTGATAATCTCATATTGTAGACAAAATAGGAAATAAATAAATTATACTTCCAGATACTCTCTTACCTTATGTTCTTATAATCCATGCTTCCATGTAGAAATTCCATTACCATCTCCAGATTTAGGTGTGATGGGATAACCATAGATCAACGGCAGGTCGGCACCCACTAACGATTCTACTTAGTATTACACAACACAAACATGTAACTAATTTAACATAACCAGTAAATTGTATAATCTAACTTACATTATTAATATGCCTATATGAGGATCATCAGATCAGGTTTGGACTTACGCGTGAGGCGGGAGAATTGGAGAGAAGACAGATAAAACAGATGGTTGGATTGATTGGCTTCGGCTCTTCGGCCGGCTGTCAATAAGGGCGAAGCACCCCGCTCTTGGCAGCTGCACCTTTGCTAGTCCCTGACGGCGATGCTCGATGAAACCCTAGCATAGGTGGGGCGACAACCAGATGAGTCGTCAGGTCGATGCGGATATAACAATTGATCGACTGCCGATGCATCAACAACATATAGGTTCCATTGTGGGCTACTTATTTTGTAGGCTATACGTTTTGGGCTTGGGCCGTTTAGCAATCAGCACGTTCGTCAGTTACAAGTTAGCCTATTTTATCGCTAATTGTGTTGGCATCTTATGACATCTGTCCAATAGTTTGTTTTATATAAGTTACATTATCTACCAACAATACTAATTGGTTTAGTTTATACGATAGAATTAATCAACATAGTTATTAATAATATAGCAATATGCTGTGTGCACCTCATTCTAACCTGATCTCCTCTCAAATCCTTTTTAACACACGCATGTGTAGGTAATGGATGGTTCCAAGAATGGCAAGCCGCAATGGGTGCCAAGGGTGGTGAACCTGGGCAACCACATCATAGTCCCGAGAGTGAATCCTTCCGCTGTGGCTTCAGACCCTGAAAAGGCCGTGGAGGACTATGTGGCGTCCTTATGGACATGTCCCGCCCACCCTGGGAGTTCCACTTCCTCGACTTCTCGACTTCTGAGACGACCTCCACCATGGTGCTGAGTATGCACCACTCCATCGGCGACGACATGTCGATCATGACGCTCCTCATGTCCTCTTCGCGCAGCACAGCTGACCCGACGAGGCTGCCCACCATGCCACCGCCGCCTAGACGCACAGGCGCGATCTACCAGCTACCACCAAAGCCTCCGCTGTTTTCACTAGGAGATTATCTGGTGTGGATATGGTCGTACTTTGTGCTTGTGTGGCACACACACTCTTGGATGTCGCGCTGCTTAATGCGACGATATTGTTTTTTTGGAGATCCACACACGATGTTTACCCATATGCCAGACAACGGCAAGTCTCCGCACCATGAACGCTTGCTGCACCGGAGCCTTAGCCTTGATGACATCAAGATCATCAAGACAGCCATGAACTGCGTACGTAAGCTATTTGAACTTTATATCGCCCAAGTGAAATAGTGCTACAAATAGACTTGTTGATTTTTCTTTTTTCTTTTTGCAGACTATCAATGACGTACTAGTTGGTGTGACTTCAGCAGCTCTTTCCCAATATTACTTTAGGAAGTCCGGTAAGTGGTCAACGACTATATTGTGTGTTATGTAGACTTCTAACTTAAGCGTTTTTCTTTGTTGACTACAATATTAGGTGACACTAACACTAAGAAAATCATCTTGCGATCAATCCTCCCTGTCAACATAAGCAGGGCCGTCTCCAGAAATTCGGGGCCCCGGTGCGGAATGCGAAATGGGGCCCAAAATTTAGCGAAAAATTGTATTAGTAATATAATTAGACATATTTTCACTTAATATATAGCTTCGAATATGTGTTATTTCATACAATAGTTGAAAATATATTATATAGTAATGCTAACGAGTAAACGTAGTATTGAAATAATAAACTTCCCTTTTGTGAATTGTAATAAAACTGTAAACTGGCCGATATTCTACCGAAAAGCATCGTCTGTTTAGTACTCCCTCCATTCGAAATTACTTGTTGTAGAAATGATAAAACTAAATATATCTAGGAATAGAAAACGTCTAGATACATTTTTTTCCGTGACAAATAATTCTGGACGGAGTAAGTATTTCTTCAAACGAAATCTTTAAATCCATTGACTCTATTCTCGCAAAATAAAAATCCATTGAGTCTTAGAATGAAATAGTGTAGGAGATGAGCACAGAACGAAGAATTAGTACTAGGATTAGAAATTAGCTTGCGGCTAGTGTAATAATCCTATTAATTTTGATTAAAACTAAATGCCCCTGCTTAACTTGTTTTTCGTTCATCTATTTTGATCCGAGGCTTATGGCTACGACTTACCTTGGAAAATATTCTTGCGGTCGGTGGCTGCATGTTTTTTTTTTGAGACAATGTGGTCAGAGGCTGCTGCAGTAAAGAAGCTAGCACTCTCGGCCATAGCGATTAGGCCCATTAGCGTAACTAGCCTGCCTTGTTTCTACTTGCTCTTAACAAACAAGCCGAACTGAGGGCCTATTGGCTGGGTATTAGCGCACCGTAACGTACGAGGTTTGTTCCGATTAAATTGGATCGAGCGAATCAACAGAAAAAGGCAGCAAACCAGCGCATGAACCGCGGCCGTTACATGGTTTTCCCTCGATCGGGGCCCCTACTATTTTGGGGGCCCTGTGCGATCGCACCGCTCGCACACCCTTGTCGACGGGCCTGAACATAAGGCCACTCTCTAGCCGACAACTAAGGACATTATTTTTCTCTAAACAAATATGAAAGAAATATCAACTAAATGCCACATAAACATTATAGCATCCCTTTTGTTTCAACTATGAACAGACATATGTTACCAAGGTAGAGACAGGTAATCAAGTTGGCATCCTCATATGTCCACTTCATATATCCATGCACGATGATCCCCTTGAATATGTTTGCAAGGCAAAAAGGTCAATGCACAGGAAAAAGAGAGCTCTTTAGCAGTCCTATTTGCACTTGCGGTCAGTAAATTTTTGGTGGAATGCTTTGGTGCAAAGGTGTATATATTTCCTGCCATTTTGTGCTATATATGCTCTTCCAAGGACTGCTTTTGAATTATGCTGCAACTTGTCAATGAAAACAGGTAGGAGCTTTTTTCTCCCGCCGCTTTGCCACACGTACAAGCATACTCTTATCAAATGTCGTTGGGCCAGCTGAACATATAACGTTATGTGGGGCCCAATCGCTTTCATGGCAATGAGCGCCTACAGGCAACCTCAAGTAAGTCACCAATGTTCTTACAGACAAAACAGATGCATTATTAGGTTGCTTAAATGAAAAAAAGGTCATATCACATGTGATTTCAAAAACTTCATAGCAAACCACTAGACAATCCATGGGACACAGATATATCGCTCTCATTTAGTAAATTTGGAACCATTATACCTCTTCAATATAATCATCCACACACTACTAAGCTGAATCAAGTTTACTTTCGTATACCTTTTCCAACAATTCATCATTTTTGGAGTAATTATGGAAATTTGGCTCCCAAGAACCATGGTGCACTTCGTATTTAAAAAAATACAGAAAATAATTATAAAGAAATTATAATTTTTGTAAGAATACATATAGATGTTTTCTATGTGCCTGCAATTATAATTAAAAATAATTTGTTTTGTTGGACATAGAAAAGATAAATTGGTGGCTTAAAAAGAAAAAAGTAAGCACATCCATGAAATTGTCTTTTTGTGTACACAACGTTCGAAAAACATATATATATTGATGAAAATTCGTACGTTCATACTACAGATCTATAAGTACATGTAAAACTGTTTTCAGAATTTTTTTCTGGTATACAAATAATTTATAGTAACTATAATTAAAATTGTGGTATACAAACATTTTAGTTGTTGGCGCATGGTGCACACACAAGTGTGTTTGTGGTGAGGTTGTAGCTGTGGTCCGCATCCACTGATTTCTGGATCTGACCCTAGGGTGAACTATTGCATGTTCATCGAAGACACGAGATATATGGAGTAAGCTGTAGCTTCACACCCAAATTTCTATTATAAAGAGAGTTTTACAGAGTGCAGTTGTTTATGGGGAGAGGTAATCACGGAATAGACCCCACGTGAACTTTATGCTCGGGGTTTTTAAGTCCATGTGACAAAACAATCAAGCCACCAACAATGTCTGTTGTTGTGGCAGCTGTGTAGAACACTTTGGGATTTCGAGCATCCAAAATCTTCGAGACTATGAGGAGATGATAAGGATCGGATTGAAGCTAGCAAGCGCCACACTAGAGTTGACGAGTCATTATCAAACTGACTAAAGTTGGGCCGGCGACGAATTGCACGCTACAGAGTTATCCTGCAAGGTTTTTTGGTGGATAATTTATTTCTTGTTCAGCTTGCCGAGGTGAATTATCCAGCCAAATATTTTGACTTAGTTTGGCACTTTGTGATTCCCAGTTGATGTCCAACATGGGTTGTATCAACCAGAAAGATAGGGAGAAATAAATGCCGTAGGTGGTGAATTTTTTTACATCGGTTAAAATCCTGCAGTCCTGTTCTGTAGATATCATAGAACCCTGAATAAGATATCTAAGCGGTACAAGCTCATCGTTAGTAGCCGAGGGTAGTCGGTTACTAAAGCAAGTTTGACCCCATCTTGCAAAATTAGGGCATTTTGGTAGAGGTGGTGAGTAGAAAATATTGGTAATGCAGTGGCTAGAGGCCAGAGAATATCCATCTATCAATCTGGAAGGGGCTAATGTCATTGCCAACTTTGCATGGGGAAATAAGACGCAAGCAATCTATGCATTACATCTTCTTTAATGTGTAGGCAGAGCTTCAGTTTTCCCATAGCTTTTCATGCAAAAATAATAACCTTACCTTGCGTTTAGTAATTGGAAAGGCAGTCATACATGCAAGGGTGTGTGCTTGATTTTACGGTTTACCTAACTATGCATCTCAGAAAATTCCCAAAAAAATGTCACAGATGTTTATCAGATTATAAATGAACACCTTAACGAGAGTATATAACACACGGAAGCAAATATTTGCTTCCATCTAAAACCCGAAAATGCGTAGAGAAAAATAAAAAGATCAATTCCACATGGAGCCTTCAACACATAACATGTGGCAGCGACTGGACGCACCACTTGGTGTGCTCCCTAGCTACCAAAAGTAGCAGCATATATTTCAAGCGGGATTTCGACAAACCAGACGATTTTCGTCAAATACAACGGAATACATCAAAGTTTGGATGAAAAATGGCACAAATTATCCATAAATAGCATGCAAATGTCTCTAGTACAACAATAGTTCAGGTTCTTTTTTACGGATAGATCAAATTCAATGATACTAGAATAATCAGAGCCGGCACACATCGTCCCACAGAAACTGCCCATTGAGTTTCATTCATACAATGTATGCGCATGAATGGTCTGCACTCACCTCTCATATGAAAAGAGGAGGTAAGAGAGACCATCCTAAAACTTGTTATGTTAGTACATATAGGCCCAGTCAGATACTGCGTCACGTCAAACCACCAGGCCTGGAAGCCTCCGTCGCACTCGTTCGTACTCCATGTGCGGGGAGTACTTCTTTAGCCCTGTATGGCATAAAAAAATGGAGTGTACCTGTTGACCGAGAAAAATGGAGTGTACCTGTATGGCTTCGCAAAATTGCCACTTCGAAGATTGGCTTCGCAAAATTGCCACTCAGCCCATTGACTCCTTGATTGCCATGCCACTTATATTCTTTTACTGATTTTCTTTCTTCTTTTCCAATTGTAAGCAGCAGAAAAGACCAAACTACCCCTAAGGCTGTGTACACGTACTATTTGATCGACACTTCAAGTGGAGGAGAGCACGACGGCCGCCGTGGCAACTTTGAGAAGCCACATATTGAAGGTGGCAAATATCCAATTTTCTCCCTGTTGACTTGTTCGGGGTTGAACGTAGGCTCCAGAGGACAGCAGGAAATTCCTCCACTCACTTGCTTGCTGCTTGATTTAGCAGGGTAATATGTTGTTTATAGTCGTAGCTACATTTAAACTACCAAATACATTTTCACAACTCAAGTGATAAAACACAATTAAATTTCAATAAAATATTAGTAGATTCGACATTCGAATGCTATATTTAAATATGTGTATACATTCTCTAGGATGATATGATTTATAATGGAATAGTTACCTAACAATAACAATAACAATAATAAGGAAATAATTTAAAAAATGTAAGTAGTTCAAATTCATATAAGAAGCTGAATAATAAACTATGACAAAGCAACTGTGCTAGTTACTAATAAAAGCGCACTTTAATTAAGCCGCATTGAGAACATATCAAAACCAGGATTCAAATTGGACCGATCGACCACCAGCTAGTTACTTAGCAAAGCTCCCCATCCAGAACATACAGACGAAAAAGTATTTTCCCCGCTTTATATTATAAAGCAACGAACAATTCAAGTCATACAACACGACATCACAACACACGCAAGACAAGATACAAAGGTGTTAAGGATCAGCAACAACACTCTATACGTCTCGCAGCAAACACAAGATATAAACTAAGAAACACTAGGAGATGAAGAAGCTCTCAGAGCAAACACTCTAAGAGACGAAGTTGAGCACTGATGATTCGTGAACTCCAAGGCGGCACCAAACCATCAGGAAAGGCACAATGCAAGAACGCCACCATCGCCCGGTCCAAAGGATTAAGATTTTCATCCGGAGATAAACGGAGGTCAAAGAGAAACCACGACGAGGCCTTCAAGAAGGGGACGACTTCCATGGGCGCTACCTCCGTGGGTCTGATCAGAATCAGGCAAGATTTTCATCACGGCAACATGCTCCACCCCGCCACGGAACACCGACCACCAGCCGCTCACTACTAGGGAAAAGGCTAGCAGCAACGCGGGTTTTGTGCTCACTAGTAGCATGGGTAGGTGCGCTACTAATAAGGCGCTACAGCTATTGCTTAGCAGTAACGCGTGCCGCAAGCGCTACTGCTAGGACAAATAGCTGCAGCGCTTGTTCACTCCCGCGCTGCTGCTAATGTAACTACTGGCAGCGTGTTTTCTTTCCATCGCTACTAGTATTGTTTTTTTGTTTTTTTATTTTTAGTGTATTTATGCGCCATCGTACAAATATTGGTAGAATACCAGTTATGAGGTTTACATCATTATGTCCATAACAGTGTGTCAAATGAAGGTGGATTAGGTTCAAGTGGAGGCAATATGTGGTGCATGTCAAAAGTATACTACTAATCCAAACTTGATCTGGTTTGGACTAATAGTACTTTCGATGTGCACCACATGTTGCCTCCACTTGAATCTAATCCGCCAGCACAAGCTATTTAATCATCATCATAATCATTACCACCAACAATATTTTTTTAATCACCACTAACACTATCTAATAATAATCATCAGTCATTACCACCAATTAACACTAGCTATTTTATCATCATAGTAATAGTGTAGCACATCATCATCCTCAAACTCATTTCTAGCTAATCACTCCTACTGCTCTCTCTTAGGTAAAACAACATAAAACATGTGTAGCTCTCCTCCTTGATCAAGTTGGAGCATGCAGATGAACCTGTCTCCTAATTTTGGGTAGCACATCTGTTTGCTGCCCCCTAGTACTTCTCTGCGCTCCCCCATTACATATCTGGTCCAGTCTTCCACTATTAAGCATTCATCCTTGATCTTGAATGCACTAAAGTAACATGAAGGATATCTTGGTCGTAAGCTAATAATACTCATGGTACCTTTAGTCTCGATCCCATAAGGCACAACATTCATCGGGAGTCCTTGTTGAAGAACATCGTATTCTCACATACTTAGCAATGAACTTTAGCTTCACAAATAATGTATGGAAAAGATGCACTGAGGACAAATAGTAAAAATCTTACCATCCTTCCTAAATAGATGTGACCGTAGTTCATGACGAACACTATTGGTCGCACGTTTTCAGTACTAAGATTTCTAAGTCCAGGAAGAAAATTTGTCTTGACATTATCAAGATCCTCAAGCCATGAAACATAATGACTTAGCTCCTCGCAGTTTAGTTCAGCCCCGGGACAGTAGTAGGTCCTGTCTACCAAGCGCTGGACATGTTTGATTGCACCGAAATAAGCTGACAATACAAATTAGTTGTCAACTATTTTTGAATAAACAATATCAAAGACATAAATATGGTTGAGAAACTTACATTTTGGTGTAACTGGAGACGTCTGCACATCGACCCAGATGTCGGTATTACCTTCAATATCATCTTCCGGACGAATATCAAAGGTGATAACCATATCAGGCTGAAATGCATAAGTCTTGCATAGTGCTCGCCATGTTTTGCATCCAAAATAGGTGTAGTCGTCTGAATTGTATAATTTTGCGTGGAAAATATAACCATGCTCGGTCTTCAAATAAACTTTCTTTACCACCATAGTATGACTGAAACCTATCTTATCCAATACAAAAACTCTTGCATGGCAGGGGATACGCTAGTAGAATAGTAAAAAAAAATATAAGTTGAAGCAAATGAAGAAGATGTCATGCTTAATTACGAAAAAAGACTTGTCATTGTGACTTACTGTATCCACTTCGAAGTTCTCGTCCAGCTTGATGCTGAAGCGCCTATCATCATCTAAGAAGATTCCGTCACACAGGCCGCGCTCGTCTTCGCAGTATTTGCAAATACCGAAATCCTTTTTGTCGTCAGACATTTCCTATGTTCATAGTTAAAACATTAATTGAAAATCGATAGAAGAACCAGGATACTCAACACACAAATCTGGGGCACTCGATATTTCCTACATATTCTGGCAAAAGTCATGCCAAAATTTACGGAAAAATCCGGCATGACCTTTGCTAAAATAGGATATATCGAGCGCCTGAAATTTGCCGGAACGAATATGAATCAACACTCCGGCAAAACATAGGCCACTCGGCCACTTGGATATTGAGCAACACAAGATATACATTTCAAAATATCTTATAAGACTCAAATTAGCATGCATTCAATAAGCAAAAGTAAATCATCTCATGCGTCCGTACATCGTTGAATATTATCACTAATACATCCCGAATAGTGTCATACATATAACATCACTAGTACAACTAAAACCCTAGCACACGACGGGTCACTGGCCCACGCGACCGCCACCAAAGAAGGTTCGGGTCAACGACAGGCTGGCTCCTCACCAACCTGCGCCCCCCGGTAGGTAGCGCCTCCCAGTACCACCCTGGCGGAGCCCAGTCCCAGACATGGCCCATCTGGTCAAGCAGGTGTCGTCCTCCGCCGACTCGACGACGAGGATGCGGGATAGGCATCGTCCACGTCGATGCGGGAAAATTGCTTTAACTAAAAAAATAGCAACAAGTTCTTACTAACTAGTTCTATTAATTCAACTAGTTCTTACTAAAAATAAACTTACTATAAATAAAAATATTCTAGTACTTAATTAGTACCTAGTTCTTACTAACTAATTAGTACCTAAGAACCATAACAAGTTCTTACTAACTAATTAGTACCTAAGAACCCTAACAAGTTCTTACTAACTAATTTGATTCCACCCTAACTAATTTGATGGAGGTAGAAACCCTAGGCAGAGGTAGGGGAGAGGGAGGAGCTGGCGTGCTCACCTCGGGTGCCTGCGACGAGGGAGGGACAGGCGGCATCGAGGTCATTGTCGGGGCTCCGGGGCGGCGTTGAGGTCGGGGGTGGCGGGGGCGGCGTCCGGGGTGGCGTCGAGGTCGGGATCGGGGCCGGCGTCCGGGGCGGCGTTGAGGTCGGGGCGGGGGCGGCGTTGAATCTGGGGTTCGGGGCGGCGTAGAGGGTGTGTGGAGAGCGCGCGGCGGCCGAGGGGCGACGGCGGCGGCGAGAGTGGAGTTGGATTTGGGGGATGAAGTGGTCGTGGGGAGGACGAACCGCGTGCGGTTAAGTCAGAAGTACCAGTAGCGCATTCCAGACGGCGCGCTACTGCTACGTTAGCTACAGCGCGTTCTAGAACACGCGATGCTGGTACACCATTCTCTTTTTTTCCCTTTTTCATTTAGTTTTCTTCACATTTTTTTCCTTTCACCTTATTCTATTTCCTTCATTTTAAATTACCTTTCTATTTGCTTTCCATTTAATTTTATATCCTCTATCAATAGCGAGTTTATACTAAAACGCGCTGCTACAAAGAAAGTAGCGGTAGCGCGGTTCGTTATAGGTCACTACTACTATGTGTAGCCTATCGGCTAAGCCGTGGTAATTTTAGTAGTAACGTGTTTAGAAGAAGACGCGCTGCTGCTAGAACTCTATCTACAGCGCGGTTTGCGCAGGCTTGCTGCTGCTACTTAGCACCAGCGTGCTTTTTTGGTCCTCGCTACTGCTAAAGTTCTGCGTATAAGGTTTTCCTAGTAATGGCTCACGCGACCATACGCCCAACCAGCACCTGAGCTGCCAGCCCCGCCCACGAGCATCACATCTCCCACCAGGCAGGCCGCCGCCTGGCACCCAAGCCTCTTACAGCACCTCCCTGAGCACGAGCCGAGCGCCTACCGGCAAGCCAAACCACTGATGGAGCCGCCAGTGACCAAAGCAGATCCAGCACCAGGAGAACCTAGGATAGGGAAAGGGGGAGGAAAGGGAGCGGACCTCATCACCGCCGCACCTCCGCTCGTCAAGGTCGTCCCGCGCTAGCCTCCAGGCAATGAGCGAGAGGGGAGCGTGGACTTGCCACCGGCGATGACCGGGTGGACGTCGCTTCTGTTAGAGTTAATCCCATGTTCGGGTGTGTATGGTATCCATGCAGGATACCTATACCTAGTCGTTTTGGGTTAGTCCTAGCTTAGCAATAAAGAGAGAAGTATATAGGAAAAGTGTGTGGAATTGTTTTATACATAATGCCTGAATATTTTTTTTAAATGTGCATACATTTTTGTAAATTATGCAATAATTTTTAAAAATCAAAAGAAAATTACACCCTCCGATCCATATTACTAGCGGTTACTATAGTAAAGTTGTACTAAAGCAATGGCAAAAAATATGTATAGAAGGGAGTACAACTTCTAGGAATAATTTTAAAAATATAATTTTTAAAAATAATGAACAGTTTTTATAAAAATGTTAAACATTTTTTTAAAATAGTTTAAACTCCAAAAATATTAAAAAGAAGAGAAGGAAAAGGTATAAAAAGAAACGTAAACTGTGAAAACAAACATAAATAAAAACACCAACCAGACAAACCGCCATGAAACTCTAAACTTCAAATATTGATTGGAAATAAAAGCATTCGTCCTCTCCTGCTATTGGAGCCTGGCATGTGTATTTTCGGAACAATTTGACACAATAAACTTCAAATAGGAAACTCGGGAGTGCTTATTTAGCGCCTTTAGCGCTCACGCGTCACTAGCTTAATGGGCCATGGCCTAGTAGCGCTACTAGGCCGTGGTTCATTAATCATGAATTATGAAAAATGTTCACTATTTTAACTTCAATTTTACAAATATACGTTGATTTGAAAAAAAATATATGAATTTGAAATTTATAGAAGAATATTAAAACGTGCAGAAATTTTGAAATGATCATTAAAATTTTAAATGCCCTTGCCTCCTCCAGATCTGCATAACCCACACACCCATTGTGTTTGCGGATCACGGCCACCTGCAGCAGCAGTCGCCCCTCTTTTACTCAAAAATAAAAAAAGAAGAAAAAATGCAGTCGCCGCTCTTTCCTGAGATGATGCCACTCATATTTCATCATCAAGGCAGATTCCAAACTTAGGCCTTCCCTCTGCTTAACTGAAAAGCAGAGCTCCTGCTAGTTCAAAACTGCGGCAAAAAAAAAAAAAAACACTGCGGCTGCGTCTACATCTACATGCAACGACATATATCCACAACAACCTTTGCATCGTTCAAAACTAAGTAATCTCTATTTTTTTGCGGTGATCGAGCAACAACGCTGGGGAAAATTTGAAGAAAGCAACCGCCAAATCCGTTTTGGGTTTTTTACACATAATGGTAATATAGTACATATAGCATGTCTAACATGTGGTGAACACCAATCATCTTCTACCTGCCCTTTTTTTTATGAACGAATGTACACTTGAAAAGAGAAATTTCACTTTCTGCAACATCACTGGTTCACCAACTGCATCAAGGCCTGATGGTAAACCAGACCTTGTTCACAGCTGGGATGAGCAGCTAGCATTCTTCTGCTGGGATGAGCAGCTAGCATTCTTCTGCTGGCCATTTATTTCACCAACAGGCAGGACCATACCCTAACGAACTGGCTCCAGGAAGATGAGCTCCAGGGTCTCGACGATGAGCCCGGTCTGGCACCAAGCGCTGCTTGCCGATTTCTTCAGTTAACAACATGATAAGTGTCGATTTCTTCAGAAGATGATGCAGTCTGGTTCCTGACAAGGAGGGATATGTGTAAGTAATTGGTACGGTTCTCCTGGTCAGGATCAGAATATGTTGTACCACGCTAATACTAAATGACCAAAATACTACGTGAAAAGGGCCTCAGTGGACGTACCTACTGGTTGCGGCGATTTAATTCTGAGCGCCATCGGAAGGCGACAGGCTTCAGATGTACCACCTAGCTGCAGTCTGTGCTTCTGCTAGCCTAGGCAGTGCTTCTGCTTCTGCTTCTTCTTCCTTTGCATGGCTTCAGCCTCCAGATATTCTGCAGACTGGTTGCAAGTCAATTCATCACCCTTATTTGCAGCCAATTCTGAAATATTTTCAAGTCGGTTAACCTGATAAGAACATGGAGGCTAGGGTTTACCCAAGTATAGAAAGATGAGCTCCAAGGCTCTTGATGATGAGCCCGGTTTGGCACCAACCGCTGGCTATCGATTTCTTCAGTTAACAACATGACAAGTGTCGATTTCTTCAGAAGAAGATGTAGTCACCTTAGCATGGCTTCATATATTCCAGGGACTGGCTGCAAATCAATTCATCACTCTCCTTGGCAGCCAATTCTGAAATGTTTTCATGTCGGTTAACCTAATAAGAACACATGGAGAAACAGTTCAAAAAAAATAAAAGAAAAACAGTTGTTCTTGAAGGAAGGATGTCGACTGTTGTTGTGGGGGTCATTTCCTTTCCTTCTTCTCATGATATACCTCGGTAATGCACGAGACAAGGAGGGGAAGCGACCATCACTGACGGTCGAAGTATCTATGAGGGAGTGTCCACCATATACTGTCGAAATATCAAAGAGGGAAGACTCCCTATTATTTTCGTGGGTGTCGCTTCCTTTCCTTCTTCTCGTGATATACCGTGGTAATGCACGAGAGAAGGCGGGGAAGCGACCATCACCGACAGTCGAAATATCTGTGAGTGAGTGTCCACCATATTCTGTCGAAATATCAGAGAGGAAGAATCCCAATTGTTGTCGTGGGGGTCGCTTCTCCTTCGTTCCCGTGTGCTAGACATTTTGGTGTAATGCACTTGGCAACGAAGGGAGGAGCCACCATCACCGACGATCGCAATAGTTGGTGGAGAAAGAAGATGTTGAGTGATTTATTGATAAAAAGTAAACTGTAGATGTGCATTAAAATTTTATAGGTATACATTTTTTTGCGAAAAATTTATGATCCATTGCAAAAGTTCATCAGAAGTACAAATCACGTCAAATGTTATAAAAGTTACATCGACGTCTCTAGATTATCAAATGACCCCTACTACTATGAGATGCTCCGCTAACGCATCGCTATCGCTGCTCCCCTACCGGAGCCGGTAACCGATAACATTACAGAAGTCTTCGTGAATGTGCCCCTAAGGACCAACGCCCTGGAGTCATAGTTGTCATTGTTAAATTTTTTAATAGATCTGTAGCAATTGATATCGAGTCCCACCATCGTGCATGGATGACAAGAAACCCTAACCTCACCGCCATAAGGAGACATCAGGAATCTATATCAAAACTTCGTCAACTACATCTAGATGGACCAAAACCATTAACCGAAACTACTAGCTAGAGCAGAGGTGAGGCGAATCTATATGCTCTCCAGAGAAGTCTGGATGGGAGAGTTTCCCCTAGCCACAGAGGGAAGGGGAGAAAATTCTCGGAGAATTTTATGTATCTATAGACATACGTTAACATGGTTAAAGTCGAACCAAACTAATATATAATTTGATAGAAAGTTCTCAGAACAAGAAAGCAGCACCACATCCAATGGCACACACGAGGGATCTAGGACAAAATAATAGTTGCCACTTCATACATTCTTGAATTATCTTTTTGTTAATCTAAAAATATCAGTCTTTATAAATTTAGAAACATCTATAAAATTATTAGCTAGTTTTGTACAGTACAAATGACTCTACCAAGTTCAAAAGTTCAGTAAATATTTAGGTATAGTATGGATAAAGAAAGATGCATTACAATACATTAATGTCCTAAATTAATTTTGTTGAGTAGGACAACCGCTTCTCTTTCATTAGATAAATAACATAAATTAATTTGGTGGAGTGAGATCCATCTTTAAAAAAATCTTGAATGTCCCAAACTAAAACTAAAAACGAAACAGAGTGTTATGGCATTGGTAGTTGTTCTAGTTATTTCTGCAATATATTATTTAACATCGCATGTCAAGTAAAGAACTGAACAAACAATGCATTCAATGGAAATATAACACAATGTAAAAGTATTTAGTATCAAAATTTAATGTCGGTTCATTTTAACCCAATAGGTCCAAACAACATTTGATTTGGCAATATCGGAGCGCTCAACCTACATACGGGTGTTGACATGACTACAAAAGTTGTTCTGAGTAATGAAGGTGTGGTAGGACTAATTTCCTATAAACAAGGATGAAAAAAAGCGATAACCAAATCAGTTTCACGGGAAAATAGTCTCCAGTCGGGTTCAGCTTAGCAATGACAATAAAGAAATCACAAAGTCAGACAATACCAAATACTGATATCTACCGGGCTGAACAGATTTCCCCACATGGTCAACTATATGTCGCGCTTTCTAGAGCGACCATGACATCAAAAATAAAGATAGTAATAGTTTACACATGATGAGAACTAGGAGAAAACTAAAAAGATTAGTACAATCAACACAAACACAAAGAGAAAAAGAAAAAGGTAAGAAGAAGGGAGATATGAGTACAAGCGAGACATACACAAAAAATGTTGTTACAAAGAAATTTTTCACCAAATAAGTAATGCAACCTTTGAATTTTTCTTCTTCAGAAATTCAGTTTCTACTTCATAGGTTCATTTACGACCAACTTAAACATTTGTGTTTCATTTTGCATCGCTAATTTCCAACCTTAAATTCATTACTTGGATTCTAAGAATCATCCAACTGTCAACTTCGGGGTTAGAGTTCAGAACTACTTGATTGTCTTGAAAGAGCATGTCTCATGTCATGAACCACTAACTCAGACGGCAAAGAGCTTTGCCATCAGCCAGTAGACGGCAAATATGCCACGTGTCAGCTACCTGTGCAACCTGGGGCGCAATGGGCTGGCCTATATGGTGTCATACACCAGCGGACGGCAAAGCACGCCGTTAACCCCTTAACGGACCTAAGCTGACACGTGTGCCATCCAGGCTCTTTGTCGTCTGCTGGCGGATGGCAAAGACCTTTGCATCTTTGTCGTTCGTCAGCAGCCTTTGCATCTTTGTAGCCTGTTCAGCCGGACGTTTTGTCGTCTGCTGGCTAACGGCAAAGGCCTTTGCCGTCCGCCGGGCATGCCTTTGCCGTCAACCATGGCTGACGGCAAAGTTCATGATTCTTGTAGTGTACGTAGGTGTAGAATTTTCATACATTGAGTAAAGTCATGCAGACCGGTTCTGTAGATATTTTGCTTTGCCATTACCATTGCAAACCCTCATGAGAGAAGAGGAGATGAAATGGGCATTTAGAGCAAAAGTTTCTAAAATCGTCCAAGGTGATGATAATACACAATTCTTTCACATGATTGCTAATAGGAAATATAGGAAGAAAAAGATAATGCAACTAGAACAAGATGAGGGTACAATTGTAGGACAGGAGAATCTAAAATTATACATTTCCGAATATTACAAGAAACTTTTCGGAGAACCCAAAGAAAGTTTTGTCTCTCTTGACGAGAGTGTGACCGGGGACATACCAAAACTCAACTTAGAAGAGAATGAGGTGTTGTCTGCCCCGTTCACTGAGAAAGAGGTGTTCAATGCCATAACACAAATGAAACATAATAAAGTGCCCGGACCAGACGGGTTCCCGGCGGAATTTTATCAGAGATGTTGGCATATCATAAAGAGTGATCTCATGCCTATGTTCCCTGATTTATTTGAAGGCCACCTACATTTGTTTCACCTCAATTTTGAAACAGTTACGTTGTTACCAAAGAAGGTGGAAGCCGTCCGCATTGAGCAGTTTAGGCCAATATGTCTTCTCAATGTAAGCTTTAAGATCTTTACAAAGGTTGGCATGAATAGGTTGACGCAGGTCGCACATTCGGTTGTCCAACCAACTCAAACCGCTTTAATGCCAGGACGACAAATCCTAGAAGGGGTAGTAGTCCGACATGAAACCTTGCACGAAATTCATTCGAAGAAACTAGATGGGGTTGTCTTCAAGGTGGATTTTGAAAAAGCATATGATAAGGTCAAATGGCCCTTTCTTCAACAGGCTTTACTTATGAAGGGATTCAATGATATCTGGAGGTCTCAAGTAGATTCTTTCATACAGAAGGGCAGTGTCGGGATAAAGGTTAATGATGACACAGGTCATTATTTCCATACTCCTAAGGGACTAAGACAGGGAGACTCCATGTCTCCTGTGCTGTTTAATATTGTAGCAGATATGTTGGCAGTACTTATTAGTCGGGCTAAATAAAGTGGCCAAGTAGGAGGTCTCGTTCCCCATCTCGTAGAGGGGGGTGTTTCCGTCTTGCAATATGCGGATGATACTATTCTTTTCATGGAACATGATCTTGCAAAAGCTAGGAAAAGCTTATTTTATGCCTTTTTGAACAATTTTCCGGGCTCAAAATCAATTTCAATAAAAGTGAATTGTTCTGCTTTGGGAGAGCTAAAGAAGAACGGGATAATTACATAAGCTTTTTTGGTTGTGAAATGGGATCTCTACCTTTTCGTTATCTAGCGATCCCAATTCATCATAGACGGTTAACGAACAAAGAATGGAAATGTATAGAAGATAGATTTGAAAAAAAATTGAGCTGCTGGAAGGGAAAGCTCATGTCATACGGAGGAAGGCTTGTGTTGATTAACTCGGTTTTGATGAGTTTGCCAATGTTCCTCCTGTGTTTCTTTGAAGTACCGGTAGGGGTACGGAAAACATTGGACTTTTATAGATCCCGATTCTTCTGGCAGAGTGACGAGGCCAAGAAGAAATACCGACTGGCTAGATGGGATATCATGTGTAGACCAAAAGACCAGGGCGGGTTAGGTATCGAGAATTTAGAGTTAAAAATAGATGTTTGCTTAGCAAATGGTTATACAAATTATCTACGGAGACCGAAGGTATACGGGTGCAAATCTTGAGGAATAAGTACTTACATTCTAAGACTTTGGCCCAGGTGAACGCAAGTTCAACAGGCTCACCCTTTTGGCAAGGGTTAATGAAGACCAAAGTAACTTTCTTCCAGTGGGTGAAATTCCTAATTGGTAGTGGTAATTCTACTAGGTTCTGGGAGGACACTTGGCTATGCGAGACACCACTGGCCTTACAATACCCCTCATTATATAATATTGTGCAACGTAAGAAGGACTATGTAGCCATAGTATTAAACTCAGTACCACTTAATATCCAATTTAGGAGGTCCCTTGTAGGGGAACGTTGGAATGCTTGGTTCCACCTGGTACGTAGGTTGATGGATGTTCGACTTTCAGATCAGGCGGATACAATTAGTTGGAAGTTAACTACAAATGGATTATTCTCTGCCAAATCCATGTATTTGAACTTAATTGATTCTGGTCCATTGTCGAGGTCTTTGCATATATGGAAGATTAAAGTTCCACTACACATCAAGATCTTTATGTGGTTTGTCCACAAAGGAGTTATCTTGACCAAAGATAATCTGATAAAAAGGAATTGGGTCGGTCAATCCACATGTTGCTTTTGTGATCAAAACGAAACAATTAAACACCTCTTTCACGAATGTCCACTTGCAAAACTGTTATGGTGATCCATTCATATAGCCTTTAATGTTAATCCTCCGAGGAGTATGAACACATTATTTGGGACGTGGCTTCATGGAGTAGACATACACACAGCTAAACATATTCGGATAGGGGTATGTGCACTTTTTTGGGCTATATGGAACACTCGAAATGATATGATTTTTAGTGGGACAAAATTCAGTAATTATTTGCAGGTCATCTACAGAGCCACAACCTGGATCCGTATGTGGTTGTTACTCACTCATGCGGACTACAGGGAGCTTATGAGTATTGGGTGCAACCGATGGGAGACGGTGGCACGGGCTATCTTCAGCCAATTTGGACGACGAGCTAATAATAGGCTAGGTGTGTAGGCATTGTAACCTGTTTTTTATCTCCGGATGTGGTATTTTCTCGCCGTGTCTGGCGTTTTTCAGATTTGTTTATTCTGTTTGCTCAGACTTGGAGCTTCCGCGATACTTTAGGACCTTGCTTTGATTTTTAATAATATGGCTGCATGCATCGATTGATGCAGAGGCCGAAGGTAAGCCCCCTTTTCTAAAAAAATATTAAAAAATTACCATTCGGTGAATGGTGAGCTATCTCAAAAACAATGAAAACAGGTTGCTTGGCCATTATTCTTATAAAAATTCAGAGAAATTGCAAGATTCAGAGCAAAGAAAAATCCCCAGAAACGGGACCAACTAGGCAGGAGGCCCAAATGGAACAGGCCTGGCTACGAGGTGGGCCTCGGCTGATGATGCTGGGCTTAGCCTGCGACTAACGGCAACCTGTGTGTGTGTGTGTGTGTGTGTGTGTGTGTGTGTACTCTGGAAGCGCCCCTGCAAATGCAAACCGAAGTAGATATGCGTTTTTTTACTTAAAAAAAAGAGTGTAGAGACGAAACTTCATGTGCTATATTATACTGTATATCACGATGCATTGTCCACACGCACAAAATAAATAAATTGCACGACCCATGTTTTCATAAATCAGATTTTGTTTTTTTGGCTACTTTTTCTTGTAGCACGGACCAAATGTTCTTGATTACAGTAGCCAGCATATGACTGCATAACCTGTCGCGCAAGTCAATTCATGACCCCATCCAATTCTGAAATGTTTTCAACATGGAGCTAGCTAGTGTATTTCTTGCACTTCACTGGGGGCTTCATTGAACTCTGTGCAGTATTTAGGCACACCTGCTGCCGGCCGGAGACGTCAAGTATAGTATAGCAGTCCTCGTTGTTGCAACACAGGGCAACCCTAGCTACCTCTCCTTCTCACCGGCTCACGGCTGGACGGAGGTAGAAAAAGACACAAGATACAAGAAATTCCGGGACGGCGCACGAACGCCGCCGTGGGCGCTCGCACGCCCTAATCTTTCTTCTCCTTTACAATGTTTACATAGCTGGCTCCAACTCAACACACTAGCACGAGCACACGGCCGTTGCGTCCACGATCTGCATGGCTGGCCATGCACGCCTACGACACGCTCAACGCGCATGACGCGGCCGCTCCATGCAGTTCGCCAACGACCCAGCTAGTCTACCGTGGCCGCCACGAGCCTGCCTCCTACACACATGTGCACACACGCACACACCTGCACACGCCCGGTCGCCACAGACCTGGCACGTACGCGCACACGCCGGTTCATCATGGACCTGGCCTCACTCGCCGGTCACCACGGACCTGAGCATGACATATTCCCATCATTCACGCCCTAAGCCATGATCTGCCGTCGCCGCAGTTGGTGCAGCTTTCGTCGTTGTCGTCGTCACGGCCATGGACTCGACCTGGCGCATTGACGGCCTTGATTCCCTCGAGCTCGAACTCGACTCCGGGCACTGCCATTACAACGTACACGGGGGTTCATATCTAGAGACGCGCCGGGCACGGACCCACGTCCTAGCCCACGTCGAGCGCCCGTCCTGCCCGCTCTGCCCACGCCCCCTCCGACATACACGCACACGTCTGGGCGCGCGAGCCCGCGATGGACCAGCTCAACGCACACACACCCGCTCGCCAATGGCCACCCTGCACCACGGTCCCGCCGTGCCTGACACACCCGGCGTGCGCCCATACACGCGTCCGACGCATCCGACACGAGCGCCGCGGCTCTGTGCCACACCGTTGTCCGCCGCGACGCGCTCGCCACGCCGTCGTCGTCGTTGAAGCCGCCACCACGCAGGTTCTTCGCGGCCTCCTCACTGTGCCGCCGCAGCCACCATGCAGCGCCTCGGTGGCCTCCGCGGTCGCCGCACTCACGACGTCACCGCCCGCCACCTCCGCCACGCGCCATGACAGCTGCAGCCCCACCCTCCTCTAGAGGTCGACACACGGCCCGGAGCTCCATCGCGCAACCGTTGGCAAGCGCCGTCGTTGCTGCCACGCCTCCGGCACGACACACACGCCCAAGACACCAAGATCATGATACCAAATGTTGTTGCAACACAGGGAAACCCTAGCTACCTCTCCCTTTCACGGCTGGACGGAGATAGAAGAAGACACAAGACACAAGAAATTCCGGGCCGACGCATGGCATCATAGATCCGGTTCTTTTCAGTGCCCTCAACATTTCAACAGCATCTAAGCCTTGTCCAATTACTCACAGCTGTAATTTTTGACAAGCCATTCTGTTAGCTGATTACGTTACATAGTGTACCTCTACTCAGAGCATAATCTCCTCCTTACCTTTGCAGAGCAGGTTGTCAGCTGCATCTTCCGGGTATTTGGGGCTCAAGACCAGTTTATGCCTAGGATGGAATTTGATTGGTGCACTGCATCCAATGAAAAATAGAATGAGGGCAGGCTTCAGATTCAGAGACGCCGATCCCAGTACATGCATGAGTGTGTACCATGCAGTTTGACACCAATCCCGTTTTCCAAGGAGATTGATCTGCAAAACGAAGCAACATCATAAAACCAAGATTAGCCACCAACAGCGCATGTATGACTGAAATAGATAGAGGGTCTGTCTAGGACACATCTAGATGTTACATAGTTATGTCACATCTAAGCTGATGTCCACTCTGTTTGTGGTCTATTTTTTTTATCCTAGTTTTTTTATTTCTTGTTGCTACATTATATATTTGTAGGAGCTTAGATGTGACATCCTTAAAAACATCTAGATGTGAATTAGACAAACTGATAGATAAAAGGACATGAAAAGAGACTTAAACTTGCAGAGAGCTGCTTTGGTTAGAGTATGATAAAAGAGAGCTGAGTTCTTTGCCCAAGTAGAGGAGACACTTACACTGCTGTATATACATGACACACTTCAGAGGGAGAATCCATTTGCAGAACAATTAGGGAACAATTCGTAGTTGCAGTGGCCCATGCTGTATCACTTCAAATGCACAAATGATTCCCCAGACTGCACTGCAGTTTTCACCAAGATAACAGATTGATAATATCTGCAAAGCATAACGTTGGCATGGATTACTTATGAATAGTAAGCTTGATTACTTTTACTAAAAAACTACTATATTTCATTACTTATGAACAGAGAGCAATGAAATGCCAGACACAGACCAAGCTTAGTTTTCAAAAGTGTTTTGTTAGAACAACATAACGGGAATAAGGTCCTGATAAACTGGGCTGGGACTTGCGTTGAATGATTGCCCCAAAATGTTATCCGGAACCATGGTTCAGCCGAACCTAGGCTCGACACCATTCATTTCTAGACACTATTCATAAGGATCCATGCATGGTTGATTAAAAAATGCAGTTGTCATGCATGTCTATTCATGAGTATCCATGCATGGTTGATTAAAAAATGTAGTTGGCATGCATGTCACAGATCCACATGTAGTAGGATGTTAAATCGGACGGCATAGACCATAGGCTCGGCTGAACCATGGTCCTGAATCACGTCTCTCATGATTGCCCGGTTTGGTAGCCTATTTTTGGTGCCATGAAATGAAATGTACTGCATTTTTTTACAGTGAGCTGTACTAAACGTTGAAATCACACAATGGTGATGGTGAGCAATTTAGTGAAGGATTTCGAGGCACAACTCCTGCCCTCTTATAATAGCTAGTTAGAGCTGAAAAACAGAGTGTTCATGTAGGAAAAGATAAGCATGTACCATTGCACTGTACATTCTAATAAACACAGTACTATAAATTTTAGTATCAGATAGTTCAAAAGTGCAAACCCAAATTCTGACCAACTCATAAACTTACTGTGCAGCTCTGCCAGTCTCTGGTGACATGTAGTCCTTGGAAAGAAGAGATCTTCTGAAATCTTAAAAGACACTGTCCTGGGGTATCAGTAGAATGTTGACTGGATACAAAAATACAAACCTTATCGGTGGCAAAACACTGAGAACTGAGTGCTTTCCATTATTATGCCATGATGACCTTTTGAACATCAAAACTGAACTTTCCAGATCTTGACTCATATTCTCATTTATTGCATACTTCTGATTGGGAAACCCAAATTATGCAAGTAGACTAGCGCGTCTTGATGAATAACAATAACCCAAATTTAAAATGCAAATATGAAGAAGCCTACAAGATTGAACGAACACCTGCACAGAGAACCAAACAAGTGATGATCACAAGTTACGTTGGTAATTACATCTAGGAAGAAAAGAAAAGAGACTTGCACAAGGTATTAGCTGCGGAAAGACAAGGGGCGTTGACAAATAAATCTGAAATACTTTCACTATTGTTGAGAAGAAAATGAATCTGATACGGCGGGAGTATAAGTGGATTTCATTTTAACTTTTTGTGGCGAGTATAACTGGAAGTGGATATAAATAATATGGTACAGGAAGGAAGACAGCATCCACAAGACATGCATGTGGCGAGTGTGTATGTATGGAAAGAGCAGAGCACTACATGGCTAGAAGAATGTACAAGGCATCGTCCTGCTCATTGGGATGGGAATAAATGCAGTGTTATTAAGCAGGTTCGCAAGAAAAGGGCACGTTTTTGTTACCTTGGATCATCCTCTTATGATTGTGGGGATGGTTCCCAACATCCACCTGCACTGCCATTTTAGCACCTCGCTGCAGTCATAGACATCTAGCTTTTCCAGTGACTTGGGGAGGCCATCACTGGGCAATGACAGTGGTGGATTGATAACATCTTGAGGCTGGTAAGGGATTTGCTGAAGACGGTGGAAATGCCTAAACTCAAGTTTCTTGAGGGAGGACGGGAGCTGAAGGGCGTCGTCCTCTTGCTCCTTGCTGAAGCGCTCCATCCCTTGAGGCCCATACCCATCAAGTTTCAGCTTCCGCAGCGTGGATGAAACAAGCTGTGTTGGCTGCTCTTCTCGTCCTTCAACATCCTCCAAAGCCCGTCTGGGATTTGGATCCCAATTAGCAAAGAATTCATGGCTGCCCCTGACTTCCAATTCCTTGAGCTGGCCGCCGGTGGTAAGGAGAGACTGCAATCCCTGAAATTTCAGATCCTTTCCGCCGGTGGTAAGAGAAGAAAGGTTTCAGATCCCTTCTAATTTCGTAAGCTCCAGGAATTGCAGGGAGGAAGGGAAAATGTGAGTGGAAAACGACAAGGCGGATAGAAACTTTGGGCAATACTTTATGCTTAATCTCTGGAGGGATCGCAAGGCTTGGAGCCATCCTCCTCCAGGAACAAGAGTTGGCGGGTCCACCAGGACCAGCTCTGGGCAGGAAAGGAACTTCAATTTCTGTAGTGAGTCACAGAGATGAGCTGGGAAGAGCAGCACTCCTTCATCCTCTTCCCATCTCTGATGTTGCTGCTGTTATTTCACCTCCCCCCATCTCTGATGTTGTTTGTCGCAGATCCACCCCCACTACCAGCTGTTTTATGTTTTTACAATCCCGTATCTCCAATTTGGAGAGCTTTGGGAGGTGTGGGAAGAACTCTGTCAATTCATTCCAACTATTACAATTCAAGTGGCAGATCTCGATGTGCTCAACAGGGAGCAGCCATTCCACATCACCCTGACCTCCTAGTGGTCCAGCCAGACCAGCCAGACCAGTTGAATGCCTTACAATCAGTGTCTTCAGCGAGGTTAGCATCAGAAGGTGCTTCAACTCCAAAGGTGGACATCTCTCGAGTGTAAGCTTCTCAAGACATGTTTCTTTATCGAAAACTAACACTTGGTCTAAGCTTTGCAGATCACCCCATCCAATGATTTCCAGTTGTGCTCCATGTGATGATTTTGAGTATGCAAACCTCTTTAGTAGCTTGACACATTCAATCGAGACGCGACGCAAACTCTCAATCCAGGAGGTGGGAATCACAGACGAGAATTCTGGACAATCTTGTATCTCAAGCTCACAAAGATCCCCCATGTTCCGTAAAGAAGGGAAAACCTTCCAAGAAACACCATCAAGACGAAGAGATTGTAGAGCTTCAACAGCAAGCTCATCACCCAGCCATGTTGGACAAGTGGGGCCTCTGTGCCCTCTAATGCACAACGCTTCAAGATTTTCATGTGGTCGAAGGCACTCAAGAACCATTGCTTCCACACCAGGCTCGACACTAGATCGCTTACGATCCCAATCCAATGTTAACCTCCTCAAGTATTTCTTCTCAATCAGTTTTGCTTGAGCTGCTTCTTTTTTTGTATGTATTTTCTCAAGGTTGTAGATGCCAAGCTCCCATAGCTTGGTTAATGGCTCTAGTTGCTTTGGTTCAAATCCTTCATTTTTTTTATTGACCCGAAATACCTTCAACTTTTCCAAGAGCTGAATTTTTCCCACATTACAAATATCATAATGAAGCATATCATCTCTTGGGGTATAATAATGGCACAATTTTGCAAGGTTGCTTGTGTCTTCAGGAAAGTCACCACTGCTAGACAATGACTTAAGATCTAGAACCCTTAGATGATAAAATTTAGAGATGTTAATTGGTAAACACCCTAGACATAGGAATCGTAGGTGGACAAGTCCTGAAAAATTATGTATCATGGACTCCATGGGATACTTCAGGAGGGGCAAATAAAGAACACGAAGAGCATTTGCTTCCCCGAGAAAATCACCAAATATCTTAGCAGAACCTTCATCCATTGCTCCAAATAACATCAGTGTTTGCAAATGTTCAACCTTCAATCTTGTCTTCAGTTTTGCCAGTTCCCTCTTTAATTTTTGACCATTATATTCACCCAAGTTCTCTAGGCTTATAGACAAGTGTCGGGTGGATGGCTTAATTTCTACCGATCCAACATCAGGGAGACGAAGACGAAGACAATCATGTGATGCAACCTTCAATGCCAGCTCATGCAGTAGGTCATGCATAACATACCGCAGACCACCATCAGTTTTATATTCTCTGAAAAATCCATGAATGACTAAATCATTCAAAATGCTCAGACCTATGCCTTCAAAGGTTGGGTTTTGATCAGAAGGTGTCAAAATATCCAGTCCGATCCATAGGCTGATGAGCTCACGGCTTCTGAAACGGTAATCTTCAGGAAATAATGCAGAATAGGAAAAACACCGTTGCAAATGGAAAGGGAGAAAGCCATAGCTAAGCTCCAAGGCAAGCATAATTCCATTGGACTGTTTCGCCCATTGTTTGCTGTTTAGGACCCTTTTCCAATGAGCCAAACTAGGGTCTGTCCTCAGTAATCTACCAACGGTCTTTGCTGCAAGAGGGGAGCCCTTTAGTCTTCCCATTATCTTATCTCCAGTGTCAAGCAAAAAACGTTTATCCCCTGGACATTGCTCAACATCAAAGACATATACAAGGAATAACTTCTTAAACTCTCCAGGTTGTAAACCGTTCAGTTCTTTTGGCTCTGCACTTTTCTTTACCTGGTCTGCTATATTTCTTTTTGCCGATCGAGTTGTGACTAGAATCACGGAACCCTTCTCTTGTGACTTGCCGAGTATAAACAATAGTTTTTTCCAGTCATCCACATCAGTAAACTGCCATATACTAAGAAGACTAGACCCGTAAGGGTTTCATTTTTCTGGTTTTTTTGGACTTTTTTTTACCGTCCTTGTCAAAAGGATGCGTGTGATGGGGAGTTCTTACACTGGACGTGCTTATTTTTAGGCATTTTGCACGTTTCGTTTACTTATGTTGGTCGCCGCTTTACCTGGGTCTCGATCGTGCGCCACGTACGTAGGTTTTGTGTGGCTTTGCTGGTGGTTTGTTCGTTTGCCACGATTCATTTCCCAGTTCGTTTTGATTTTTTTATTACACCGAGGCCTCTCGCGAACCATCCATACTGCTTTCATGGGATGGGAGGATAAATACCCCCATCTCTTGCAAAAGCAGGTACGGCGGCGGCGCGCGGCACGGCGTCCTCTTACTCAGGTATCTCTTGCTCTTCCTCCTCCCTCTTATGCATCTCCCAGGCCAGGGTCATCCTCCTTTTCTAAAAAAAAAGAAAATCTCTTGCTCTTCCTCCTCCCTCTTCCCTTCCCCTTTCCATCTTACTTCTCCATGGTCGATTTTGCGCCGCTGTTGTGCAGATCGGCGGGAGCAACGGCGAGGGCAGTGGCGTTGCATGAGGGGCAGCAGCGCGGTTGCCATCCGCCGCCGTGACCTGCAGGGGCTTCTCCCAAGTTCCGATCTTCGTATTAGCTCTAGATCCTAATGAAGCACGCCGGCGGCGGCAGGAAGTTCTCCGAGGAAGCGCCCTCTTGATCCATCTTCTGGTGTGTGTGTATCTATCTATGTTTGGTTCATCAGATTTTCAGTTATTGGGCTTGGTTTCTTTTTTTTTCTCAGTTTTGTTTGATTTTTTTTCTTGTGCATTAGATTTGTTGGGCTGCGCTATTGATAGGCATGTTCAGCCCAAGGTTAGTGAATTTGTTCATTAATATGATCTTGCTCCTGTGGATTTGTTCCAGCGACACCAACGGCAACGACGGCATCTCGGCTTCCTGCATCGTGCGTTGTTGAGAGAGCGACTGCAGATCGTGCTAGACCGTGCGTCGGTGGAAACCTCAGGCTTGGTGTGTCCCAGCCTGCCCACCCTCTGCCACGGCACGCAGCCGAACACCTGAAGAACCAGCTCGGGGACATCAGCAAGGACCCATCGGGGATCCGCTAAAGTATGACACACCATGTCTTTTTTTTTATATAAATGCCCATATCTAAGAGCTAGGTAGCCATCGACGCTGCCGACTACCCGCTGTTTTTGGTACGAGTGTTTACTTTGATGTTAGGTCAATTTTTCAATACCTCTTGCAAGTTCTAGCCGGAAGGATGGAGCAGCCACTAGTCCACTACGCTGGACTAGGTAACTGGACAGCTTCGCTCCTCTCTCCTCGCCGATGCTTGGTTTTGTACTCCTTGCTGAAGAAAGCACCATCTTGTTCAATACATCATAGCTCCAAACCAAAAAAACTTGGATGTTGAACCAGTAGTCTATACTCATGTTACTTGAGTGCAGATTGGTTAATTACCTAAGTATTAGACCTAGCGTTTAAATCACAAATCTCATTTTGTGATCGATCAAATTTTCTAGGCTATTATTTCAGCTTCATTAAAAAAATGCGGGGTATTTCAGCTTCATTATAGTGTTCCTTAGGTTCTATCTGCATCAATACATGCTTCATAATTTTGGGGGACAATCAGTTCTTCATAGAAAAAGAAGATCTCCTAAATTAGTAGAGAGTTCAGCTTATCTTTGATATCATTTTGTGCCATCTTCAGAACTACTACTAAGAGTTGCAGAAGGCCAAATTCAGTAAATTAGAGTTGCACAAGGAAAATTTCAGCACATAAATTTTGAGAAGGTATTTTTGCCTTTCCCATTATATTTTCCTTCTTCTCACGGTATGATATATTTAACATCAATTGTTTTGTATAAATGTCTGGGTAGATATTGAGAATTTTTATATGCGGGCTTATCACTATAAAATATAGGGATTAATCATAAGGAATAATTTCAATCTATGAATAAGAATTATACATATGCGGTGTGATATTTCACTGATTTGTTACTTTTTTCTTATTAATTGGATTATTAGTGAATCTGATCTGCGTGCCTAAAGTGATTGGGCTTCCACATGATATATGGTTTTGTTGTGTTTTTCTTTTCAACTTAGTTTGATTCCTTATTTTCCCATACAATACTCCTTGTATGATGTATTTATGTAACAGTTTTGCAGGGATAATATGCTATTGTCAAATATGAAGATCCATGATTGAAGTATTAGTGGAGCTTCTCCTGAAGTGCATGTTTGCATATGTTGCTGCTAATTCTGGGATGATTGCTTTGGGCATTTTCCGCATGGTTGTCTTCTGAATAATGGACTAGATAACTGAAAGAATGTTACAAGCTCGACCAAAAAATAGCTCCTTCAATACTTGATGATGATTATTAATTTGCCCAGTTGTGCCATTGAGTAGCTCCTTTCATCTTTGCTGCTGATTATTATTTTCTGCAGTTCGCACTATGGTGTTTAATTGGATAGAAAGAGGAGGAAAGGGCATGAAGCGATGGAAAGAGGTATATAAGGAGAATCAGAAAGACAAATATAACATAATTAGGAACTGTGAGAAGAATTCACCACTTCTTACATCCGTTTATCAAATTTATTTGATGGATGGTTACGATAAATACTGAAAGAGAGCCCATTTACAATCATGAAGCGCATTGCAGAGTTCTACAACAACACTCAATGGTTACAATAGCAGGTGTTCAATATATCCAGGGGGATGAATGGGATAGCCCACAATGTAGCTCATCAGATTCTGACCAGATCAACAGGACCTATTTTTAGTTGTTTTAGTTCAGCTCATTCTCACTCAACTTGCCTTGTTATCTCCACTCTGTCTACATCTAACATTCAGGAAGTTGTAGTTCGTGTTGTACACTCCTACTTTGTTGAATGAAGTTGGCGCCATGGGCACCTTTCCCCGTTAAAAAAAACACAATTTTCATCTAATTACATGAGTTGTTTTCACCGAAAAGTATTGCACATGTGTGCTTCATTGATATTTCAAGTGTACAGTTTGCTGCTTTGGAATGAATATATTGCTTCTTAACATGATTTCTATTGCACTACAATGTTGTAGGTATTGCTATTCTTTAGATTACACACCTAGCAAAGAGGAAGAGACACTGAATATATTGCTTCTTAACATGATTTCTATTGCACTACAATGTTGTAGGTATTGCTATTCTTTAGATTACACACCTAGCAAAGAGGAAGAGACATGCTTCGGTGGATCGACTTGTATAGATTGGCTGGTGATGATATGCCTGTTAGGACCAGCAGCGATGGTTTGATTCAGATTTAAATTTCACTAGCACTACATCACAGGGACAAACCCAACTCAAGGATCTTCTCGGGTCTAAGAAGAGAACAAGAGCTTCAAATTCTGCATCCAATACCCACTATCACTACATGTTGTAAATTACTTTTTATTTACTATCACTACATGTTGTAGATCACTTATGTATGTATCAACTAGATGTACCCTTTACCTTATATAAACTACTTTATCACGAATAAGTCTTGGGATGACTTACCGAATATTACAAAAGAACTAATTAGTATATCAATCCATATGGCGCGGTGTGCCGCCGCGCGCTACCCGCTAGTATCATCCAATACAAGAATCTTTTGTGTTTCAATCTGTGTTCAATCAGCTCTTGTGTTGTACTACACCCATTCTCACCTTCAACCGTAAGGATATCTTCTTTAATCTGCTCTAGCACCTTACCCAGGTTGAAATTGAACGACACACATATCCAAATCCTGACTGGAAAATGATTCTGTACTTGTTGGTTGTTATATATGTGTTGTATCATCGTTGTCTTCCCCATTCCCCCCGGACCAATAACCGGAAGCACAGTTAGACCCTTGTCATAGTATTGACCCTCGGTGATATCATGCTATGAAGCACCGATACGTCGAAAGTTGGCGTGTCCGCGTACTGCACGTCGCCGATACGGCGATACGCATGATACGGCCGCGATACTCGTATCCCAGGCGTATCAGGATTTCCAGTTAAAAAGAAAAGGAAAAAAATGACGATACGCTGGGGACACGCTCGGGTCCCCAGCTCGGGATACGGGCAGGACACGGCCATGCAGCCTCGAGCCCATTAAAGGCCCACGTATACGCCTAAGTGCTCTCTCGCTCTCTGTTAGACTTCACGATTGGATCGAGGGCGACGAGCACGCCGCGCCGCCTGTCTCGCCGCCGGTGCCCTCGCCAGGATTGACTCGTCGCTGCCGCACTGTCAACTCGCCAAGTGACCTCTTCTCCGCCGCTATGTGCGCCAGTAAGAAAATTTTGCTTACAACGCCCGAAGGAAGAAGGATCAAGTATGTATCCCGACATACGCCAAACATGACACAAGTAAATTCGTTATTAGGAGTTGTACAGGAGGAAGTACTAGTAGTAAAGGATTTTCCTGATGTATTTCCTGAGGAATTGCCAGGCATGCCACCGGATAGAGACATTGAGTTTTTGATTGAGCTTTTGCCAGGCACTGGGCCAATACCGAAGAGACCGTACAGGATGCCCGCACAAGATTTGGTGGAAATTAAGAAGCAGATTAAGGAGTTATTGGATAAAGGTTATATTCGCCCAAGTTCTTCGCCTTGGGGATCACCCGTACTTTTAGTGGAGAAGAAGGATGGATCATTAAGGATGGTTGTTGATTACCCTGGATTGAATGAAGTAACCATCAAGAACAAGTACCCACTGCCAATGATAAATGATCTGTTTGATCGTTTGCAAGGAGCTAAAGTGTTTTCCAAGATCGATTTGCGGTCAGGGTACCATCAATTGAAAATTCGAGAGCAGGACATACCCAAGATAGCTTTTACCACAAGATACGGATTGTATGAGTATACCGTTATGTCATTTGGACTGACTAACGCACCTGCCTATTTTATGAACCTGATGAACAAAGTATTTATGGAGTTTTTGGATAAGTTCATCGTAGTGTTCATTGATGACATTCTGATTTTCTCAAAGAATGAAGAAGAGCATAACGAACATTTGCGTTTGGTTTTGGAGAAACTAAGGGAACATCAGCTATATGCCAAATTCAGCAAATGTGAGTTTTGGTTAAAGGAAGTTGGATTTCTTGGACATGTTATATCCGGAGAAGGGATAGCAGTTGACCCCACAAAGGTTGAGACCGTGACCAATTGGGAAGCACCAACAACAGTTGGAGAGATCCGGAGTTTTCTTGGACTCGCAGGATACTACCGGAGATTCATTGAGAATTTCTCAAAGATTGCTAAGCCTATGACTGAATTGTTGAAGAAGGATACCAAGTTCAATCGGACTAAGGAATATGAGGCCAGTTTTCAGGAGTTGAAGAAACGATTGGTTTCCTCACCAGTGTTGATTCTGCCAGATCAGACCAAGGATTATGAGGTGTATTGCGACGCTTCACGTCAAGGACTTGGAGCAGTGCTTATGCAGGAAGGAAGGGTTGTATCGTATGCCTCACGGCAACTGAAACCTCATGAAGTAAATTATGCTACGCATGATTTGGAGTTAGCAGCCGTAGTGCATGCGTTAATGACATGGAGACATTTCCTCATTGGAAATCATTGTGAAGTATATACGGATCACAAGAGTTTGAAGTATATTTTCACGCAGAAGGAGTTGAACCTCAGACAAAGGAGATGGTTGGAGCTCATCAAGGATTATGATATGAGATTGCATTACCATCCAGGAAAGGCTAATGTTGTAGCTGACGCATTGAGCCGTAAGAGCCATGTCAATACCCTAATGACGGGAGAAATACCAAGGGAGTTAGCAGAAAATCTTCGTGAGCTATGTTTGGAAATAGTTCCGAGAGGCTATGTAGCAGCATTGGAAATTCAATCTACCTTGATGGATAAAATCCAAGAAGCTCAGAAATCTGACAAGGAGATTGCAAATATAAAGAAGAAAATGAGCGAAGGGAAAGCAAAGGGATTTCGTGAGGATGAGCACGATACCCTATAGTTTGAGGACCGTGTTTATGTGCCCAATGACCTGGAGATCAGGAAGTTGATTCTGCAAGAGGCACATGATTCACCCTACTCGGTTCACCCAGGAAATACCAAGATGTATTTGGATTTGAAGGAAACATTCTGGTGGACCGGAATGAAGAAGGATATTGCAGCATATGTAGCAGTTTGTGATGTGTGTCATAGAGTAAAAGCAGAACATCAGAAGCCAGCCAGCTTGTTACAACCATTGCCGATACCCGAATGGAAGTGGGATAAGATAGGCATGGATTTTATCACAGTACTACCTAGGACGAAGGCAGGCTATGACTCGATATGGGTAGTAGTTGATCGTTTGACGAAGGTAGCACATTTCATCCCAGTTCAGACCGCTTACACCAGTGCTAAGTTGGCAAAGATATACATGACCAGGATCATTTGTGTGCATGGAGTTCCGAGGAGTATCGTATCAGATAGAGGAACCCAATTTACCTCAAAGTTTTGGAATCAGTTGCATGAAACCGTAGGAACTAGACTAGAGTTCAGCACAGCTTTTCACCCACAGATGGATGGACAGACTGAGAGAGTCAATCAGATTTTGGAAGATATGCTGAGAGCCTGTGCACTAGATTATGGATCTAGTTGGGACGATAACTTGCCGTATGCGGAGTTTTCTTATAACAACAGTTACCAAACCAGTTTGAAGATGGCACCTTTCGAAGCTTTATACGGAAGGAGGTGCAGGACACCGTTGTCATGGGACGAAGTTGGAGACTGTCAGTTCTTTGGACCAGATTTGATTAAGGAGTCTGAACGGAAAGTTAAGTTGATTTGCGATAGGCTCAAGATAGCCCAATCCAGGCAGAAGAGCTACGCAGATTCTAAACGTAACGAGACAGTTTACGAAACATGAGACAGAGTTTATCTTCGAGTATCCCCACTTCGAGGAGTTAAGCGCTTTGGAGTTTGGGAAAGTTAGCACCGCGTTTCGTTGGACCGTATAAGATTTTGCGACGTATGGGAAAAGTCGCTTATAAGTTGGAATTACCAGAGGGACTGTCAGGAGTTCATGATGTATTCCATGTTTCTCAGCTGAAGAAATGTCACGCCGAGATGGCGGAGGTACCTCTAAGAGATACAGTGGCGCTTGAAGCGATTCAGTTGAAGGATGACTTAACATATGAAGAGAAGCCAGTTAAGATTCTCGAATATGCCAGCAGAGTTACCCGCAGCAAGGTTATCAAGTTTTGCAAAGTTCAGTGGAACCACCACTCAGAGGATGAAGCCACCTGGGAGAGAGAAGAAGTTTTGCTCAAGGACCACCCTCACCTATTTTCTAGCCAACCCGAATCTCGAGGACGAGATTCATCTTAAGGGGGGTAGGTTTGTAACATTCCAAATTTTCAATTTGGAATGTTATACATTAGATCATCATGCATAACATATTTTCTTGCATTTTGGTCGATCCAAGAAATTTCACGCAACTCAAGGACCCTCGGAGAGAGTTGGAGATTTCGTTATTTTCATATTTGAGTTTTCTCAAATTTTGGAAAGAGGATCATTTGATTTTATTTATTTCATCTTCAATTATTTTTCCAATAACAAAAATATGAGAAGGGAATAATATGACTTTCCAAAATTTAGGAAAAATGAAGATTTAATAAATAAATCAAATTTTGGATTTTCCGGAGTTTATTTGCATTTTTATTTGGATTAGGGAAAAATGTGTGTTTTAAAATATTGCATTTAGGCCCCGAGTAAAAGTTCATTTTGTTCGACTCATTTTTAGGAGTCGGGGAAAATTAATTTCGGGATTTTTGGAGTTTGATTAGATTTTCTTCTATTTATTTTTCTGCGCGTATCTACTTAAAAAAAATCGCAGCGCCCGACTGGGCCAAGGGCCCAGCCGAGTCGGCCCGCACCGCCGCCCTCCCCTCGCGCGCGCGCGCCCGCGCGGAGCCGCCGCCGCCGGCCGACTCCGAGGAGGACTCCTCCTCCTCCTCCCCTTGCTTGCCCCCTCCCCCAAGCAACCCCCCTCCCCTCTTTATATACCCCTCCCCCTCTCCTCCCCACCCAGCCCCGCCGCCGCCCGCAGCAAGCAGCAACAGCAGCCGCAAGGCGCCGCCGCCGCCGCTCGCCAGCGCCGCTGCCGCCGCCTGCCGCCGCCGCCCGCGCCTCGCCTCGCTGCCCCGCCGCCAAGCCCCGCCCGCCGGAGCCCCTCGTCGAGGTAGCCACCCCGCCGCGCCGCCCCTCGCTTTGGTTCGGTTTTTTTAAACCGTTCCGGTTTATTTTGTTTTCGTTTTTTTCAAAACCCTAGATCAGTTTTTTTCTTTCGGTTTAATTACTTAGCGAGCGTTCGCCGTACCGTTCGTCTTAACGAACATGATCACCGGTTAGCCTTGGTTAACGAACGTCCTTTCGTTTAACCGTTCGTCGTTTTTCTTTTTCGGCGGATTTATTCTGCGACTTTTCTGATCTCGATTTCAGATCCGATCTTCTTTCTAGTTTAACTTCTCGCTCGTTTACCGGAATCAGGTGATTCAAGCGCCTGGAGTTTCATTTCGAAACCGCCGTTCCGACTAATCAACTTAAACCAGTTTTTGCTACTTTAAAATTTGACCTAGTTTCAAATTGCTAGAGCGAGTTGATTTCTTCCGCCGTTTGTTTTCCGTTGATTTGTTCGGTTCGTTTTCTTTTGCAACCGGAGTTCTTAAGTTGAACCTTCTGGTTCGATCTCTTGTTCGAGTTTTACCTGTGCATTAGATGAGTACTTATTGTATGCTTGTTGTTTGTTTGCGATAGATCACCCGGAGTGCGTCGCCTGTTATTTCGAAGCTCTAGGTTTCGCGGATCCTCAGCAAGGCAAGTAACACTTTGATCATACCTTCTCATTGCCCAGTTTTTATTGCATTAGATCAATCCTCAAACATTGCATGATTAGGATCTAATTAAACTGTGGGATGGGAAGTAGTTGAGGTAGTACCTATTACCTGTTTTACTTATGAAACCTTTGGGAGTTACTTCTACGTTTGCTTATTATGCCATGCTATGCTAGTAGACATGGATTGGGTGAGTGATATCCATGACAGATGTGAGTTATGTTAATTAAAGGTTTTGTGTAAGGTGGCAACCTAAATACACATCTGGGTGGATTGAGGCACCTGGTTTCTACGAGGACTTGCCTGTTTTTCTTTGGACCGCCACCCAGACTCAAAGGGATCATAAGATCATTCATGCTAGTAACTTCCGTGTGCAGCCACAAGCCATTATGGGCTCTGGCATAGTTGACTAAGTCGTGCGAACTCTTACAGGGTAGACTAGCAGATGTAGGGGAAAGTAGGTGTACGGTCTATCCAAACGTAAGGTGCTAGCGCTTCCGAAAGACTATGTCTCGGTCATTCGTTTCTCAAACACCCTGTAGTGCGAGAAACCAACCGGAGGCGATCGAGTCTTGTGGGGAAAAGTGCGCAAACCTCTGCAGAGTGTACAAACTAATCATGATTAGCCGTGTCCCCGGTTATGGACGTCTTGAGTATCTAGTACTTGAATATCATGTGAATCTCATCATGTCACTTCTAATGAATATTGTTGTGTTTTAATTGTTCACTTAATTGGGATCGGAATGCTGTCAACCATTCTCGATGTTTCAACCACCATGATAGTTAAATAAAAATCTATTCCTTTGAAGTAGGGAAAAATTGGCTTTATGCAAAACTGTAACCATAGAGGTTTTCCACCAGCCATATATGCATGTAGTACAGGCCTATCATTCATTATTCTCTATGTGTTACATTGCCAGCATATTCCATGTGCTAACCCGTTTTCGGGCTGCAACTTTCATGTTGCAGACTTTTCAGCCGACGAGTAAGGTGCTTTTAGGTCGTGGTTCTATACTCAGTGATGCCGTTGGAGTTGATGGACTCACTTATCTTCCAAGTCTTCCACTGTTATCGTTATTAGATGGCCTTAAGCCATATTTATTGTAATAAGTTCTCTTTGAGACATCGATGTAATATGTGTGTGATTGCTACTCTGCTATAAATCCTTCGAAGTACTGTGTGGTGTTAGCATTACTGATCCAGGGATGACACCGGAGCACAGAGACTTGACCATCTGAGGTCGGGTCGCTACACTTGCACCAGTCCATAGATGGATCGCTGGAGCTTGCATATTTTGTTAACACCTTTAGGATCGGCAAAACCTTCTAGTTGCATCGTATACAACTCTTCTTTAATAAATCCATTAAGGAATGCAGTTTTGTTTATCCATTTGCCGGATTTCATAAAATGCGGCAATTGCTAACATGATTCGGACAGACTTAAGCATAGATACGAGTGAGAAACTCTCATCGTAGTCAACACCTTGAACTTGTCGAAAACCTTTTGCGACAATTCTAGCTTTGTAGATAGTAACACTACTATCAGCGTCTGTCTTCCTCTTGAAGATCCATTTATTTTCTATGGCTTGCCGATCATCGGGCAAATCCAACAAAGTCCATACTTTGTTCTCATACATGGATCTCATCTCAGATTTCATGGCCTCAAACCATTTTGCGGAATCTGGGCTCATCATCGCTTCCTCATAGTCCGTAGGTTCGTCATGGTCAAGTAACATGACCTCCAGAATAGGATTACCGTACCACTCTGGTGCGGATCTCACTCTGGTTGACCTACGAGGTTCGGTAGTAACTTGATCCGAAGTTACATGATCATCATCATTATCTTCCTCACTAATTGGTGTAGTAGTCACAGGAACAGATTTCTGTGATGAACTACTTTCCAATAAGGGAGCAAGTACAATTACCTTGTCAAGTTCTACTTTCCTCCCACTCACTTCTTTCGAGAGAAACTCCTTCTCTGGAAAGGATCCATTCTCAACAACGAGTATCTTGCCTTCGGATCTGTGATAGAATGTGTACCCAACTGTCTCCTTTGGGTATCCTATGAGGACATATTTCTCCGATTTGGGTTTGATCTTATCAGGATGAAACTTTTTCATATAAGCATCACAATCCCAAACTTTAAGAAACGACAACTTTGGTTTCTTGCCAAACCACAATTCATATTGTGTCGTCTCAACGAACTTAGATGGTGCCCCTTTTTTAACGTGAATGCAGCTGTCTTTAATGCATAACCCCAAAACGATGTTGGTAAATCTGTAAGAAACATCATAGATTGCACTATATCCAATAAAGTACGGTTATGACGTTCGGACACACCATTATGTTGTGGTGTTCCAGGTGGCGTGAGTAGTGGAACTATTTCACATTGTTTTAACTGAAGACCAAACTCGTAACTCAAATACTCTTCTCCACGATCAGATCGCAGAAACTTTATTTTCTTGTTATGATGATTTTACACTTCACTCTGAAATTATATGAACTTTTCAAATGTTTCAGACTTCTTATTTCATTAAGTAGATACTCATATCTGCTTAAATCATCTGTGAAGGTTAGAAAATAATGATACTTGTCGCGAGCTTTAATATTCATCGGACCACATACATCAGTATGTATGATTTCCAACAAATCTGTTGCTTGCTCCATTGTTCCGGAGAACGGCGTTTTAGTCATCTTGCCCAAGAGACATGGTTCGCAAGCATCAAGTGATTCTAAAATTCCATCAGCATGGAGTTTCTTCATGCGCTTTACACCAATATGACTTAAACGGCAGTGCCACAAATAAGTTGCACTATCATTATTAACTTTGCATATTTTGGCCTCAATATTATGAATATGTGTATCACTACGATCGAGATCCAATGAACCATTTTCATTGGGTGTGTAACCATATAAGGTTTTATTCATGTAAACATAACAACAATTTATTCTCTTACTTAAATGAATAACCGTATTGCAATAAACATGATCAAATCATATTCATGCTCAACGCAAACACCAAATAACACTTATTTAGGTTCACCACTAATCTCGAAAGTATAGGGAGTGTACGATGATGATCATATCAATCTTGGAACCACTTCGAACTCTCATCATCACTTCACCCTTAACTAGTCTCTGTTTATTCTGCAACTCTTGTTTCGAGTTACTAATCATAGCAACTGAACTAGTACCAAATACTGAGGGGTTGCTTTGAACACTAGTAAAGTACACATCAATAACATGTATATCAAATATACCTTTGTTTACTTTGCCATCCTTTCTTATGCACCAAATACTTGGGGTAGTTCCGCTTTCAGTGACCAGTCCCTTTGCAGTACAAGCACTCAGTCTCAGGCTTAGGTATAGACTTGGGCTTCTTCACTTGAGCAGCAACTTGCTTGCCGTTCTTCTTGAAGTTCCCCTTCTTCCCTTTGCCCTTTTCTTGAAACTAGTGGTCTTATTAACCATCAACACTTGATGTTTTTCTTGATTTCTACCTTCGTCGATTTCAGCATCACGAAGAGCTTGGGAATTACTTTCGTCATCCCTTGCATATTATAGTTCATCACAAAGTTCTACTAACTTGGTGATGGTGACTAGAGAATTCTGTCAATCACTATTTTATCTGGAAGATTAACTCCCACTTGATTCAAGCGATTGTAGTACCCAGACAATCTGAGCTCATGCTCACTAATTGAGCGATTCTCCTCCATCTTTTAGCTATAGAACTTCTTGGAGACTTCATATCTCTCAACTCGGGTATTTGCTTGAAATATTAACTTCAACTCCTGGAACATCTCATATGCTCCATGACGTTCAAAATGCTACGACGCACTAGGTATGACACCTAGATTGTTGGACCCGATGCACTAGGTATGACACCTAGATCCGAAGCAGCTATGTACTCCGCTTCACATGTAGATCCCGCTACGACGCTTTGTACTCCGCTTCACATGTAGATCCCGCTACGACGCTTTGTTTAGAACTGCACCAACTGACAGCTCCACCGTTTAATGTAAACACGTATCCGGTTTGTGATTTAGAATCGTCCGGATCAGTGTCAAAGCTTGCATCAACGTAACCTCTTACGGTGAGCTCTTTGTCACCTCCATATATGAGAAACATATCCTTAGTCCTTTTCAGGTATTTCAGGATGTTCTTGACCGCTGTCCAGTGATCCACTCCTAGATTACTTTGGTACCTCCCTGCTAAACTTATAGCAAGGCACACATCAGGTCTGGTACACAGCATTGCATACATGATAGAGCCTATGACTGAAGCATAGGGAACATCTTTCATTTTCTCTCTATCTTCTGCAGTGATCGGGCTTTGAGTCTTACTCAATCTCACACCTTGTAACACAGGCAAGAACCCTTTCTTTGCTTGATCCATTTTGAACTTCTTCAAAATCTTGTCAAGGTATGTGCTTTGTGAAAGTCCAATTAAGTGTCTTGATCTATCTCTATAGATCTTTATGCCTAATATGTAAGCAGCTTCTCCGAGGTCTTTCATTGAAAAACTTTTATTCAAGTATCCCTTTATGCTATCCAGAAATTCTATATCATTTCCAATCAGTAATATTTCATCCACATATAATATTAGAAATGCTACAGAGCTCCCACTCACTTTCTTGTAAATACAGGCTTCTCCGAAAGTCTGTATAAAACCAAATGTTTTGATCACACTATTAAAGCGTTTATTCCAACTCCGAGAGGCTTGCACCAGTCCATAAATGGATCGCTGGAGCTTGCACACTTTGTTAGCTCCCTTTGGATCGACAAAACCTTCCGGTTGCATCATATACAATTCTTCTTCCAGAAATCCATTCAGGAATGCAGTTTTGACATCCATCAGCCAAATTTCATAATCATAAAATGCGGCAATTGCTAACATGATTCGGACAGACTTAAGCATCGCTACGGGTGAGAAAGTCTCATCGTAGTCAATCCCTTGAACTTGTCGAAAACCTTTTTGCGACAAGTCGAGCTTTGTAGACAGTAACATTACCATCAGCGTCAGTCTTCTTCTTAAAGATCCATTTGTTCTCAATTGCTTGCCGATCATCAGGCAAGTCAACCAAAGTCCATACTTTGTTCTCATACATGGATCCCATCTCAGATTTCATGGCTTCAAGCCACTTTGCGGAATCTGGGCTCACCATCGCTTCCTCATAGTTCGTAGGTTCATCATGATTTAATATCATGACCTCCAGAACAGGATTACCGTACCACTCTGGTGCGGATCTCACTCTGGTTGATCTACGAGGTTCAGTAGTATCTTGATCTAAAGTTTCATGATCATCATCATTAGCTTCCTCATTTATTGGTGTAGGTGTCGCAGAAACAGTTTTCTGTGATGTACTACTTCTCAATAAAGGAGTAGGTACAGTTACCTCGTCAAGTTCTACTTTCCTCCCACTCACTTCTTTCGAAAGAAACTCTTTCTCTAGAAAGTTTCCGAACTTAGCAACAAAAGTCTTGCCTTCGGATCTGTGATAGAAGGTGTATCCAACAGTTTCCTTTGGATATCCTATGAAGACACATTTCTCCGATTTGGGTTCGAGCTTATCATATTGAAGCTTTTTCACATAAGCATCGCAGCCCCAAACTTTAAGAAATGACAACTTTGGTTTCTTGCCAAACCATAGTTCATAAGGCGTCGTCTCAACGGATTTAGATGGTGCCCTATTTAACGTGAATGCGGCCGTCTCTAGAGTGTATCCCCAAAATGATAGCGGTAAATCAGTAAGAGACATCATAGATCGCACCATATCTAGTAAAGTACGATTACGACGTTCGGACACATCATTACGTTGTGGTGTTCCGGGTGGCGTGAGTTGCGAAACTATTCCACAATTTTTCAAATGTACACCAAACTCGTAACTCAAATATTCTCCTCCACGATCAGATCGTAGAAACTTTATTTTCTTGTTACGATGATTTTCAACTTCACTCTGAAATTCTTTGAACTTTTCAAATGTTTCAGACTTGTGTTTCATTAAGTAGATATACCCATATCTGCTTAAGTCATCTATGAAGGTGAGAAAATAACGATATCCGCCACGAGCCTCAATATTCATCGGTCCACATACATCGGTATGTATGATTTCCAACAAATCTGTTGCTCTCTCCATCATACCGGAGAACGGTGTTTTAATCATCTTGCCCATGAGGCACGGTTCGCAAGTACCAAGTGATTCACAATCAAGTGGTTCCAAAAGTCCATCAGTATGGAGTTTCTTCATGCGCTTTACACCGATATGACCTAAACGACAGTGCCACAAATAAGTTGCACTTTCATTATCAACTCTGCATCTTTTGGTTTCAACATTATGAATATGTGTATCACTACTATCGAGATTCATCAAGAAAAGACCACTCTTCAAAGGTGCATGACCATAAAAGATATTACTCATATAAATAGAACAACCATTATTCTCTGATTTAAATGAATAACCATCTCGCATTAAACAAGATCCAGATATAATGTTCATGCTCAACGCTGGCACCAAATAACAATTATTTAGGTCTAATATTAATCCCGAAGGTAGATGTAGAGGTAGCGTGCCGACTGCGATCACATCGACTTTGGAACCGTTTCCCACGCGCATCGTCACCTCGTCCTTTGCTAGTGTCCGCTTATTCTGTAGTCCCTGTTTTGAGTTGCAAATATTACCAACAGAACCAGTATCAAATACCCAGGTGCTACTGCGAACATTAGTAAGGTACACATCAATAACATGTATATCACATATACCTTTGTTCACCTTGCCATCCTTCTTATCCGCCAAATACTTGGGGCAGTTCCGCTTCCAGTGACCAGTCTGCTTGCAGTAGAAGCACTCAGTTTCAGGCTTAGGCCCAGACTTGGGTTTCTTCTCTTGAGCAGCAACTCGCTTGCCGTTCTTCTTGAAGTTCCCCTTTTTCTTCCCTTTGCCCTTTTTCTTGAAACTAGTGGTTTTGTTAACCATCAACACTTGATGCTCCTTCTTGATTTCTACCTCCGCAGCTTTTAGCATTGCGAAGAGCTCGGGAATAGTCTTGGTCATCCCTTGCATATTATAGTTCATCACGAAGCTCTTGTAGCTTGGTGGCAGTGATTGGAGAATTCTGTCAATGACGCAATCATCTGGAAGAGTAACTCCCAATTGAATCAAGTGATTATTATACCCAGACATTTTGAGTATATGCTCACTGACAGAACTGTTCTCCTCCATTTTGCAGCTATAGAACTTATTGGAGACTTCATATCTCTCAATCCGGGCATTTGCTTGAAATATTAACTTCAACTCCTGGAACATCTCATATGCTCCATGACGTTCAAAACGTCGTTGAAGTCCCGGTTCTAAGCCGTAAAGCATGGCACACTGAACTATCGAGTAGTCATCAGCTTTGCTCTGCCAGACGTTCATAACTTCTGGTGTTGTTCTAGCAGCAGGCCTGGCACCTAGCGGTGCTTCCAGGACGTAATTCTTCTGTGCAGCAATGAGGATAATCCTCAAGTTACGGACCCAGTCCGTGTAATTGCTACCATCATCTTTCAACTTTGCTTTCTCAAGGAACGCATTAAAATTTAACGGAACAACAGCATGAGCCATCTATCTACAATCAACATAAACAAGCAAGATACTATCAGATACTAAGTTCATGATAAGTTTAAGTTCAGTTAATCAAATTAATTAAGAACTCCCACTTAGATAGACATCCCTCTAATCCTCTAAGTGATCACGTGATCCAAATCAACTAAACCATAACCGATCATCACGTGATATGGAGTAGTTCTCAATGGTGAACATCGTTATGTTGATCATATCTACTATATGATTCACGCTCGACCTTTCGGTCTCTGTGTTCCGAGGTCATATCTTATATGCATAGCTCGTCAAGTATAACCTGAGTATTCCGCGTGTGCAACTGTTTTGCACCCGTTGTATTTGAACGTAGAGCCTATCACACCCGATCATCACGTGGTGTCTCAGCACGAAGAACTTTTGCAACGGTGCATACTCAGGGAGAACACTTCTTGATAATTTAGTGAGAGATCATCTTATAATGCTACCGTCAATCAAAGCAAGATAAGATGCATAAAAAGATAAACATCACATGCAATCAATATAAGTGATATGATATGGTCATCATCATCTTGTGCTTGTGATCTCCATCTCCGAAGCACCGTCATGATCACCATCGTCACCGGCGCGACACCTTGGTCTCCATCGTAGCATCGTTGTTGTCTCGCCAATCTTATGCTTCCACAACTATCACTACCGCTTAGTAATAAAGTAAAGCATTACATCGCGATTGCATTGCATACAATAAAGCGACAACCATATGGCTCCTGCCAGTTGCCGATAACTCGGTTACAAAACATGATCATCTCATACAATAAAATTTAGCATCATGTCTTGACCATATCACATCACAACATGCCCTGCAAAAACAAGTTAGACGTCCTCTACTTTGTTGTTGCAAGTTTTACGTGGCTGCTACGGGCTTAAGCAAGAACTCATCTTACCTATGCATCAAAACCACAACGATAGTTTGTCAAATAGACTCCGTTTTAACCTTCTCAAGGACCGGGCGTAGCCACACTCGGTTCAACTAAAGTTGGAGAGACAGTCTTCCGCAAGCCATCTATGTGCAAAGCACGTCGAGGGAACCGGTCTCGCGTAAGCGTACGCGTAAGGTTGGTCCGGATCGTCTCGTCCAACAATACCGCTGAACCAAAGTATGACATGCTGGTAGGCAGTATGACTTGTATCGTCCACAACTCACTTGTGTTCTACTCGTGCAAATAACATCAAACCATAAAAACCTAGGCTCGGATGCCACTGTTGGGGAACGTAGTAATTTCAAAAAAATTCCTACGCACACGCAAGATCATGGTGATGCATAGCAACGAGAGGGGAGAGTGTTGTCTACATACCCTTGTAGACTGAAGCGGAAGCGTTGACTCAATGTAGAGGAAGTAGTCGTACGTTCTCCTCACGATCCGACCGATCACAGCACCGTTACTCCGGCACCTCCGAGTTCTTAGCACACGTTCAGCTCGATGACGATCCCCGGGCTCCGATCCAGCAAAGCGTCGGGGAAGAGTTCCGTCAGCACGACGGCGTGGTGACGATCTTGATGTGTTACCGGCGCAGGGCTTCGCCTAAGCACTGCAACGATATGACCGAGGTGGAATTTGGTGGAAGGGGGCACCGCACACGGCTAAGGAACGATCCGTAGATCAACTTGTGTGTTCTAGGGTGCTCCCCTGCCCCCGTATATAAAGGAGCCAAGGGGGAGGGGCTGGCCGGCCAAGGGGTGGCGCGCCAGGGAGTCCTACTCCCTCCGGGAGTAGGATCCCCCCCCCCAATCCTAGTTGGAATAGGATTCCTCAAGGGGGGAAAGAGAGAGAGGGGGGTCGGCCACCTTCTCCTAGTCCTAATAGGACTAGGGAAGGGGGGAGGCGCGCGGCCACTAGGGCTGCCCCTTTCTCCTTTCCACTAAGGCCCATTAAGGCCCATATCGCTCCCGGGGGGTTCCGGTAACCCACCCGGTATTCCGGTAAAATCCTGATTTCACCTGGAACACTTCTGATGTCCAAACATAGGCTTCCAATATATCAATCTTTATGTCTCGACCATTTCGAGACTCCTCGTCATGTCCGTGATCACATCCGGGACTCCGAACAACCTTCGGTACATCAAAATGCATAAACTCATAATAACTGTCATCGTAACGTTAAGCGTGCGGACCCTACGGTTCGAGAACAATGTAGACATGACCGAGACACGTCTCCGGTCAATAACCAATAGCGGGACCTGGATGCCCATATTGGCTCCTACATATTCTATGAAGATCTTTATCGGTCAGACCGCATAACAACATACGTTGTTCCCTTTGTCATCGGTATGTTACTTGTCCGAGATTCGATCGTTAGTATCCAATACTTAGTTCAATCTCGTTACCGGCAAGTCTCTTTACTCGTTCCGTAATACATCATCCCGCAACTAACTCATTAGTTGCAATGCTTGCAAGGCTTAAGTGATGTGCATTACCGAGAGGGCCCAGAGATACCTCTCCGACAATCGGAGTGACAAATCCTAATCTCGAAATACGCCAACCCAACATCTATCATTGGAGACACCTGTAATACTCCTTTATAATCACCCAGTTACGTTGTGACGTTTGGTAGTACCCAAAATGTTCCTCTGGCAAACGGGAGCTGCATAATCTCATAGTCATAGGAACATGTATAAGTCATGAATAAAGCAATAGCAACATACTAAACGATCGGGTGCTAAGCTAATATAATGGGTCATGTCAATCAGATCATTCAACCAATGATGTGACCTCGTTAATCAAATAACAACTCTTTGTTCATGGTTAGGAAACATAACCATCTTTGATTAACGAGCTAGTCTAGTAGAGGCATACTAGTGACACTCTGTTTGTCTATGTATTCACACATGCATTATGTTTCCTGTTAATACAATTCTAGCATGAATAATAAACCTTTATCATGATATAAGGAAATAAATAATAACTTTATTATTGCCTCTAGGGCATATTTCCTTCAGGCGCGCCCTAGGGGAGTCTACTCCCATCGGGAGTAGGATTCCCCTTTTCCTAGTCCAACTAGGAGTCCTTCCATGTAGTAGGAGTAGGAGACAAGGAAGGGGAAGAGGGAAGAGAAGGAAGGAGGGGGCGCCGCCCCTCCCCCTAGTCCAATTCGGACTGGTCAATGGGGGGGCGCGCGGCCTTCCTCTTCCTCTCCCCTCAAGCCCAATAAGGCCCATATACTTCTTCCCCGTATTCCCGTAACTCCCCGGTACTCCGAAAAATACCCGAACCACTCAGAACCTTTCCGATGTCCAAATATAGTCGTCCAATATATCGATCTTTACGTCTCGACCATTTCGACTCCTCGTCATGTCCCTGATCTCATCCGGGACTCCGAACTCCTTCGGTACATCAAAACTCATAAACTCATAATATAATTGTCATCGAAACCTTAAGCGTGCGGACCCTACGGTTCGAGAACAATGTAGACATGACCGAGACATGTCTCCGGTCAATAACCAATAGCGGAACCTGGATGCTCATATTGGCTCCTACATATTCTACGAAGATCTTTATCGGTCAGGCCGCATAACAACATACGTTGTTCCCTTTGTCATCGGTATGTTACTTGCCCGAGATTCGATCGTCGGTATCTCAATACCTAGTTCAATCTCATTACCGGCAAGTCTCTTTACTCGTTCCGTAATACATCATCTCGCAACTAACTTATTAGTTGCAACGCTTGCAAGGCTTATGTGATGTGCATTACCGAGAGGGCCCAGAGATACCTCTCCGACAATCGGAGTGACAAATTCTAATCTTGAAATACGCCAACCCAACATCTACCTTTGGAGACACCTGTAGAGCTCCTTTATAATCACCCAGTTATGTTGTGACGTTTGGTAGCACACAAAGCGTTCCTCCGGCAAACGGGAGTTGCATAATCTCATAGTCATAGGAACATGTATAAGTCATGAAGAAAGCAATAGCAACATACTAAACGATCGGGTGCTAAGCTAACGAATGGGTCATGTCAATAACATCATTCTCCTAATGATGTGATCTCATTAATCAAATGACAACTTATGTCTATGGCTAGGAAACTTAACCATCTTTGATCAACGAGCTAGTCAAGTAGAGGCATACTACTGACACTCTGTTTGTCTATGTATTCACACATGTATTATGTTTCCGGTTAATACAATTCTAGCATGAATAATAAACATTTATCATGAAATAAGGAAATAAATAATAACTTTATTATTGCCTCTAGGGCATATTTCCTTCAGGTCCGACCGGGGCCGACTTGCTGGCCGCCTTCGTGGCGCGCCGAGTCCTCTCGTTCCAAGGCCGGCCTCATCTGATCTGTCAGATGAGCGGCCACTGGGACCCCAGTCGGATGTGCTCCAAAGACATGCCCCACGCGGAGGTGGCGGACACGGTGAATTACATCGCGAACTGCGGTCTCTCGGAGGATTGGCAGTTCGGCATGGAGCCGTACTCGCGCGCCAACCCCCAGCCGTTTGTAAGTTGTCTCTCTTCTTCTTCTGTTTCCTTTTTGCAGCCGAATCCGACTCCTGATCTTTTTAGCCTTCGAATCAAAATCCTCTCGTCCAGCCCTCGGCCGGCACCGCGGGGCCAGCCCGCCAATTCGCCCCCGACTGAGCGGAGAGTGACATCGACGACCCCGACCTGGGGGCGGCGATGGAGGCCGACGCCGACGGAGGTGGCGGAGGAGAGGAAGGCGGCCTCAGTCCCTCGGCCACTTTTGCCGACTGGCCCGTTGATGACGATGGAGAAGTCGCCCCGCGCTACCAATCAAGAGCCGGCCACCACCGCGCAAGCTCGTCCGCCACCTTGGGTGGTCTAGGCGGGGCGAGGAAGCGCCGGGCCAGGCCGAGTTCCATTGGCGGCCGGGAGAAGAAGTTCAAGGGGGCGGCCGCCGCGACCAAGCGGGAAGAGGCGGCCGCAAAGGCCAACTGCTTCCGCAAGGAAGTGAAGAAGCCGCCACTAACCTCTGCGTAAGCGCCTCCGTCTTGTTTTTCTTCTGGTTGATTTTGTCTAAATCTTCTACATGCTTTCCCTATTCCAGAGCTCCTCTCACCCTTGGGAGGGTTACCGCCGCCTTCATCAAGGGGTCGGCAGAGACGTCTGCCGCCACTCGGTGCATTGACCCCGCCGCCGACCTCCGGGAGGCGACGGAACGGAACGCGCAGGAGAAGCGTGACGAGGACGAAGCCGCCCGTCGAGAGAAGGCGGCCGCCTCCGCCCAGAAAAAGCTGGATGAAGCTGAAGCTGCCGTCGCGGCAAAACAGCAGGCCGGAGAAGCCGCGCGCCGCCAGCCGGCATTGTTCGTCATCCCGCTGAACTCGGCGCAGCCTCCAGATTTCACGGAGCAGAATGGGGAAGCCGGCGGCGATCGTCCTATCATGGAGAGGGAAGGCGCCGAGGCCTCCGAGTCGGACACGGTCGTGCCGCCACCACCGCCTCCACCACCGTCTGGGAGCGCGCGAGGCGAGCAGCCGGCGGACCCGCCGGTGCCGCCCTCGACAGACGAAGCCGTGGCGAATCTGCTCCTCCAAGTCGCCTCGCCAGCGCGCCGCCGTCTGGAGAAGGCGATTTCGGCGCCGCGCCCCCTGGAGACCGGTGCAGCTAGCTCGGCCATCCCAGATGTCGAGGCAACGAGCGCCGCGCCCGTCGGGTGGGTGCGAGGAGGCGGCACAGGCCCACTGAACCAGGCGCTCCTGGACTTCCAGGCGAAGCTGCGAGCTGAGGGCGACGCCATTCAGAACTGCACCAAGGCGTATCTGGCGTCGCGAGCAGCCGTCCGGGTATGTTTTCTTCTGACTTTGTTTTTTCTTGCTCTTCTCTATGGAGTCGCGCCAGCGCACCCACTGGGTGTAGTCCCCGAGTTCCGGGCCGGCTGCTGAGCCGGCGGGTCGGAACTCCACTGGTGAGTTCCAAACACTTACCCTTGTTTGGACTGTTTATCATAGGATTACCACAACCTTCGGGTCACCGCCTTCAACCGCAACGTTGAGGAGCTGGGCAAGCGGACTGCCGACTTGTCGGAGAGCCGGAGTGAGTTTTCCTTCTTCCTCGCAGGGGCGCGCTGGCGCACCCGCAGGCTGTAGTCCCCGAGATTCAGGCCGACTGCTGAGCAGTCGGGCCGGATCTTCCCAGCGACCTTCTTTGTTGACAACTTACATCTTTTTTCTTCTTTCTTCAGAGGCCAATGTCGTTCTTCAGCAGCATCTGGGCGAAGCCAACACCGCCTTGCGTGCCAAGGGGGTGGAGTGCAGCAAGCTCGTCGTAGAGCGTGACCTGCTGGCTACGCAGCTGGCGGAGCAGAAGGAGCTACTCAAGAAGGCGCAGGAGGAGGCGGAAAGGAAAGAGACTGCGCTCCTGGCCGAGTTCGAGACCGAGCGGTCCTCCTGGACCGACAAGGAGGCAATGCGGACCTCCGGCTTTCATGAGATTGAGGATATCGTCGATGGTGAGTTTTCTTTACTTTCTTACTTTGAGCCGCCGACTGCAGGTCGGGCCGACTCTGAATTTTCTGACTTGCCTCTTTTCGTATTGGCGGACTTCTTCCCGGGCCACACGCAAGCTGCCACTCAAGCCATCGAGGCAGATCGCGAGGCGCGGAGGGCAACCGGCGAGGAGGTTGCCGCCAATGCCCCCCGGACCCTTGATGAGCAGCTTCTAAGCATCGAGGCTCGCCTGCGGCCGGCCCACCGGATCCTGCGCTGGCTTCAATGTGTCGGCGCCCATGCGATTGCTGCCTTGTGGCCAGACATGCCGATTCTACGCACCCCCAGCCGGACTGCCGACTGGGTGGAGGTCGCAGCAGGCCGTCTTGAGGCTTGGAAGGGCTCCTCGGCACGGGCTGGAGCGCGCCAGGCCTTGGAATTCGTCAAGGCGTGGTATCCAGACCTGGACCTGGACCAGCTGGCCATGCTCCGGGCAGAGGCCCAGCCGGAGCTGGCAGCCGTGGAAGACGCCCTTGTCAAGCGCGCCGCGGCGATCGCAAAGTACGCCGATACTAGTGTCTTCATTCCTGAGCGGGCTGACGATGGCGAGGAGGCACCTCCGGAGTGGTTTGGGATGAACCCGGACTACGACGAGGACTCGGCGGAGGTGATCGGCTCCAGCGCCGAGGAGGGAGGCGAGGCGGAGGTCGGAGACGAGACGGAGGTGCCAGAAGACGGAGCGGACGACCAGCCTCAGCTCGACCGTGCCTCCAGCAACGAGCTGCGCCCAACCGAGCCGGCTGCCGCCGGAGGCGATCAAGCCGAGACTGCTCAGCCGGCCGCCCCTACGTCTGACACCGCCATCTCCTCCGAGCCTCCAAACCCGTCTGCTGCTTCCTAGGCCGCTGCCTTGTTTTATCTTATCTGCTTTAATAGTCTTTGAAGAACTTGTTAATTCGCACAATTCCACCCGCGGGGTGTATTTTGAACTTCAGTTCGAAGATTCATCCAAGGGCCTATGTTATGTAAATATTTATCCGGGTTCTATCTTTCTTGCTTATTGCTCTCTTGGCTTTTTCCTTTGCCGCCTTCCCTTAGTTGCCGTCTTTGCCAGTCGGACAGCCGCTCTGCGGACTGCCGCTGGGTCAAGTGCTTGGCTACTTTTGGGGAGGCAAGTACTCAGCCATTTTTAGAGTCTTTTTAGCAAGTTGAATAGAAGGCGGCAAGCCGACTACTCAAGAGTCGGTTTTGCGAAGAAAGGCTGGAAAGCCGGCTTGAGCTATGTTTATGCTTTGAATCCTTGGCCATTTTCGTGTGGGCGCCCATTCTTCCTTACTCCTGCCCACCAAATAGTCGCTCTGCGAGCTGTGGCTTCTGATAGCAGACGGCTTAGGCACCACACACTACTTGTCCGACTGCAGGAACCATTTCATAGCGCAAGGCGGCGAGTCCCCGGGCCGATTAGTCAAGCCCGGTGCCAAGCGGCATAACAAAGAGTAGCATACTCGAAGGCATAATTCTTATCATGCAGATAACAAAAAGGGCAGTCCCCGAGCTCGTCTTGGGGGGCCCGAAGTCTTGGTACTTTTAATACAAAAGGGTAGCGTGGTACATACTACATTAACTGTAAAATCTTCGGAGAAGATTTGCATTCCATGGCCGTTCTGTCTCCTTGCCGGAGTCGTCCCTCTTGCGTGCTCGGGGCTTCTGAGCGTCGATCAAATAGTAGGAGTCGTTGCCTAGCACTTTGCTGATGATGAAGGGGCCTTCCCAGGGTGCCGACAACTTGTGCTGGCCGGCTGTCCGCTGGATCAGCCGGAGCACAAGGTCGCCCTCCTGGAAAGATCTCGGCCTGACCTTCCTGTTGTAGTAGCGGCGTAGGCTCTGCTGGTAGATGCTGGACCGGCTGAGTGCCAACAGCCGGCCCTCTTCCAGCAGATCGACGCCATCTTGTCGTGCATCTTCTGCTTCCTCCTCGGTGTACATCGTGACTCGCGGGGAGTCGAACTCTATATCCGTTGGGATGACAGCTTCAGTGCCGTAGACAAGGAAGAAGGGCGTGAAGCCGGTCGACTTGTTTGGAGTCGCGCGCAGACTCCAGAGGACGGCTGGCAACTCGTCAAGCCAACAACTGGCCGAACGCTCCGTGGTTCGACCAGCCGAGGCTTGATGCCAGACAGGATGAGGCCATTCGCCCGCTCCACCTGGCCGTTTGACTGCGGATGGGCAACGGACGCTAAGTCTAGTCGGATGCCCTGCGTCGCGCAGAAACGGGCCAGGGCGCCTTTGGCAAAGTTGGTGCCATTGTCGGTGATGATACTGTGCGGTATGCCGTACCGAATCGTGATGTCGGAGATAAAGGTCACGGCAGTCGGACCATTCAACTTCTTGATGGGCTTTACTTCTATCCACTTGGTGAACTTGTCCACCGCGACAAGTAGGTGAGTTAGGCCGCCTCGCGCCATTTTGAATGGTCCCACCATGTCCAGGCCCCAAACTGCGAAAGGCCAGGCGATTGGGATAGTCTTGAGCGTTGAAGCCGGCTGATGCGGCTTGGAACGGAATTTCTGGCACCCCTTGCATTTCTGGACCAATTCCTTGGCCTCTTCTAGGGCAGTCAGCCAGAAGAAACCGTGTCGGAAAGCTTTGGCGACGAGTGCTCTTGAGGCCGCATGGTGGCCGCACTCGCCTTGATGGATGTCTCTGAGAATTGCTTGGCCTTGCTCTGGCTCGACGCAACGTTGGTAGACACCAGTGACGCTGCGCCTGACCAGCTCTCTGTTGACTATGGTGTATGATGCCGCCCGGCGTTTTACTTGCCGAGCCAACGTTTCGTTAGTTGGCAGGTCTTTATTCACCAGGAATTTGAGGATGGGCTGCGCCCATGAGGGTGCTGCTATTTCTTCGACTGCCAGAACTGCGACTTGGACAAGGGCGGCTAGGCTGGGAGGCGGCGGGCTGGAGTCCGCGGCCGCTTGCTGGATCAATGAAGTCCCCAGGCCGACTGGTGCAGTCCCCGGGCCGAGCTCGGGAGTCTTTGGTCTGGTCGCCGCAGTCCCCGGGCCGGGTTCTGAAGTCCCCGGGCCGGCTTCGACTGCGGCATTCTTGGAGTCTTCTGCAAGGGTTTTTGTGCCGTCTGCTGGGGCTCTTGAGTCGGATCCGACTTCTTCAGGGGGAGCCAGCACAAAAATGGAATCTGACTCTGGTGAAGTCTTGATAGACGGCTTGAGGAGGCGCTGAAGAGCGATGCCGGATGGTATTGCTTGGCAGGTGGAGCCGATTCGTGCCAAAGTATCTGCTTGGTCGTTGTCGTTTCTTGGCATGTGGAGGAACTCACACCCTCGAAATATCCGCTGAGTTGCTGCACGAGGAAGCAGTAGCTTGCCATGTTTGCGTCCTTGGCGTCCCAGTCGCCAGATGACTGCTAGACCACCAAGTCGGAGTCGCCATAACACAGGATCCGGCGAATGCCAAGCTCTTTGGCAAGCCGGAGCCCCTGAATGAGCGCCTCGTATTCAGCGACGTTGTTGGAGGTGGCAAAATGGATCTGCAGCGCATACTTGAGCTTGTCTCCTTTAGGAGAAGTGAGGACAACGCCGGCTTCCAAGCAAGTGCGCATCTTGGAGCCATTGAAATGCATCCGCCAATGGGTGGAGTCGGGTGCTGGCGGCAGGTACTGGGTCTCGGCCCAGTCGACGAGGAAGTCGGCCAGTGCTTGCGACTTGATGGCGGTGCGGGGCTGATAGTAGATCGTGTAGGGGGCCAACTCTATGGCCCAATTGGCCACTCGGCCAGACGCATCTCGGCTTCTGATGATCTCGGCTAGTGGGGTTGTGCAGACCACAGTGATTGGATGCTCTTGAAAGTAAGGCTTCAGCTTCTTAGCGGCAAAGTGCACGCCGTAGCACATCTTCTGGTAGTGGGGATAGTTCTGCTTGGAGGTCGACAGTACTTTGCTTAGATAATATACCGGTCTATGGACAGGTAGTGCCTTGCCTTCCTCCTTGCGCTCAACTAGGATGACTGTGCTGACTACCCAGCTGGTGGCGGCGATGTACAGGAGCATGGGATCTTTGGGAGTCGGTGCCGCCAACACAGGGGGAGTAACCAACATCTTCTTCAGATGGAGAAAAGCCTCGTCCGCCTTGTGGTTCCACTCGAAAAAATTGGTCTTCTTCATGAGCAGGTACAAAGGGAGAGCTTTCTCGCCCAGCCGACTGATGAACCGGCTGATGGATACCAGGCAGCCAGTGAACTTTTGCACATCCAACAGTCGGCTGGGTACCTCCATCCTCTCGATGGCCTTGATCTTCACAGGGTTGCACTCTATGCCGCGTTCGGAGACCAGGAAACCAAGGAGTTGACCGGCTGGTACTCCGAAGACGCACTTTTCAGGGTTGAGCTTGATCTGGAATCGACACAGATTCTTAAAGGTTTCCTTGAGGTCTTCCAGCGAAGTCCCGCGCTTTTCCGTCTTCACCACCACATCGTCTACGTAGACGTGGGCATTTCTGCCGAGTTGCTTGAGGAGGCACATCTGCATGCAACGCTGAAAGGTGGCGCCGGTGTTCCTCAAGCCGAACGTCATGGTCAGGTAGCAGAAGGCTCCAAACGGCGTGATGAAGGCGGTTTTTAGTCTGTCCGCCGGGTTCAGCTTGATCTGGTGATATCCTGAATAGGCATCTAAGAAACTTGTGCTCGGCGAATTCCGTCGGTACACCTGGCATGTCTTTGGGGGACCATGCGAAGATGTCCCAATTCTCACGGAGGAAATCGACGAGCTCGCCTTCCTATTTGCTGTCAAGGTTTGCACCTATGACAGAGTATCTCTCTGGGTGCTCTGGGTCCAAGGGTATCTTCTTCGTCTCTTTGGCCGGCTTGAACGAGCCCTCAGCTTCCGATTCCTTGGGGTTGGGCGTCATCTCTGGCTGCTTGCCGGCCATCGCCACAACCCGATCAAGAAGCCGCTTCTCAGCTGCAATTACCAGGGACTCGGCCAGCCGACTGCTCTCAGCCGCGCAAGCGGACGACTTTCTGTAGTCGCCGGCTATGGTCAGAATTCCCTTGGAACTCGGCATCTTCATCTTGAGGTAGGCGTAGTGGGGGACTGCCATGAACTTGGCCAAAGCGGGCCTGGCAAACAACGCATGGTATGGGCTCTCAAGGTCCACCACTTCAAACCAGACTGGCTCTCAGCGGAAATGATCCTTGTCCCCAAAGAGGACATCTATCAGAATCTTGCCGATTGGTGAGCAGGAAAGCCCGGGCATGATGCCGTGGAATACAGTCCGGCTGTTCTGAAGCTGTCTTTGCTTGATTCCTAACTTCTCCATGGTATCCTTGTACAGGATGTTGATGCTACTACCTCCGTCTATCAGCACTCGCGAGAAGCGAGCGGCCCGCCTATCAGTGGCAAAGGTAGCCTCCAAGACCAAGGCGTAGGAGCCTGGGCTCGGCATCACCTCTGGGTGATCAGCTCTGCTCCAACCGATAGGCCTCTCGGACCAATGCATGAACTCTGGAGTATCTGACGACACCGCGTTCACCTCTTGCCGCTGCAGCCGCTTGCTGCGTTTATCGTCTGCCACACTGGTGAACACCACATAAGCCCCATGCTCTTCTGGGTACTCGTCTTGTACTGCGCCGACTGGCCTGACAGCCGGCTGCTGGGGTGGAGGCGGAGGCGGCTGCCCAGCAGGCGGAGGAGGCATCAGGCCGTCTCCCTTGGCAATCCTGGTGAGCCAGTGGCACTTCCGGGTGGTGTGGTTTGACGGCTCCGCGCCGCTGTGGAACTTGCAGGGACCATCTAGAGTCTGCTCGTAAGAAAAGGCCGGCAACCAGTTTGACTTGCCGCCTTTCTGTCGCTTGGGCGGAGGCTGCCCCTATGGCTGCTGGTCTTCGACCGTTGCCACCTGCCGGCTACTGGAAGCCGGCTGCGGGGCCTTGCGCTTGTGGTCGCTCTGCTGTTGTCGCCGACTGGCGTCCTCAGCCGGAGTTCTGGGCGCCTGAGGGGCTACTTTGCCAGTCGTGCTAACTTGGATCTCCGTCTTCATGGAAGAGTCGGCTATGGTGTATTTGTCTGCTATGATCACCAGCTCGTCCAGGGTCTCTGGCTCATCGCAGAGGAGCTTGTGCTTGAGGAGGGTGCCTTCTCTGCACTAGGCGGTGAGGTACTCGATGGCCTGCACCTCGTGCACGCCCTCGCAGGATTTTCGGAGCTCGGCCCAACGCGTGAGGTAGTCGCGAGTCGACTCGTTTGGACCCTGCACGCACAAGGAAAGCTGGCGAGGCTCGGGAGGTCGCTTGTACGTGCTTGTGAAGTTGCGGACGAAAGCTTCGGTGAAGTCGACCCAGCTGTTGATGTTGTGGGGCTTCAGGTTGTCCAACCATGTCCGGGCCGTGCCCTGGAGCATGAGTGGAACGTACTTCACGGCAACGCGCTTGTTGCCGCTTGCTATGTCAACGGCCGTGGCATAGTCAACCAGCCAGTCTTCCGGCTTCACGGAGCCGGTGTACTTGGGAGTATCTCTGGGAAGAGTGAACCCTTTGGGAAAGGGCTCATCTCGTCCTCCTCTTCCAGCGCCAGGGATCGGTGGAGCCGATCAATCCGGTGACGCGCGTCGTTTTCTCCGACTCCCTCTCGGCAGCCGAGGCGGTCGCCGAGAGTCGGATGCTGAACGAGCGACGGGGAGACTCGCCTTTCTCTGCGAGGTGGAGGAGGCAGATAGTCGTCCCGCCGCTCCACTGCTCTTGGGTGGCCATCTTGGTCGCGCTCGATGGTGATGTGAGTCCTACTGCGACTGGCAGCCGGATCCTTGTCTTTCCTTTCGCGGACGCCGCCAGTCGGCGTCCGAGACGTCACGCCTTGATCTCAGCGGGGTGGCAGGTCGTCGTTGCGTCGCCTCAGTGCGGCAGCCGGCCACGTTTTGCGCGGCAGCCGCGTCGAGGAGTCGCTGGACTCGCTCCGTCATCAGGCGGCGCTCTTTGCCTTCGAGGTTGTCCAACTCGTCCGCCACCGCCTGGGCGGCTCGGATGTTCTCTGTGGGCGTGGCGTATACGGGGTGATTGGCCCCGAACATGTTGGCGATGTCCGCGTCGCGTTGCCGGACAGCGCCTAGGCGGCTAGGTCCCGTTGGCGCCGGCGAACCGCCCACAGCGCGGTCCATCTCACGCTGGTAGACTTCCGACAAGCGTCTCATGCTTGCCAGCTTCTTCACGCCTTCGACGAGCTGGAGGCGGCGGGCCTCCAGCGTCTCGGCGTCAGCGTCTTCTGGAATGGGTGCATCCAGGTCTTGCAGTGCCGCATCGAGCGGGTCATGAGCCCCGCCATCGGAGTGCTCGCCATGAGCGATGACGAGCACTTCTATGGCGGTGCTGCCGCCGCTCTCCGCGCGAGAGAGCAGCTCATCGTAGACTACCACGTTGGTAGGGAACGCGTCGAGCGACGCCGTGTCGGAATCGACCAGCATCGGGTCGGTGGAGCCTACGAACTCCAGGTCTGCGGCAGGCTCGCCGGCAACGTGGAGTTTGTCGAGGAGGCCCGCGAGAAGGCTCTCGGGGCCGCCGGTGCCCGCGTCGGATGCAGGCTCGTCGGAGAGGCGAACCTCGCCGACAAGTTCGGCGAGGCAGCTGGCCGCGCAGGCGATCTCAGCGCCGTGCAGCGCGTCGGCGCAAACTCTCTTTGGCGTGCCGGGCTGGCTGCGCTCGCCAGGGAGGAAAAGGGTTCCCGTCCAGAGCAGGTCTCCGGACGACGGTGCACCTTGCCCCACGGTGGGCGCCAAATGTCGGGGGTTGGGTGCGACATATGCCAAGGGATGGCTTATCATGGTGGGGGCGCGTAGAACGTTGCCGGTGCCTGGAAGCGGGATGAGGCGTAGACATGCACGCCGGCGAATCTTACCCAGCTTCAGGGCTCTCCGAGGAGATAACACCTCTACTGCTGCTCTGCGGGGTCTCCGCATGATCACTATGGCAAAGTGTATACAAGGTTGCTCCTTGAGCTGTTTCTTGGAGGTAGGAGAAGGCAAGGCCAGCTCTCTCCCCCTTGTGTTCTCTAGTCTAGTGCTAAAAGAATCCAACCCTTTGCATGGGTGCCCCGGGGGGTTTATATAGGCCTACCCCCCGGGGGTACAATGGTAATCCGGCTGGGCGCGGGCCCCAGCCGTCTGTCTCTCAGGCCGCCGTCTTCTCCGCCGACTACTGGGGCCCGCCGGTTGGCGGGCCTCGCCGACTGGCCGGGCACGGAGCCGACAGGCCAGACACGCCGCGGGCGGGTCTTGTTGGTTGTGGATTACTATAGCCGTGCCTCTAATGACGCTGGCTTGGTCATGGGGTCATGGCAACAGTGCCGCCGCCTGACGGGCGATAACTATTTCCACCTCCCGTCTTGTCTGGTTAATGGCATGCGGGGCCCGTGGGAGGGCCGGCCGACTCTCGGAGACCGACTCCCACGTGGTTCGTCTCGCGGCGCTCTAGCCGTCTTCTGTACCCCCGCTTACCAGCGGGGCCCGCCATCTCTGGGTCGTACCGGCAGGTCGACGTGGGCACAGGGTTCAGCCCAGTGGGGCTGATGTCAGCGCTGGCATGGCAACAATGTCGCGCCGGACGGAGATCTCCGTTGGTGCGATGCACTGTGGCCATGCCTGCCCTTGGTAAGGGGCGGGCGTGGCCCGCACTGAGGCCAGCCCCGTCCCCGTCCCTCTTTGTGAGGGCATGAGGTGGTTGGAGTCGCGGGCCAGCTCCCCGTGGCCGGCTTCCCTGGAAGCCGCCAGTTTAGGAGTCGGCTTATCTTGTAGTCGTCCCTGAGACTCGGCCGTGAGTAGGTAGTCGGCTGCGCCGCAGCCGACTCCCAGAGGCGGCCCTTCATCCAGAGGTTCCTGAGGGGCGAAGCCGGCCCCGATGTCTTGAAAGGTTCTGGGTCTCGGGTTAGCCTACCCGTGGCCCATTACTCCGACAACCGAGGTGGAATATGGTGGAAGGGGGCACCGCACACGGCTAAGGAACGATCAAGAAGATCAACTTGTGTTTCTATGGGGTGCCCCCTGCCCCCGTATATAAAGGAGGGAGGGGAGGTGCGGCCGGCCCCCTAGGGGTGCGCCTGGAGGAGTCCTACTCCCACCGGGAGTAGGACTCCCCCCTCTTGCCTTGTTGGAGAAGGAAAGGGGGAAGGGGAAAGAGGAAAGGGGGGCGCCGCCCCCCCTTCCTTGTCCTATTCGGACTAGGGGGGAGGGGGCGCGGCCTGCCCTGGCCAGCCCTCCTCTTCTCCCTTAGGGCCCATGTAGGCCCATTAACCCCCGGGGGGGTTCCGGTAACCCCCCGGTACTCCGGTAAAATCCCGATTTCACCCAGAATGATTCCGATATCCAAATATAGGCTTCCAATATATCAATCTTTATGTCTCGACAATTTCGAGACTCCACGTCATGTCCGTGATCATATCCGGGACTCCGAACAACCTTCGGTACATCAAAATATATAAGCTCATAATGAAACAGTCATCATAACGTTAAGCGTGCGGACCCTACGGGTTTGAGAACAATGTAGACATGACCGAGACACGTCTCCGGTCAATAACCAATTGCGGAACCTGGATGCTCATATTGGCTCCTACATATTCTACGAAGATCTTTATCGGTCAGGCCGCATAACAACATACGTTGTTTCCTTTATCATCGGTATGTTACTTGCCCGAGATTCGATCGTCGGTATGTTTTTTGTAGATTAAGTCGTCAGTTAAATTGTATGTGATGCTAATCATGGCATCTTTTTTCAATGAAACAAATAGTTACATCTGAAAAACTGTTACCTACTCGGGTCAGCTGAATAATTTATCCGGTGCCTTGACTATGTCAGCAACTTGCTTGTAAATAATGTTATATTAGGCCATTGAATTAAAGTACAAATTTGATTGTGACCTGATTAGTTGTTTGGGTAAGAGGATCAAGTAAAAAGGATGATACAATATACCCGAAGGAACTTCTGATACTATGACACTTATAAGACATTGTTGAACTCCAGTGATCGATTCGTTAGCAGATGCGAATGTCTACTCCCGTCAGTGATCCCTCTTTATCATGAGAAATCAATCTGAGTTCCAGGCCAACACAAAGTTGAATAAGTCTATTTATAAGAACTTGTACTCTATTTTATTCAAAATAAGTAGTACGCAATCTAGCCATCCGCGCGTGTAGTCAAGTACTCTTATGTTGTGCTCTTAATTTCTTTTGAAGACGAATGTAAACTGAGCACGTAGGATGGATCTATCGGCTCGGTCTTAATGTTTCTTCTTTTAGTTTGTTAGATGGAGAGTTTTATGTTTTTATTTAATTGAGCCATGCGTGTAGTAAAAGGTATGTTTCTTTTCTTAACTTTTTTGAAGCGGCGTGTAGATAGATTGTGTCGGCAACCTTCCCTATAACTACTACCTGGACTTGATTGTGGGCCGCTCTTGGGCCATGGGCCTGCAGAGAAGCCATGGAAAGCAACGACTACATTTACAAGTGGAGATGGGAACGAGCGACTCGGCTTGGATCAGACGACGGCTTCGACCGAGGCATGTGCTAGCTAGGATAGTTCGTGTTCTTACCCTTCTTCCTTCCTATCTTCCTGATCTTCTTCTTCCTTCATGTCTCCTCCTGTAATCCAGGGTTTTACTCTGAATTCATGGTGATTGAGTGAATCTCTAACCGAACCCTAACATTTGGTATCAGAGCCATAGATCCTAGCCCCAAATTTTCAATCAGATTTTTTCTCCACCACTGCCTACAACCTGTTTGACAAAATGCCAAGCAACAAATTCGCCTGCCCCAATTGCGTTCTTCACGCCCGAATCAGCGACATTCGTCAGGTGGTCTCCATCAAGTCGATTCGCCAGTTGTTCCGTCGCTCTGGTGATGGATATTTGATCTGTGCGTACGAGCGGATGGTGGAGGGGTTGTATGGCGTGGAGGCGTACGTCGAGTTCCGGTCTCGACGGAGGGCGGCATGAGCTCGAGATGCCCTGGATGGCCATGCTATCTATGATGCGTATTGCATCCTTGTCGTCGACCTGGTCCCGCCGGTCTACACCACCATCACCATGCCGGATGACGGCGGGATGGCGCCCTCGTACTTCTATGATGACACTCCCTATGCAGAGTGGACTGCAGTGTTGGTTGCGGCCGAGCGCCATCATGAGGCGCCCGCTACATCCAGTGACGACCTCCAGCTTGAGGCGTCCATGGGTGCCATCGGCGCGCCTCCGTCCGAGCTCGTCGGGCCTACAACATCAACTCCGTCCGCGACCATCGATATTGTCATCCTAGAGCTCAGTGTGAGTGAGAAGGTGCTCGAAGTCGATGACACCAACGCCGTTGTTTCGACGCCCACCAACTATTCGATAGGGTACCCAAGCAGCGACACGCCCGAGGAGTCGGCGCTTACCTCGTCCTCGACACTACCTTCATCCATGATCGTCGACAATGTCGTGCATGACCCTGAACTCGACCACGGCATCGATAAGGATGACCTCTTGGTGACAGGCCCAACCCTTTGGTGTCGGTTCCCTCTACGTCGACCCTGGCAATGGCCATGACCCCATGGGCTGTGTTCACACTGTTTCCTATTAAGGGCAGCTTCGACATCACCACAAGGCAAGCCAAAAAAATGGGTAATACTTCTTTGGTCAGTGATGATCTATTGGTAAATTCAGGGTTCCCTTGGGATCCAGGGACTAGCAAGCTCAGTTGGTATTTTCACGAGTTCAGTGTTCTGCCAAGTTCAAGTTTAACTGCAGTCATTGTTTAACTGCACTCAATGAGTGGATTGATTCTGATGAGGACAATGGTAGTGTTACTAGTCAATCAGATGGAGAAACTGATAATAAGTTATCTACAAAGCTACTTTTGGACCAAGAGGATTTGGATGGTGATGATTTTCATCAGCAATGTGGTCTTTGTTCATATCCAGATGAGTTTTACCTTGGCTCTGTTGCTCTTGGGGGGGGGGGGGGGGCTTATTTGGTTTCCATCTGAGATGTGGTCAAGCCTGTTACAACTCCAATTATCTGGCAATGAAGATGCTCATGGAGGGCCCTTAATGATCTAGCATACATATCATGTTCCTGGAGATGAGTTGTTAATTAGTACTAACCTTGTTGCTCCGGAATCACATATGTTGCAACTATCTGGCAGTGTCAATGGACTGAAATCAACAAGTGCAAGTATTCAGGTAATTAACCCAATCAAGGAGAGAGCTGTGAAATTGGTCAGACAACAGTTATTGATTCTTGAGCTTGGAGCTAGTATAATGTTACTATAGAACTATTTCCTCGACCTGATGATGAGTTGACACTGAGGATACATGACGCTGCACCTATGAACACCAGTTCAAATTGCTTGCTGGAAGACATTAAGTACATACCTGACAACTTGCCTGCTGCTCCTTGGTACTGTTCTGAATATCCACAATTGGAAATTGCCAGGTCGATTGATTTCACATGCTACACCATTGCCAATAAGTACAGGCAACCATTCCTTGCAGTACCATTTTCACAATGTGCTCCTTACGTTGCACCTTTTCCTGCTACATGTAACTTGTCTTTTACTTCGGATGCATTCTATTGCAATGGAATGGAGTTATGCTCCCCATTCTCCAATGACATGGCTCTATAAATCCGGTCCTTCTGCTGGGGTGATATATGACCTTGAGGTTCTAAATCCATGGCCACCACCACTGTACTTGAGTATTCTGGTGCTGAGTTCTTTCAGAGGTAACATTCGCACAGCAACCTTAGACTATTATTGGAATTATCAGTGTTGTTTCCAGCATGTCCAATGGAAAGTTAATTGATTTACCCAGCCACCGTTTCCAAAATCAGTGCAACTTTCTCTGTCGCAATGGACGATTGCTTGGTCAACCAGTGATGCATTTCTGTTTTGCACTCCCGAAGGGGTTCCTTTTATGCTTCAGAACAAATTCAGTGGGAAAATGCTGGTGAGATTTTCAGAAAATTGTTGCTTTCCAGCATCGGTGAGGAAATCCTTCCAGCCAACTTAATTGTCGTCTGCTATAGAATTGTTGGTATTGCTATTTGGTCCAAGTTTGCTGCAGGAATCAAATAAATAGAGGCATATTTCGTTGAGCACTACATGACACGGTACAGATATGTGGGCTTTTCTCCTAGTGCCACTCTAGCAGATATGGCAAGCTGCTTTTGTTTCTTTGTTCAGTTCCAAGGAGGCAATGGATCAATCATGTGTTTCCAATTGTCAGAGAGTTTGGTCTATTTCAGCTTGGTGGCGCGACAATCTGGACAGTGTAAATGATGCTTGGTCACTCTGCTATGACTGTTCTACTATTGACAATATCTCAATGCGATTCACATTCAAGTGTTCAGCAGCTGTGATTTGGTGCACATTATTGCAAGTGCATGTCGAGTTCGCTGGCATATATCTGAAAATCACGGCCCAATGCTCTGCTCTTGAGTTGATGAGCTGCAACCTTTCAGAAGCTCGTGCCTCTAACTTCTGTAATGGCTGTGAGGTACAAGTGTCGTTTGAATTTGTTCACCTGATGAAATGGAAGATTGCTCTGGTGCCATCTACGGTGCACACTAATGAAGCCCACAACGACCAGTGTGTATTTTTCACGAGATTGCATAATTGGTATAGTACGAGTCACCCAATGGCTTTGATTCTGATTGTGGTTCATGATATGCTCATTCTTTAGGCCTTGCAACTAACCTGGGACTCAGATGAGAAGCTTCTTAGTTCGGTTCAGTGTTCTTCCCCTTCTTTTAAGGGGGAGGGATTGTCAGCAACCTTCCTTACAACTACTACCTGGAATGGACAGTGGGCCGCTCTTGGGCGATGGGCCTACGGAGAAGCCATGGAAAGTAACGACTACATATAAGGGTGGAGATGGAAACGAGCGACTCGGCTTGGATCAGACGGCGGCTTCGGCCGAGGCATGTGCTGGCTAGGATAGTCCGTGTTCTTCCCCTTCTTCCCTCCTAGCTTCCTGATCTTCTTCTTCCTTCAGATCTCCTCCTGTAATCCGAGGTTGTACTGTGAACTCATCGTGATTGAGTGAACTCTAGCTGAACCCTAACAGATTGCATGGTGCGTACGTACTCCAGATACGTGAGAGATCGATGTAGCAGCTTTTTAAGGACGTGAGATCTAGTTTTTGTATAGCTTTTTTTAAACGATGTCTAGATATATTGCAAAGTTCACACATAGGGTGTGTCAATCAGCTCGCTTGTAGTTTTTTCTCTTTTAGTCTTTATCGATGGGGAATATTTTATTTTAGCTAGAGTACAATTTAGTAAGGGATGCATGTTTCTATTTTTTGTGGAACTTTCTGGCTTATTTCTCTTTTTTCTGGCTTCCCTCAAGTATTTTTTTTAATATATAATAGATGAGAGCTTTGCAACTAGAACCCATTTGGGCAGTAGCGGAGACGGGAATATTTTTAGGTGTTGTAGAGTCTATGAAGAGAAACCTATTTAGGACTTCGGTCTAGTTAAAAACACTAGATGACCTGCTCCATCTACTGGCGAGAGACCAATTGGGACCCGGAAACTAAACAAACTATTTGAAACATAAGATGGAAGTTAAGTGAACTATCTAAAGAATGTTTCTTGTGAATGATTTGCAAGTGATTATATTCATAACGATATTCATAATGCATCTGTATCTTTCCTATATTCACCAACGATCGACAACGATGATCGTTTCCCACGTGCTTCTTTCCCCAGCCAGGGCATCTCAACAGCCGGGACACTGACATGCGGGTCTGTGAGGGGCACACGTCCGGGGCGGCGTACCCGAGCTTTGTCTGCCCGGATCCTTACCGTCCCGGACCTTGTCCGGCTAGCGCCCGTGGCGCACATTCTCGTGTCGTAATCTATGAACAACACGTCTACGAAGGATGCCGATTGCTTGAGAAGTGCACTACCACCCGCCTCGCCTCGCCACGCCACGCCACGTCACAACGCGCGTGCGCCGCGGGTTGCGGATTGCGGGAACAAGCTGAAGCTTATTTTTGCCGGTCAGGAATGATAATTAATCTCAAATTAATTAACGAGTCCCTTACGAAAGTGCCACTGTCCGAGACGTTGGACCATGGGCTGTTCGCGGACTCGGTCATGGGCCTGAGCCCAGGCCCATCAACCCGACAACCTATATAAGAAGGCGCTGGCCAGTGGAGCTAACCCTAACTCAATTCACTCACTCCCTCTCGTACAACCCTAGTCGTCCTCTACTGTTCCTCTCTCTGTGCTGCTTCCGGCGATCCCATTCCGACCACCGCGTGCACGGTTGGTCGGGAGAGTAGGTGCCTCCAGAACCCTCGTTCGAGATCCTGCTCGGGAGAACGGCAATAAAGTTTTTGGGGAGCGTCTCGACGCGACTGCTCCCAATCCGTCCCCTTCGCCGACCGCCTCTGCTTCCACTACTTCCCCTGCATCGACTCCATGGCTGACGACGAAGCCACCAAGAAGAAGGCCTCGACCGATGCCGAGGCTGCTACTGCCGCCGCCGCATTGGTCTGGCCAACCGGAGGGTATGGCTCTTTCATCCCCTATTTGCTAGATCATGTCCTAGCCGTATATATGATGTTCATAGATGTTTCGGTTCTATGCACTGTAACTGCTCACATGCTTAGGTATGTTTACTGTCTACTCATGGATTAGATTAATTGAGAAAGTGCTAATGTTTCCAACAATACAAAAACCTTATCTTAGGCACTTTTTGACTCATGGCTTCGCCGCTACTCTGAAACCGGAAAAGTTTACTCGAATGCATTTTAAGCGTTGGCAGACGAGGACTACCTTGTGGCTCACAGCAATGAACGTGTTCGGGGTTGGTGGTGTGTCTCCCACGGTAACGATTTCTCCTGAACATGAGAATGGGTTTAGGGAGGCAACCACCATCTTTGTGGGAGCTGTTCTTACTGTGATCGGAGACAAGCTGTTCGATGCATATCTCCATATGTGGGTTATCAAGAATTTGTGGGATGCGCTCGAAGCTAAGTTCGGCACAACCGATGCTGGAAGCGAGTTGTATGCTATGGAGCAGTTCCATGATTACAAAATGGTTGATAACCGTTGTGTATTGTACTAGGCCCATGAGAAACAATGCATCGCTAAGGAGCCGGAGCTCCTGAAGTGTGAGTTACCGGACAAGTTTGTCGCGGGTTGCATTATTGCAAAACTCCCTCCTGGATGGAGGAACTTTTCTACTTCTCTCAAGCAGTTGAGACGTGAATTCTCTGTTGAGGATGTCATCGGTCATCTAAGTGTTGAGCAGAACTCTAGAGCAAAGGACTCACGCGTGAAAGGGGCAGAGGGTTCTTCTAGCGCCAATGTGGTGCAGAAGAACCTCCCCAAGTTCAAGGGAAAGAACTTTGTCCAGCAGAATACTACCTTCAAGAAGAAGGGTAAGAAGAAAGATAAAAAGAGAGATGCCTGCTTCACTTGTGGTTCAGAGGAACATTGGGCAAACAAGTGCCCAAACAAGTATAAGAAGCCAGGACAGGACGCCAAGTCTGTCAATGTCACTCTGAGCAACCATGATGGGGCATCTGGGTATGGTAATTTGTTTACCGTACTTTCAGTTTGTGAGTCCACCGATTGGTGGGTTGACACTGGGCCAATATTCATGTGTGTGCTGATGTGTCTTTGTTTTCTTCTTGCCAGGTCACACGAGATTGTTTCGTCCTGATCGGGAACGGCTCGCATGCTTTTGTCATTGTGTTGGCACGGTAGATTTGAAATTTACTTCGGAAAAGATCGTGCAACTGAAGAACATGCAGCATGTCCCCGCCATCAAAAAGAATCTTGTTAGTGGTTCCCTTTGAAAGTGCGTTATATCGACTAGAGGGGGGTGAATAGGCGATTTTTAAGAAATTCTTCACTGAGGGATTTGCTCGTGAGGAAATTCCTTAGCGAAGAACTACTAGCAGCGGAATAAGTACTCAGAAGTAAACACAGTAGAATACATGCATGGTCATCATAATGAAATGAAAACAAACAAAGAGTACAGAAAGCGTAAACACAGGATAGCACAAGGTGAAGACAAACAGACTGAAGAAATTGAACTAAGGAAATTGAGAAAGTCTTCAGTCAAAGTCTTCAAACACAGATATGAACAAACACACAATACAGTAATGAGGAAATGAAAGTGTTGAGGAAATAGAACCAGTAAGCTTGGTGAAGACAATGATTTGGTAGACCAGTTCCAACTGCTGTCTCGGCTGTACATCTGGTTGGAGCGGCTGAGTATTTAAACTCGAGGACACCTAGTCCCGGACACACAGTCCTCACAGTATTCTCCTTGAGCTAAGGACACACAGTCCTCGCCCAATCACTCGTGGTAAGTCTTCAGGTGACTTTCAAACCTTCACAGACTTGGTCACTCGGCGATCCACAATTCCTCTTGGATGCTCTAGACCATGACGCCTAACCATCTGGAAGAAGCACAGTCTTCAAAGGTAACAAGCGTCGGATCCACGCAGGATCAATCTCTTCAGTGATGCTCAATCACTTTGGGTTTGTAGGTGTTTTGGGTTTGGGTTTGGATTTTCCTCACTTGATGATTTTCGCTCAAAGTCCTCGGAGGATGGGTTGCTCTCAAATGACAAGTGTCAAGTTCACGCGGAGCAGCCAACCAGCTAGTGGTTGTAGGGGCGGCTATTTATAGCCTAGGGAGCAGCCCGACATGATAAGACATAAATGCCCTTCAATGATATGACCGTTATGTGGATAAGATATTTTGGGACAGCTGGCGCGTAGCACAGCAACGGTTGGAAATTTGAGGTATAAATTCCTTAGGTCTATCATGTTCCTCACTGTGTAGGCAATTCGCATTGGCGAATTCCTAACTCCTCAGTCAGAGCAAAGTCCTCAGTGACCAGAAGAACTGCGTCTCTGTCACTGAAGAATTTGACTGAACTGTATGAGATTTTCAATGGCTTCACTCGAAGGGATTGGTAGGTGTAGGATTTGAGTTGAGCATCACTTGGAAATTTTCTCCTTAGTATTTCCTCGACCCCCTTTAACAGTACGGTGTTTATTATGACTCAAGAAAGAGAAAATGAAACTACGAAAACAAGTCTTCACGCTTCATGTTCCTCGAATGAATACCAAGTCTTCAAGGTCACACCAATTTCTTCACTTTCAAAGTCTTCAGAAAGTCTTCAGTATATCAAAGTCTTCACTCGAAGAACTTCATTTTTAGGGGTCGACTTTCTCTGTAAATATCAAACTCCTCATAGACTTATAGACCTGTGTACACTCATAAACGCATTAGATACTTAACCTATAAGTCTTCAATACACCAAAATCACTAACGGGCACTAGATGCACTTACAATCTCCCCCTTTTTGGTGATTGATGACAACATAGGTTAAGTTTTCAATGGGGATAAGTGTATGAAGTGTAAATACTGATATTGAGGAATTTGATTGCAAGATATAGAAGAACTTCCCCTGAAGATGTGCATAGTGAGGAATTTGCTTTTGAAGCAATGCACACTTGAAGAGTTGAATCATGGAGATCTCCCCCTATATCTTGTAATTCATACACGCATTTGAAATATGAAGAATTTGAAATGCATGTTGAAATATGGTGCCTGATGTAATTCAACATGCGTGCGATAATAGTAATGAGGAATAAGCATGCAGAATAGCGCATCAAAGTATCAAAGCATAGTGCAACAAAAGTATCAGCGCACCATCGGACTTAAGATTACAACTCGATCCAATAAAAGTTTCGGAAGAACCAGAGTTGTAACTTAAAAAAAACGCCCTTATTATAGACCCGCTTGAAGACTAACTCAGATTTCTCCCCCTTTGTCATCAAATGACCAAAAGGATCGAAACTGAGGACTAACGCCCCTGAAGATATTCAAGTTGATGAAGGAGCGCCAGCGTTGTTGGGGTCGCTCGTTGAAGTAGGGCCTGCTGCAGTGTCGTCCAAGTCTTCATTTTCATCAGTCTCACGCGATGAAGAATATGAACTGGCCACCAGAGAAGGAACCTTGACCTTCTTGTACTTCTTCGGAGGAGGTGCAAACCAGTCAAAATCTTCTTTGAGACCCATTTTCTCCAAGTCTTCAGCACTGTACACTTTAGACAGAACAGCCCAGGTGTGGTTGAGGGTTTCATGAAGGTAGTAATGGTCTTTCTTCACTGCATTGTGTGTGGAAGTCATGTTGTGAAGAATTGAACCAAACTGACGCTTGACCCATTTGTGATTGCGATCAACCTTTTGATGAAGACTGAGGAGTAACTCACGGTCAGTCATCACTCTACGTGCTGTGGCTTGAGGATTTGGCTTGGCAGTGTTGGCAGCAGAATCATGTGTGGCAGAGTCATCATTGGTGGAATAAGAAGCAGCCTTGCGAAATTGACCATCCAATGGACGAATGCCTTCATCCATCACAGCAGTGGCCTTGCCCTTTTCTTCAGCTGAGGAAAATGTCCGTTTGAGGACTTCAATGGGAGGCAAGTAGCTGAAGTGGTTGAGAGTTTCAGCCTTGTAGTTGAGTGAAGACCTTGTCCTGATGAATCTCATTATCCAAGGTGCATAAGGCTTCAGCTCAAATGGTGACATAGCAATGTTTGCCAGAGTCCTCATGAAGAAATCATGGAAGTTGACGGAAATGCCATGAATGATGTTGAAAAGCATATTCTTCATGATACCAACGACTTCTTCATCAGTCGAGTCGTGGCCTTTGATGGGACTCATTGTCTTCGTCAGAATGCGATAGGCAGTCCTTGGCACATACAACAATTCCTTGACGAGGAATTTGGTTCTAGGAGCCTGCCCTGGCTTCAAAGGCTTCATCAGCACTTGCATATAGTGATTTGATAGCTTAGGTTCGTTGTACACACAATGTGTATCTTCAGTGGGTGGACTCAGAGGAAGGACACGAAGCAATTCAGATGTTGGGGCCTTATGATGTGTGTTCTCAGTCATCCAGTCCAGAACCCATGAATTCACATCTTCAGAGTTGCCGGTGATGTGCAACGTTGCATAGAACTGAAGAATGAGTTCTTCATTCCAATCGCATATGTCTGTGCAGAAATTGAGCAGCCCAGCGTCGTGAAGAACACTGAGGACTGGCGTGAAGCACGGCAAAGACTCCATATCCACGTGAGGAATATGTGCATGGTCGAAGACTTTGTCTTTGTTGTAAAGCACTGAGGAATAGAAATTGGCTTGGCTGGCTGTCCAGAAACGCCTCTTCCTTATGCGAGCTGAGTCATATGGGTTGTATTCAGTGAAGAACACGTGCTCACCATAGAAGTCTTCAGCCTTGAATTTCTGTTTTTGTGAGAACGGATCCTTTGGCCTTGGCATAGGAGTGTCAGTGAGTTGCATCACGACCTCAGGAATCACAATCTCAGGTTCTTCAGGCTGAGGAATTTCAGGATTGTCCTCAGGTGCAGTCACCTTTTCAGTTTCAGCAGCAGTTTCTGCAGCGCTAGTGGCTGGAATTTCTTCATTCACAGATGCAGTGGGATGAGTTTCTACAGAGCCCAATTTTACTGTTGGTGAAGGAGAGTGAGGAATTTGCTGCAGTAGGGTGAAGAGTGGGGAATTGGGGTGCTGACTTTCCCAAAAGTCGTCATTCATCGCTGGAGTTGTGCTTCCAATGTCCACATCTTCATCATCAATTTCTTCAACACTAGCCTCTTCAGCATCAAACTGAGGCATTGGTGATGAGACCATTGGGGTTGAAGGGATTGCATCCACTTCAATTTCTTCATCAATTTGCTCTGAGGAAGCAGCAGATTGAGTTTGTTCATCTGATCCACTTGATGTACCAAATGTTTATTATGTTGAAGTCTTACATGTTGGGCCACGGCACTGGGACGGGCACCGCGCGCGCTCTTGGTCTATGTAGCCGTTGATTAATTTTATGTAGCTTTGTTAATGGATGGACCCCCCTGCCTGTTCCGTTCACCAACTTAATCCCTTGCTCCTGCTGCTAGCTCCCAGCTTTATTCCATTGGTTGATTTTATGTATGATAGTGTTGATAAGACAATAAGTTGTATGCAGATCTATAAAAGTATATAATACTTTTGATTGTAGTGTAGGTAATCTGGCCTTTTTAGTGCCTATATCTAGCTCCAATTGGTTAATTTGTCAAGGCTTCTACACGTGATTTTATCTTAAATTAGCATCACTTATCTTATGTTGAATAGTAACATACTCCATATAGAGCTTGCTGCTCGCCCCCCTCTACCCCTATGTTTATTGATGGACAAAGCCAATCCCTTTGTTTATCATGAAATTTAGTGCGTTTATTGAATTGAAAAGAAATAGCTCAATTGGCTACCTGTGCATGAATAAAGCATTCATGACATCATTTTGCAGCAATGCATTTTATTGCATCCAGGACATGCATCCTTTAACTAAATTCATCTTTGTTTGATGCAGTTCTTTGTGATTTGAAAGCAATTGGCGACTCTATCAATCAGTGCATGGAGAATTGTATTTCTAAGTATCCTAAGGTGTCCGTTCACCCTTTTCTATTATCTAAGTAAGTGTGAATGTTTGTTTACCTTTCAAGTCTTGATTCGCATTGTGGTTCATGGTCGTTATTTCAGGTGATAAGAATTGTGATTTACTCACTAGGGTGGCCATGTCTTAGTGAGAAGCACCGCAGTAGCCATTTTGTAAGTTGGCAAGTGATATCATTGTTCGCCGCTTTATACATTTTTTAGTTTAAGGTCCCATTTTCGTGTCTTCTTCTTTCCCATGAGAATATGAGTATTTGCTGCTCCATCCCTTAATTTGGGAGATAGATAGCTAGAACTTGTTGAAGTGAGCATATGAATATTTGCTGCCCCATCCCTCAATTTGGGAGAGAGATAGCTAGAACTTGATGAAGTGAATTATAAAGAGTAAATTGCTACAAGAGGGGAGGTATAGGCGCCTTGTTCTGAACCCAGGGAATTATCTAGAGTCCCATTCAAATTCCCAGGCATGTAACTCAATGATTCAACTCCAACTATATGGTACTGTAATTTTCCTGGCCGCTTGCACAAGGCATGCGTAGAAGACTGGGGAGGGTGAACCAAGCAATGCATTTGTACCTTCTTTTTCTATGCGTATTTGCTCACCATCTGTCATGTTAAGTTGCTGACTAGCTATTTAACATTGTGTGCATAGTTCAAACATTTCCATCTTTGATAAAATCTTCTTGATCCATGGCAGGTTGGTGCACCAGACACGACACCAGAAGTTTCACTACTGCATAAGTGCGTCTTCAAGGTGACGAGGTGGATGGTAAGGTATATGCTTCTACTTGCCTCCGGTGCTTCCTATTTGATCCATCAGTACTTCATAAGTGGGTCTGACTGTTTTCCCTCTCTGTAGTGAACTGCGGGGATGTGTCGTTGGCTGATGATGTGCTCTCCATTAAAACCAAGAAGGCCATGCGCCACTGAAACCAGAGAGGTCTGATGTTGTTATGTGCTCTCCCTTTTTGTACGCCTGTTTGATCTTCTCTTTCTCCTTCTCCACCCCTCTCACCGACGGCGCCATCCGCGTCCACCCGCCTCTGCCCTCTCCTTCCTTCTCCCCGTTGGCCCCCTCCACCTCCTCTCTGTCATCATCTGACCCAGATGCGGCCGCAGCCCGCCAGAACGTCCATGCCACATAAGCCCGTCATCTCCTTCGCCCAGACAACCGCCGCCGCACCGCACGAGGTGGGATGCGACCCATGCCCCCGCCGTCTCCTCGGCCCAACCGACCACCCCTCCTCTGCATTCCTTTCCATCTCGCTGCCCCTCCCCCGTCGCTCCTCCTTCCCCTCCGTTGCCAGGAGAGGTCGCAGCTCCCCCGTCGAGTTTGTGCGTCTGCATCGTCGGGAGGAGCGAAGGCTTGCCAGGAGAGGCCGCAGCTTGTTGGAACCGCAGCCCTCTCTCACTCTCGGCTAGAGGTAGAAGAAGACACAAGACACAAGAAATTTTCCCAGACCGGCGCACAAACGCCGCCGTGGGCGCACGCACGCCCTAATCTTCTTTCTCTTGTCAATGGCTACATGGCTGGCTCATACCGGCGCACTTTACATCAATACACGGGATGGGCTTTTATAGCCAAGCTACACACACCAGCACCCGCACTCACACGACCCAGCCACCACACCGGCCACCCCCGTCGAGTTCGTGCGTCTGAATCGTCGGGAGGAGCAGAGGCTGCGGCACAGATGGGCGAAGATGTCCAGCCTGCTCTCTGCGCCCCCGGCGTTGTCGCTGCCGTCTCTTCTCCACTCCCTCTGGTGCTCCTCGCACGCATCTACACCTTCGTGGACTGCAGCTCCACCCAACCGACGCTGCAGGTTCACCTCTCTCTCTCTCTCTCTCTCTCACCCACTCGTCTCCAGCGGATTAGTTTTGTTTGCTCTACTCTGAATCAGCGCCAACACATGACGTCTGCTCTGCTCTGCCTTTTCTGAATCTGAAGGAGTTGCGGCAGTTTCACTGTCGCTCTGGGTGCTGCCCTGATCGATCCTAGGTTGCTACCAGTAGCAGATTTGTTCAGATATGCTGCTGTCACTTTGCATGCTCTGCCATGGCAGGTAGGAGTAGACACTTGTGTTTATCGCGAGCAGGAAATGAAGGGATTCCGCCACTTGTGGACTCCAAAGCAGAGGAGTACTCCAACAGAAACCTAGAGTTTCAGTGCCAACGCTAGCTCGAAGTGAGTAAAATACTACATACTTAACGAGATGGCGTGCTGCTTGGGGATCCCCACCTTCTTCTCCTCTAGAGTCCCCAGGCAAATCACCGCGTTTTCTATGCGCTTGTTGTTGAACTACTGCTGCACCTCCTTGGATTGCAGGTCACCACTATCACGGGGCAGTACGAGATATTTGCATTAGTTTTGTTTGTAAGCCATGGTGTATTAGCAGCAAACACATGCGAAGTGGGCTTCATTCTGCAACTCTGAAATTTTGTACATTTTCTATGTGTTGTGGTAGATCTACCATACGTGATAGATAAGAGCAGTAGGTTAATTTGATGGGCATCATATTGACATGTTCTAAATTACACAGTTACATTCGTCTTCACTTTTCTGTTATTACTGGTAGCATTTATCTACTATCCTGCTTTGTACTCTGAATCCATCATGTGCTTCGAATATTTATACAAGCCCCTTTATGCACAATTTGGCGATAGCATATGCCCGAGTAGTTGAGTCAGTCGAGTTTCAGGTTGTTAGTTATTCATTCGGTTTTGAAAAAGCAATAATGATAATATTCAACTAAAAATCTGTTCCAAAGAAAAAATATGTTATGTACTAATTTACACTGCATAAAATGAGCATTACTATTTCTTGGGAATGATGTAAGGATAATGAAGTTCTGTTTGCAAAGCACTTTCTTCCATATGTTTCTTTATTTGCTTACTGTACTTTCCAACTTTTTGTTTGGGAAATACTTTGTGCTAACTGAACCTTCCTTTGGAACAGATTTTTGTTACAATGTTGTGCTAGGTGGATTTGTCTCGATTGTATGGATTCACTTTTCCTACAATGTCATGCTAGGTGGGTTTGTCTCCTTTATTATATTGTATTGTGAATCTTTTACCAACATGTGGACCTAGGTTATAAACGATTGCAGCATGCAGCGAGGACAAAAAATCATTACTGTTAGATCTTTCATATATATATTTCACTACTTCCACTTGCTACTGTTATATAGTTTCTATTGCCTTTTCGACTTGCTAAGGTTGATAAATGCTGACCCGGTATAATAGATGTTAGACAAAGAAATTGTACATCTCTTCTGATTTCTTATATATATGGTTTACTAATGCTCTTATGGGACTGAACAACATATTCTCATTTAGTGCACCGTAGATTTCTTAGGTGCTGTCAATCTAATTGTAGGTTAACATTTTAGATCATGTGCCTACATCTTCCAAAATTCTTCTTTGGAAAGCATCAATCCTAAGCTTTTTTATGTTGCTCTTGGATTTGTAAACATGTTATGTTTCCATTTTCCTCCATTTACTATTACACAAGCCCTGAACAAAAACAATAAATCTACTTTAGATAACTAATGGTTAGTACATATCCTTCCATTCCATGAATTAGTTACATTGTGTCTGGGTTAAACTCTCTGTATGTGTAAGCTTAAAAAACCAAGACTTAATCCTACTGCAGTTTATGTGTGCTATCACCTCACCATATGTATTTAGATTGGTCAGGTTGCATTTGCAAGGGTATTTGGGCAAGGGTGGGATCTGCACATTTTCTCAATTTCTTTCCGGCTTTCAGATTACGTATGTGTGCACCAGCTTCTTATAAACGCCGAACGATTATGACTTAAGGGGATGGCAACATGGTAGAAATGGGAGAAACATGAAGAGCTAATTCAGAAGGAAGAGATGATGTTGCGAACTACTTTTTCTGTATGTCCCTTGTGGCCTTGCTGCCTGCTTACATATTTATTTCCTCCTGTGTGCATCTTTTGAGATGATACCACGAGTGGATCTTATCTTGAATAGTTGTTTTCATTCTACTATGCCCCTCTCTTTAATTTTCCATTGTGAATAGGTTAGATGATAATAAGAATAGCTGATTTGATGGTTTCTTGAAAGAAAGATTTCCTAATGCAGTCGTGAGGTGAACTAAACAATGGGTTTCTGGGACAAAGCAAAGAGTATCATAAATGAAAAAAGTTAAAAATTCTGTCTAATAATCACACTATTCTATTATCATCTAACTGATGCTCTTTTCATCATCTGATGAATGAAAGCGATAATAAACAGCGCCTTTCAATTAAACTTTGAACTATATATGCCCTTGCGCTTAAGCTCCCTTATTTCTGTTCTTGTATTTTATTAGGTGGATGAAAAATACAACTTCGATATTGAAAGAGAATATGCTATATAACTTTATTGATTGTAATCAGTGTATGCTATAATCTCGTGAGATATGTCTTATTACTGTTACTTCTATCAGTCAAACAAATTGGAGAAATGATTTTGATTCTGTTGTGACTTCTCTCAAGTTACCGTTCCAGCTTGATATGTCTTATTTTAGCCTTTACTGGACAGGGGAAGGTGAAATTGCGCCATCGTGCTATCACCTAGACATGTTTGACTCCACCCAGATGTGTCAGGACTGAACCTCAACGACGCTTCCTTGGACCTTTGGGTTGGATCTCATTGGTGGTTGCTTACTCTGGGCTGGATCTCAACTACACTTGCTCAACCTGCAGCTGCCTCTTGATAACCTTTTTGCGGTTTAGTATGACAGTGAACCGAGTCATCAACGTCGCATGGGTACTCGGTGTCACGTCCACCCGCCGAGTTGTCGAGTCATATATTGCTTTCCATATTGTTCTTATTACTGAGACTCATAAGTCAGAATGCATAAATAATATGCGTCCAAGGAAGCAGGCTGGGATATATATTGATTTCCATATATGTGTGTGTGCGTGCATGCATGCGCGCGCGCGCGTGTGTGTGTGGCCATTAGCCAAGTCGCAGGCCAAAATTTCACTCATTGTTATATGAATTAAATTAGGATTGTGTCATGTCCACGGTAAGATATGTGAGGTAAAAGATCGGCCTGTCAGGTCATTGTACGTCTTTGTTGGGCTGTGAACATCTCATCTATACTTGATGTGTATTTGCATATTCTTGCTATAATCTGTTCTGACTGCCATGCTTCTTAATTTCCAATATATTAGTCCAAAAAATGATGTTGCTTCCTAAGTAATTTTTTGTAGTTACAATATGGTCTGATAAACATTTTATATGTTTCTCTTATTCTTTGGTCTGGTTTTGAGCCCAGATGAGTTCAAGGTTGTCATGCAACAATGCATTTTTAGGGACCTAAAGTTATATTCTGTCTGACATCTATTTATACCTTCAGTTAATTTAGACGTTGTTAGTCTCATTTAGACACATGGTGGTAATATCATACTTTCATTGCCCTTTCTGTCGTCCGAATAGCAACTTGAGTTACTAATAACTTAACATTACACGTTTGACCAAAACATTCAGGCAGGCACCCTCGCGCCTTGGCGCGTTGCCGATCTAGTAACAAATAGAGTATGTTGGGACGGAGCTCATGTGCGATGCCGGCTCCTCCAGCTCTGCTCTCAGCCCAGCACAAGAGAAAGGTCTGGGCCAGACTGCCCATTCCACCCCATGCTGCTCTACTGTACCGACACCAACACGTCACCATCACAATCGCCGATGCCTCCCTCCCTCGACGTCAGCTTGCTTGCGTCATCCCAAAGTGCTGCACACACTCTGCATCATCATTCAGGATGTAAAAAAAAAACTGACCAGACTTCTCAAACCAGCTAACTTTTTTTTTAGAACGAAGACGTCATATGCGTCCGGCTTTAAATTAATAAAGCCCCAACGGCAGCGTACACAAACCAAGTCTTAATACATCAACAAAAGCCCTGCCGGCTTGAGCACCGAAGTTCAGATGAAACTAAGACAAGCCGCCAAACGAGATTACAGGGCAAAGCCCGTACAGAGCACGCAGGCTCGTCAAGCAACAAAAGAACCGAAATCATGACTCCCTAGCCATCGCATACACTTGCACCAGTCGTTGTTGGGACGGTCTTGATCAGCTCAGCATCCTTACGCCTCCCCAACGGACTCCACTGCTGCAATAGAAGGTTGCATTTGAAGATGATATTAGCCGGATGATTTGGGAAGCACCCTTCTATAGTAAACTTGTTCCTAGTGAGCCATAAGGCCCAAAGAAGTGCCCCAACACAACTCCACATAACCCTATAAGCTGGGCCCTTAATCGCATCGAGGAGGTGGAAAAGTTCTGTTGTCGAGCGCGGGTCCCAAAGGACACCTGCCGCGGTGCGAACAGCACTCCACGCAAACCTTGCTAAAGGGCACCGGAAAAACACATGATTCGCATCCTCCGGTTCCCCACATAACGCACACGGACCCGTGTCCGGCCCATTGCGTTTGGCTACGTTCAAGGAAGTGGGAAGCCTATCGCGAAACAATTGCCATATGAAAAGTTTGATCTTCAGAGGCATCCGCTTTTTCCACAATCCTGCAATCACCGGGTGTGTCGGCCCTCGACACAACTTGCGGTATAAGGAATTCACCGAGAATTTCCCCGAGTTAGTGAGCGCCCAACTCACCGTGTCAGGTTGATCCGAAAGATCCACCGGTTCGATTAGATGCAGCAAGGCCGCAAGGCTTTCCTGCTCGGGTCCGTTGATCTCCCGCTTGAACTGGATCTCAGGCGGCGTCGCGGCCAGCGCATCCGCCACCGATAACGCGGTATCAACGGCGATATCGTACAGCTCCCGAAATTCTATCCAAAGTGGTTGGGTACCTATCCAAAGGTCAGTCCAGAACCGCGCGGATCTACCGTTCCCAACCGCAAATCTTGCCCCCATGACAAAAGCTGGTTTGATCAACTGTAGATCATTCCAAAATGGTGAGCCCCTTGCCCTTCCTTCAAAAAAATTCCGGTTGGGAAAATATTTGGCCCGTAAGACATCAACCCACAGCCCGGAGGCCCCCTGGGTGATTTTCCAAATCCATTTGCACATCATCGCGATGTTATATTAAGCCATCTGGAATTGGTGATCCCGAGACCGCCCAAGTCCTTGGGCCGGCACACCCAGGCCCATTTAACCATGTGATATTTATGATGCAGGCTAGTTCCTTCCCAAAAGAACTTGGCTCGTGGCGTATCAAACTTGGTATGGACCCCTTCTGCAAGCAGAAACAGCCCCATGGCAAACATCGGCAAAGAAGACAGGCTGGAGTTTGTGAGCACAAGCCTTGCCGCTTTCGACAAAAATTTGCCACGCCAAGGACAGACCCTAGTCCTCACTTTGGCGCATAGAGGCTCCCAATCCTCTATCGTGGGTCGTTTGGTGTCTACCGGGAGGCCCAGATAAGTGAACGGAAATTTGCCCACTTTGCAGTTGAGCAGATCTGCAATGCGCCTACCCTCCTCGGCTTCGATCCCCATCGAGAGCACCTCACATTTATGGAAGTTGATTTTGAGGCCCGGCATGAGCTCAAAACAGAGAAGAATCGCCTTGACCGCAGCAATGCTATGTAGGTCCGGACGAAACAGCAATAGCGTGTCATCTGCATACTACAAGTGGGTCACTCCCCCTAGAATGAGGTGTCCTACCAACCCTTTGATATGACCAGCCTCAGCCGCTTTCCTTAGCATGGAGGACAGCGCGTCAACTACAAAGTTGAACAGGAGGGGGAAAACGGATCCCCTTGCCTGAGGCCACGCTTGTTCCGGAAAAAGTGCCCTACTTCTCCGTTTACCGCAATAGCAGTTTGTCCTCCCGAGACCAACTGCATGACTCGGTGCACCCAGACCGCGGAGAAACCCCGGCTGAGTAGCACCTGGCGGAGGAAATTCCAATTAACCCGATCGTATGCCTTTTCGAAGTCTAGCTTAAACAGCACCGCCGGTTCCTTAGTGCGTTTGAGTTCGTGTATAATCTCCTGGAGGGCCAGAGGGCCCTCAAGGATATTACGACCACGGATGAACGCGGATTGATTGCAGTGGATCACTCGGTGAGCTATCGGAACTAACCTAGTCGCACACGCTTTGGCACAAATTTTAAACGGAACGTTGATGAGCGCAATGGGGCGGAACTGCCTAATATCGTCAGCCCCTTGAACCTTTGGAATGAGCGATAACACCCCAAAGTTAAGGCGTGATATATCTACCGACCCGCGCATAAATCGTTGCAGATATCGAAAATCGGTCCCCTGAGCAAGGGCCAGAAATGTTTAAACATAGCCACCGGCCACCCGTCCGGGCCAGGGGCCGTGTCTGCCTTCATACCCATTAGCGTGGCATCGATTTCCTCAGGAAGGAACGCTAGCCCCAGCCCCTCGTTCTCGCAGTCCAGCACCCGTTGTCCTGCTTCCCACACATCCGCATTCAGACCAGCCCTCTGGTCCTCACACGTCCCCATCAGCTTAATATAGAACTCATAAATATGCCGAGAAATGTCCTCTTGTCGCAACAGAAGCCCCTGCTCCGATTGCAACCTTAGGATAGAACATTTACGACGTCGGCCATTAGCGTAGGCTTGAAAATACTTGGTATTAGCATCCCCTTTGAGGATCCATTTCAAACCACTACGGCGACGCCAATATTCTCCTCTGCTCGCAACGACGCTTCTACCTGACTCTCCAGGTCGTATCGATGGGCCCATTCCGTCTCCGAAAGGTCCCGAATATCAGCCTGGGAATCAATCGTTGCGATCTCCGCTAGGATGGCGGCTCTGTGTGCTTTGTCGGACCTCCCAAGGTTAGCGCCCCATCCCTTGATACTTGCCCTGAGTCGTCCTCCGACAGCGTTCCAGAACTCCATCGGGCCACGCTGGGACCCCGTTTGGCTCACGCACACCCTCCACTTCTCCATGAAGAGCTCCTCGAAACCTGGCACCTCTAACCAGGCCGTTTCGAAGAAAAAACGAGGGCTACGTCGCACTCTATCCTCCCTCGAGGGGTACACCAGAGGTACATGGTCTGACCCAATACGAGTCTCCGCGACCAGAGTGCAGAGGGGAAAACCCATTTCGCAATCCGGAGACATGAACACCCGATCCAGCACAGAGCGCACCGGATCTAATTGCTTGTTTGTCCATGTGAATCGAGCGCCCGTTCTAGCCACCTCCCTGAGGGCCATCGAGGCGATCGCAGCGTTAAACATAGCCACCCGAGGCCAATTTATGTTACTGTTACTCTTATCTGCACCCGACCTAATCAGGTTGAAATCGCCTCCCACCAGGACAGGAAGCGCCGCCTCAGTCACAAACCAGCTAACTTCAGGACTCTCTCAACGACTCAGCCCAACCCAGCCCCCCTTTTGCCGCCGGGGGAGGCTACACCAGCTGCCATGATGAGTTTCTCAGGGCGCTCTGCCCTCTGCCATTCGCGGCACAGGCTATGCCCGGCCACCTCATCCCACAGAGGCGAGGGGGTGGCGCCGGGGAGGGGAGGCAAGTGCTGGCCGCGATGGTTCGCGGAATGCCTGCCTTACTGGGAGGGACCTAAGTTTCTGCTCCCGAGCTCAAACGCTCCTCTATGAGTCAAATAGAAAAACATTCTGAATTTTTTGGCAACGAATATTGTTGAATGTTCTACATACACTTAAATTTCCACGAAGAAAAATACATTCCTAATTCTCTGGGATAAAAAAAGAAAACAAAAGCAATGCTCCAAAAAGACAAATGTGATTTCGTGAAGAAAAAAAAATTGCACACAGGAAGTAAACTAACCAATGTTTGTTATAAAAGAATGTCTGAATTTTTTGACTTGTTTATTCTTTATTTTTCTGACCATATAGAGGAGCATTTGAGGTCTAGATTACAAGGGCATTTTATTTTCGCTTTTTCGACTTGTTTATTCTTTATTTTGCTGCCCATATAGAGGAGCATTTGAGCTCAAGATTAGAATATTTCATAATCGGCTGCCAAGGAGGTGATGGATTGACTTTGTGAGACACAAGCAAGACTTTACGTCATGCTTGTGTTCTATTGCGTTGGGTGTGTACAGAGTACAAGGTACCGAGAAATTGTAATTTGATCTCCGTCTACGAGCCTAGACCCCAGTTTGTATAGTATACCAGGGACCCTAGGTTACATGGATCCTAGTTATCTATGTATTAGGAGGTAGAATCCTCCACGCATCCAGCGTCTTGTACACGACAACTAGGCTGGGAGTTGACGTGGTGAGAGGCCCCTTAGCCGGGACACCGTCACACGCCACCCCGCCGGACGACACTCCGCCAGGAGGGAGGAGGGGAGTGGAAGACGCTCCGTCGTGCCACCTAGAACCGTTGCACGACCAGAGACGCTTTGCCGTTGTGGGAGGCCGCACGAACTACCACGGATCTTTGGGGAAGTTGCCATGTGAGCGCGAGAGGGCACTTTGCCCGTTGCCCTTCGCAGCACAGGCTACGCTCGACCACCTTGTCCGACAGAGGTGGGGGGGGGTGGCACCGGGGGAGGGGAGACGAGTGCTAGCGGCGAGGGTTCATGAAATGCCTTACTCGGAGGGATCTAGGGTCTCTGCTCCTGAGCTCAAATGCTCCTCTATGTATAAAATAAAAAATATTCTAAATTTTTTGGGAGCAAATATTGTTGAATGTTCTACATACCCGCAAATTTCCATGAATAAAATATACTCCTGGTGCTGAGGGATAAAAATAAATAAAATATGCTCCAAAAAGACTATTTTTACAACATATTGAAGTGTTGACTTTGTTATTTTTGCCCATAACCTCCACAAATGTGATTTTATCACAAAACTTTTGCATGCAAGAAGTAAACTAAGCAATGTTTGTCATAAGAAAATGTCGGACTTCTTTGACTTTTTTATTCTTTATTTTGCTATCCATATAAAGGAGCATTTGACACTACTAGAAAAAGGGCTATAGATGGGATTGACACTAATGGCGCACCGGACAAGTGGTGCGCCATTAGTATATACTAATGGCGCACCACCTTCTGATACGCCATTAGTGTTGAAACTACTAATGGCGCACCCGGCCTGGGGTGCGCCATTAGTGTCCTAAATTTTTTTTTTTGAACTAGCGCGTCTGGCCAAACATACTAATGGCGCATCCTGGTACGGTGCGCCATTACTAGTTGTAACTAGTAATGGCGCACCAGTGACAGGGTGCGCCACTAATGACTTTTTTTTTTAATTATATTTTTTATTCCTTTTGTTGGAAAACTACTAATGGCGCACTGTCCCAAAGTGCGCCATTACTAGTTCAAACTACTAATGGCGCACTGAGGCAGAGTGCGCCATTAGTATGATTTACTTTTTTCGCAAAACTACTAATGGCGCATCAGGCGCTGGTGCGCCATTAGTAACCTGGATTACTAATGGCGCATTTATGTCAGGTGCGCCATTAGTAAGTGGGCAGCAACAAGATATTTTGGGCAGCCTCTCCTACCCACACTCACTTTCTCCCCCACTTCATTCTCCACCTCCTCCTTGTCTCGGGTGCCTCCTCTCTTTCTTCTCATTTCCACCATAGATTCATTCAAATTAAGTGGTTAAATTACCTTGTTTTGATAGGTAAGTAAGGGGGAAGCTATATTTACGTTGTTCTTCCTACAACAATGTGCACATGCACTTTTTATGGCCTAGCTAGATCTATGCATGTTCGTGGTGTTGCATATGTTAGTGGTGTTGCATATGTGTTTGTGGTTGGAGGTGTACCGGTATTTGAAATGCGATAGTTGCCAATATTTTGCCGGAATGTTGATTCATTTCCGTTTCGGCGATAATTTTGGCATTAAGCATTCTTTTTGGTCCTATTTTTAGGGAAAGTCATGCCAAATTTTTTCTTGGTTCTAAAATATTGTTTTGCTCTACCCCGCAGGCAACCATGGTCCGCACGATGACCGGAGGCATCGTGAATAGGTTTTTGAGGTCCGCGAAGGCCGAGATGCTTCAAAAGAACGAGACGGAGATAAGATGTCCGTGTCGAAGATGCAAGCTGCAGAGCCTTATTGCGGACCCGGATTCCGGGCAGGTGCGGGACCACCTGCTCTTGCGTGGTTTCATGGATGGCTATCGGTGGCAAGGTGATGAAGATGACTACGAAGTCGTCCATGGGGGCCGGGCAAGAAATGAGGAAGGGCAGCAAGACAACCACCGCGGCTCGGGCGGGCGAGAAGACGAAGAATCCCCAGGAGATGATCATGACGGTGATGCTGTACACAGTCATGATGATGAGGAAGATGCCGGAGCAGACGACGGGCATGATCATGAAGATGATGATGCCGGCGGAGCAGACGACGGTGGACCATCGATGGGCTGGGTGCAGGACCCTTATATTCAAAAGCTGCTTCTCAAGCAGACGGATAACGCAAGAGCTGCCGCCCGAGAGAAAGCCAAGGTGGATCAACTTGAGTTAGACGCGGTTACTCCATTGTATGAAGGATGCAGGCCCGAGGATACCCGCCTGAAAGTAACGCTCATGGCTCTGGAGATGAAGGTAAAACACAAAATGACGGACGCATGCTTCGACGAGAACATGTCATTCTGGCACGAACGTCTTCCAAAGGGGAACAAGTGCCCGACCAGTTTGGAGGAGGCGAAGAAAATCGTGTGTCCTCTGGATTTACCGCACGTGAAATACCATGTCTGCATGAACAATTGCATCATTTATCGGGGCGAGCACGCGGAGTCTACCATATGTCCGGTGTGCGGCGTCACTCGATACAAGAAGAGGAAGAAAGCTCCTCGAAAAGTGGTGTGGTACTTTCCGATCACTCCTCGTCTGCAGCGGTATTTCGCGGATCCTAAGGTAGCAAAGCTCCTGCGTTGGCACGCAGATAGGGAGGAGAAGAAGCGAGAAGATGACGCAAATGATCCGGAGATAGATAAAAAAGACAAGATGCTGAGTCACCCTAAGGATGCGAGCCAGTGGCAAGCGTTGAATTTTGAATACCCAGAATTTGGGAAGGATCCAAGGAACATCGTGCTGGGCGCGAGCACCGATGGAGTCAATCCGTTTGGCAGCCAGAGAAGCACACATAGCACCTGGCCTGTGTTTGTGTGGATGTACAACCTTCCCCCCTGGTTGTGCATGAAGAGGAAGTACATTCACATGAGTATGCTAATTGAAGGGCCGAAACAACCAGGGAACGACATCAATCTGTATCTGGGGCTGCTGAAGGAGGAGCTAGACACGCTGTGGAAAACGCCAGCCAATACGTGGGACGCCGCAGAGAAAGAATATTTCCCTATGAGAGCCGCACTGCTCACGACGGTGCACGACTATCTCGGTTATGGATATCTCGCGGGGCAGGTAGTCCACGGATTTTCTGGATGCGTACGGTGCATGGACGACACAACGTATCGCCAGCTAGATAGAGATCCTGGGTCTTCGAAAACCGTGTTCATGGGACATCGAAGGTGGCTTCGCGACGATGACCCGTGGAGGAAACGCAAGGATCTGTTCGATGGTGAAACGCAAGGAAAGAAGCAAAAGGCGCCAGAGCCGGGAAAGAAGCGAAAGGCGCCAGAGCCGCTACTGAAGGTATGGAAAACGAGGTCTGTTTTCTGGGACTTGCCGTACTGGAAGATCCACCGTGTGCCTCACAGCCTTGATGTCATGCATATCACGAAGAACGTGTGCGAGAGTCTGCTTAGTACCCTGCTCAACATGCCAGAGAGGACCAAAGATGGGCCGAAAGCAAGGGCAGACTTGAAATCAATGGGCATCAGGCAGGAGCTTCACGCTATATATGATGATGATGATGATGATGAGGCGAAGCAGGACACAGAATGTCGTCGCAAAGGCAAAAAGGCCAAGAAGACCGGAAATGACTACCCTCCCGCGTGCTTCACTCTAAGTCAGGAGGAGATCGAGCAGTTTTTCACCTGCCTCCTAGGAGTAAAACTTCCTTACGGTTACGCGGGGAAGATAAGCAGATACCTAGACCCAGCGAAGCAGAAGTTCAGCGGGATGAAGTCTCACGACTGTCATGTGCTGATGACGCAGATACTTCCAGTTGCAATCCGTGGGATCATGGACGCTCACATCCGTGAAACGCTATTTGGCCTATGCAACTTCTTCGACGTCATCTCTCGGAAGTCGATTGGCATGAGGCAACTCAGAAGGCTACAGGAAGAGATCGTGGTGATACTATGCGAGCTTGAGATGTACTTCCCGCCCGCATTCTTCGACGTTATGGTGCATCTGCTGGTCCATATAGTGGAGGATATCATCCAACTCGGGCCGACGTTCCTGCACAGCATGATGCCGTTCGAAAGGATGAATGGTGTCATCAAAGGATACGTTCGTAACATGTCACGTCCAGAGGGAAGCATAGCCAGGGGCTTTCTAACCGAAGAGTGCATCTCGTACTGCACGAATTATCTAGGCATCGAGAACCCCGTTGGTCTGCCCGTCAACAGGCACCTCGGCAGGCTCGCTGGATGGGGTCACCGTGAGGGTCGCCGCGAAATGCATGTCGACTTCGAGGGTCGACTCGCCGACTTTGAAAGAGCAAACCTAGTCGCGCTACAACACATAGACGTGGTCGATCCTTGGGTGGTAGAGCACAAAACCTTTATTAAGAAGACGTACAATGACCGAGGCCAACAGAGGACGGACGGAGATATACTCAAAGAGCACAACTCATGTTTCACGCGTTGGTTCAAGCAGAAGCTTCTGTCGTACCCTTTACATGAGGATTCTTCCGCGGAAGAACAACTCATATTCGCCTTGTCACAGGGCGCCGAGCACAACCTGATGACCTATGAGGCGTACGATATCAACGGCTACACATTCTACACTGAGGCCAAGGACATGAAGAGCGATGGTTATCAGAACTCCGGGGTAACGATGCAATCCTACACCGGTAACGACAAGGACAGATACTACGGAAGGATCGAGGAGATCTGGGAGCTGAGCTACGCTGGAGAGAAGGTCCCGATGTTCCGTGTCAGATGGGCCAAGAGCATCCTAAAAGAAGACCGGTATTTCACCACCATGGTTATACCCGAAGCCAAATCCAAGACCGCGGGCGCAAACGTCACCGCGAAAAATGAGCCATGGGTACTGGCTTCCCAAGTGGACCAATGCTTCTTCATTACCGACCCATCAAAGACCAGCCGTGTTGTCGTGAGGAGAGGCAAAAGGAAGATCATCGGAATGGATGGCGTAGCCAATGAGCAAGACTTCGACAAGTACGGCGACCCGAGGATCGAACATGACGACGATGATGAAGTAGCAGCATACACCACAAGAAGAAGCAGGACCACCCTACACAGGTCTAGAGGAAGACTAATATAAGTATCACATTAATGCAAGAGATATATCTCGCAAAAAGAAATTTAATGCAAGAGATATACATGTATCGCATGTATATGAGAATGATTATTAGAAAATAAAAAGGTGCCTGTGAGCAGAGTTGTCAAAACATAAAGCATGTGTATCATGATAGTGATTATAATTAGCTAGTCTAGAATCATTATATCTGAAATTCTGAATAGCATATATCCCTTTGAAACATAGACTATAAGTATGTATGACAAGCCAACTGGTTGGTACAAAGTATTCTCTGGATGTATGGCCACATTACAATTAATTAATATATTGTCAAACTAAACAGAAAATTTAAACTAGCAGTATGCATGTACACTGGTGTGTTCAAATAGTACACCTAGAAAGTCTACAACAGAATAATCATGGGCTAGTGACACTTGATCAAACGGTTCATTAAATGCTTCATGTGCCTTACATGTCTCTCCATTTCGTTAATTTACTGTATGACCATATTGTTGTACTTCAACTGACTTGAGTAGTGAGATGTTCTAGATATGAAGTTCTTCCATTTTGACCACCAGATTTTCCTCTCACTATGTCAATATGTTTATAGGAGTGTGTACCTACTGCAGAGATATTGATTTTTTTTTAAAATAAGGTACAATAAAAGGTCTTTACAAAGCAAATATAGCAGTAGAAAAGAATATAGATTTTCATAGTGTCCTTCTTTAAAATATCTAGCAATAATGCAATTTATTAGGTTGATCAAGCAAAGAATGTACACATATTGGAAACCTTATTTGTGAGACCTCTTGTACATAACTTTCCCTCCTTGCTTATAAGGCAGAGCTACTGCATTTGTTGGCCAGAATAACTGCATTTGTTGGCCACAATATCCGAATTTGTTAAATCTTACAGTTTGTTAATTCGATCGTGTTGGTGTCAGTATGCTGTTGATTCGAACCATACCTGCATTTCTACGTCAGCTGTGAAATGCCCAACCATGAGCTAATTCAAAACTTAGATGGAACTTTTCCCAATTCCATGGCTGTTATCACTTCATCTTGTGCTCAGCCAATTGAACCAAGTTTGAAATATGAGGATGTGGTGCCCTTCTGAGAAAATAGTTGTCTGACCTGAACTTTTGAATGTTCAGTGCTAGGATAACAAAATGGTACCATGTAGGCTCCTGATTGCTGGTATCTGAAAACTGAATTTGTAGCAGTCAGAACTCAGTTTCCAATGTGTTGAAGCAGAGCACATTTGTGTTGAAGCAGAGCACATTTGTGTTGAAGCAGAGCACATTTGTTAGCAGAGCTCCTGGGATAATGATTTTGCAGGTACCCCGAGAGGCCCTTGAGTTTGCCGGAATGTCGATTAACTTCCATTCCGGCAAATTCGGGTACTCCATATGTCCTATTTTCAGCAAAGGTCATGCTGAAATTTTCCGTGAATTTTAGCATGACTTTGCTAAAAATAGGACATATGGGGTACTTGTGACTAATGCATGGGCCAGGGTATCTTAGTAGTTAATTAAGTAGGATCAAGTGCCCCGGGGTACTTGTGACTAATGCATGGCTTTTAGGGTGCCTCGGCGTCAAAAAACCCTCAATGATAAAAGCTTAGATTTTAGGATGCCTCGGTGTCGACAAACCCTAAATGATGAGACCATGATCTTGTTCCTTGACAATAACCAACTTTTTGACCAAACTTTGTTTCTATTTAGAGAGAAACATGGCCCACAACGATGAGGCCGGGGGTTCGGGCGGCAAGGCATTCTGGGAGCTGTCCTAGGAGATGGAGGAACAACCTCACTTGTATGAGGACACCGCCTTCCCCACCGATCCTGAGACCACTGATGGTGCCGCCGAGGATGACCCCACTGATGCCACCACTGATGGTGCCGCCGAGGATGCCACCACTGATGATGGCGGCGCACGCACAGATGGCAGCCAGAAGAGGCAACGGAAGGACCGGCGCCCGACCGTGCTCCGCACCCTCAAGGAGGAAGTTACTGAAGTGGACTCCGACGGGAATCCAACGGCGCCCGAACGAATAGTCAAGGGGTACTCGCTTCAGCTCGGGTGCATTCTCCGGAGCACCGTCTCGATCAACACCGAGAACCTGAGGCATCCTGACCGAGGGAATTTGCGCAACCTCCTCTTCACGAAGCTGCACGAACGATACAAGTTCCCCGCTGAATTTGAAAACACAAGCCTCAAAGGGAATAAAGTGAACAATGCTGCCCTCACGAAGATGAGCAAGGCCCTGTCTACTTGGAAAAGCAATGTGAAGAGAATGATCGAGAAAGGTGAGAGTTATGAGAAGATCAAGGAGAAAAATCCTTCGATCACCGAAGATGACTACAATGACTTCAAGATCAATTGCTCGAGCACCGCACACTCCCAATCAAGTCAGTGGGGGAAAGAAATGCGGGAGCTGAACTTAGGGGAACACACACTCGGTCCCGGCGGTTATAGAGTGGCGGAGCCTATATGGGACAAGGACGAGGCGGACCGTGCCGAGCAAGGCCTACCGCCCCTCTTCGATAAATACGGTGACAAGCAGACCAGGAACTATGTCAGGGCCCTGTACAAGAAGGACCCGAAAACAAAGGAGCTTACCACGGATCCGAAGACCAGGGCGCTTGAGCTTGTTCTGGTAAGGAATACACCCCCGCGTAATTAGCTCCATATGGTTGCATTCTAATTAATGAAGCCAAATTTCTAAATGGTTCACATTCCTTCCGCAGGCGAGTGAAAGCAGTAGCGCGGGTTCGACTAAGAGCAACCCTTGGGACACCACTCTAAATAGGGCGTTGAATGTAATGAAGAACAAGGATAAGCTCAGTAAGCCGACGTCAGCTGGTCGTGTGGCCGGCAAAGGCTTGTCGACAAAATGGGGGTCATACTATAACACTGGTGGACGAAAGGAGAAAAAGACCAGCTCGGAAAGCCAGGCGCGCGAGGTTCAAGAACTCAGGGCACAGGTGGCGCGGATTCCGGAGATTGTCCAAGAGCAAGTGCAACAACAACTCGGAGCGACGATCACCGCCATTGTGCCTACCTTGATGCAGGGGTTGAGTGCGTGGATTGCGGGCGGCCAACAGGGGCCGCCCCCGATTCCTAGCTTCACGGCCAGCAACTCGCAGAACGCGATGGCGGGGCCATTGGGGTCTCCGGCGGAGGCGGCATTGGTGTCTCCGACGCCGGCACGGGAGCTTAATGCACCCGGGTGTACGCCGGCCGGCACCTCTGCAGCAAGCGGCCCCTCCGTCAACTGCACGCCCGTCGTTGGCGGTGCCTCGACATTAGCCGAGCTCGACGCCATCATCACGGTAACTAATTAAGCCTCTCTCGGCCGAGGACTTCATCTCCTTGCCTTTGACTGGGCATCCCTGACGCCCTACATGTTTTCGCAGGGCGCCGCCGACGTTCCGTGCACTCTCCTGCACTTCGTGAACAATGAGTTGGTCGATGTCGCCAAGGGCAAAATCGTTCAACCGGGCAACCCCTTGTTTCACGGTACGCAGATGCCACCCAACTTGTTTAGGGTTCAACTGGTTCGGGTGCTGCCAGGCTGCGATGAGTTGCTACCTCCGATTCGACCTGTCGGGGCCGACGATGATGACGTGATGACCCTCAGCGCCTGCCTGATCGGCTGGCCCCTGCTTTGGCCGAAGAGCCAGATTCGTTTGGGGGCGGGGGACACCACCCCAAAGACAACACCGCCAGTCGTGCCGGCGCCAAGTCGGCCCCATGGCAAGACCGCCGCAACGGTGCCGGACATCCCTATGCCACTGGATCCAAACATGCATATGGCACAGGATCAGAACGACGACGACGACGATACATTTGTCAACGTCGATCGGTACTTTGCCGATCATGGGTACGATGGCGACTTCATGGGGCCTGCTTCTCAAGAACCCAACCCAACAAAAGACGTGTGCGATGTAGCTGGTACCGCGGGGAAGCCAAGTTGCAACAGGCGTCGTCTGCCGTTCAGCTCTCAGGAGACGCCTCCAGCTGCCGACTTCACCGAGCCTCAGATAGGCGAGGTGCGAAATATTCTCAGCCCCAACACACTCAAGAAGGCGGTCTGTGAGCAGAACTCGGTCCCGTTACAGGAGAAGAAGAAGGCACGCAAAAGAAAGACAAACAAGGGTGCGGGCCAGCCGGCAACGAGTACGATCCGTGCTCAGGACGGGCCACCTTCACCTGAGGATTTAATGAGGAGGCTGCATGTGGCCGGTAGGCCGATGCTACCGAGAAATATGCTCGATGTTGCAACCGGTTCTATGCGGAGTCTGCATGACAGTGTTCTTGCTTTGGAGAAGCGGCGTCTCAGAGAGAAGGATGTGGCATACCCGGTTTTCGTGGCCAAGGTGCCAGAGGGCAAGGGCTTTGTGGATAACTCCATCGGGGGTACGATCGTCCTGCGGTTTGATGACATCCACGCTATGTTGAACCTTCATCCGCTGCACTACACCTTCGTTCGGCTATTTTCGCTGAGTATGGAGATGCGGATCATTCGCGACAAGACCCCGGACATCGTGATAGTCGACCCCTTCTACATGCGTGCCAAGATCTTGGGCAGCGCTGGGGACCGGCAAGTCGCGAGTTCTTACCTCGAAGGCGTCATTCTGGCAAACCCAGATAAGGATAACTTCCTCGTGCCTTACTTTCCCGAGTAAGTCCTCCCCTCAACCGCCCCTAACATACGAATTCTTAGATTTCGATCGTTTTTTTTTAAATTCCGTGTTTTCTGCAGTGACACACATTGCACGCTCATCCTCCTAAGCCCCAAATATTCCATGGCCACGTATTTCGACCCGGACCGTCAGTCGAACGTAGACTACACAAATGTCAAGAAGGTTCTTGATGATGTTCTCCCCGGCTACGCCCAATCTGGAGGCACCTTCAACAGGCCTATTCGTAAGTACGGCAAGCACGTGTTCTCCCACAATACGACGTTCTGCTGCGTCAAGCAGCCGACTGGCGGTCAGAAGGGTGCCTACTACGCCATCCATCACATGCGGGCGATCGTACGGGACCATCATCAACTTCTGCTACCGAGTAAACTCAAAGATTGGGCCGCGAGCGTGTCGGCAATCCAGGACGCGGACATCAGACAAGAATTCTTTCGCATCCAGTCGGAGTTTGCGGAAATCATCCATCAAGATGTCCTTCGTACCTCGGGGCAGTTCTACCTCAGAAATCAACCGTCCAACAGTGAGATAGACGGAATGCTACAAATGCAGGCTAACAACGCCCGTAATTTCATGACTCCCACGATAGACGGCGGCTTCATCCACGCTCCGGTCCCTTGAGTCGAGAGTCGCTCCTTGTAATTAAACTTTAATGAACTTGTAGTATGTCTCTTTGGTTTCGAGAGTCGTTAAACTTAGATGTAATCGATGCTATTAATGTCTTGCTTTTCTCTTCCGATCGTTCTGTTGCATACTTATATATTGCTTATGTATTGTTTGTGAATTGGTACTAACGTTTGGCTAGTGCATAGCGATGCCATCGTATGTCGTCTACAAGGGTAAGGTTCCCGGAGTCTACGACGACTGGGAGGAGTGTCGGAGACAGGTTCACCGATTCAGCGGAAACAGTTACAAAGGGTACACCACTAGGGCCGAGGCCGAATCTAGATACGCCCGCTATCTAGCGGGAGAGGGGAGGGAGCGTTGGAGGAACCGGATGAAGACGAGTTCCATCGTGATGATGCTCATCGTGATGACCGCAGCTCTCTTCTATGTGATGGTAGTTTAGATGATCGATATCGACTTGTAATGTGAAGACAAACTCGCTACTCGCGGTCTCGAGACTTGTAATATAATGTTCTATCTTTGTTCGGTCTTTTCAATTCGGAGACTAATATGATGAATTGTATTCGGAGACTAATATGATGAATTGTATTCGGAGACTAATATGATGAATTGTATTCAGAGACTAATCTTTTATTGTATTCGATGAATCTGTTGTTGATGTGTGCTGTTTATATTTTGTCCAATTATACATTTTGTAACCTGTGCAAAAAAACAGAAAACTAAAAAATAAAAAAAAACCTAATATTCATACTAATGGCGCATCACACAAAAGTGCGCCATTAGTATTCCAGAGGATACTAATGGCGCATCCCCAACAAGTGCGCCATTAGTATGCCTAGGTTACTAATGGCGCATCACCCAGAGGTGCGCCATTAGTATACCAAAGCACCTGGCTATACATGGTGCTGGTAGGCATACTAATGGCGCACCGTGCCCCATACTAATGGCGCACTCGTGGTGCGCCATTAGTATACCAGATACTAATGGCGCACCGGTGGTGCGCCATTAGTAAATATTACTAATGGCGTGCTACTAATGGCGCACCACTAATGCGCCATTAATGGCCAAATTAGGTGCGCCATTAGTAGCCCTTTTTCTAGTAGTGTGAGCTCAAGATTAGAAGGGCATTTTTGTACACGGAGTGTCTTTTTCAGGTGTGGCAACACAGGAGGGTAGTTGACAGTATTGATTACTCCCTCCATAGTTTATCTAAGGCGAAGGCGAAATTACGAAATCTCTATAGGGGGGGGGGGGGGGAAGTTGGATGAAGTTTTGCGATATTCGGAATAACCTATTCAGAAAAGGAACATAGTAAAGAACAACACTTGTTCTCTCAATAGTGGATCTCAAATCAGCACTTGCATGGTCATTTTGCACATTTCCAAAGTAAATATCGTGTAACACAGTGAAATGAAAAACAAAAGCTTAAGTTAATTTTTTGGGGGTATTAAAAGAGATTTTGCAGCTAGTTTGAGATTTCCATTTGGTTCTACATTGGAGCCTAGCTATAGGCCTCTACTTTATAGCATGCAAGGCATATTTGTATTTAGTTTTTTTTAGGATATTTTTTATTTATGCAGAAGACATTTTTTAGCATAAAGAATACATTTTTTAGCATAAAGAAGATAATTTAGTTGTTGTGTGTAATGGGTTTATTTTTCGAGGGGTGTGTGTGTAATGGTTAGTCGCATGGATGAGAGCATGTAGTGATAGGCCCATGTACCCGGCCCGGTGACTAGTTAGAGCACCGGAGTGGCCCAACCCAACATTTCCTTCCTCCTCTCCTGTCTTCTCTCCTCTGCTCTGCTCCGGTCCCGGCGACGGCGGCGACTGCGCGGAGAAACCGGATGGCGGGCAAGGACGAAGGCGCGTCGCCTTGGGGCTGCTGTGCTCCACGGCCGGCATGGCCTCTCCTCCGTCGCTGGAGCTGGAAGCAAGCGTCGCAGGCTAAGGTGAGCTCAGCTTCCCACCCGCATGCCCGCCATGTGCTTGTGCTTATGCCCATACAAACGTTCGTTCCGCCGCGACCTACCTAGCTGGCTCATGTCCACGCTCGCTTGCTTGAGTGGCTCCTGCTGCTTTGGCCATGACAAACTAGTCTAGATTGGCAGCAGCTACGGACGGATGCCATTGCCATCCAACTTAGTATATCATCCTCACGACTAGTCCTGCATGCTAACAAATACGTATGTTGGGACGGAGCTCATGTGCGATGCCGGCGCCTCCATCTCTGCTCTCAGCCCAGCACAAGAGAAAGGTCCCGGCCAGACTGCCCATTCCATCCCATGCCGCTGTACTGTACCGACACCAACACGCCACCATCACAATCGCCGATGCCTCTCTCCCTCGACGTCAGCTTGCTTGCGTCATCCCAAAGTGCTGCACACACTCTGCATCATCATTCAGGATGTCACAAAGAAAAAAAACTGGCCAGACTTCTCAAACCAACTTAACTTCAGGACTCTCTCAACGACTCAGCCCAGCCCAACCCAACCCAACCCCCCTTCTGCTGCCGGGGAGGCTACACCGACTGCCATGAATCTCCTGTGAAGGAGCCGCGCGAGTGCGAGAGGGCGCTCTGCCCGCTGCCACTCGCGGCACAGGCTATGCCCGACCACCTCGTCCGACAGAGGCGAGGGGGTGGCGCGAGCGGGGAGGGGAGGCGAGTGCTGGCCGCGATGGTTTACGGAATGCCTTACTGAGAGGGACCTAATTTTCTGCTCCCGAGCTCAAACGCTCCTCTATCTATGAGTAAAATAAAAAAAAATCTGAATTTTTCGGCAACGAATATTGTTGACTGTTCTACATACACTTAAATTGCCATGAAGAAAAATACATTCCTAATGCTCTGGGATAAAAAAAGAAAACAAAGGCAATGCTCCAAAAAGACAAATGTGATTTTTTCCCAGAACCTCCACAAATGTGATTTCGTGAATAAGAAAAAAATTGCACACAAGAAGTAAACTAAGCAATGTTTGTTATAAGAGAATGTCTGAATTTTTCGACTTGTTTATTCTTTATTTTGCTGCCCATATAGAAGAGCATTTGAGCTCAAGATTAGAAGGGCATTTTATTTTCGCACTCGGGGTAGCTATTCCAGGCGTGACAAACATGGGGGTAGTTGACAGTATGGATTGTTCCTGGCCGAGGAAATACAGTATTTCAGCCGAGATCACGAAACCTCTACCTATTCAGAAAAGGAAACATAATAAAGAAGAACAGCAATTGTCATCTCAACAGTGCATCTCAAATCAGCACATGAATATTTTGCGTATTTTCAAAATAAATACGGTATCGTGTAACGTAGTGAAATGGACATTTAGTTTTTTTTCTTCTTTTTTTGAGGATTTGAAATGGACATTTAGTGATAGGCCCATGCAACTAGTCATGTCATGGCCCAACCTGACATTCCTTCCTCCTCTGCTCTGCTTTGCTCCGCTCCCGACGACGGCGGCGGCAGCGCGGAGACACCGGATGGCGGAGGAAAGGTTCGTTCCGCCGTGACGCAACATACCATGGCTCGAGAGCCCGCCCTCCAAGTGTCATGTCACGCTCGCTTGCTTCAGTTCGGTGGCTCCCGCAGAATCGTACCAAGTACTTACACACGCCGTTTGCTTCTGCTTTGCGTAAACGCGTATCCTAGTTATGTTTCTCTTGCGATCATCCTGTGAATTGACTTGTGAGAGTGTTCATCCAAGCCAAGTAAATACGCCCCCATGAACTTCAACTTTGTGAGATAGCTACATGTTCTTGTCAGGTTAACCGACTTGAAAATATTTCAGAATCGGCTGCCAAGGAGGTGATGGATTGACTTGCAACCTGGCCAGGAAAATTTCTGAAGCCATGCATGGTAAGGAAGAAGAAGAAGAAGCAGAAACAGTCTGCAGCTAGGCATATCTGAAACCTATCACCCTCGTGAGTACATCCAGTGAGGCATGGTTAGTATTTTGGTCATTCGGTATTTGTATAGCCCTCTGTAAACTCTACTTATTACAGAGGGAGTACTATATATTCCGACCCTGACAATTACTCTACTTATTACACATGTCCTTGTCAGGAATAACCAGACTGCATCTTCTGAAGAAATGGCCACTTGCCGTGCTGTTAACTGAAGAAATCGACACCCAGCGGTCAGTTCGTGCCAAACCAGACTCATCGTCGAGCGCCCTGGAGCTCATCTTCCTCTACTTGGGGTAAACCCTAGCCGCCATGTCCTGGCTATCCTTAATGCGCTATACTTCTCTCGTGATCATCCTATGAATTCACCTACCTACTTGGTCTCTGCAGATGTAACACGGAACGGAGGGTACGGACCTGCCTGTTGGTGAAAATAAATGGCCAGCTTCTTCTTGTCAGCAGAAGAAAGAATGCTGCTCATCTCAGATGGCTTGCTTCATGCGCTGGCCTTGAGTTGTATTCCGGAAATCCTATTCCAGACTGTAGGGTCTTGAGAAGATGCTCTTGAAATTATGAGCTTCTTGACTAGTCCTGCCAAGGAGTAGTGAGTATGCTGGGACGGAGCAGAGAGAGCTCATGTGCGATGCCGGCACCTCCAGCTTTGCTTTCAGCCCAGCACAAGAAAAGGTCTGGGCCAGACTGCCCATTCCATGCCACTGGATCGTACCAACACTCCACCATCACAATCGAATCAACCAATGCTTCTCTTCTGTCCAAGCAATTTGGTGAGAGTCAGATCAGCATCGCCAACCAGTCCCACTTCCTTTCCCTCTACATCATCACTCAGGTTTTCTTTTCACACACAAAAAAAAAATTGTCCAGACTTCTCAAACCAACTTAACTTCAGGGCTCTCTCAACGACTCAGCCCAACCCAACCCCCCTTTTGCAGCAGCTAGCTAGGATCAGGCAGGCGGCACCGGCATCCATCACCGGCGAACCATCAAGGTATGCACGCTCCTCTCCTTTAATTTGCAGCTACCAACAGCCTGTTTACCATCGATTTCCTTTTGATTCCTTGATTGATGCAGGCGCCCTTGCCCATCCCTGCATCCGGCCACGGGATGGCCGAGACCGCCCTCGGCGCCGCACAATGGGTGGTGAGCAAGGCGCTAGCCCCCGTCGCGGATGGCGTGCTGGAGGCTTGGGCGGCCACCAGGACATTTGGCCTCAACATCCAGGCCCTCAAAACTGAGCTGGAGAAGGTGCAGGCCACGCTCGAAATAGCTGCCACCAAGGAGCTCCCAGGGCTGGCCACGGAGAAGATGCTGCAGAAGCTGTGGGACTCGGCGCACAATGCCGAGGACTTGCTGGACGAGCTGGACTACTTCCGCATCCACGACGAGCTCCATGGCACGTACGACGCCGCCGACCAGCACGGCGACGATGTCCTCCGCGACCTCGCCTTTGATGCTCGCCACACCATCAAAGCTCTTGGCAAACTGGTCAACTGTTTCCCATGGCATCATGCTGAGCTCCGGCAGAGGTCACACGGCGATTCGTTCTCAGCATCACAAGCCAACCAGGAGGCCAGAGGATGCATGTCCAGCCTTGGTAAACTGCTCCTTTCCTCATGTTCCCCACATCCACATGTTCGTGGTGATGAAGATCGTGGCAATGCGCAAGAAACACCGATGCCTGAGTTCAACAGGGCTGATTTCTCCCAAAGGATGAAGGACACTGTAGAGCAACTAAAGCTTATGCGTAGTGATGTTAAGGATATTCTGCAGACTTGTGGCCACAGAACTGTCCTAGACATTGCTCAGCGTCGTGCCACCACCACACCTCAGAGTGCAGAGCCAAAACTGTATGGGAGGGACCATGTCATGAATAATATCATACATGATATTACCGAGGGTCAATACTGTGACAAGGGTCTAACTGTGCTTCCGGTAATTGGTCCGGGGGGAATGGGGAAGACAACTATGATACAACACATATATAACAACCAACAAGTGCAGAATCATTTTCCAGTCAGGATTTGGATATGTGTGTCGTTCAATTTCAACCTGGGTAAGGTGCTAGAACAGATTAAAGAAGATACCCTTACGGTTGAAGGTGAGAATGGGTGTAGCACAACACAAGAGCTGATTGAACACAGATTGAAACACAAAAGATTCTTACTTGTATTGGATGATATATGGCAGTTTACTGATGTGGATGACTGGAAAAAACTACTGTTGATACTCGGCAAGTCACAAGAGAAGGGTTCCGTGATTCTAGTCACAACTCGGCAAAAAGAAATAGCAGACCAGGTTAAGAAAAGTGCAGAGCCAAAGGAACTGAACGGTTTAGAACCTGGAGAGTTTAAGAAGTTATTCCTTGTATATGTCTTTGATGTTGAGCAATGTCCAGGGGATAAACGTTTTTTGCTTGACACTGGAGATAAGATAATGGGAAAACTAAAGGGCTCCCCTCTTGCAGCAAAGACCGTTGGTAGATTACTGAGGACAGACCCTAGTTTGGCTCATTGGAAAAGGGTCCTAAACAGCAAACAATGGGCGAAACAGTCCAATGGAATTATGCTTGCCTTGGAGCTTAGCTATGGCTTTCTCCCTTTCCATTTGCAACGGTGTTTTTCCTATTCTGCATTATTTCCTGAAGATTACCGTTTCAGAAGCCGTGAGCTCATCAGCCTATGGATCGGACTGGATATTTTGACACCTTCTGATCAAAACCCAACCTTTGAAGGCATAGGTCTGAGCATTTTGAATGATTTAGTCATTCATGGATTTTTCAGAGAATATAAAACTGATGGTGGTCTGCGGTATGTTATGCATGACCTACTGCATGAGCTGGCATTGAAGGTTGCATCACATGATTGTCTTCGTCTTCGTCTCCCTGATGTTGGATCGGTAGAAATTAAGCCATCCACCCGACACTTGTCTATAAGCCTAGAGAACTTGGGTGAATATAATGGTCAAAAATTAAAGAGGGAACTGGCAAAACTGAAGACAAGATTGAAGGTTGAACATTTGCAAACACTGATGTTATTTGGAGCAATGGATGAAGGTTCTGCTAAGATATTTGGTGATTTTCTCGGGGAAGCAAATGCTCTTCGTGTTCTTTATTTGCCCCTCCTGAAGTATCCCGTGGAGTCCATGATACATAATTTTTCAGGACTTGTCCACCTACGATTCCTATGTCTAGGGTGTTTACCAATTAACATCTCTAAATTTTATCATCTAAGGGTTCTAGATCTTAAGTCATTGTCTAGCAGTGGTGACTTTCCTGAAGACACAAGCAACCTTGCAAAATTGTGCCATTATTATACCCCAAGAGATGATATGCTTCATTATGATATTTGTAATGTGGGAAAAATTCAGCTCTTGGAAAAGTTGAAGGTATTTCGGGTCAATAAAAAAAATGAAGGATTTGAACCAAAGCAACTAGAGCCACTGACCAAGCTATGGGAGCTTGGCATCTACAACCTTGAGAAAATACATACAAAAAAAGAAGCAGCTCAAGCAAAACTGATTGAGAAGAAATACTTGAGGAGGTTAACATTGGATTGGGATAGTAAGCGATCTAGTGATGAGCCTGGTGTGGAAGCAATGGTTCTTGAGTGCCTTCGACCACATGAAAATCTTGAAGTGTTGTGCATTAGAGGGCACAGAGGCCCCACTTATCCAACATGGCTGGGTGATGAGCTTGCTGTTGAAGCTCTACAATTTCTTCGTCTTGATGGTGTTTCTTGGAAGGTTTTCCCTTCTTTACGGAACATGGGGGATCTTTGTGAGCTCGAGATACAAGACTGTCCAGAATTCTCGTCCGTGATTCCCACCTCCTGGATTGAGAGTTTGCGTCGCGTCACGATTGAATGTGTCAAGCTGCTAAAGAGGTTTGCATACTCAAAATCATCACATGGAGCACAACTGGAAATCATTGGATGGGGTGATCTGCAAAGCTTAGACCAAGTGTTAGTTTTCGATAAAGAAACAGGTCTTGGGAAGCTGACACTCGAGAGATGCCCACCTTTGGAGTTGAAGCACCTTCTGATGCTAACCTCGCTGAAGACACTGATTTTAAAGCATTCAGCTGGTCTGGCTGGACCACTAGGAGGTCAGGGTGATGTGGAATGGCAGCTCCCTGTTGAGCACATCGAGATCTGCCACTTACATGGTAATAGTTGGAATGAATTGACAGAGCTCTTCCCACACCTCCCAAAGCTCTCCAAATTGGAGATACGGGATTGTAAAAACATAAAACAGCTGGTAGTGGGGGTGGATCTGCGACAAACGGCATCAGAGATGGGGGGAGGTGAAATAACAGCAGCAACAGAGGAAGAGGATGATGGGGTGCTGCTCTTCCCAGCTCATCTCTGTGACTCACTACAGAAATTGAAGTTATTTTCATGCCCAGAGCTGGTCCTGGTGGACCCGCCAACTCTTGTTCCTGGAGGAGGATGGCTCCAAGCCTTGCTATCCCTCCAGAGATTAAGCATAAAGTATTGCCCAAAGTTTCTATCCGCCTTCTCGTTTTCCACTCACATTTTCCCTTCCTCCCTGCAATTCCTGGAGCTTACGAAATTAGAAGGGATGGGGACACTAGAGCCTCTCTCAAACCTTTCTTCTCTTACCAGATTAGTTTTGGAATTTTGTGGGAAGGACCTGAAATGTCAGGGACTGCAGTCTCTCCTTACCACCAGCGGCCAGCTCAAGGAATTGGAAGACAGGGGCAGCCATGGATTCTTTGCTAATTGGGATCCGAATCCCAGACGGGGTTTGGAGGATGTTGAAGGAGAAGAAGAGCAGCCAACACAGCTTGTTTCATCCACACTGCGGAAGCTTTGCACAGATGACGCAGCAGGACTCCTTGCAGCACCCATCTGCAGCTTCCTTTCTTCCTCTCTCACCAAGCTGAAACTTCATGGGTACGGGCCTGAAGGGATGGAGCGCTTCAGCAAGGAGCAAGAGGACGCCCTTCAGCTCCTCTCCTCCCTCCAGAAACTTGAGTTTAGGCATTTCCACCGTCTTCAGCAAATCCCTGCAGGGTTGTGCAACCTTACCAGCCTCAAGATGCTATCAATCCACCACTGTCCTGCTGTCTCGTCACTGCCCAGCGATGGCCTCCCCAAGTCACTGAAAAAGCTAGATGTCTATGACTGCAGCGAGGTGCTAAAACGGCAGTGCAGGTGGATGTTGGGAACCATCCCCAAAACCATAAGAGGATGATCCAAGGTAACAAAAACATACTTTCTCGTGTTCTTCCATGTTGCCCTTTTCTTGCGACCCTGCTTAATAACACTGCATTTATTCCCATCCAATGAGCAGGACAATGCCTTGGAGTTCCCTTGTACATTCTTCTAGCCCTGTAGTGCTCTGCTCTTTCCATACATACACACTTGCCACATGCATGACATGAGGGTCTTGTGGACGCTGTGTTCCTTCATGTACAAATTACCTGGTGAGTTTGGAACTTGGCTCCTGCTGTACCATATTATTTATATCCACTTCCAGTTATACTAACCGCAAAAAATTAAAATGATATCCACTTATAGTCCTGCCGTATCAGATTTTCATTTTCTTCTCAACAATAGTGAAAGTATTTCAGATTTATTTGTCACAATGCGAGAAACCAACGTCACTAGCAGCTAATACCTTCTTCAAGTCTCTTTTCTTTTCTTCCTAGATGTAATTACCAACGTAACTTTTGATCATCATATTTGCATTCTTGTAGGCTTCTGATGTACAAATTTTCTTCCTAGATGTTTGCATTCATGTACAAATTTTCTTTTCTTTTCTTCCTAGATGTTTTGGTTCTCTGTGCAGGTGTTCGTTCGATCTTGTAGGCTTCTTCATATTTGCATTTAAATTTGGGTTATTGTCTACTTGCGTAATTTGGGTTTCACAATCAAAATTATGGAATAAATGAGAATATGAGTCAAGAACTGAAGAAACTCATATTAAGGTTATAAAATGTTTTCGTCCACTGCAATGTTATTGTCAATACCAGGTGTTGATGCATTCTAATTTCTGATGGCTTGCTGTTCAGGTGTTCTTGTGCTTCTGATGGATGTCTGAAGCTTGTCGCCTGGTAACGTCGCTCAGACTGACTTAAAATTGCTGCATGGTTTGTATTTTCCTTCATTCAGTACAATGTATTGCAAAGTATTCAGACTCTGGCCGGCAGAACCGTGCCAAGCACTTACACATTTTGTTTACTGAAGCTTTGCCAGCCAACATAACATGGAATGGAAGGTACCCTGCCCTGCCTGCTGGCAAAATGTTCAGCTTGTCCTTGAGCCAGTTTATCCCATAATCATGGTGGTATGCAAGGAGTGCCACACTCGTACTCGATGGCTCCAGCAATGTGTGCACCTGAAACACTGTAGAACATTGATTCATGTGAGGTAAATAGGCCCAAGTGATGTGCAACTCTGCAAGATACTGTAGCTATGGATGAACTGACATCAAAATATTTCAGAATTGGCTTGCAAGAAGTCCGTGGAGTAGGAGTTATGCAGATCTATAGAGATGGAATATGCTAAGGAAGAAGAAGCAGAGTGACACATTGACTAGCCTAGCAGAAGCATAGCCTGCAGCTTGGTACGTCGCCCGGAATTAAATTTCTGTGATGATTGAGTACATCAAGTACTCAATGTGTGCAGTACAGAAGGTTAGTATTTTGTTCATTCGGTATTAGTAATATCGTAAATTTATTCTGACCGTGGTATGCCAAAGTAATAATACTCGCATTTCTTCCTTATCCATGCAGTCATAATAATCCTGGAAGATTTTCCCGCAAAAAGACACTGGAAGATTTGCTGGCTTTATGAGGAGATGAGAAGACGTGGTGGGTGATCACCTCCCCTGCTTTTCAACCATACAGACCCGATGCTTGCTTGCTTGGGTCTGCCATTGCCTGTGTTGATTGTTGGTAGTGGTGCATGCAATCGGCGCAGAACCGTCCAATTCCAATCCAGGTTTGCCATCAGGCCTTGATGCAGTTGGTGAACCTGTGATGTTGTACAAAGTGAAATTTCTCTTTTGAAGTGTACGTTCCTTCATAAAAAAAGGTGTTGTACTATATTACCATTGTACATGATAGACATGCTATGTACTATATTACCATTGTGTGTAAAAAATCCAAAAACGGGCTTGGGGGTTGTTTTCTTCAAAATTCCCACTGGCGTTGTTGCTCAATCACCACACAAAAAAAACATAGCTTAATTAGTTTTCAACGATACAAAGGTTGCTGTGAATTTCTTTCTTTACATGTGGACCAGGCCTGAGTGGCATCATCTCAGTAAAGAATTGATAGTGGACCAGGCCACGACTGCTGCTGCGGGTGGCTGTGATGTAGGCAGATGTGGAGGAGGCAAGGGCATTTAAAATTTTCATTAGCATTTTAAAATTTCTGCATGCTTTAAAATTCCTCAATAATTTTCAAATTCATAAATATTTTCTCAAAACAATGAATATTTGTAAAATTCAAGATAATTTTCTGAAATAGTGAACATTTTTCATGATTCATGCTAATGGGCCACGGCCTAGTAGCACTACTAGGGCGTGGCCCATTAACTAGTGATGCGCAAGCGCTAAGGGCGCTAAATAAGCACTCCGGAGTTCCCTATTTGAAGGTTATTGTGTCAAATTGTTTGGAAAATACACAGGGGCAGTGTCATGTGCCAGGCTCTAATAGCAGGAGAGAACGACTGATTTTGTTTCCAATCAATTTTTTTCCCATAGGTTTCATTGCAGTTTGTCTGGTTGGTGTTTTTATTTCTGTTTGTTTTCACAGTTTTTTTTTTCAGTTTTTTCTTATACCTTTTCCTTTTCCTTTTTATTTTTTTGGTGTTTCAACTGTTTTAAAGGATGTTTAACATTTTTCTAAAAATACTCATGTTTTCCAAAAATTAGGATTTAAAAAATTATTCATAGAAGTTATACTCTTCCGATCCATATTGCAAAAGTAGTGGTTGCATCCAACATCGGTGCATCCATGGAGTGAACAGTAAATTTGAAAAAAAAGAAAAAATATCAAAAAAATCTGAAACTTCATGGATGTGATTATGAGCAAATGTTTTAGTAGCTTGTAAACTTTGGTCACCAGAAAATATCAAATAATCTCCATACAAAAGGAAAGACAAATGATGCTTTGCACCGTGTAAATCGGAAATCAGAAGCATACGCAATGTGCCGATGGTGTATTTAATCTCTTGCCGCGTACATGCACGTACGAATAGATGGCGTACGTGCCTTGCAATTTACTTGAGCCAGCCAGGCACACAGTACCAATGAGAAAAATTAGTCAGGCCGGACAATTAAGAAAATTATAAGTCAGGGCCGTACAGATAAGGAAGTATAAGTCAACGCCGTACAAATGAGAAGATATGCACGCGGCCACATGGGTCGATTGGAAATATGTTCTACCCTTGCCCATAGGCCTAAACCATGGCAGTCTTATGGCCACATCGCTCGAGTGTGTACTTGACCGAGACTGTGGTGTGGCTTGGCTGGAGATCAACGTTCGACGTCGACCTCTTTCTTCTTTTTCTTGACGTGATGAGCAGCCGGGAGCCCCCGGCATCTCCGAGCTCGGACGCCGGATGGTGGGCATGGAGAATTCAAGTCGGCAAGGAGACACCACAACGCTTTCACCACTGGGCTATGAGCCCATCCACCGAAAAGTTTGAGCCAATGCAAAACAAAATCCTAAGCATTTCAAATTAACTAAATGTATCTAATATAAGTTGGAGTAAATGCATCGATAGATGTCACTTTACTTAGTTGGAGTAGAACCACACATGCCATGCACACTTCTAGCATCTTCCTAATTACAAGTGTCTCTGCTCAAGAAACTACTCCAACTACTGGAGTATTACGACTGTGCACCACATTTCGCTAACTATGTGCACATGGCTTGCGAAACCATGTACGCAAAAGATGTGGACAGGAATGACAAGGAAAGGACTGAAGAGCTAGGTTAGGATTGATTTAATCTCGAATGAAACTTAAATACCAACTTGCCAAATATTCTTATCACAAAATCTGCCAACTGCCACCTGCTTTTGAGCCCAATGAAGTGTAGTTATGTTGACACTATTAGTACCAATAGACTGGGATATCATCGAGGGAACTTGTATATATATGAAGCCATAGCCACGTCCATTATAAAGGTAGTATATCACACTCTACTGCCAACAATGTCAATTATGTTCATTTCGATGCTACTTGTGCTACTTGTTCCCCTATACATGTATCTCAAGGCTAGCAGTAGATCTAAGAACACATCAGTGCTTCCCACAAACTGGCCAATATTGCACATGTTCCCTTCCTTCATGGTCAATGTCCACAACTTGCATGACTATCTCACCTTGGTCCTCGCGGGATTAGGCCACAACTTCAGGGCGCACGGCCCACCCGGGACCGGGATGCGGTTCTTCGTCACGTGCGACCCTGCTAATGTCCGGCACATCTTCACGACCAACTACACCAACTACCCCAAGGGTGCTGAGTTCGCCGCTATTTTCGACATCATGGATGGCAACCTCTTCACCGTCGATGGTGAAGACGCTACCACCCAGCGTGGGAAATTGAAGAGCGTGCTCAGCAACCCACGGATGATTGCCAGTACGGAGGCCTGCTGCCGTAACAAGGTGGAGAACATCCTCCTCCCATTGCTCGCTTACATGGCAAGCACCGATACTCCTTTTGACGTGCAAGAACTGATGTCAAGGTTTATGTTTGACCTGGCTACTATGTCTCTCTTCGGTTTGGATCCTGGCCTCCTATCATTAGACAAATCACCCATGGATACCGTGGTCGCCCTGGACACAGTCATGGAGGTGGGATTTTTCCGGCACATCATGCCAGCCTCTTACTGGAAATTAATGAGGTGGCTAAACATCGGTCCCGAAAGAAAGCTCTACACAGCGCACAAAGTGCTACGAAGGTTTCTCGTGGAGATGATGGAGAGGAGGAAGATGGAGATGGTGGAGAGGAAGATCAACGCATGTCATGTTGGTAATGACGAGGAACAAGATGGTGTGGATATTATGTCTTCCTACCCAGAATACGTTGACGATGAGTTGTCCTATGCCAAGAACATAGGCTACATGCTTGCTGCAAGGGACAAAATTGGAACGACCCTGACATGGATTTTTTACAACCTCGCCCAGAACCCAAAGATTGTGTCAATCATCCGCAGTGAACTCTCACCTATTGCATCATGCAAAGTAGCAGCCAATGTGGATTCCATGATGATCTTTGAGCCGAACGAAACCAAATCTCTAATCTATCTGAGAGCCGTCTTGTACGAAACTCTTAGGTTGTACCCACCAGGACCTTTTGAGCGCAAGACAGTGGCCGCCGATGATATAATGTCGAGTGGCCATGAGGTGCGCACCGGTGATACCATCCTTATTTCACTCTACTCCCTAGGGAGAATGGAGGGCGTGTGGGGTAATGACTGTCTCAACTATAACCCAGATAGGTGGCTCTCGGAAGATGGCAACAATCTAAGGTACGTACCATCTCACAAGTTCTTGGCATTCAACTCGGGCCCAAGGATATGCCTTGGCAAGGAAATTGCGGTTATGCAGATGAAGACCTTCATCGCCTCAGTGTTATGGAACTTTGATGTGGAGGTGATAGAAGGGCAAAGCATCCAGCCCAAGCCATCTTGTATACTGTCGATGAAAAATGGGCTCATAGTTAAGCTAAAGAAGCGAGAGATGTAACATTAGATTCTGGTCATATGTAAACGTACTTACGGACTACAAGAACAATTTTATGTTTCCCACAGCCACATTATTATCAAATAATAAAGGCCTCTGTGAATAAAAATGTATCTCTCTTTTATGAAAGACAACCAACGTGTTGGTAGTTATTACTCCGTTGTATGAAACCTGGTATAAAGGCATCGAGACATGATGTTTTCCTCCATTGTATGAGACTAGGTATGTGTCAGTACATTTCTATGGAATATAAACATCAATTGTATAGTTGCTTTATTCTGTTAGTAACATCCGTGCCGCGAAAGATGTGCTGCAGTTTAGGACCTCTTTGATAACATCCAACTAGCTGGTCTCCTCATGAGCGTGTTTATAATTAGCAATTAGCTGGTCTCCCCTACTAGACCACAACCACTACTAGCCCAGTTATAGTTGCTTCGTGGGCCACACGATTGCAGTGGGGTTGCTAGTCTAGCGGTGGACATGCAACTGGTTATCAATCTTCCTAGGTGCGCACGCGTTTGAGGTGAGACATGTCTAGTTGCACGTGGGTTGTGACACGTGCATATGCCCGTTGGGGTCAGACATGCAACTAAAACATTTTTGTTGTTATAGCTTAGGGTTTTTGTTTTCGCGAAACAGAAAGTAAAACAAACCTTCAAAAAGTTAAAAAGAAAAATGTGGCCTAAATCCTATTCAAAAGCAGTGTGTGTGGGACTAAAACACATTTATTTTTTGAGAAGAACTAAAAACACATTTATGATTCATTAACACATTGTAGTGGGCTTAAAGAAAAAGAGAAATGACAGATCTACAGAACCAAAACAAAAAAGGGGTCAAAACCCCAAAAGCACACATGGCCCACCTACAACCTTTTGGGCTCGCTACTTCGCTTAGCGACAATCGAGAATGACAACAAGATCCAGACGGCAGGGCTATATCTTGCCACTTGTAAGAGGACCATCGGCCTCCCCTATGGCGGTCGCCAAATGGACCAATCCAATATGGGTTCCTAGGGAGCGGTTTTAGGAAGCTGCTATGGCCCGTTGTGATGGTTATAGAAGCTTTTCTTGTTTGTTTTTCTGTGTGTATCTCTCGTTTTTTCTTTCGACTTTTGCTTTTCAGTGTTTCTTTACTGTTTTTCTTACCGTTTTTTTATTCTTTCTTTTCTTTAATAAATTTCTAGTTTTTTAATACACGTTGTAAATTTTTGTATACCTACGGAAACAATTATACATGTTAAACATTTTTCAATTACATGTTGAATATTTTTTGTAAATACACATGTTTTGAACATTTCTTTGAATGCGTGTTAAATATTTTGAAATATACGTTAACAGTTTTTCTAAATTACTCGACACATTTTCTAAACTACGCAAACATTTTTTTACATTCTAAACTTTTTTTAATTTTCATGAACTTATTTTTTGTAATGTGTGAACATTTTCTTAAATGCCATGTGTATTTTAAATAGTCAGAAATACTTTTTGTTAATTATTCAAACATTTGGTTATATTGTACATAGTTTCAAAAATTCCGTGATATTTTTTGAAACACGTGAACATTTTTGTAAATGTCACAATCATTTTTCATGCAAACATTTTTGTATACTATCAACATTTTTAAAAAGTTGCATCAACATTTTAAAAATATTTCATGCCATTTTTAATACACGATAAATATGTTTTCAGATTTAATTTCTTTTTACTGCAAATGTGAATAAAAATGAAGTAAAAAAGAAGTCAGCTTGGCGGCTTCTAGCTAGTTTTTGGCCGGGCGCAGCGGCTTCTAGTTAGGCAGGCCGTTGAGTAATCCCAAATTATATCGGATCGGACTACCAAAGCAAACGTGCGTTCCCGTAAAGAAGACTAACTAGTTCGCTGTCAGAAAAAAAAAAGAAGAAGACTAACTAGTTACGTACAAGTACGTACTCGTCTCGTGAAGCAAACGTACGTAGAAAAAAAGAGTTATCGCGGGTGATCGATGCCCGACTGCCGAGCAACAGCAGCCGCAGGTTGTGGCGGCGGAACCTGAGGAGTGCAGCCGGTCGGCGGTGATCTTCCTCGTTGGCTGCGCCGTGGCCGTGCTCGTCTCCATCGCCATCTCCGTCGCCATCGTCCTCGGGAATCTGTGCGCCTCCATCAGAAGCGGCCACGATGACTACGCTAACGCTGTCAAGCTCGTCGCGCTCACGCTCCTCCTTTGCCTGGCTGCCTGCATCCTCGGCATCCTCATTGCTATGCTCCTTCACCGGCACCACGGACACCCGCAAGGACAGCGGTTCGTCGACAAGTTGCTTCTACTCTGGTGACCCCTCCATCAAATCGTTTCGGCTGGAAGATCATATCAGAGGTCAAGACTGATGCTACGTATGTACCGGCAGAGAACTAGCTAAAGATGACTATTGCAGATGACTTCTATTCTATTGTTAGTTTATTTATAAGTATGGATCCGGTTGGTTTTTGGTCGATGAACTATATTGTGCGTAACTTATTTTGCAGAAATCTGCCTAAACAAACGACAAAGCACGCGCACTCACGCTGATTTATCTAAGCCGGATTTATTATAATCGTCCTAATGAGCCCAAGTATAAGACAATGATTTCTATTGTTAGGCTCCATGACTGACCCAACCCTTCATCTTTATCATTCATCTTTCTTCTGGATGTACATTTGTCTTCGTCGATCCCTTTTGATGTCTCACAGCTGTTCCGATCGAAGTTGGGTAAACGAGCATGTGTAGTCAATTTTAGGCCACTGTGATCGAGACAGAGGCCTGCTGTGATTGGATCTCTCCGTCGAGCCGCCATTGCGAAGCGGGCACCCTCTCCTCAAGCTCGCCGTCCCCAGAGAAGTGCGCCCGCTAAGCCCGGGCGCTGCCGGTGATCGGGAAGGCGGGGATCTAGGTTGCAGCCCCACGGTCTGGAGGGACCGGCGGCGCGAGATCGCCCTTCGGACTTTGTCTTTCCCGGCGGTTCCGCACTGCTGCGGCGGCTGCGTGGGAAGGGTGGATCAGGAGGGGATGTGGCCATGGTTGACTGGTCAGCGGCGCATCCGGTCAGATCTGATCTGGTTGGTGCCACTGGCGGTGGTGGCCATCTCCTCCGTCGGAGGTGATTGGCCTGAGGTTGGTGATGGGAATAAGCCATGCTCAGGTCCGTGGTGACCCGCGAGTGTACGCGTACGTGCCAGGTCTGTGGCGACCGGGCATGCGCAAGTGTGTGCGTGAGTGCATGTTCGTTAGAGATAGTCATGGGATAGGAGTAGACGGCTAGACGCTAGCGATCCATGCGGGTTCCAGCCGCGCCCAGCGCGTAGGAGCGCGTCGTGAGCGCAGGCGGCGCATGCGGATCGTGGGGCGTGTACGTGTGCATCGTGGGTGTGTGAGCAGCGCGTGTACAAGGTCTCCGCCGGCCTGTGTAACTTAGAGTGGTGCCTGGGAACGAGTTCGTGCTCGTGGTAGTGGCGTTCGAGCGCCGGAAACCTCCTGTGTCCACCTGTGTCTTCTTCTTCCCTTCTTCTTCTACCTCGGTCCGCTGCAGAACAAGAGAGCTGCGAGAGGTAGGCGAGAGCTAGGGCGAACTTGGCGTCGGCTGCGCCAACAATTGGTATCAGAGCCTCGCGGCTCGGGGCTGTGGCTCGGCGAGTCCGCGGTGAGCACGGAGGCGGCCGCGGCTGTGGCTCGCTGTGATGCCGTTCGTGCGGTGGATGCAGAGGCGTGGCGACGACACACAACAGCGCGGCGGCATGGAGGCGCAGCGTTGCGGGTGAGGCCGCAACGGTGCGTGGCGAATGAGGCGCGGCGGCGAGTCGGTCGCGGCTGGTGCGTGTATGGGCGCGCACCGGACGCGTCGGGCACGCCGGGACCGCGGGTGCGGACCACGTCGAGGCGCTGGACCTGGTGCGCAGATCGCGTACGTGCGCGGCGGGAGCGCGGGCCGGGAGCGCGGGGACGTGGGGTGTGGCACGCAGACGTGGCGCGGCGGCGCATGGAGCTGTGGGCTTCGGCAGCGGCAGTGGGCGATGGCGGCTACACCAACTCCGGTGACGGCACATCATGGCTTAGGGCGTGAATGATGGGAATAAGCCATGCTCAGGTCCGTGGTGACCCGCGAGTGTACGCGTACGTGCCAGGTCTGTGGCGACCGGGCGTGCGCAAGTGTGTGCGTGAGTGCATGTTCGTTAGAGATAGTCATGGGATAGGAGTAAACGGCTAGACGCTAGCGATCCATGCGGGTTCCAGCCGCGCCCAGCGCGTAGGAGCGCGTCGTGAGCGCAGGCGGCGCATGCGGATCGTGGGGCGTGTACGTGTGCATCGTGGGTGTGTGAGCAGCGCGTGTATAAGGTCTCCCCCGGCCTGTGTAACTTGGAGTGGTGCCTGGGAACGAGTTCGTGCTCGTGGTAGTGGCGTTCGAGCGCCGGAAACCTCCTGTGTCCACCTGTGTCTTCTTCTTCCCTTCTTCTTCTACCTCGGTCCGCTGCAGAACAAGAGAGCTGCGAGAGGTAGGCGAGAGCTAGGGCGAGCTTGGCGTCGGCTGCGCCAACAGTTGGATGGTCAGATCTCCACATCCGCCATCTAGTTCCGGCTGCGAGTCAGGAAGACATATTTGCCGGTGAAAATCAAGCCAATGGCGGCGTGCTGCGTCGTTACCTTGATAAAGGCATCGTCGTGTAACTATTGTCGACCCACTCATGCTGCTCCGGGGGAAACCCTAGGATCTAGTCTTCCTGATCGGGCGATGGCGATACTGTGGTGTCGTTTTCTCTCTTGGTGTGGAGCAGAGCTGGAAAACAGGGTCAGGAGGTGGAGCGGCTTCGTTTTGCCGGAGCTTTTGGTGGAGATGTCAAATCAAGCCTGTCCGACAGGTGCTACGCTCTTTCATGCCTGGTTGGGAGGTGCTACGGACGACAGATCTTCTAGAATCTTCTTGTCTGGACCGATGAGCATGGGGTGGTGGCGTCAACGGATAGACAGACTCGCAAGGATGATGCAGATCTCTCTTTTAAAGATGGGTCAGCTGTCCGATAAAGATGGCGACGTCTAAAACGTGTGCATGTGATGTGCTCTTCCTCGTTGGCTGCGTCGTGGCCGTGCTCTTTTCCATCGCCATCTCCACCGCCATCTCCTTCGCCATCATCCTCATGAATCTGTACGCCTCCATCAGCGACCACGATGACACCGTTAACGCCCTCAAGCTCGTCGCGCTCGCGCTCCTCTTTGGCCTGGCCCTCTGCCTGGCTGCCTGCATCCTCGGCATCCTCATTGCTATGCTCATTCATCGGCCCCATGGATACCCGCAAGGAGAGCGGTTGGTCGACAAGTTGCTTATGCTCTGGTGACCCATCCATCAAACCGTTTCTGCTCGAAGATAGGCTAGCTAGGTCGTCTATCCATCGTCGTGCTCTGGCCTCTGTGATTGATGACCTGTGTACGTATACATGTGGAGAACTAAAGCCATGTTTTTCACGTTAGGAGAGTTTAAGGACCATCCTTAAACAATCTATATAAATAATCTGTTTGAACACCGTTGGAGAGGATTTCTTTTATTTGTATGTAATATTGGACTTGGTTTGTCGTCGTTGAACTATTTTTTTCGATAAAGGACATTTCATTGAATTAATTTATCAAGGTGATACAACCGCATCTAAAGTATGCCTGGCCTCTGCATAACATGATGCATACAACCAACAAGTCCAAACGACCAAAATAAACATAGTTTTGCAGCAAAAATAAATCAATCCAACCTAGGGTGCGACAGATCATATACCGAGATTACACCGCCATCCATGGAGGGAGAAAACCTCCCTGGCCGTACGCTCCACCCGTGTAGACGCCATCATAAAAAGGTCTTTGTCCTTCGACTTATGCAGGATATACCAAGTACGGAGCCATCGCGTACATGCATTCCCGGTAAGCCATAATGCCCAGCATAAGGCAGCCGCCCCCACAACAATATGTGCAGAAAATTGTTTATCAAAACCCCGCAACCAATTGCCGAACATGTTACGTGCACTACATGGGGGGTATAGATTTGAAGATACTTGAACTATGGCCCATACTGCACGAGCAAATTTACACTAAAGAAATCAGTGTTTAATAGACTCGTCATGTTGGCGAAAGGCACATGTCTAGCTACCTTGCCAGTTATGCCGTGCCAGATTATCTCTAGTTAAGATGACCCCTCTGTTTAAAAACCAGAGGAAATATCTCTTAGAGGAATTTTTAGCTTCCACAATTTTTTGTTATCAACGGGAACATCAATATGAGTCATCACATCGTATAAGGACTTGACTGAGAAATTGCCGTTTTAATGCAGTTTCCATCAAAACTTGTCCGGCTCGCTTGTCAGTTGAATGTCCTCCAGACGAGAGACTAATTCATTCCATGCTGCCAGGCGAGGGCCAAAGAGGTCCCCACGAAAATAAATATCGGGCTTTTCTTGTCCCAAAACTTGTTTGATCGTGACAAATTTATGTCTGACAATCCTGTACAAGTTAGGGTACTGCACCATAAGTGGGGTCGACCTAGCCAGTTATCTTCCCAAAATCGAACCTGAGAACCATCCCTAATAACTGAGAACGTACCAAACTGAAAAAAGAATTCCTTGGCCTTCATGACACCATACCAAAAATATGAATCACCGGGTTTTCAATGAACTTGAGAAATGGCTTTGGATCCCACGTATTTGTTACGAATGATTTCCTGCCATGCTTCATTTTGAGTGAGTAATTTGTAAACCCATTTACTCAGAAGAGCGATGTTTTTAATCTCAAGATCTTGAATTCCAAGGCCCCCTTGACTTTTAGGTCGGCATAATACAATCTACCTAGCCAGTTGATATTTCTTAGATTCATTATCACATTCTCAAAAAAATATAGATCTAAAGTAATCCAAACGCTGAAGAACCCCTTTCGGTAAGTGGAAGAATGACAACATGTATATAACCATATTGCTGAGGACGGAATGGATCAAAATCAATCTCCCCCCATATGACAAGAGTTTGGCTTTCCAACTGGCTAGCCGTTTCTCAAGTCTCTCTTCCACATGTTTCCACTCAGCGATAGTTAGGCCATGATAGTGAATTGGAATACCTAGATACCTAATCGGGAATTGCCCAAGCCGGTAGCCAAAAAGGTCAGCATACTCAGCTACGGACTCTGCAGCGTCGTCGAAGCAGAAAAGGTCGCTTTTATGAAAATTAATTTTGAGACCAGAGAGCTCCTCAAATGCGCATAAAAGCAGCTTGAGGTTTCTTTCTTTTTCTAGGTAATTACCATAAAAAGAATAGTGTCATTCGCCTATTGTAAAATAGACAGACCTTCTTCTACTAAATGGGGAATAACACTGCTAATCTGGCCAGCCACCTTAGCTCTCTGAACAAGGATAGCTAACATATCGGCTACGATGTTGAACAAAATAGGAGATATGGGGTTCCCTTAGCGAAGACCCTTCTTAGTCCGAAAATAGTTGCCAACATCATCGTTGACTTTGATAGCCATACTACCTCCAGAAATAATATTCTCAACCCATCGGCACCAATTTGGTGAGAACCCCTTCATGCGTAGTGTTTGCAACAGAAATGGCCATTTTACTTTATCATAGGCCTTTCCGAAGTCAATTTTAAGGATGACTCCGCTCCACTTTTTATGGCGAAGCTCATGTACAGTTTCGTGCAACACAACCACTCCATCTAGTATGTTGCGTCTTTGCATAAACGTTGTTTGAGTGGTTTGACCACATGGTCAGCCACCCCATTCAACCGATTTGTTGCAACCTTCATAAAGATTTTAAAGTTGACGTTTAGAAGGCAAATCGGTCGATGTTGGTGAATACGACTAGACTCCTTAGTCTTGGGTAGTAGAATAATTTTCCCAAAGTTTAAACGGGAAATGTCAAGGTTTTCGGTATGTAGTTGGTTAAACAATTGAACCAAGTCCGCCTTAATCATATCCCAAAAACATTGATAAAACTCCGCCGAAAACTGTGTGGACCATTTGAAACACTTTGGTATGAATTTGAAACACTTTGGTATGAATTTCCTCCTCAGTGAATGGAGAGGTTAAAAAAAATCATTTTCCGCCTCCGAAACTTGAGGGATGTCGTGAGTTTGAGACTCATCCAACGTAAAGGAACTTTCAGCTGAAGGTCCAAAAAGCTCTTTGTAGCACTTAGTAATAATGTTTCTGAGCGACACATCCCCCTCGATACGGCCTTCGTCCTGGTCAAGAGCGAAAATATGTTTCTTTCTATGCCCTCCATTGGTCATAATTTGAGAGTATTTCGTATTATTATCACCTTGAACCAGAGAGTCGGCCTTGCAACGTTGGTACCATTTAATCTCTTCCTCGCGTAAAAGGCGGGCAATCTGCTCATTTAGATGGCTTTTTTGCTCAATCTAAACAGCAGAAAGGGGCCTCACCTCCGCAACTTTATCAAGGACATCGATTAAGGTAGATAGTCGCAACTTCTCTTTTTTGTATATGCCAGCGGTATGTTTAGCCCATCCCCGAAGGAATCGACTCAAGGCGCGAATTTGATTATTCCAACGTTGAATGGGCATGTTACCCTGAGGTTGACATGCCCACACCGTCTTAACCAGGTCGTGGAATCCGTCTCTAGTGACCCATCCCAGTTCGAATTTAAACTGTGGAGTGTTAGAGCTTGGAGTTGTTTGACCAAAATCGGTTAGCAATGGAGCATGATCCGATAAGGCCTCAATTCTTTCTAGCGCCAGTACTGAGACAGGTGATATTTATATTCCCAGTCGGTGGTTACTAGTACCCAGTCAAGTTTCTCGTAAGTTGGAATAGATCGGTTATTTTCTCAGGTGTACTGACTACCAGACATAGTAAGCTCTCGTAGGTCCAAACTGTTAATAACAACTTTAAAGAGGAAAGGCCATCTAGTGTCAAACCGATCATTGTTTTTTTTCATGCTGGTATAGAAGGATATTGAAATCCCGCACTATTAACATGGGGTGAGGATTGTCCTGACAGGTATTAACAAGTTCCTTAAGAAAAGCGGACTTATACTCCTCTTGAGCGGCACCATATACAGCCACCAGGCTCCAAAGGAAGTTGTCAGACTTGTTGCGAAGGTGAAATTTGATGTAATATTCACCATTTGACGCGGACAAAAGTTCCAGGTATGTCGAGTGGATGCCAAGCAAGATTCCACCTGACCTTCCGGATGAGGGTAAGGCGTGCCATACATAATCATAACCACATGAAAAGTGGTCAAGATCACGTGTCTGGAAGTCAAGTTTACCCGACTCAGTGATGACCACGAAGTCCAACGGATGATCCTCAGTCGGCAATATGTTTGTGTTTAGCCAAGTCACCAAGACCCCTGCTATTCCAAAACATGCCTCTCATGATGAACCATTTTTATGTTTAAATACCTTCGCCCTCTTAGACGAGCGCCCTCTTTTCTTCGTTGAAGTGGACTTGTTTTTTCGTACAGACTTGACAAGCTCACAAAGCATAGTGTCACGTACTGTATCATCCAAGTCTACTTCAGTCGTGTGTTGAACTATATTATGCGCCAATTATTTTGTAAAACGCTGCATAAACAAATGACAAAGCGCGTGTGCACACACACAAACAAGATGGTTTAGATAGGCCAGATTTCTCATAATCATCGTTTTTTTAAACGAAGGCAAAATATTTGCCTCTTCAATTAAATAAGGGAGAGTAGAGTTTAGAGTTTTACAATGCACTCACAAATAGCGGCATGACAATTACTCATACAATATGATGTTCCCTAGTTTCCTTGCGCCGGCAGTAACCCAAAGTTTAGCGTCTTCTAAAATGTTGGTTAGGAGGAATGGCCAGTAACCCAAAGTTTAGCGTCTTCTAAAATGTTGGTTAGGAGGAATGGCGATGGCGCACTTTTCCGACGGAATACTCGGGCATTTCTCTCATTCCAAATGGTCCAAGAAACGAGCATGGTGAGGGGAGCCATTGGGTGGCGGTGAGGGTTGCTGTCGTCGGTTCTTTTCTTCCACCACTCAATGACGGTTTCATCTAACTGCCATTCGGAGGTGTCCATGTGCGCGAGTAAGTCCCGTGTACCAAGCAACACCTTCATGAAGGAATGCGACGATGACGCCGCTGCTGCCCGGACAAGTCCTAGGGTTTCCCCCGGTACATGGATGGCAGTGGGGAAGGGGTATCACCGATGCCCCTCAGGAGGGTCCGGCAACGTCCACGGGTGTAGCCGTGCCGGTGGCGAACGAGCCGCCAGAGATACCTACCGCCCGAACCACCACTGCCACCCCAGACAATCGGAAGTGCGGCGCCCAACATGCCGCCCACCAGCCTATGCCACCACGGACACTGCACCATCTTCACCGTTTCACTGAGGCCACCAACACGAGACCTGGAGGTAGGACGAGGAGACACCGGACTCGATGATGACCGCAACGCAGCCGACAGGAGGGAGCCAGCTCCACCGTCGCGCGGAGCCGACCGGACATAGCAACAGGGACTTGCCAGGCCGCCACCGGCCCGGCTGGACCCCAACAGGTCCGGACAATCCCTGGAGCCACGCTGTAGCACGCCGGCCGCTGGAGCCATCACCACCGCAACCACGACCCCCTAGCCTCACCACCAGGGAGCAACGCCGCCGCGCCATCGAGCCCTGGCCCACAGGCCCGCCCCTGCCCATATGGGACCCGAAAGGGCCCTGATCTGGGCTGAGCAGGAGCCGCCGGCCAGCCGCCCACCGCGCCGCCCCGCAGCCAACGGCCACGCCGCCGCATCGAGAGCACCGCCGCCGGGCAGGAGAGAGCCCCAACTCCCCCTCCAGGAGCGCGGAGAAGGGACATCCGCCGCCGCCGGCGCCACCCGGGCACGCCGGAGGCCGCTGCCGGCGGCGGCGAAGGGAGAAGGAGAGGAGTGGTGGGTTGAGACGGGGAGGACGGCAGGGGCGCTCCGCCGCCTCGGGGGGCGACGGGAGCGCAGGGGAGGGGAAGGAGGAGGGGGAGAGGGAGGCGAGCCGAGGGGCGCGTGCGACGGCGGCCGACGCTGGCGGACGAGGGCGAGGGAGGCCGGTGGCGGCGGGGAGGAACCCTAGCTCGGGAGCACTCCGATCGCGTGCAACGTTTTCTCCTCGGGTCGACAGCTAGAGTTTTGGGCTCCTCATACAACACTAGTGTTGAGTGTCTCGCTCCTGATCGATCTCCTCTTCTCCACTCCATCCCTCTTACCACTCAAACATTAGGGTTGGGAGTGATGACGGCGGAAAGGTGAGGAGGGAGGATGATGATGATGTTGAAGATTTGCTCAAACGACTGGATTTACATGAGAATGAAGGAGATACTATTGTTTGGGAGGATGAACCTGGTCTCACATGACTTTGCTGCTGCTGGCTAGAGGTGCATTTGTCCCACCTGTTCTCCCCTAGGAGCTGTCATCCAAGACCAACTCTCCCATTAAGATCCATGATTGATCCACCTTTTGCTATGGATCCAAGAACAACTCCTCCTCGTCCCTTGGGTCATCTGAAGTACTAGAAATGAGTGTTGGAAATTCGCCCACAGAATCGATCACATCAAATCACACGAACACGCGCGCACAAAGAACTGATAGCCAAGGGCACGTGTCGCGCCCCACTTTTCCTCTTTATTTCTCTTTTCTCAATTTTTCCTCGTACAATCTCACGCACACACCCTTGTATATATAAGTGCAGGTCACCACCGACCCAGACCTCCGAACGGAATCAGACCCAACTTACGATTCCTAAACTGACTCAAACTACTGCTATACGTCCAGCACAACTAGGATACGGCCATGTACTTCTACTCTTGGTCGGACACAAATTCATCTACCTAATCTAATTACACGGGACAACGCTGATCACTTCCTAAATAAACAAAACTCAAACGCAACTTAACACTACTAGCACGTAGGCATGTTTGGATTATCCAACATTCACCCCATAATCCAAGCATCCTATTCTTTACTCGACGAGACACACAGACGACCACTTACCGGACCGCAACTTCTCTCTTCTTGTAACAATAGCCATCACTCACTTCATCACCAACTTTTCATGCCGACTTGTAGACTGGATCCAACGCTTTACTTGGACTACCAGCCACGCTGCCACATCTTAGCGTGCTACATGCAGACTAAATGCATAGCCTCATGTAGGAACTCAACTTAACTGGTCCACGTCCATCTTTACGTTGATCTTCATCTTCTCGTCGGTTGCTTGTGCACGGGGAGACACATCTTTTCACCCGCCGCATCTTCACTTTCTCGTTGTCGTTGGTTTTTTTTCGAAAAGGGGGTTTACCCCAGCCTCTGCATCAGAAAGATGCATACGGCTCATATTATTAAAAATAAAGATCCAGTAACAAAGTCGTCAAGTATCGAGATGCAAATAACAAGACAAAAGGCTCGAAAGAGCTCAAACCCGACGCCACAACCGGCTGGCAAGCATAATAGGAGCACTACATGCCTATCCTATTACATGACCGCCATCCAAACCGGTTGAAAATATCCCGCGCTACCATCTCCCATCGGGTAGACGCAGTAACCAAACGCTCCCTGGCCTCCGTCGGAGTGAGTAGCGACCACATACGGATGAACGCCGTAGCCCTGAAGATAACCTGCAAAAAGTGAATGTTTGTTGATCTGTTAAAAACCAAATCATTTCTGCAGTTCCATACTGCCCAAAGTAAAGCACAAACGCCAACACGAATGTGTCTTGCAGTATCGGAATCCACCTCATCAAGCCATGTTCCAAATAACATATTGATAGAGGTGGGCTGATTAATATTAAAAGCAATATTAATTGACCGCCATAGGATCTTAGCCAGCGGACAATCGAGAAAGAGGTGTTTGATGTTTTCGTTATGATCGCAAAAACTACACCTAGAGGAGCCCACCCAGTTGCGTTTTGCCAGGTTATCCTTAGTCAGAATGACTTGTTTATGCACAAACCACATAAACACTTTGATACGTAAGGGAACCTTAACTCTCCAAACGTGAATCGAGGAAGGGATCACGCTAGAGTTAATGACATCCAGATACATGGACTTCACTGAGAACACACCGTTCCTAGTAAGTTTCCAAGACAGCTTATCTGGTTGTTGGGTCAGCTGCACTTGCATTAAGCATCTAACAAGGTGGAGCCAGGCCTCCCAACGATTTCCAACTAGCGTTCTCCGAAAACTGATATTGAGAGGAGTGGATTGTAAAACAGTTGCAACAAAAGCTTCTCTACGTCGCACAATGTTGTACAATGTAGGATATTGGAGTGCAAGGGGAGTCTCCCCAAGCCACGTATCCTCCCAAAACCTCGTAGAGGCACCATTCCCAACAATAAATTTTGACTTGTTGAAAAAAATTTGTTTAACTCGCATCAAACCCTTCCAAAAAGGTGAGTCGGAAGGCCGCACATTTACCTGAGCCAAGGTTTTAGCATAAAGATACTTATTACGCAAAATCTGTGCCCAAGTAGCTTTCGTCTCAGATGACAGTTTAAAAAGCCACTTGCTAAGGAGACATATATTTTTGACTTCCAAATTTTCAATACCTAGACCCCCTTGGTCCTTCAGCCTACAGATTATATCCCACTTAGCAAGCCTATATTTTCGTTTGAGCTCGTCATTCTGCCAAAAAAATCTAGATCGGTAGAAATCTAACATTTTCCTGACTCCCACCGGAACCTGGAAAAAGGATAGGAGAAACATAGGCATACTAGTAAGGACCGAATTGATTAGAATTAATCGTCCTCCGTATGACATGAGCTTCCCTTTCCAACAGCTCAGTTTCTTTTCAAAGCGATCGTCGATGCATTTCCACTCCAAGTTAGTCAGCTTACGCTTGGTGACACAACTTACCAAACGACGCCTCCTGTCCAGCGGCAACACAACTCGCCATATACGTGCAACTCATCTCCACCGTATATGAACTCGCCGGAACTCCACGACCACGAACGGAAACGCAAGGCACGCATTCCTTTTTCCACCCGCTCTCGCTTGCAATTCTCCTCCGCCAGTGACACATCTCAACTGCAGTAGAAGATTCACACACCTGAGCTCTTGGACGCACCTTACAAGAACTCATGTGCACACCTTGACGACAGCTCGCAACTTTGTCGCCTCTTCCTCGCTCCCCCCCGAGCGAGGATCTTGACGAGATCTTCTAGCACCGCACCTCGGCACTACCGCTCCCGTCAACCTCCTCCAGGTCGTTTCGTCGAACGACAATCACCCGCCGCCTCGCTTGCGACAGTGTCCTCGCCGCCTTCTTGTCGCCGCTCCGCCGAACGACAACTGCCCGATCCTCCTTGTTGCCGCTCGAACGACAATTGCCTGCTCCTCCTCGTCGCTGCACCAGCGACTGTATCGCCTGCTCCTCGTCGCTACAACAACCACTCTATTGCCCGCCCCGAGGCGCTAGCAGGGTCGCCACCCCGGGGCAAGCGCAGCTTCACTCCAACCTTGCTCTGATACCAACTGTTGGAAATTCGCCCACAGGATCGATCACATCAAATCACACGAACACGCGCGCACGAAGAACTGATAGCCAAGGGCACGTGTGGCGCCCCACTTTTCCTCTTTATTTCTCTTTTCTCATTTTTTCCTCGTACAATGTCACGCACACACCCATGTATATATAAGTGCAGGTCACCACCGACCCAGACCTCCGAACGGAATCAGACCCAACTTACGATTCCTAAACTGACTCAAACTACTGCTATACGTCCAGCACAACTAGGATACGGCCATGTACTTCTACTCTTGGTCGGACACAAATTCATCTACCTAATCTAATTACACGGGGCAACGCTGATCACTTCCTAAATAAACAAAACTCAAACGCAACTTAACACTACTAGCACGTAGGCATGTTTGGATTATCCAACAATGAGTTCAATTTCAGAGGAGTCCCCCCAGGTCTGTATGCTTGCAGGAGAAGATTTAAAGAGTCGCTTCTTTGTCTGGTTCACAAAGCCACAAGGAAGTCATATGTTGCCGTCCTTCACATAATACAGACAACTCAGATAATTGGGACTTTCTGGACCCTTTTGTTGTTGTATTTATCTGTATAGCCCTAGCTCTAACTTTTGTTGTTGTTGATGTTGTGCTACTTTATTATCACCTTAGTCTGTTTTCTATTATGTCGAGACTTCTATGTTGTTGGCTCTAGACCGCTGGGTGTGAGGACTATGCGGTTCGCTTGGTAGCTGAGGTCAATCTGTGGCCCAGTTGTGGTGGTTCCTTTTGCTCCCTTGCTTTTTTCTTTGGTAATTGTAGTTTGTCCTAGGTTGTTTGAACCAGGTGGTTTTCATTAATGAAAATTGGAGGGGACGGCCCTTCTTATGATAAAAAATAGCCCTAGTTCTAACTTAGTGACAGCTTAGTTTTTTTTGCTTGTATAAATCTTTAAAAGTTCTATAAAAGTACAGTAGCGGAAGCAATTGCCACAATTTAGGGTTTAAAAAATATTATTTGTTTTTTTATTTTATGTTCTTGTCTTTTCTACACTAGTAATTTGCACGTCCAATTCAACTGTATATTGAGGAGTTTTACTTTGCCTGTCTTCCACTCCGACGACCTCCCTTTGGTTACACGGATGTTGCCCAAGGTTTATCCTTTTGAGAATCTGAGCTATGATGACAAAATGTTTCCCCCGCTTTATATTATAAAGCAGCCATCGAGCACCACATCAAGTACAACAAACAACAAGAAGGTTCAAGTAGCCAAAGTGTGAAAAAAGAAAAAATAAGTCTAGTTGGGGGCACATCACAGAACACCCCTACAAAGATAAAGAAGCTAATCGAGCCGGGGGAGCTAGACGTGAGGCGATGGACCGGACCTCGGTGACTCAAGCAAGCCGCTTGCTAAGCAGCCTCCATAGCTGTAAGAAATCACACATTTTATAAATTGCGCCAGTCGCACGCAAGGGGATCACATGTTCAATCACCAACTTATTGTGAATGTTCCATTGCGTCCAGACGAGGGCACCATAACCACCCAAAGGACAGGACGCAGAGGGCAGGGGGGGGAGCTGAGGAGTGAGGACCTCCCACCTGTCACCCACAGCCTCCCTAAGGCAACTCCAGAGGAAATGCGTCGGAAAAGATAAGAAAAAACTATGGGAGAGAAAGGAAAAAAATAGCATAAATAGGTTTGCCGAGCGGACGGAGTGTCAGGCTACTGGTAATTCCTGACTTTCCGTAAGTTTAGAAAGGGAATGATAAATGTTTGTCGAGTTTCTGTTGGGGGGCAGTCGGCAAGTCTTTGCCGTCAATGGTCTATTTGGGCAAGTCTTTGCCGAGTTCCTTTTTTGTCATACTCGGCAAAGGTTAGTTCTTTTTTGTCTAGTTTCACATCTTAGCTGAGTTGCTTCTCCTGCGATCGTATCTTACCATTCTTCTATCCTTCTTCATCACGGGACAGAAGCATAACACTGATCTATGGACGAAGGGAGGTATCAGAAAATTCATTATGACCTAGAGCTAAACCAGGCTGATATTGAACAGAGGAGGAGTTCTTGTTACTACTTCTCGCTGGCACCAAAAGAAGTTTCGCCTGATTCGGACCTAGGTGATTTGCTACTTATGCACACTACCACCTCATACATTTCAGGTATCGCCCTCCGGCACTGACCACGGGTCTTCTGTAGTCACTTGATCATCGTTGTTTGGTTCGGTGCTTTCACAAGTCCTCACAAACAGAAGGTATTATCCCTTTTGGGAGTCAGAAACTCTGAGAATCTGCACGCATGGTTGTTGTACTCGGCTGAAGGAGGTGATTGTCCACCAAAAGAATGCAGTTCCGTACTTACCTACTTAATTACCTTCCAGCCTTGACTTGTGCAGTTCAGCCTGTACCAAAATATACTCCACATAAGTGTTGGCTGTTCTTGGTCTGTTGATGATAACAGGGAGGTTTTTACTTTGTCTTCAATCTCTTTCTGTCGCTATCTAGAACATATTAAACAGCAGGCTCCAGCGGCTGCTCCCTCCAGCGGCCCGCGCCGGCCACTCGCCCACCTTCACTGTCTCATATTCTTTCCGAATCCTTGACAGCAACATGAATTTATGTGTTTTTTTATCTCCGACTGGGAAGAGGCATGCAGCTTCTTCCTCTGCTTTCTTTCATAGAAAAGCACTTCGTTTTCAGTGATTCCTGCACATCTGTTCTTCTTCCCTTCGACCGGCTGCGTGGCTCCTCTCCTCGTTGCTCTCCAAGGTATGCATATGTGTCTGTTTTTTTACTTCTACATCTGAATTGTTTTAAGTTGCAGATGCATCTGATGGTCTCGGAATTATGTCTGATTGCATCAACATTGATCTACATCTGTTATGTTCGCCTGCTGCATCTTTGTTTATTTGAACAGTTGAATGCATTGGAGGAAGATGTTGATCTGGACTCTCTCCGTGAGGATTTGGAGAGCAGAAAGGAGGTGGGGCTAGGCGACATAGCAAAAGACCTGAACAAAATTCAAGAGGCAGAACATGATCGCCCACATCCTACTCGGCACACTCATGGTCATGACCGTTGTATGGCAATTCGGCGAGGTGTCGTTCCTCCTAGGGTTGCAGAAGAAACTGAGCGATCCTTTCAAGTCCTTTGGGGATATGTTCAGCCGTATCCTCAAGAGAGGGGAGCAGACGATAAATGAGGCGTCACCTCTGCCCCCGGTCAGCATCCCGGATGTTACTGATTTGCCGGGGCTAGCCATCGGCGGTGACATGATAGCTAGATCCGTGGGGTGATGAAGGCTCATGGGATGCTAAAGAATGAGTCTGTGAACCAGAAATGCTCATATTGTCCATACAGTTTAAGATGTGGAAAGATTCTATTGGTTCTTAACTGATCATGTTTTTAACACAGAGGGAATTTTAATGTACGGCTGTTCATGGGATTAATCATGTAGATGATTTCGGGCAGGTTTTTGCTTTGTCTTCTATCCTTTTTTTTTTATCGAAAAAATGTATCTAGAACATGCTCCGTAGTTATACTGAACAAGAGCCATTACTGAAACGGTGCTTGCAGAATGGTTTGATTCAACAACCTGATGAGTATAAACATGGTGATAAGGACTCCAAATCCTCACGCCTGCCTGTTTGCGGATCTGGCGGACGCTGTAGTCTGCAGCCAGAAATGCACGGTGTACGCAGAGGATTGGGCTGGATACTACAAGGGTGGTGATATGCAGACCGTGCACAGCACTGCACACAAATACCCATAACTACTCAGCTTACTACTAGTTAGATGATTTCAGTACATCTGAATTCTTGTATTGAAGATACACATCCTAATGCATTTAGATGACTAATGGGACAGATTGCCTTCCAGGGGCCCGCCTCTGCCGATCCTCCTCTGCTCCGTGGCCGCTCTGTCTATCATGTCTTCTTGATGCCTCTGCATCTGTTCACCACCTTGCTGATTACCTGCACACATTAATGGGAGGTTAGTCGTACCGATCAAAAAATAATACACAAACAACAGATGGATTGGAGGTCAAATGCAGCAAAACCCGCGTAGGTGAAGATGCAAATGCAGATTGCGACCATGTAGTTAAAGATACTACCACGGAGGATGTACCGTGGGTTCGTGGCGGCAGTGTATGCGAAGACGAGTGAACACATGTCGACGAAGGCTATAAACTTGAGCGCGCGCATTCGAGGGATGGTTCGGTAAAACATCTCCTTTGAAAGCATGAGCATGATCAAGATTGACACAAGGAAGGAAACGTCGGAGGCCAATTTAAACCGGAAATAATTGGGCCCGTAGTTGCGGATCATGACGGGCTCTCCAGCCTTGTGGCCTCCCGGCCCGGCGAGGTCGTCTTGCCAGAGCACACTGGCGGAGCTATGTTGAGGCCAAGGGGGCCGCTGCCCCCCCCCCCCCCCCCAAGCCTTGGACCAAACTCTAAAGGAAAAAATTTAGGGAGAGTTTAGATGAGATTTTTTTAGCAATTTACAACCTCAAATACTCATGTTTTTGCATTGGCCCAATTTGTACCAATCTCCGCCAGTGCCAAAGCCCCATGGGGGAGGCAATGCCCAGCGCGATTGCCACAGTGGCGAATAAGCTTGTCAGAAGGACAAGTTGCGTCTTGCTTTCTTTGATCCACTTCCTTTGCGCGCGTAGTTCTTGGTCGCCATCGCCGTTGTTGTCAGGGACATGTGATACACCGTGCAGCGCCGCCGCAACCGCACGCTTCACGACATCTTCCGCCACCGCTGCAGCCTCCACAGCCACTGACGCGCACTGCACGACATCCTTGCCACCGTGGACCGGCAGGTCGATGACAATCTCCTCCGTTGCCATGTGCCACGAAGATGGGCGGGATCGTAGGTCGTGGTGGATTGGACGCGCGCGTGCGGATGTGTGCGATGGTCTTGATACCGTTGCACCTCTGACGTACGAAAGGGAGCATATATATATATATATATATATATGTAGTTTTTGGCGCACAACTGATCAAAGCCACTAGCTTGACCGGTAGATGAAAAGACACCCTGTGGGTGGTGGCGTAGGTATATGATCACGGAAATTGACTCACATTATCAGTGGAAATTAACAACTGCCCTGCAGGTAGGCCTGTTAACCTGTGTGGTGAACTCAGCCAACTTTTGACTGGTAGTTTAAGCAGGAGTACGTGCGTATGTCCTGTGGCTGCCGCGAGTCCGCGAAACCCTCCCCGGCGATCTCGCCAACGGATCAGGTCAATATTTGTACAGATGGAAGGCATGCGCCGATCGAGATGATATACTCTAGCATGCATTGGTTAGCAATGCCACCAGGGCGGGCCGGTGAACGTGCACGCTTCCGTTGTTACGGTACGTTCCGCATGAACATAAATAGGAAAACCTCGCCGCCCCATTCTCTCCTTCTCTCTCGACACTGGGATATACACCCATCCCTCCCCAAGAACACGACGGCATTGCGTTGCGACGTCGACACGGCCCTCTCCTTCGCCGTCTCCACCCCCTCGTACGTCTCAGGTGCGAGCATGCTGCTCGCGCGCGTCTATGGGTGGTGAACTCCTCGCACTGCAGTGTGGTGAGTAGGAGGCACCGATGAAGTTGTTAATCTTTGTAAGAATGATGCACGACCTTAAGTAATGAAAGATTTTCTTCCCCCTTATATATAATACAGTAGTATATCTCATGTAAAAGAAGCCTGCTGATGGATGGATCAATATAGCTATACGTTTCCTTTCCGTACTGCAACTGCGGCTCATATAGCTATACGTGTTCATAATCGGTTCCGGCCGATAGATCAATTCGATCCAGTGCCATATTATAACTTTATTCCGACTCCTACTCCTCAACTAACTCCCTGCTACAGAGTATATAGTACATATTGCACCCCCGATGAATCTCCTATATACGTAGCCCACGGCCGCCGGCGATGGGGATGACCACCATGCACCGTGGCTACCACGTCGAGACCGTGCCCTACACCAACCGCGCCCATCTCGTCCCCTGCTCCGGCCGGGCCGCACGCGAGCGCCACGCCACCGACTCCTACTTCGCCGCTTTCAAGAAGCGGTACGCATCCTGGATACTCGAGGAGAACGACGAGCACAGCGTCCGTGTCAACCGCATCGTCATGGAGCTTGTCGGCGGCGTCCACTGTAGCCTGCTCAACAAGGCTCGCCACTGGGTGGACAACCTCAATTGGGAGGCGGTTGTTCTCAGACACGACAGCGTGAACGCTTATGTGCTGTGCACCGGCAAAATCGTAGTTTTCACCGGGCTACTCCGCCGTCTCGACACCGACGCCGAGATCGCCGCTGTTCTTGGGCACGAGGTACGTAGCTCAGATCATCTGTTCATCAGGCGGAGCATACATAGTAGTATTAAATTTTCTTTTGCACTACTACATGGAAACAGATTATATTGGAATGATGCTACTCGCCGCTGCTGGTTACGATCCACATGAAGCCCCTCGAGCCCTTGAGAAGGTCGGAAAGATGGAAAGAAAAACTCTATTGGAGAAACTGATGTCTTCCCTCTCTCATCCGTCCTGCAAGAAAAGATCACGGCTGCTAGCGCAACCTCGGGTCATGAGGAAGGCGATGACATTATACACACAAGTGAAAGGAAAGAACAATTGTTGAACCTGCTTCATGGCTTCGACCTGCCGATGACTCCTAGGACTGGCATCGTCGCCCATGCCCTAGCTAACTTTGATAGAAAATATGTGAATAGTGGTGTTTCAATCGAGTTAGTACTGACTTGTTTGTTGTGCGCTGAGCCTGGTCTATCACAGTTCTAACAATTCTATGTGCCCAAATTAATATAAACACCGTTCTTTTAAAAAAATGGTTAGTGTTGGCAAGATTATGATGATGTTTTTGCTTAACTTCTAGACTTCCAAACTCTACAACGAGGTTCTATGCCCGTAAGTTGATGGCAGAAAGACATGCATGCTTCTCGAAGATACCTTTTTTTGTGGGCAATTCAGAAAGCTTTTATTCGAACAAAAGCATTCCTAGGACAATCAGCTAATATACTGGTGACTAGGAAGCTTGGAGTCATATTGAACCAGCTTTCAGTCACTCAATGCACAAGAGCGCTTGGCACAGAGATGAGCTGGGACATTAGCTAATCAATTTACATGTTGAACATCAAATAAAGAGAAATCACTAACTAGCTCTCCAATTTTAAGCAACAGAGGTGCCACAAATGCACGAGAATTGTGACGAGTTCTCCAGAGTTGTACCATCCCCAGACAATCCACTTCTATTATCACATGCATGAAGCCTCGTAATTTAGCAAAGTTATGCCCATTTTACTAAATTCCAGAGAGATTTTACAAACAAAGTAGAAATTCATATTTATAAATTTTCCCAACAACTAGACCACATATCATATGTGAAACTTATTTTCTTTTTTTTTGACATTTCCATCATTTTCTTCTATTTCTGTTAAAACTGAAAAGGCGGTCCACTGGGGTGCATTTAGCACTAGGGTTACTAATGGCACACCTGGTGTGTGGTGCGCCATTAGTAGTTTTGTAAAAAAATATAAAAAAACAATTTGTTAGTAGTGTCGCACCATTGGATAGTGCGCCATTACTAGTCAAAACTAGTAATGGCGCACCTTCCACTGGTGCGCCACTACTAACAATTTTTTTTTAAAACTACTAATGACACACGATGGGTGTGGTGCGCCATTACTATGTCAACTAGTAATGGCGCACTATCCCATGGTGCGCCATTACTAACAAAAAAATTATTTTTTTTTCAAAACTACTAATGACGCCCACACACCAGATGCGCCATTACTAATATGTCAATAATGACGCACCTCCGGCGGCCTCCAGCCGTGTCCTGGAAGGATGACTGGGATCTCTCTTGGCAAGTCAAGGACTGCAAGAGCCTCTCTAGTCCACTGGAAGGAAGTGGCTGGGTCGAGTCCCTCCTTCTCATGTTTTATACGATTACGTGAGTGCCATATGGACCACATGAAGGTAATAATCTTTGTTCTTTCCGTGTCCAAGAACCTCAGATCACAAAGAATGTCCCTTTCCCACGAGCTAGGGTGTAGCTGGGGTAACCGAAGATCAAACCACGCATATTCTTCCTCATGTGAGCATGAAATCAAAGCGTGTCAGAGATCCTCTTCCATTACACAACAGATATTACATCTGCTAATTAATTTCGGCTATGTGGTGCCGTTTCAGAGTGTTCTCATCAGGGAGGATTCCACAAAGAACTCCCCACCAAAACAGCCGTACTTTCGGTACCACGTTGAGCTCCAAAAGAGCCTTCCACATCCGTTGATTATTCCACGGCGGCCGGCGATCACCATGTACCGTGGCTACCACGTCGAGACCGTGCCCTACACCAACCGCGCCCACCTCGTCCCCCGCTCCGGCCGGGACGCACGCGAGCGCCATGCCACCGACTCCTACTTCGCCGCTTTCAAGAAGCAGTAAGCATCCTGGATACTCGAGGAGAACGACGACCGCAACGTCCGCGTTAACCGCATCGTCATGGAGCTTGCCGGCGGCGTCCACCGTAGCCTGGCCAACAAGGCTCTCGACCGTGTGGCTGTGGGCGAGCTCAATTGGGAGGCGGTTGTTCTCAGGCACGACAACGTCAACGCTTATGTTCTCTACACCGGCAAAATCGTAGTTTTCACCGGGCTTCTCCGCCGTCTCGACACCGACACCGAGATTGCCGCTGTTCTTGGGCACGAGGTACGTAGCTCAGATCATCTGTTCATCCCGCAGAGCATGCATAGTACTATTAACTTTTCTTTTGCACTACTACATATTTTATGTATAGTTCGGACACGTTCTTGCAAAGCACGCGTCAGAGATGATCGCAAAGTTGATCGACAACAAGTGGTGTACGGCCCTCCTCACCGCCCCATTCCTACGAAGGTATGTAATTAATTAATCGTTCATATCGTTTTTTACATTTTTTTGACAAGAGATGAATTTTATTGACTTAAAATGAAGGATCAAGAGGATACAAAATAAAATGAGTTCATACTTGACCTCTGCGATGCACATGACCAACACACAACAGACACAAAAACACACCAACAACTAGCAAAGTCATATAAAACAATATGTGTAGACAAGGAAAAAGAAAACAAAGCAATCAGATCCGTAATGTCTTTGTATTAGAATAAGTAGACTTCCATGAACCCTAACTGCGGATGGGAACGTTTGGTTCCTAGGTGTATATACACCCTATATGAAAAAATAAATTAGCAATTCAACAAAAAGTGAAAAAAATCTGAAAATATTTTTGAAATAAACATGACCTTCTATTATACTTGTGAGAAAAAATTCACAAAAATAAAATCAACCATTGACTTCTTTTCGAAAAAGACAAATTTTCGGTCAAAATAGTATAAATAGTGACCTATAATAGCAAATGATTTTTTTTCTTTTTGCCCTGAAATGAATGTTGTTTTTTTTTCGTGAAACTTTATATACTAGTGCAGAACAAAGTCAAGTTTGATCTAAAAATACTTTTGAACTATTTTGACTTTTGTTTTAATTATTAGAAAAAACTCCCCATATAGGGTGTATATACAACAAGGAACCAAAGGGTATTTCCCCCCTAACTGCGTCCTAATTAATTAACTGCATTGTACGTACTAAATTAACCATGCAAGTTAACTGATATTGATCATGTTAACTATATATGCAGGCAGGAGATAGAAGAAGATTATATCGGAATGATGCTACTCGCCGCTGCTGGTTACGAACCACATGAAGCCCCTTGAGCCCTTAAGAAGGTCGGAAAGATGACAAGAAAATCAACATTGGAGAAACTACTCTCTTCCCTCTCTCATCCATCCTGCAAGAAAAGGTCGCGTCTGCTATCGCAACCTAGGGTCATGAGGAAGGCGATGACATTATACAAACAAGTGAAAGGAAAGAACGATTGTCGAACCTGCTTCATGCCTTCGACTTGCCGATGACTCCCAGGAGTGGCATCGTCGCCCATGCCCTACGTAACTTTGATAGAAAAGATGTGAGTAGTGGTGTTTCGATCGAGTCAGTACTGACTTGTTTGTTGTGCGCTGAGCCTAGTCTATCACAGTTCTAACAATTCTATGTGCCCAAATTAATATAAACACCATTCCTTTAAAAAAGGTTAGTGTTGGCAAGATTATGATGATGATTTTGCTGAACTTCTAGACTTCCAAACTCTACAACTAGGTTCGTATGCCCATAAGTTGATGGCAGAAAGACACAAATGCTTCTGGAAGATACCAAATGATGTAACGATAATATCGAAAATGATACACTTACGTACAGCATATACTTAATCCTACGAAACTCTCTTTCATAATATATAAACAATCGTCCCCCCGATTTTCAGGGTGGGTCCCGTGGCAAACTAATGTTCAGTTAACTACTGCCACATCACTACATAAGGCTCCTATGCACGTAGCCGCATGAAGGTGTAGCAAAGCTCCCATAAGATAGTGGGTATTATTTTTAAAAGTATAACTTGGTAAACTTTGACGAAGATTATAGAACAAATTATCAACATCTAGGATACCAAATCAATACAGTTAGAGTTACCATGAAATATGTTTCTATATGTTGTATTTTTACAAAAGGAGGATATACCCCTGTCTCTCCATCTGGGCGATGCATTCGATAATTTTATTAATTATTTATAAAGACCTTACAAAGTAATATAGCCGGACGATGCAATCAATCATTTTAGTTGGAGATCTCAATTGAATGTGATCTCTTTAAAATTAGGAGGCATTGTGTTATAGAGGATGTATGTGATAATGAGAAGAGAAAAGCATCGACCACACGCAAGTTGAAGAAAAAACAAAAGGAATGCCTGCACGAGTGTACGTACCTTCCACTCCCATCTCCCAACCCAAACCTTCTTGTCACCTGGTTGGTTGGTTGATATCCATCGCAACTAACAAAGATCCTACTACCTCTGTCCTGGTTTATTGGTCCCATTGTATTTCGTGCCAAATTTGTATTTGAAAAATATTATTGAATATAATTTGTATAATATAGTGGGAGAAAAAATCTCATGCATGTTGAGTGCCTTTTGTTAGGTGGCATGTGGGGTGAGATGTGATGTTAGGTGGCATGTTGTGATGGATCTATGATGATGCGACACATATGATGAAATGGCATGTATATATGTTGAGATAATATAAGTAGTGAAGATGAATTATTTAGGTATATAGAATGTGTACATCGAAGCATTAGTGTGTGTCGCTATGGGCAATACTAGATTGGGTAATCCGTTTGCGTCTGGTGTCTAGAAAAAACCCACCTACAACTGGGACGAGGGCAATTTTAGTTACGTAACTAATTCAATGGTGTACTGCCCAAAATGAATATATGCAAACAATTTCTTTGTCCAGATAAACTAACATTGACCCATTCTATGCACATTTGTATCTTAATACAATGCATATTTATGTTTCTGAAAGTGCAATCTCATTATAGATTTGTATCTTAATACAATGCAGATTTATGTTTCTGAAAGTGCAATCTCGTTATACATTTGTATATCTAAAGTAGTACACATTCTCACCAAAGAGAAAATGCAACAAGACACCACTTCAGGGTTTGCTATAATGCAGAACCAAATGTCTAGGGTTTTTTTTGTTTTTTTAACACAGTACAGATGCAGACGCTCATACATACACACATACACTCACCCATATGAATACATGCGCACACACCCTACCCCTATGAGCATCTCCAAGAGACTGAGCCGACACTTCATTTTGAGATGACAAAGTCGGACGACGGACACGTCTCCTCCAACTGTAGGCACATAGCCAGAAAGCCTGCAATAAATCCGAAAAAAGTGACCACCAATGCAAAGTCTAGGACTTGAACTTTTGTGATTGGTTTCACCACAAGGAATATAACCATCGGAGCTACACTCAGTTCGCGATTTTTATAGTTGACACACAAAATTCCAGCGGTAAGCGCTAACAAAAGAAAAGTGAAAATTGGACATGTCCCACTACCAGATCCAATATTCCATGGTTGCCACTAGTTTTTTTTTTTAAATCGTTGTTCTGCCACTGTGGGCATGGCCAGCGCTCCATGCTGGAGTGCTGCCCTGCAGTCCAGGTTGGATGAAAAGAGGAGAGAGAGACAAAGAGTGTTGCTTGCAGAGCCAAACGGTCTCTTGTATAGGAGGCTGGTGCTTCAACAAAAAAAGGAGAAGAAAACAGGAGGAAAGAGGCAAAATCATAAGCAAAGAGTAGCACAGGATAACAACGGACAAGTGCAGCCATGGATTTAGAGGGAAATGAAGATGGCAAGAGAGAGAATATTGGAGGGTCCCGTGCCCTTTAGCCTCTTCAACCATGTGGGTCCCGTGCTTTCTCTGGCCCACGCTCCTGCCACTGCTTTGATGCAGCTGCAGTGCCAGCTTAGGCTAACCTCCCCGCCTATTTGCCCCCTCCTAGCAAAGCCAGATGATCTTGCTGATACCTCCTCCTCCCCTCATAATGAGATCGCCACTTCTCTTTTTCCTGGCACCCCGCTTCTTCAAGCCGCATGCTATTCTCTCCCATCGGCCATTGCTCACTATGACTACGGGTGTCTGAACCCCCCAACGAACCCCGAGCGTCGCAGCGCAACACCCCGCCTGTGCTGCTGCCGCTGTTCCCCGCCAGAGGGTGCCACTCGCGGGTATATAAACTATAGATCATCCTCTTGTCGCCACCACCACGCTCACCTATCTTCCACAGGGTGCACCTCGCCTCCGCTATGTCGCAACGGGGCCGGGGTAAATTAACAAGATGCATATCTTGTTAAGGCTCGATTCATTAAGCTTCTTCCGTTTAGCAAGCAAAAATCTTTAAAGCTCGTTAAGCTCATGAATACTTGTCAACAGGCGTTGCCCCCCTTTTGCTTCAGCTATGGTGTGTTTCTATGAAGGAAGAAAGTGACCACATCATGAGGTACACTATCTATTGTCTTCTATGGGCTAGGTTGGGTCGATCTCGAATGGAATAGACGGATTGAGATGCCAAATAAATGTTATCACTTAACATAAAATATGTGTTGTGTTGTGTCGTAGTACTCCCTCCGTTTTTATTTAGTCTGCATATTAGGTTTGACCGAAGTCAAACTTTGCAAACTTTGACCAAGTTTATAGAAAAATATATAAACATTTACTATAATAAATTTATATGATGTGAAAGTACATTCAATAATGAATCTAGTGATATTGAGTTTTTATTGTATATGTTAATATTTTTGTTTATAAATTTAGTCAAAGTTTATAAAGCTTGACTTTGACCAAAGCTAATATGCGGACTAAATAAAAACGGAGGGAGTATTAACCACCAGTGGGTACTGGGAGAGTGCGTGGCGGTGGTCCGAGAAGGTAACAATGAAGTTACCCTAATCTAATTTTCAAGGAACATTTTTTTCGATAAAGGGCATTTCATTGAATTGAAATATCAAGGTGATACAATCGCATCGTAAGAAAGCCTGGCCTCTGCATAAAAGGAACTTGACTTGCACAACATAATGGGGTACCTTATTCACGGGAACAACTCAATGATCGATAACGGCACACCACCACACCACACATACGTAGGTGCCAGCAACATAAAATATAGTGCGAGAATTCAGTTGATAGTTACTCAGGTCAGGCGTGCGAGCTGGTCCAGCTCGGCGAGCAACGCGGCGGCGTGCTCCGCCCTGACGCACTGCGTCAGCAGCCTCTCGCCCGTGGCCCCGCAGGACACTAACGCCACGCACGGCAGCGTCGTCTGCTGCCAACGCCCCACCACCCTCGCCGGGCCGCCGCCGCCAAAGTCGGCGTTGTCGAACCTGATGGTCCGCCAGCACGTCACCATCAGCGCGTTGTACCCGAACGCCGCTGCTATCTCCTCCTCCCCCATCCCGTCCACCGCGCCGCCGCCGGCTCTCATGCCTCTCAGCAGCTCCGGGACCCCGTCCTTGGCGCGCTTGATCAGGTCCACCAGCCTGTTCATGCCGTCATCCCCGGCGCCGGCCACCTCTCCGGTCGTCGCGAACGCCAGCTGCGCCACCGCGCAGTTTCCATAGTACCCCGCCGCCGTGCCCACGTGCTTGCGCACGTTCACGAAGAAGGCCAGCGGCGCCGGCGTGGACATGTCATAGCCGTCGGGGTCGTCGCCGATGATCGCGCGTGTGCGGCACCGCCACAGCACGGCGGCCGTCGCCTCGAATGTTGTGCAGTACCCGCCGTCGCCGGAGTGGGCGGCCTTGTAGTCGGACTTGATGCGGTCGATGAGCTTCCTCGGGACGATGGTGTCTAGGTAGATGAGGCCCTGGCCGCCGAGCTCCAGCATCAGCGACTGCTTCGCGGCGACCACCGGCGGCGAGAGCACAGGAAGGGACGCCGCGCGGCCGTCCCTGACCGGAGTGACGGACGGCAGCGCCGACGCATCAGCTTCAGCGCGGGTGAGCTCGCCCACCGCCTGCAGGAACTGCGCGATGCCGGTGGCGTCGGCCAGCGTGTGGTTCCACGTCACGCCCACGGTGAACCCGCCGCAGGCGAACTCGGTGACCTGCATCAGCAGCATCGGGTCCGTGCTCCGGCAGCCCTCAGGTGCTGGGTAGTACACGGCGAGATCGTCCAGGAGGCTGGTCGAGAAGGGCGCGTCCAGGAGCCCGTGATCCTGCAAGGCACATCCCGCCGACGCGGCCACGAACGGCACGCCCTCGCCGGTGCACGCGACGTGGAGGAGCACGCCGTCTTCGTCGGCGGCGGCCGCGAGGCGGCCGGCGATGGTGGGGTAGTGGGCAAGCGCCCGGGAGAGGCCCTTCTTGATGGCCTCCACGGGCTGGTGAACCGAGCCGTCGAAAACGAGGAGCACCGTGACCTGGAAGTCCACGTAGGTCGTGTCCCACGACGAGAGTTGCACCACTTGCGTCGCCGTCGTCTTCCCGGGCACCAGCACCGGCTCTGTCGATGGCCGGACCATCACCGGTGCGGACTTGCTCACCGCGAAGCTCATCGTGATTGCTAGCTAGCTAGTCTCGGTGGTCTAAAGCAGACAGAGGGTCAACTTGATGTGGATCATGGCTATCATGTACCTATATATATACAAGCGGAGTATGTATTGGCGCTGTCCCAATTAATTGATTGGGCCGGTTCACTAGCTAGTGCCACATGAAATACATTTACTATTCTTAATTTATCACACTTGAAATGCTTATGATTTTTCTTTTAAAAAGCATGCATCTGTTATTTTTTTCATTTTTTTAATCCCGCGAATCAACAAGGGAGGCCTTTTTTGTGCCTAGGACTAAGTGGAGTTTCTTTGTTGAACGGATTAAGTCTGAGTTTTGGGGTAGGCAGACGTGGTATCGTATTTTATTATAATCCTAAGTTTTGTTCTGAGTAGTTACATTCGTTTACTGAAAATATTTGCCACGTTGAAAAATATTCTCCACCTTAGGGATGCAATTTCTCTCTTTTTCATTTTTTCCTTTTTTTGCGGATGAAAAGAGAGCTTTATTCCAAAGGTGTAGAGTTACAATCTGCCGACAAAAGTTCAGCAATACATGGATGGCCTCTTCATATCCAACAAGCCGTGCTACGATCAATTCTACCGTAATTTGCCAGACTACTACTCTATTTTGTTCCCTAGAAATTTTCATAGGAACAAACTCCTTAGCAACCATCAGGTCCTTGATCTCTAAGATGGGATGCCCATATAAGCCGCCTGGTCCAATTCATTAGAAGATAAAACAGATAGCGCCGTTGTTGAATTTGATCAAACAACCATGGGAAGAGGAGAATATTCGATAAATAGTGTCATCCCCTCCATTATCGCATGAAACTCAGCCTCAAAACCATCGTTGCAATGAAACAACTGACGGTATTCAGAGAAAATAACGCTCATGTCCCCGTTCTGAAGTATCATGCCTGATCCTGCTGAAATGTCAGTTGCAGAGAGGAGCCATCCACTGATTAATCTAGCTTGCCTCGCTTTGCACACTGCTTGGGCTTTTTTTTGTTGAGACCGTCAAGCACTCCTCCGGCCGCATTTCTCTTTTCACAATCTCCTCAGTACTAACTATACTTGTCTGCCTGCTGAACTGAAATAAAATAACTGTGCACGAAGTGTATTGAGGGAGGCCTCCATCGAAGCAGCTTCCTTGCCATGGGCGAGATCAGTACGAACCTGCCACACTCACCAGATCAACATGATTACCATATCCCGCACTTTGACAGAACAATTTGCAAGAACATTCATCAGCCATTCATTACCATTGTCAACCAAGTACTAGTTCCCCAGCAAAGGCCACCCTAGACCGCATGTCAATCCACAACTCCATGGCCTTGTCAAACACAAGTAGTGCATGGAAAGAAACTCTCGTCTTTCATTCCACAAAGTGGGCAAGATAGGATGGAAATGGGTACCCATTACCCACATACTCTGTGAGTAAAAACCCTATTAGCTAGGATAGGGTATGGGAAAAAAGTTACCCATGGGTATATAAATAGGAAAATCTGTAACCCATCGGGTAGAGTGGGTACGGTTATAGGATCGTATATAACCCATACCCATGTACCCATATAAAATCTATGTTAACTCAAAATTATTTCTACACTTTTTCGTGAATTTGGGAACTCAAAATGTATGACTATGTGTTGTTGTTTATGTGATGTTGTTTTGATGTGTTGTTGTTTACGAGAAAGTGATGTTGTTTGTTAAATGTGTTGTTGCTATAATTTGTTGTTTCATATAAATCATGATTATATGTTGTTGTTTATGACTATGAGTTGTTCAGATTGATGCTTTGCAAACATGGGTAATTTTACCCGCGGGTACCTGTCTACCCCGGCCCGTCGGGTAACCGGTATGGAAAAAAATTGTAGCCGTTGACGAGTATAAGTAAGAGTGATGGGTAAGCTCGGGATGGGGTAGCTTCACCAATACCCAAACCCTGCAAGTGCCATGCCTAGGCAAGTAGCACTAGTACGTAAGTGCTAGTACTGCATGCTCTAATGGGTAGGGAACGCATCAGGGACCGCCTTCCATATGGTTTCTTTTTCTGCTTGTTTTCTTGTCTTTCCCAATATTCTCCCTACTCCAAATTAACTTTGTATTGTGTCGTGTATATAATTGCGCAAAAACAGCATCACACGTTGTCCAAACCAACTACACCCCTCTGAAACTTCAGGAAAGACCCCCTGAAACATCCCTGGAAACCATGATTCTACTTTGGTGATTGTTCGGTTTCTAAGTAGTCTATGTTGCAATCTTTGTGAAACTTCCTCAAATTTTACCAGAACCTCTAGGGATCATATAATGATACCATGCCAAGTTTCATGCATGTTTCACTTCGTTTGCATTTTCTTGAATTGAAAATAAGTAAGCTCCATGTTCGGAGTCGAGTCTTGGCATTGATGTTTGGAGTTCCTCTTATTTTCTTGGATAAGTTCGAAACATAAATCATTCACACAAATAGGATTTTAACCCATTTTACCAACTTTTTCATGCATTTGCAATTAAAATTAAAATTTATTCCTTAAATTCATAGAAATGAACGTAATGACTTCAATATGGCAAATGAGTCTGAAAAAAATGCTAAACTTTAACATGGAACATTTGATGGTGTATGTTTTATGTAGTAGAATTTTCAAGGTGAAACGGTGAAGTAACCGTCACTTTGGATTCAAACCTGCCTTGTTTCATCCCAAAATCACGATTCCTTCTCAAAAATGCTTATGTTTTTAGGGAGTCTACGTTGCAACTTTGGCGAAACCTTCTCAAATTTTTACCACAACCTCTAGGAATTATATAAGGACAAATAAGAATGCTAATAATTAATTTATTAAGATTTAACTACTCCTTGTATGCAGTTGAAAATATACATGCAACAGCTGATTTGCTAATCATGTTGAACAGAGGAAAAGGTTAATGAAAATAAACTAAGTGGGGGTGGACATTCTCGAATAAAAATGGGGAGTGTCTCATCATTTATAATAACCTGATACTGGAACAAGACAAACAAGATACTCGAGTATTATGTGGACAAGTGACCTTCAAGGGCCAACAGCTGCCTGCTGACGCCTAATTAGTTTACATGCTTCTACTAAACATGTGCATATCATGTTGATTTGTCACATTAGCATTAGAAATAACAAGAGTAGTCCCGAGTACTCTAATGCAGCTATAAGATCATTTCTATTAACATTTTTGTGTAATCGTAGGGTGCCCTAGAGGATACTAGCATTATTTTATTGCATATTAGTCTATGTTACTACCTTCATAGTGCAAACTATTGTATAAGTAGTATCATAGATGGGGAGGTGGATTATCTTCTCCCGAGCTTAAAGGCACCCCATGAATAGTAAAATCAAAAGAAATAGTGAACAAATACAAAAACTTCTGAATTTTAGTTGTGATGAACTTTGACAGTTTTTTGTATGCTTGCAAAATTTCACCCCAAAATGACATTTGTGGAAGGCGTGGCAAAAGAAAAGCTAGTTTTGAAAACATTTTGGAGTACTGATTCTTTTTCCCAAGACTTCCACGAATATCACTTCATGCTAAAATTTCTTAAGCATACAAAACATTTCTCAAAGTTTGCCACAAAACAATTTCAGTTTTATTATTATTATTTTTCTATTTTTTGGTTTTATTGTTTATCAGGGGCATTTGAGCTCGGGGTCAGAATAAGACTTTCTCATAGATGGTTCCATTTATTAGGTAGTGGGTGGTGAACAAATAAGGGCAGCCCACAAGCATGTGGGTAGTCCGTAAGACAATAAACTAGTACTTTCACAAAGTAATAGTACACAAATGAAAAGAACACATATTAGCGAATATCCATTTCTGAGCCTACGCTCATCTGCACCTAGCAAAAAGTAACTTCAAAAGACAATATTAAAAACTCTGAATTTTTTGTATGGAAGATGTTTTAGTGTGTGAGGCGCATGCCATTTTTCTGTGCATTTGGACATTTGAGTAGCTCGTTTTTGCTGACAGCAACACATATGTCCAAACAGGCTAAAATTTGGCATGGACCACACGCAGTGAAACATGTTCCATAAAAAAATCAGATTGTTTGAATTTTTCTATTATTTTTTGTTATTTTACTGATCATGGCAAGAGCAGATGAACTACCTATACAAACAATACGTATTGTCTAAATGGGTGACGTTCAAGAACCTACTGCCCTGATTGCGCATAATTAATTAAAGACTACAACTAATCATATGGCAGTCATATTAAATTGACGGCATGTCACCACAATAAAAGAGTTAGCCTGAATACTCTAAACAATGCCAAATTAGGTGATACATACATATGCACTAGGAACATTGATCAGTTCAAACATTTATGTGTTGATGGCCTGTTTCAGCGTTGTCATGTTGATTGGCCATCTCGAAAGAATGGCTCAGTAGGGCGTAGGTTGTGCTCCTTAACTGCGTAGATCTATGGCCCTGGTCGGTGGTCGCATGAGCGTCGTGTGTGTGTGGGGGGCGTCCGTTTGTGGATCGAAGGAAGGGGAACCGATAACGGGATCTAGGTAAGGACGAAGGGGTGGGGAAGCGATACACGAGAAGAACCAAAATTGATCGATCGTTGGGTGCTGACACGGGCCGGGGGAGTGGGCGCGACTATGCCTTGCTTATAGTGAGGCAAAAGTCAGCCTCACGTCGGGTGCATACAGGAGCCGGTGATGGTCCGGCCCCATAGATGTCTGGTTTGGTGACGTTGAGGTCACAATGATGTCACACAGTTTTATTTTACATTCTCCCATTTTTTAAAATGAATATATATATATATATAAATAATAAATTTACTTAATTTTTTAAGCATAGGAAAAATATTTTTGTTAACATAGTATAGAAAGTATTTAACGCAACTTTTCACATGTTGACTGCTTTAGAAAATGTTTGCTGCAATAGAAAATTGTTCCCGTGATTCAAACAAATGTATCTGAAACTTAAAATATGTGTACAATGTAAAAATAATGTTTCTACCATTAAAAATATGTATGTAACATTTTGAAAGAAGTTTGCTCATGGTTGAAACATGTTCATAACATTTTGTTTATACAAACGTCAAAATATGTTCATTCAGGTTAAAAAAATGTTTATTTCCAGTTAAAAAATGTATGTGATATTTTCAAGAAATACTATCTTGTTTGGAAAAAAAATTGTGACACTTAAAAACAATATCCAATGAAAAAAATTCTTTTCGTAGTTAAAAAATGTTTGTTGCAATTTTAAAAATGTACTACGATTTTCAAAATAAAGATTCTCGTGTTTCAAGAAAATATCCGTGAAAAATAAAAAATGTTTATACAATGTTGGCATAGTTTAAAAATATTATTGCAACTACAAAATGTACCAACGCATATTTTGGAAACTGCTTCCGTGTATTAATCTAGCTTCCCTTAGCGAAGACCCTTCTTAGTCCGAAAATAGTTGCCAACATCATCGTTGACTTTGATAGCCATACTACCTCCAGAAATAATATTCTCAACCCATCGGCACCAATTTGGTGAGAACCCCTTCATGCGTAGTGTTTGCAACAGAAATGGCCATTTTACTTTATCATAGGCCTTTCCGAAGTCAATTTTAAGGATGACTCCGCTCCACTTTTTATGGCGAAGCTCATGTACAGTTTCGTGCAACACAACCACTCCATCTAGTATGTTGCGTCTTTGCATAAACGTTGTTTGAGTGGTTTGACCACATGGTCAGCCACCCCATTCAACCGATTTGTTGCAACCTTCATAAAGATTTTAAAGTTGACGTTTAGAAGGCAAATCGGTCGATGTTGGTGAATACGACTAGACTCCTTAGTCTTGGGTAGTAGAATAATTTTCCCAAAGTTTAAACGGGAAATGTCAAGGTTTTCGGTATGTAGTTGGTTAAACAATTGAACCAAGTCCGCCTTAATCATATCCCAAAAACATTGATAAAACTCCGCCGAAAACTGTGTGGACCATTTGAAACACTTTGGTATGAATTTGAAACACTTTGGTATGAATTTCCTCCTCAGTGAATGGAGAGGTTAAAAAAAATCATTTTCCGCCTCCGAAACTTGAGGGATGTCGTGAGTTTGAGACTCATCCAACGTAAAGGAACTTTCAGCTGAAGGTCCAAAAAGCTCTTTGTAGCACTTAGTAATAATGTTTCTGAGCGACACATCCCCCTCGATACGGCCTTCGTCCTGGTCAAGAGCGAAAATATGTTTCTTTCTATGCCCTCCATTGGTCATAATTTGAGAGTATTTCGTATTATTATCACCTTGAACCAGAGAGTCGGCCTTGCAACGTTGGTACCATTTAATCTCTTCCTCGCGTAAAAGGCGGGCAATCTGCTCATTTAGATGGCTTTTTTGCTCAATCTAAACAGCAGAAAGGGGCCTCACCTCCGCAACTTTATCAAGGACATCGATTAAGGTAGATAGTCGCAACTTCTCTTTTTTGTATATGCCAGCGGTATGTTTAGCCCATCCCCGAAGGAATCGACTCAAGGCGCGAATTTGATTATTCCAACGTTGAATGGGCATGTTACCCTGAGGTTGACATGCCCACACCGTCTTAACCAGGTCGTGGAATCCGTCTCTAGTGACCCATCCCAGTTCGAATTTAAACTGTGGAGTGTTAGAGCTTGGAGTTGTTTGACCAAAATCGGTTAGCAATGGAGCATGATCCGATAAGGCCTCAATTCTTTCTAGCGCCAGTACTGAGACAGGTGATATTTATATTCCCAGTCGGTGGTTACTAGTACCCGGTCAAGTTTCTCGTAAGTTGGAATAGATCGGTTATTTTCTCAGGTGTACTGACTACCAGACATAGTAAGCTCTCGTAGGTCCAAACTGTTAATAACAACTTTAAAGAGGAAAGGCCATCTAGTGTCAAACCGATCATTGTTTTTTTTCATGCTGGTATAGAAGGATATTGAAATCCCGCACTATTAACATGGGGTGAGGATTGTCCTGACAGGTATTAACAAGTTCCTTAAGAAAAGCGGACTTATACTCCTCTTGAGCGGCACCATATACAGCCACCAGGCTCCAAAGGAAGTTGTCAGACTTGTTGCGAAGGTGAAATTTGATGTAATATTCACCATTTGACGCGGACAAAAGTTCCAGGTATGTCGAGTGGATGCCAAGCAAGATTCCACCTGACCTTCCGGATGAGGGTAAGGCGTGCCATACATAATCATAACCACATGAAAAGTGGTCAAGATCACGTGTCTGGAAGTCAAGTTTACCCGACTCAGTGATGACCACGAAGTCCAACGGATGATCCTCAGTCGGCAATATGTTTGTGTTTAGCCAAGTCACCAAGACCCCTGCTATTCCAAAACATGCCTCTCATGATGAACCATTTTTATGTTTAAATACCTTCGCCCTCTTAGACGAGCGCCCTCTTTTCTTCGTTGAAGTGGACTTGTTTTTTCGTACAGACTTGACAAGCTCACAAAGCATAGTGTCACGTACTGTATCATCCAAGTCTACTTCAGTCGTGTGTTGAACTATATTATGCGCCAATTATTTTGTAAAACGCTGCATAAACAAATGACAAAGCGCGTGTGCACACACACAAACAAGATGGTTTAGATAGGCCAGATTTCTCATAATCATCGTTTTTTTAAACGAAGGCAAAATATTTGCCTCTTCAATTAAATAAGGGAGAGTAGAGTTTAGAGTTTTACAATGCACTCACAAATAGCGGCATGACAATTACTCATACAATATGATGTTCCCTAGTTTCCTTGCGCCGGCAGTAACCCAAAGTTTAGCGTCTTCTAAAATGTTGGTTAGGAGGAATGGCCAGTAACCCAAAGTTTAGCGTCTTCTAAAATGTTGGTTAGGAGGAATGGCGATGGCGCACTTTTCCGACGGAATACTCGGGCATTTCTCTCATTCCAAATGGTCCAAGAAACGAGCATGGTGAGGGGAGCCATTGGGTGGCGGTGAGGGTTGCTGTCGTCGGTTCTTTTCTTCCACCACTCAATGACGGTTTCATCTAACTGCCATTCGGAGGTGTCCATGTGCGCGAGTAAGTCCCGTGTACCAAGCAACACCTTCATGAAGGAATGCGACGATGACGCCGCTGCTGCCCGGACAAGTCCTAGGGTTTCCCCCGGTACATGGATGGCAGTGGGGAAGGGGTATCACCGATGCCCCTCAGGAGGGTCCGGCAACGTCCACGGGTGTAGCCGTGCCGGTGGCGAACGAGCCGCCAGAGATACCTACCGCCCGAACCACCACTGCCACCCCAGACAATCGGAAGTGCGGCGCCCAACATGCCGCCCACCAGCCTATGCCACCACGGACACTGCACCATCTTCACCGTTTCACTGAGGCCACCAACACGAGACCTGGAGGTAGGACGAGGAGACACCGGACTCGATGATGACCGCAACGCAGCCGACAGGAGGGAGCCAGCTCCACCGTCGCGCGGAGCCGACCGGACATAGCAACAGGGACTTGCCAGGCCGCCACCGGCCCGGCTGGACCCCAACAGGTCCGGACAATCCCTGGAGCCACGCTGTAGCACGCCGGCCGCTGGAGCCATCACCACCGCAACCACGACCCCCTAGCCTCACCACCAGGGAGCAACGCCGCCGCGCCATCGAGCCCTGGCCCACAGGCCCGCCCCTGCCCATATGGGACCCGAAAGGGCCCTGATCTGGGCTGAGCAGGAGCCGCCGGCCAGCCGCCCACCGCGCCGCCCCGCAGCCAACGGCCACGCCGCCGCATCGAGAGCACCGCCGCCGGGCAGGAGAGAGCCCCAACTCCCCCTCCAGGAGCGCGGAGAAGGGACATCCGCCGCCGCCGGCGCCACCCGGGCACGCCGGAGGCCGCTGCCGGCGGCGGCGAAGGGAGAAGGAGAGGAGTGGTGGGTTGAGACGGGGAGGACGGCAGGGGCGCTCCGCCGCCTCGGGGGGCGACGGGAGCGCAGGGGAGGGGAAGGAGGAGGGGGAGAGGGAGGCGAGCCGAGGGGCGCGTGCGACGGCGGCCGACGCTGGCGGACGAGGGCGAGGGAGGCCGGTGGCGGCGGGGAGGAACCCTAGCTCGGGAGCACTCCGATCGCGTGCAACGTTTTCTCCTCGGGTCGACAGCTAGAGTTTTGGGCTCCTCATACAGCACTAGTGTTGAGTGTCTCGCTCCTGATCGATCTCCTCTTCTCCACTCCATCCCTCTTACCACTCAAACATTAGGGTTGGGAGTGATGACGGCGGAAAGGTGAGGAGGGAGGATGATGATGATGTTGAAGATTTGCTCAAACGACTGGATTTACATGAGAATGAAGGAGATACTATTGTTTGGGAGGATGAACCTGGTCTCACATGACTTTGCTGCTGCTGGCTAGAGGTGCATTTGTCCCACCTGTTCTCCCCTAGGAGCTGTCATCCAAGACCAACTCTCCCATTAAGATCCATGATTGATCCACCTTTTGCTATGGATCCAAGAACAACTCCTCCTCGTCCCTTGGGTCATCTGAAGTACTAGAAATGAGTGTTGGAAATTCGCCCACAGAATCGATCACATCAAATCACACGAACACGCGCGCACAAAGAACTGATAGCCAAGGGCACGTGTCGCGCCCCACTTTTCCTCTTTATTTCTCTTTTCTCAATTTTTCCTCGTACAATCTCACGCACACACCCTTGTATATATAAGTGCAGGTCACCACCGACCCAGACGTCCGAACGGAATCAGACCCAACTTACGATTCCTAAACTGACTCAAACTACTGCTATACGTCCAGCACAACTAGGATACGGCCATGTACTTCTACTCTTGGTCGGACACAAATTCATCTACCTAATCTAATTACACGGGACAACGCTGATCACTTCCTAAATAAACAAAACTCAAACGCAACTTAACACTACTAGCACGTAGGCATGTTTGGATTATCCAACATTCACCCCATAATCCAAGCATCCTATTCTTTACTCGACGAGACACACAGACGACCACTTACCGGACCGCAACTTCTCTCTTCTTGTAACAATAGCCATCACTCACTTCATCACCAACTTTTCATGTCGACTTGTAGACTGGATCCAACGCTTTACTTGGACTACCAGCCACGCTGCCACATCTTAGCGTGCTACATGCAGACTAAATGCATAGCCTCATGTAGGAACTCAACTTAACTGGTCCACGTCCATCTTTACGTTGATCTTCATCTTCTCGTCGGTTGCTTGTGCACGGGGAGACACATCTTTTCACCCGCCGCATCTTCACTTTCTCGTTGTCGTTGGTTTTTTTTCGAAAAGGGGGTTTACCCCAGCCTCTGCATCAGAAAGATGCATACGGCTCATATTATTAAAAATAAAGATCCAGTAACAAAGTCGTCAAGTATCGAGATGCAAATAACAAGACAAAAGGCTCGAAAGAGCTCAAACCCGACGCCACAACCGGCTGGCAAGCATAATAGGAGCACTACATGCCTATCCTATTACATGACCGCCATCCAAACCGGTTGAAAATATCCCGCGCTACCATCTCCCATCGGGTAGACGCAGTAACCAAACGCTCCCTGGCCTCCGTCGGAGTGAGTAGCGACCACATACGGATGAACGCCGTAGCCCTGAAGATAACCTGCAAAAAGTGAATGTTTGTTGATCTGTTAAAAACCAAATCATTTCTGCAGTTCCATACTGCCCAAAGTAAAGCACAAACGCCAACACGAATGTGTCTTGCAGTATCGGAATCCACCTCATCAAGCCATGTTCCAAATAACATATTGATAGAGGTGGGCTGATTAATATTAAAAGCAATATTAATTGACCGCCATAGGATCTTAGCCAGCGGACAATCGAGAAAGAGGTGTTTGATGTTTTCGTTATGATCGCAAAAACTACACCTAGAGGAGCCCACCCAGTTGCGTTTTGCCAGGTTATCCTTAGTCAGAATGACTTGTTTATGCACAAACCACATAAACACTTTGATACGTAAGGGAACCTTAACTCTCCAAACGTGAATCGAGAAAGGGATCACGCTAGAGTTAATGACATCCAGATACATGGACTTCACTGAGAACACACCGTTCCTAGTAAGTTTCCAAGACAGCTTATCTGGTTGTTGGGTCAGCTGCACTTGCATTAAGCGTCTAACAAGGTGGAGCCAGGCCTCCCAACGATTTCCAACTAGCGTTCTCCGAAAACTGATATTGAGAGGAGTGGATTGTAAAACAGTTGCAACAAAAGCTTCTCTACGTCGCACAATGTTGTACAATGTAGGATATTGGAGTGCAAGGGGAGTCTCCCCAAGCCACGTATCCTCCCAAAACCTCGTAGAGGCACCATTCCCAACAATAAATTTTGACTTGTTGAAAAAAATTTGTTTAACTCGCATCAAACCCTTCCAAAAAGGTGAGTCGGAAGGCCGCACATTTACCTGAGCCAAGGTTTTAGCATAAAGATACTTATTACGCAAAATCTGTGCCCAAGTAGCTTTCGTCTCAGATGACAGTTTAAAAAGCCACTTGCTAAGGAGACATATATTTTTGACTTCCAAATTTTCAATACCTAGACCCCCTTGGTCCTTCAGCCTACAGATTATATCCCACTTAGCAAGCCTATATTTTCGTTTGAGCTCGTCATTCTGCCAAAAAAATCTAGATCGGTAGAAATCTAACATTTTCCTGACTCCCACCGGAACCTGGAAAAAGGATAGGAGAAACATAGGCATACTAGTAAGGACCGAATTGATTAGAATTAATCGTCCTCCGTATGACATGAGCTTCCCTTTCCAACAGCTCAGTTTCTTTTCAAAGCGATCCTCGATGCATTTCCACTCCAAGTTAGTCAGCTTACGCTTGGTGACACAACTTACCAAACGACGCCTCCTGTCCAGCGGCAACACAACTCGCCATATACGTGCAACTCATCTCCACCGTATATGAACTCGCCGGAACTCCACGACCACGAACGGAAACGCAAGGCACGCATTCCTTTTTCCACCCGCTCTCGCTTGCAATTCTCCTCCGCCAGTGACACATCTCAACTGCAGTAGAAGATTCACACACCTGAGCTCTTGGACGCACCTTACAAGAACTCATGTGCACACCTTGACGACAGCTCGCAACTTTGTCGCCTCTTCCTCGCTCCCCCCCGAGCGAGGATCTTGACGAGATCTTCTAGCACCGCACCTCGGCACTACCGCTCCCGTCAACCTCCTCCAGGTCGTTTCGTCGAACGACAATCACCCGCCGCCTCGCTTGCGACAGTGTCCTCGCCGCCTTCTTGTCGCCGCTCCGCCGAACGACAACTGCCCGATCCTCCTTGTCGCCGCTCGAACGACAATTGCCTGCTCCTCCTCGTCGCTGCACCAGCGACTGTATCGCCTGCTCCTCGTCGCTACAACAACCACTCTATTGCCCGCCCCGAGGCGCTAGCAGGGTCGCCACCCCGGGGCAAGCGCAGCTTCACTCCAACCTTGCTCTGATACCAACTGTTGGAAATTCGCCCACAGGATCGATCACATCAAATCACACGAACACGCGCGCACGAAGAACTGATAGCCAAGGGCACGTGTGGCGCCCCACTTTTCCTCTTTATTTCTCTTTTCTCATTTTTTCCTCGTACAATGTCACGCACACACCCATGTATATATAAGTGCAGGTCACCACCGACCCAGACCTCCGAACGGAATCAGACCCAACTTACGATTCCTAAACTGACTCAAACTACTGCTATACGTCCAGCACAACTAGGATACGGCCATGTACTTCTACTCTTGGTCGGACACAAATTCATCTACCTAATCTAATTACACGGGGCAACGCTGATCACTTCCTAAATAAACAAAACTCAAACGCAACTTAACACTACTAGCACGTAGGCATGTTTGGATTATCCAACAATGAGTTCAATTTCAGAGGAGTCCCCCTAGGTCTGTATGCTTGCAGGAGAAGATTTAAAGAGTCGCTTCTTTGTCTGGTTCACAAAGCCACAAGGAAGTCATATGTTGCCGTCCTTCACATAATACAGACAACTCAGATAATTGGGACTTTCTGGACCCTTTTGTTGTTGTATTTATCTGTATAGCCCTAGCTCTAACTTTTGTTGTTGTTGATGTTGTGCTACTTTATTATCACCTTAGTCTGTTTTCTATTATGTCGAGACTTCTATGTTGTTGGCTCTAGACCGCTGGGTGTGAGGACTATGCGGTTCGCTTGGTAGCTGAGGTCAATCTGTGGCCCAGTTGTGGTGGTTCCTTTTGCTCCCTTGCTTTTTTCTTTGGTAATTGTAGTTTGTCCTAGGTTGTTTGAACCAGGTGGTTTTCATTAATGAAAATTGGAGGGGACGGCCCTTCTTATGATAAAAAATAGCCCTAGTTCTAACTTAGTGACAGCTTAGTTTTTTTTGCTTGTATAAATCTTTAAAAGTTCTATAAAAGTACAGTAGCGGAAGCAATTGCCACAATTTAGGGTTTAAAAAATATTATTTGTTTTTTTATTTTATGTTCTTGTCTTTTCTACACTAGTAATTTGCACGTCCAATTCAACTGTATATTGAGGAGTTTTACTTTGCCTGTCTTCCACTCCGACGACCTCCCTTTGGTTACACGGATGTTGCCCAAGGTTTATCCTTTTGAGAATCTGAGCTATGATGACAAAATGTTTCCCCCGCTTTATATTATAAAGCAGCCATCGAGCACCACATCAAGTACAACAAACAACAAGAAGGTTCAAGTAGCCAAAGTGTGAAAAAAGAAAAAATAAGTCTAGTTGGGGGCACATCACAGAACACCCCTACAAAGATAAAGAAGCTAATCGAGCCGGGGGAGCTAGACGTGAGGCGATGGACCGGACCTCGGTGACTCAAGCAAGCCGCTTGCTAAGCAGCCTCCATAGCTGTAAGAAATCACACATTTTATAAATTGCGCCAGTCGCACGCAAGGGGATCACATGTTCAATCACCAACTTATTGTGAATGTTCCATTGCGTCCAGACGAGGGCACCATAACCACCCAAAGGACAGGACGCAGAGGGCAGGGGGGGGAGCTGAGGAGTGAGGACCTCCCACCTGTCACCCACAGCCTCCCTAAGGCAACTCCAGAGGAAATGCGTCGGAAAAGATAAGAAAAAACTATGGGAGAGAAAGGAAAAAAATAGCATAAATAGGTTTGCCGAGCGGACGGAGTGTCAGGCTACTGGTAACTCCTGACTTTCCGTAAGTTTAGAAAGGGAATGATAAATGTTTGTCGAGTTTCTGTTGGGGGGCAGTCGGCAAGTCTTTGCCGTCAATGGTCTATTTGGGCAAGTCTTTGCCGAGTTCCTTTTTTGTCATACTCGGCAAAGGTTAGTTCTTTTTTGTCTAGTTTCACATCTTAGCTGAGTTGCTTCTCCTGCGATCGTATCTTACCATTCTTCTATCCTTCTTCATCACGGGACAGAAGCATAACACTGATCTATGGACGAAGGGAGGTATCAGAAAATTCATTATGACCTAGAGCTAAACCAGGCTGATATTGAACAGAGGAGGAGTTCTTGTTACTACTTCTCGCTGGCACCAAAAGAAGTTTCGCCTGATTCGGACCTAGGTGATTTGCTACTTATGCACACTACCACCTCATACATTTCAGGTATCGCCCTCCGGCACTGACCACGGGTCTTCTGTAGTCACTTGATCATCGTTGTTTGGTTCGGTGCTTTCACAAGTCCTCACAAACAGAAGGTATTATCCCTTTTGGGAATCAGAAACTCTGAGAATCTGCACGCATGGTTGTTGTACTCGGCTGAAGGAGGTGATTGTCCACCAAAAGAATGCAGTTCCGTACTTACCTACTTAATTACCTTCCAGCCTTGACTTGTGCAGTTCAGCCTGTACCAAAATATACTCCACATAAGTGTTGGCTGTTCTTGGTCTGTTGATGATAACAGGGAGGTTTTTACTTTGTCTTCAATCTCTTTCTGTCGCTATCTAGAACATATTAAACAGCAGGCTCCAGCGGCTGCTCCCTCCAGCGGCCCGCGCCGGCCACTCGCCCACCTTCACTGTCTCATATTCTTTCCGAATCCTTGACAGCAACATGAATTTATGTGTTTTTTTATCTCCGACTGGGAAGAGGCATGCAGCTTCTTCCTCTGCTTTCTTTCATAGAAAAGCACTTCGTTTTCAGTGATTCCTGCACATCTGTTCTTCTTCCCTTCGACCGGCTGCGTGGCTCCTCTCCTCGTTGCTCTCCAAGGTATGCATATGTGTCTGTTTTTTTACTTCTACATCTGAATTGTTTTAAGTTGCAGATGCATCTGATGGTCTCGGAATTATGTCTGATTGCATCAACATTGATCTACATCTGTTATGTTCGCCTGCTGCATCTTTGTTTATTTGAACAGTTGAATGCATTGGAGGAAGATGTTGATCTGGACTCTCTCCGTGAGGATTTGGAGAGCAGAAAGGAGGTGGGGCTAGGCGACATAGCAAAAGACCTGAACAAAATTCAAGAGGCAGAACATGATCGCCCACATCCTACTCGGCACACTCATGGTCATGACCGTTGTATGGCAATTCGGCGAGGTGTCGTTCCTCCTAGGGTTGCAGAAGAAACTGAGCGATCCTTTCAAGTCCTTTGGGGATATGTTCAGCCGTATCCTCAAGAGAGGGGAGCAGACGATAAATGAGGCGTCACCTCTGCCCCCGGTCAGCATCCCGGATGTTACTGATTTGCCGGGGCTAGCCATCGGCGGTGACAGTGATAGCTAGATCCGTGGGGTGATGAAGGCTCATGGGATGCTAAAGAATGAGTCTGTGAACCAGAAATGCTCATATTGTCCATACAGTTTAAGATGTGGAAAGATTCTATTGGTTCTTAACTGATCATGTTTTTAACACAGAGGGAATTTTAATGTACGGCTGTTCATGGGATTAATCATGTAGATGATTTCGGGCAGGTTTTTGCTTTGTCTTCTATCCTTTTTTTTTTATCGAAAAAATGTATCTAGAACATGCTCCGTAGTTATACTGAACAAGAGCCATTACTGAAACGGTGCTTGCAGAATGGTTTGATTCAACAACCTGATGAGTATAAACATGGTGATAAGGACTCCAAATCCTCACGCCTGCCTGTTTGCGGATCTGGCGGACGCTGTAGTCTGCAGCCAGAAATGCACGGTGTACGCAGAGGATTGGGCTGGATACTACAAGGGTGGTGATATGCAGACCGTGCACAGCACTGCACACAAATACCCATAACTACTCAGCTTACTACTAGTTAGATGATTTCAGTACATCTGAATTCTTGTATTGAAGATACACATCCTAATGCATTTAGATGACTAATGGGACAGATTGCCTTCCAGGGGCCCGCCTCTGCCGATCCTCCTCTGCTCCGTGGCCGCTCTGTCTATCATGTCTTCTTGATGCCTCTGCATCTGTTCACCACCTTGCTGATTACCTGCACACATTAATGGGAGGTTAGTCGTACCGATCAAAAAATAATACACAAACAACAGATGGATTGGAGGTCAAATGCAGCAAAACCCGCGTAGGTGAAGATGCAAATGCAGATTGCGACCATGTAGTTAAAGATACTACCACGGAGGATGTACCGTGGGTTCGTGGCGGCAGTGTATGCGAAGACGAGTGAACACATGTCGACGAAGGCTATAAACTTGAGCGCGCGCATTCGAGGGATGGTTCGGTAAAACATCTCCTTTGAAAGCATGAGCATGATCAAGATTGACACAAGGAAGGAAACGTCGGAGGCCAATTTAAACCGGAAATAATTGGGCCCGTAGTTGCGGATCATGACGGGCTCTCCAGCCTTGTGGCCTCCCGGCCCGGCGAGGTCGTCTTGCCAGAGCACACTGGCGGAGCTATGTTGAGGCCAAGGGGGCCGCTGCCCCCCCCCCCCCCCCCCCCCCAAGCCTTGGACCAAACTCTAAAGGAAAAAATTTAGGGAGAGCTTAGATGAGATTTTTTTAGCAATTTACAACCTCAAATACTCATGTTTTTGCATTGGCCCAATTTGTACCAATCTCCGCCAGTGCCAAAGCCCCATGGGGGAGGCAATGCCCAGCGCGATTGCCACAGTGGCGAATAAGCTTGTCAGAAGGACAAGTTGCGTCTTGCTTTCTTTGATCCACTTCCTTTGCGCGCGTAGTTCTTGGTCGCCATCGCCGTTGTTGTCAGGGACATGTGATACACCGTGCAGCGCCGCCGCAACCGCACGCTTCACGACATCTTCCGCCACCGCTGCAGCCTCCACAGCCACTGACGCGCGCTGCACGACATCCTTGCCACCGTGGACCGGCAGGTCGATGACAATCTCCTCCGTTGCCATGTGCCACGAAGATGGGCGGGATCGTAGGTCGTGGTGGATTGGACGCGCGCGTGCGGATGTGTGCGATGGTCTTGATACCGTTGCACCTCTGACGTACGAAAGGGAGCATATATATATATATATATATGTAGTTTTTGGCGCACAACTGATCAAAGCCACTAGCTTGACCGGTAGATGAAAAGACACCCTGTGGGTGGTGGCGTAGGTATATGATCACGGAAATTGACTCACATTATCAGTGGAAATTAACAACTGCCCTGCAGGTAGGCCTGTTAACCTGTGTGGTGAACTCAGCCAACTTTTGACTGGTAGTTTAAGCAGGAGTACGTGCGTATGTCCTGTGGCTGCCGCGAGTCCGCGAAACCCTCCCCGGCGATCTCGCCAACGGATCAGGTCAATATTTGTACAGATGGAAGGCATGCGCCGATCGAGATGATATACTCTAGCATGCATTGGTTAGCAATGCCACCAGGGCGGGCCGGTGAACGTGCACGCTTCCGTTGTTACGGTACGTTCCGCATGAACATAAATAGGAAAACCTCGCCGCCCCATTCTCTCCTTCTCTCTCGACACTGGGATATACACCCATCCCTCCCCAAGAACACGACGGCATTGCGTTGCGACGTCGACACGGCCCTCTCCTTCGCCGTCTCCACCCCCTCGTACGTCTCAGGTGCGAGCATGCTGCTCGCGCGCGTCTATGGGTGGTGAACTCCTCGCACTGCAGTGTGGTGAGTAGGAGGCACCGATGAAGTTGTTAATCTTTGTAAGAATGATGCACGACCTTAAGTAATGAAAGATTTTCTTCCCCCTTATATATAATACAGTAGTATATCTCATGTAAAAGAAGCCTGCTGATGGATGGATCAATATAGCTATACGTTTCCTTTCCGTACTGCAACTGCGGCTCATATAGCTATACGTGTTCATAATCGGTTCCGGCCGATAGATCAATTCGATCCAGTGCCATATTATAACTTTATTCCGACTCCTACTCCTCAACTAACTCCCTGCTACAGAGTATATAGTACATATTGCACCCCCGATGAATCTCCTATATACGTAGCCCACGGCCGCCGGCGATGGGGATGACCACCATGCACCGTGGCTACCACGTCGAGACCGTGCCCTACACCAACCGCGCCCATCTCGTCCCCTGCTCCGGCCGGGCCGCACGCGAGCGCCACGCCACCGACTCCTACTTCGCCGCTTTCAAGAAGCGGTACGCATCCTGGATACTCGAGGAGAACGACGAGCACAGCGTCCGTGTCAACCGCATCGTCATGGAGCTTGTCGGCGGCGTCCACTGTAGCCTGCTCAACAAGGCTCGCCACTGGGTGGACAACCTCAATTGGGAGGCGGTTGTTCTCAGACACGACAGCGTGAACGCTTATGTGCTGTGCACCGGCAAAATCGTAGTTTTCACCGGGCTACTCCGCCGTCTCGACACCGACGCCGAGATCGCCGCTGTTCTTGGGCACGAGGTACGTAGCTCAGATCATCTGTTCATCAGGCGGAGCATACATAGTAGTATTAAATTTTCTTTTGCACTACTACATGGAAACAGATTATATTGGAATGATGCTACTCGCCGCTGCTGGTTACGATCCACATGAAGCCCCTCGAGCCCTTGAGAAGGTCGGAAAGATGGAAAGAAAAACTCTATTGGAGAAACTGATGTCTTCCCTCTCTCATCCGTCCTGCAAGAAAAGATCACGGCTGCTAGCGCAACCTCGGGTCATGAGGAAGGCGATGACATTATACACACAAGTGAAAGGAAAGAACAATTGTTGAACCTGCTTCATGGCTTCGACCTGCCGATGACTCCTAGGACTGGCATCGTCGCCCATGCCCTAGCTAACTTTGATAGAAAATATGTGAATAGTGGTGTTTCAATCGAGTTAGTACTGACTTGTTTGTTGTGCGCTGAGCCTGGTCTATCACAGTTCTAACAATTCTATGTGCCCAAATTAATATAAACACCGTTCTTTTAAAAAAATGGTTAGTGTTGGCAAGATTATGATGATGTTTTTGCTTAACTTCTAGACTTCCAAACTCTACAACGAGGTTCTATGCCCGTAAGTTGATGGCAGAAAGACATGCATGCTTCTCGAAGATACCTTTTTTTGTGGGCAATTCAGAAAGCTTTTATTCGAACAAAAGCATTCCTAGGACAATCAGCTAATATACTGGTGACTAGGAAGCTTGGAGTCATATTGAACCAGCTTTCAGTCACTCAATGCACAAGAGCGCTTGGCACAGAGATGAGCTGGGACATTAGCTAATCAATTTACATGTTGAACATCAAATAAAGAGAAATCACTAACTAGCTCTCCAATTTTAAGCAACAGAGGTGCCACAAATGCACGAGAATTGTGACGAGTTCTCCAGAGTTGTACCATCCCCAGACAATCCACTTCTATTATCACATGCATGAAGCCTCGTAATTTAGCAAAGTTATGCCCATTTTACTAAATTCCAGAGAGATTTTACAAACAAAGTAGAAATTCATATTTATAAATTTTCCCAACAACTAGACCACATATCATATGTGAAACTTATTTTCTTTTTTTTTGACATTTCCATCATTTTCTTCTATTTCTGTTAAAACTGAAAAGGCGGTCCACTGGGGTGCATTTAGCACTAGGGTTACTAATGGCACACCTGGTGTGTGGTGCGCCATTAGTAGTTTTGTAAAAAAATATAAAAAAACAATTTGTTAGTAGTGTCGCACCATTGGATAGTGCGCCATTACTAGTCAAAACTAGTAATGGCGCACCTTCCACTGGTGCGCCACTACTAACAATTTTTTTTTAAAACTACTAATGACACACGATGGGTGTGGTGCGCCATTACTATGTCAACTAGTAATGGCGCACTATCCCATGGTGCGCCATTACTAACAAAAAAATTATTTTTTTTTCAAAACTACTAATGACGCCCACACACCAGATGCGCCATTACTAATATGTCAATAATGACGCACCTCCGGCGGCCTCCAGCCGTGTCCTGGAAGGATGACTGGGATCTCTCTTGGCAAGTCAAGGACTGCAAGAGCCTCTCTAGTCCACTGGAAGGAAGTGGCTGGGTCGAGTCCCTCCTTCTCATGTTTTATACGATTACGTGAGTGCCATATGGACCACATGAAGGTAATAATCTTTGTTCTTTCCGTGTCCAAGAACCTCAGATCACAAAGAATGTCCCTTTCCCACGAGCTAGGGTGTAGCTGGGGTAACCGAAGATCAAACCACGCATATTCTTCCTCATGTGAGCATGAAATCAAAGCGTGTCAGAGATCCTCTTCCATTACACAACAGATATTACATCTGCTAATTAATTTCGGCTATGTGGTGCCGTTTCAGAGTGTTCTCATCAGGGAGGATTCCACAAAGAACTCCCCACCAAAACAGCCGTACTTTCGGTACCACGTTGAGCTCCAAAAGAGCCTTCCACATCCGTTGATTATTCCACGGCGGCCGGCGATCACCATGTACCGTGGCTACCACGTCGAGACCGTGCCCTACACCAACCGCGCCCACCTCGTCCCCCGCTCCGGCCGGGACGCACGCGAGCGCCATGCCACCGACTCCTACTTCGCCGCTTTCAAGAAGCAGTAAGCATCCTGGATACTCGAGGAGAACGACGACCGCAACGTCCGCGTTAACCGCATCGTCATGGAGCTTGCCGGCGGCGTCCACCGTAGCCTGGCCAACAAGGCTCTCGACCGTGTGGCTGTGGGCGAGCTCAATTGGGAGGCGGTTGTTCTCAGGCACGACAACGTCAACGCTTATGTTCTCTACACCGGCAAAATCGTAGTTTTCACCGGGCTTCTCCGCCGTCTCGACACCGACACCGAGATTGCCGCTGTTCTTGGGCACGAGGTACGTAGCTCAGATCATCTGTTCATCCCGCAGAGCATGCATAGTACTATTAACTTTTCTTTTGCACTACTACATATTTTATGTATAGTTCGGACACGTTCTTGCAAAGCACGCGTCAGAGATGATCGCAAAGTTGATCGACAACAAGTGGTGTACGGCCCTCCTCACCGCCCCATTCCTACGAAGGTATGTAATTAATTAATCGTTCATATCGTTTTTTACATTTTTTTGACAAGAGATGAATTTTATTGACTTAAAATGAAGGATCAAGAGGATACAAAATAAAATGAGTTCATACTTGACCTCTGCGATGCACATGACCAACACACAACAGACACAAAAACACACCAACAACTAGCAAAGTCATATAAAACAATATGTGTAGACAAGGAAAAAGAAAACAAAGCAATCAGATCCGTAATGTCTTTGTATTAGAATAAGTAGACTTCCATGAACCCTAACTGCGGATGGGAACGTTTGGTTCCTAGGTGTATATACACCCTATATGAAAAAATAAATTAGCAATTCAACAAAAAGTGAAAAAAATCTGAAAATATTTTTGAAATAAACATGACCTTCTATTATACTTGTGAGAAAAAATTCACAAAAATAAAATCAACCATTGACTTCTTTTCGAAAAAGACAAATTTTCGGTCAAAATAGTATAAATAGTGACCTATAATAGCAAATGATTTTTTTTCTTTTTGCCCTGAAATGAATGTTGTTTTTTTTTCGTGAAACTTTATATACTAGTGCAGAACAAAGTCAAGTTTGATCTAAAAATACTTTTGAACTATTTTGACTTTTGTTTTAATTATTAGAAAAAACTCCCCATATAGGGTGTATATACAACAAGGAACCAAAGGGTATTTCCCCCCTAACTGCGTCCTAATTAATTAACTGCATTGTACGTACTAAATTAACCATGCAAGTTAACTGATATTGATCATGTTAACTATATATGCAGGCAGGAGATAGAAGAAGATTATATCGGAATGATGCTACTCGCCGCTGCTGGTTACGAACCACATGAAGCCCCTTGAGCCCTTAAGAAGGTCGGAAAGATGACAAGAAAATCAACATTGGAGAAACTACTCTCTTCCCTCTCTCATCCATCCTGCAAGAAAAGGTCGCGTCTGCTATCGCAACCTAGGGTCATGAGGAAGGCGATGACATTATACAAACAAGTGAAAGGAAAGAACGATTGTCGAACCTGCTTCATGCCTTCGACTTGCCGATGACTCCCAGGAGTGGCATCGTCGCCCATGCCCTACGTAACTTTGATAGAAAAGATGTGAGTAGTGGTGTTTCGATCGAGTCAGTACTGACTTGTTTGTTGTGCGCTGAGCCTAGTCTATCACAGTTCTAACAATTCTATGTGCCCAAATTAATATAAACACCATTCCTTTAAAAAAGGTTAGTGTTGGCAAGATTATGATGATGATTTTGCTGAACTTCTAGACTTCCAAACTCTACAACTAGGTTCGTATGCCCATAAGTTGATGGCAGAAAGACACAAATGCTTCTGGAAGATACCAAATGATGTAACGATAATATCGAAAATGATACACTTACGTACAGCATATACTTAATCCTACGAAACTCTCTTTCATAATATATAAACAATCGTCCCCCCGATTTTCAGGGTGGGTCCCGTGGCAAACTAATGTTCAGTTAACTACTGCCACATCACTACATAAGGCTCCTATGCACGTAGCCGCATGAAGGTGTAGCAAAGCTCCCATAAGATAGTGGGTATTATTTTTAAAAGTATAACTTGGTAAACTTTGACGAAGATTATAGAACAAATTATCAACATCTAGGATACCAAATCAATACAGTTAGAGTTACCATGAAATATGTTTCTATATGTTGTATTTTTACAAAAGGAGGATATACCCCTGTCTCTCCATCTGGGCGATGCATTCGATAATTTTATTAATTATTTATAAAGACCTTACAAAGTAATATAGCCGGACGATGCAATCAATCATTTTAGTTGGAGATCTCAATTGAATGTGATCTCTTTAAAATTAGGAGGCATTGTGTTATAGAGGATGTATGTGATAATGAGAAGAGAAAAGCATCGACCACACGCAAGTTGAAGAAAAAACAAAAGGAATGCCTGCACGAGTGTACGTACCTTCCACTCCCATCTCCCAACCCAAACCTTCTTGTCACCTGGTTGGTTGGTTGATATCCATCGCAACTAACAAAGATCCTACTACCTCTGTCCTGGTTTATTGGTCCCATTGTATTTCGTGCCAAATTTGTATTTGAAAAATATTATTGAATATAATTTGTATAATATAGTGGGAGAAAAAATCTCATGCATGTTGAGTGCCTTTTGTTAGGTGGCATGTGGGGTGAGATGTGATGTTAGGTGGCATGTTGTGATGGATCTATGATGATGCGACACATATGATGAAATGGCATGTATATATGTTGAGATAATATAAGTAGTGAAGATGAATTATTTAGGTATATAGAATGTGTACATCGAAGCATTAGTGTGTGTCGCTATGGGCAATACTAGATTGGGTAATCCGTTTGCGTCTGGTGTCTAGAAAAAACCCACCTACAACTGGGACGAGGGCAATTTTAGTTACGTAACTAATTCAATGGTGTACTGCCCAAAATGAATATATGCAAACAATTTCTTTGTCCAGATAAACTAACATTGACCCATTCTATGCACATTTGTATCTTAATACAATGCATATTTATGTTTCTGAAAGTGCAATCTCATTATAGATTTGTATCTTAATACAATGCAGATTTATGTTTCTGAAAGTGCAATCTCGTTATACATTTGTATATCTAAAGTAGTACACATTCTCACCAAAGAGAAAATGCAACAAGACACCACTTCAGGGTTTGCTATAATGCAGAACCAAATGTCTAGGGTTTTTTTTGTTTTTTTAACACAGTACAGATGCAGACGCTCATACATACACACATACACTCACCCATATGAATACATGCGCACACACCCTACCCCTATGAGCATCTCCAAGAGACTGAGCCGACACTTCATTTTGAGATGACAAAGTCGGACGACGGACACGTCTCCTCCAACTGTAGGCACATAGCCAGAAAGCCTGCAATAAATCCGAAAAAAGTGACCACCAATGCAAAGTCTAGGACTTGAACTTTTGTGATTGGTTTCACCACAAGGAATATAACCATCGGAGCTACACTCAGTTCGCGATTTTTATAGTTGACACACAAAATTCCAGCGGTAAGCGCTAACAAAAGAAAAGTGAAAATTGGACATGTCCCACTACCAGATCCAATATTCCATGGTTGCCACTAGTTTTTTTTTTTAAATCGTTGTTCTGCCACTGTGGGCATGGCCAGCGCTCCATGCTGGAGTGCTGCCCTGCAGTCCAGGTTGGATGAAAAGAGGAGAGAGAGACAAAGAGTGTTGCTTGCAGAGCCAAACGGTCTCTTGTATAGGAGGCTGGTGCTTCAACAAAAAAAGGAGAAGAAAACAGGAGGAAAGAGGCAAAATCATAAGCAAAGAGTAGCACAGGATAACAACGGACAAGTGCAGCCATGGATTTAGAGGGAAATGAAGATGGCAAGAGAGAGAATATTGGAGGGTCCCGTGCCCTTTAGCCTCTTCAACCATGTGGGTCCCGTGCTTTCTCTGGCCCACGCTCCTGCCACTGCTTTGATGCAGCTGCAGTGCCAGCTTAGGCTAACCTCCCCGCCTATTTGCCCCCTCCTAGCAAAGCCAGATGATCTTGCTGATACCTCCTCCTCCCCTCATAATGAGATCGCCACTTCTCTTTTTCCTGGCACCCCGCTTCTTCAAGCCGCATGCTATTCTCTCCCATCGGCCATTGCTCACTATGACTACGGGTGTCTGAACCCCCCAACGAACCCCGAGCGTCGCAGCGCAACACCCCGCCTGTGCTGCTGCCGCTGTTCCCCGCCAGAGGGTGCCACTCGCGGGTATATAAACTATAGATCATCCTCTTGTCGCCACCACCACGCTCACCTATCTTCCACAGGGTGCACCTCGCCTCCGCTATGTCGCAACGGGGCCGGGGTAAATTAACAAGATGCATATCTTGTTAAGGCTCGATTCATTAAGCTTCTTCCGTTTAGCAAGCAAAAATCTTTAAAGCTCGTTAAGCTCATGAATACTTGTCAACAGGCGTTGCCCCCCTTTTGCTTCAGCTATGGTGTGTTTCTATGAAGGAAGAAAGTGACCACATCATGAGGTACACTATCTATTGTCTTCTATGGGCTAGGTTGGGTCGATCTCGAATGGAATAGACGGATTGAGATGCCAAATAAATGTTATCACTTAACATAAAATATGTGTTGTGTTGTGTCGTAGTACTCCCTCCGTTTTATTTAGTCTGCATATTAGGTTTGACCGAAGTCAAACTTTGCAAACTTTGACCAAGTTTATAGAAAAATATATAAACATTTACTATAATAAATTTATATGATGTGAAAGTACATTCAATAATGAATCTAGTGATATTGAGTTTTTATTGTATATGTTAATATTTTTGTTTATAAATTTAGTCAAAGTTTATAAAGCTTGACTTTGACCAAAGCTAATATGCGGACTAAATAAAAACGGAGGGAGTATTAACCACCAGTGGGTACTGGGAGAGTGCGTGGCGGTGGTCCGAGAAGGTAACAATGAAGTTACCCTAATCTAATTTTCAAGGAACATTTTTTTCGATAAAGGGCATTTCATTGAATTGAAATATCAAGGTGATACAATCGCATCGTAAGAAAGCCTGGCCTCTGCATAAAAGGAACTTGACTTGCACAACATAATGGGGTACCTTATTCACGGGAACAACTCAATGATCGATAACGGCACACCACCACACCACACATACGTAGGTGCCAGCAACATAAAATATAGTGCGAGAATTCAGTTGATAGTTACTCAGGTCAGGCGTGCGAGCTGGTCCAGCTCGGCGAGCAACGCGGCGGCGTGCTCCGCCCTGACGCACTGCGTCAGCAGCCTCTCGCCCGTGGCCCCGCAGGACACTAACGCCACGCACGGCAGCGTCGTCTGCTGCCAACGCCCCACCACCCTCGCCGGGCCGCCGCCGCCAAAGTCGGCGTTGTCGAACCTGATGGTCCGCCAGCACGTCACCATCAGCGCGTTGTACCCGAACGCCGCTGCTATCTCCTCCTCCCCCATCCCGTCCACCGCGCCGCCGCCGGCTCTCATGCCTCTCAGCAGCTCCGGGACCCCGTCCTTGGCGCGCTTGATCAGGTCCACCAGCCTGTTCATGCCGTCATCCCCGGCGCCGGCCACCTCTCCGGTCGTCGCGAACGCCAGCTGCGCCACCGCGCAGTTTCCATAGTACCCCGCCGCCGTGCCCACGTGCTTGCGCACGTTCACGAAGAAGGCCAGCGGCGCCGGCGTGGACATGTCATAGCCGTCGGGGTCGTCGCCGATGATCGCGCGTGTGCGGCACCGCCACAGCACGGCGGCCGTCGCCTCGAATGTTGTGCAGTACCCGCCGTCGCCGGAGTGGGCGGCCTTGTAGTCGGACTTGATGCGGTCGATGAGCTTCCTCGGGACGATGGTGTCTAGGTAGATGAGGCCCTGGCCGCCGAGCTCCAGCATCAGCGACTGCTTCGCGGCGACCACCGGCGGCGAGAGCACAGGAAGGGACGCCGCGCGGCCGTCCCTGACCGGAGTGACGGACGGCAGCGCCGACGCATCAGCTTCAGCGCGGGTGAGCTCGCCCACCGCCTGCAGGAACTGCGCGATGCCGGTGGCGTCGGCCAGCGTGTGGTTCCACGTCACGCCCACGGTGAACCCGCCGCAGGCGAACTCGGTGACCTGCATCAGCAGCATCGGGTCCGTGCTCCGGCAGCCCTCAGGTGCTGGGTAGTACACGGCGAGATCGTCCAGGAGGCTGGTCGAGAAGGGCGCGTCCAGGAGCCCGTGATCCTGCAAGGCACATCCCGCCGACGCGGCCACGAACGGCACGCCCTCGCCGGTGCACGCGACGTGGAGGAGCACGCCGTCTTCGTCGGCGGCGGCCGCGAGGCGGCCGGCGATGGTGGGGTAGTGGGCAAGCGCCCGGGAGAGGCCCTTCTTGATGGCCTCCACGGGCTGGTGAACCGAGCCGTCGAAAACGAGGAGCACCGTGACCTGGAAGTCCACGTAGGTCGTGTCCCACGACGAGAGTTGCACCACTTGCGTCGCCGTCGTCTTCCCGGGCACCAGCACCGGCTCTGTCGATGGCCGGACCATCACCGGTGCGGACTTGCTCACCGCGAAGCTCATCGTGATTGCTAGCTAGCTAGTCTCGGTGGTCTAAAGCAGACAGAGGGTCAACTTGATGTGGATCATGGCTATCATGTACCTATATATATACAAGCGGAGTATGTATTGGCGCTGTCCCAATTAATTGATTGGGCCGGTTCACTAGCTAGTGCCACATGAAATACATTTACTATTCTTAATTTATCACACTTGAAATGCTTATGATTTTTCTTTTAAAAAGCATGCATCTGTTATTTTTTTCATTTTTTTAATCCCGCGAATCAACAAGGGAGGCCTTTTTTGTGCCTAGGACTAAGTGGAGTTTCTTTGTTGAACGGATTAAGTCTGAGTTTTGGGGTAGGCAGACGTGGTATCGTATTTTATTATAATCCTAAGTTTTGTTCTGAGTAGTTACATTCGTTTACTGAAAATATTTGCCACGTTGAAAAATATTCTCCACCTTAGGGATGCAATTTCTCTCTTTTTCATTTTTTCCTTTTTTTGCGGATGAAAAGAGAGCTTTATTCCAAAGGTGTAGAGTTACAATCTGCCGACAAAAGTTCAGCAATACATGGATGGCCTCTTCATATCCAACAAGCCGTGCTACGATCAATTCTACCGTAATTTGCCAGACTACTACTCTATTTTGTTCCCTAGAAATTTTCATAGGAACAAACTCCTTAGCAACCATCAGGTCCTTGATCTCTAAGATGGGATGCCCATATAAGCCGCCTGGTCCAATTCATTAGAAGATAAAACAGATAGCGCCGTTGTTGAATTTGATCAAACAACCATGGGAAGAGGAGAATATTCGATAAATAGTGTCATCCCCTCCATTATCGCATGAAACTCAGCCTCAAAACCATCGTTGCAATGAAACAACTGACGGTATTCAGAGAAAATAACGCTCATGTCCCCGTTCTGAAGTATCATGCCTGATCCTGCTGAAATGTCAGTTGCAGAGAGGAGCCATCCACTGATTAATCTAGCTTGCCTCGCTTTGCACACTGCTTGGGCTTTTTTTTGTTGAGACCGTCAAGCACTCCTCCGGCCGCATTTCTCTTTTCACAATCTCCTCAGTACTAACTATACTTGTCTGCCTGCTGAACTGAAATAAAATAACTGTGCACGAAGTGTATTGAGGGAGGCCTCCATCGAAGCAGCTTCCTTGCCATGGGCGAGATCAGTACGAACCTGCCACACTCACCAGATCAACATGATTACCATATCCCGCACTTTGACAGAACAATTTGCAAGAACATTCATCAGCCATTCATTACCATTGTCAACCAAGTACTAGTTCCCCAGCAAAGGCCACCCTAGACCGCATGTCAATCCACAACTCCATGGCCTTGTCAAACACAAGTAGTGCATGGAAAGAAACTCTCGTCTTTCATTCCACAAAGTGGGCAAGATAGGATGGAAATGGGTACCCATTACCCACATACTCTGTGAGTAAAAACCCTATTAGCTAGGATAGGGTATGGGAAAAAAGTTACCCATGGGTATATAAATAGGAAAATCTGTAACCCATCGGGTAGAGTGGGTACGGTTATAGGATCGTATATAACCCATACCCATGTACCCATATAAAATCTATGTTAACTCAAAATTATTTCTACACTTTTTCGTGAATTTGGGAACTCAAAATGTATGACTATGTGTTGTTGTTTATGTGATGTTGTTTTGATGTGTTGTTGTTTACGAGAAAGTGATGTTGTTTGTTAAATGTGTTGTTGCTATAATTTGTTGTTTCATATAAATCATGATTATATGTTGTTGTTTATGACTATGAGTTGTTCAGATTGATGCTTTGCAAACATGGGTAATTTTACCCGCGGGTACCTGTCTACCCCGGCCCGTCGGGTAACCGGTATGGAAAAAAATTGTAGCCGTTGACGAGTATAAGTAAGAGTGATGGGTAAGCTCGGGATGGGGTAGCTTCACCAATACCCAAACCCTGCAAGTGCCATGCCTAGGCAAGTAGCACTAGTACGTAAGTGCTAGTACTGCATGCTCTAATGGGTAGGGAACGCATCAGGGACCGCCTTCCATATGGTTTCTTTTTCTGCTTGTTTTCTTGTCTTTCCCAATATTCTCCCTACTCCAAATTAACTTTGTATTGTGTCGTGTATATAATTGCGCAAAAACAGCATCACACGTTGTCCAAACCAACTACACCCCTCTGAAACTTCAGGAAAGACCCCCTGAAACATCCCTGGAAACCATGATTCTACTTTGGTGATTGTTCGGTTTCTAAGTAGTCTATGTTGCAATCTTTGTGAAACTTCCTCAAATTTTACCAGAACCTCTAGGGATCATATAATGATACCATGCCAAGTTTCATGCATGTTTCACTTCGTTTGCATTTTCTTGAATTGAAAATAAGTAAGCTCCATGTTCGGAGTCGAGTCTTGGCATTGATGTTTGGAGTTCCTCTTATTTTCTTGGATAAGTTCGAAACATAAATCATTCACACAAATAGGATTTTAACCCATTTTACCAACTTTTTCATGCATTTGCAATTAAAATTAAAATTTATTCCTTAAATTCATAGAAATGAACGTAATGACTTCAATATGGCAAATGAGTCTGAAAAAAATGCTAAACTTTAACATGGAACATTTGATGGTGTATGTTTTATGTAGTAGAATTTTCAAGGTGAAACGGTGAAGTAACCGTCACTTTGGATTCAAACCTGCCTTGTTTCATCCCAAAATCACGATTCCTTCTCAAAAATGCTTATGTTTTTAGGGAGTCTACGTTGCAACTTTGGCGAAACCTTCTCAAATTTTTACCACAACCTCTAGGAATTATATAAGGACAAATAAGAATGCTAATAATTAATTTATTAAGATTTAACTACTCCTTGTATGCAGTTGAAAATATACATGCAACAGCTGATTTGCTAATCATGTTGAACAGAGGAAAAGGTTAATGAAAATAAACTAAGTGGGGGTGGACATTCTCGAATAAAAATGGGGAGTGTCTCATCATTTATAATAACCTGATACTGGAACAAGACAAACAAGATACTCGAGTATTATGTGGACAAGTGACCTTCAAGGGCCAACAGCTGCCTGCTGACGCCTAATTAGTTTACATGCTTCTACTAAACATGTGCATATCATGTTGATTTGTCACATTAGCATTAGAAATAACAAGAGTAGTCCCGAGTACTCTAATGCAGCTATAAGATCATTTCTATTAACATTTTTGTGTAATCGTAGGGTGCCCTAGAGGATACTAGCATTATTTTATTGCATATTAGTCTATGTTACTACCTTCATAGTGCAAACTATTGTATAAGTAGTATCATAGATGGGGAGGTGGATTATCTTCTCCCGAGCTTAAAGGCACCCCATGAATAGTAAAATCAAAAGAAATAGTGAACAAATACAAAAACTTCTGAATTTTAGTTGTGATGAACTTTGACAGTTTTTTGTATGCTTGCAAAATTTCACCCCAAAATGACATTTGTGGAAGGCGTGGCAAAAGAAAAGCTAGTTTTGAAAACATTTTGGAGTACTGATTCTTTTTCCCAAGACTTCCACGAATATCACTTCATGCTAAAATTTCTTAAGCATACAAAACATTTCTCAAAGTTTGCCACAAAACAATTTCAGTTTTATTATTATTATTTTTCTATTTTTTGGTTTTATTGTTTATCAGGGGCATTTGAGCTCGGGGTCAGAATAAGACTTTCTCATAGATGGTTCCATTTATTAGGTAGTGGGTGGTGAACAAATAAGGGCAGCCCACAAGCATGTGGGTAGTCCGTAAGACAATAAACTAGTACTTTCACAAAGTAATAGTACACAAATGAAAAGAACACATATTAGCGAATATCCATTTCTGAGCCTACGCTCATCTGCACCTAGCAAAAAGTAACTTCAAAAGACAATATTAAAAACTCTGAATTTTTTGTATGGAAGATGTTTTAGTGTGTGAGGCGCATGCCATTTTTCTGTGCATTTGGACATTTGAGTAGCTCGTTTTTGCTGACAGCAACACATATGTCCAAACAGGCTAAAATTTGGCATGGACCACACGCAGTGAAACATGTTCCATAAAAAAATCAGATTGTTTGAATTTTTCTATTATTTTTTGTTATTTTACTGATCATGGCAAGAGCAGATGAACTACCTATACAAACAATACGTATTGTCTAAATGGGTGACGTTCAAGAACCTACTGCCCTGATTGCGCATAATTAATTAAAGACTACAACTAATCATATGGCAGTCATATTAAATTGACGGCATGTCACCACAATAAAAGAGTTAGCCTGAATACTCTAAACAATGCCAAATTAGGTGATACATACATATGCACTAGGAACATTGATCAGTTCAAACATTTATGTGTTGATGGCCTGTTTCAGCGTTGTCATGTTGATTGGCCATCTCGAAAGAATGGCTCAGTAGGGCGTAGGTTGTGCTCCTTAACTGCGTAGATCTATGGCCCTGGTCGGTGGTCGCATGAGCGTCGTGTGTGTGTGGGGGGCGTCCGTTTGTGGATCGAAGGAAGGGGAACCGATAACGGGATCTAGGTAAGGACGAAGGGGTGGGGAAGCGATACACGAGAAGAACCAAAATTGATCGATCGTTGGGTGCTGACACGGGCCGGGGGAGTGGGCGCGACTATGCCTTGCTTATAGTGAGGCAAAAGTCAGCCTCACGTCGGGTGCATACAGGAGCCGGTGATGGTCCGGCCCCATAGATGTCTGGTTTGGTGACGTTGAGGTCACAATGATGTCACACAGTTTTATTTTACATTCTCCCATTTTTTAAAATGAATATATATATATATATAAATAATAAATTTACTTAATTTTTTAAGCATAGGAAAAATATTTTTGTTAACATAGTATAGAAAGTATTTAACGCAACTTTTCACATGTTGACTGCTTTAGAAAATGTTTGCTGCAATAGAAAATTGTTCCCGTGATTCAAACAAATGTATCTGAAACTTAAAATATGTGTACAATGTAAAAATAATGTTTCTACCATTAAAAATATGTATGTAACATTTTGAAAGAAGTTTGCTCATGGTTGAAACATGTTCATAACATTTTGTTTATACAAACGTCAAAATATGTTCATTCAGGTTAAAAAAATGTTTATTTCCAGTTAAAAAATGTATGTGATATTTTCAAGAAATACTATCTTGTTTGGAAAAAAAATTGTGACACTTAAAAACAATATCCAATGAAAAAAATTCTTTTCGTAGTTAAAAAATGTTTGTTGCAATTTTAAAAATGTACTACGATTTTCAAAATAAAGATTCTCGTGTTTCAAGAAAATATCCGTGAAAAATAAAAAATGTTTATACAATGTTGGCATAGTTTAAAAATATTATTGCAACTACAAAATGTACCAACGCATATTTTGGAAACTGCTTCCGTGTATTAATCTAGCTTCCCTTAGCGAAGACCCTTCTTAGTCCGAAAATAGTTGCCAACATCATCGTTGACTTTGATAGCCATACTACCTCCAGAAATAATATTCTCAACCCATCGGCACCAATTTGGTGAGAACCCCTTCATGCGTAGTGTTTGCAACAGAAATGGCCATTTTACTTTATCATAGGCCTTTCCGAAGTCAATTTTAAGGATGACTCCGCTCCACTTTTTATGGCGAAGCTCATGTACAGTTTCGTGCAACACAACCACTCCATCTAGTATGTTGCGTCTTTGCATAAACGTTGTTTGAGTGGTTTGACCACATGGTCAGCCACCCCATTCAACCGATTTGTTGCAACCTTCATAAAGATTTTAAAGTTGACGTTTAGAAGGCAAATCGGTCGATGTTGGTGAATACGACTAGACTCCTTAGTCTTGGGTAGTAGAATAATTTTCCCAAAGTTTAAACGGGAAATGTCAAGGTTTTCGGTATGTAGTTGGTTAAACAATTGAACCAAGTCCGCCTTAATCATATCCCAAAAACATTGATAAAACTCCGCCGAAAACTGTGTGGACCATTTGAAACACTTTGGTATGAATTTGAAACACTTTGGTATGAATTTCCTCCTCAGTGAATGGAGAGGTTAAAAAAAATCATTTTCCGCCTCCGAAACTTGAGGGATGTCGTGAGTTTGAGACTCATCCAACGTAAAGGAACTTTCAGCTGAAGGTCCAAAAAGCTCTTTGTAGCACTTAGTAATAATGTTTCTGAGCGACACATCCCCCTCGATACGGCCTTCGTCCTGGTCAAGAGCGAAAATATGTTTCTTTCTATGCCCTCCATTGGTCATAATTTGAGAGTATTTCGTATTATTATCACCTTGAACCAGAGAGTCGGCCTTGCAACGTTGGTACCATTTAATCTCTTCCTCGCGTAAAAGGCGGGCAATCTGCTCATTTAGATGGCTTTTTTGCTCAATCTAAACAGCAGAAAGGGGCCTCACCTCCGCAACTTTATCAAGGACATCGATTAAGGTAGATAGTCGCAACTTCTCTTTTTTGTATATGCCAGCGGTATGTTTAGCCCATCCCCGAAGGAATCGACTCAAGGCGCGAATTTGATTATTCCAACGTTGAATGGGCATGTTACCCTGAGGTTGACATGCCCACACCGTCTTAACCAGGTCGTGGAATCCGTCTCTAGTGACCCATCCCAGTTCGAATTTAAACTGTGGAGTGTTAGAGCTTGGAGTTGTTTGACCAAAATCGGTTAGCAATGGAGCATGATCCGATAAGGCCTCAATTCTTTCTAGCGCCAGTACTGAGACAGGTGATATTTATATTCCCAGTCGGTGGTTACTAGTACCCGGTCAAGTTTCTCGTAAGTTGGAATAGATCGGTTATTTTCTCAGGTGTACTGACTACCAGACATAGTAAGCTCTCGTAGGTCCAAACTGTTAATAACAACTTTAAAGAGGAAAGGCCATCTAGTGTCAAACCGATCATTGTTTTTTTTCATGCTGGTATAGAAGGATATTGAAATCCCGCACTATTAACATGGGGTGAGGATTGTCCTGACAGGTATTAACAAGTTCCTTAAGAAAAGCGGACTTATACTCCTCTTGAGCGGCACCATATACAGCCACCAGGCTCCAAAGGAAGTTGTCAGACTTGTTGCGAAGGTGAAATTTGATGTAATATTCACCATTTGACGCGGACAAAAGTTCCAGGTATGTCGAGTGGATGCCAAGCAAGATTCCACCTGACCTTCCGGATGAGGGTAAGGCGTGCCATACATAATCATAACCACATGAAAAGTGGTCAAGATCACGTGTCTGGAAGTCAAGTTTACCCGACTCAGTGATGACCACGAAGTCCAACGGATGATCCTCAGTCGGCAATATGTTTGTGTTTAGCCAAGTCACCAAGACCCCTGCTATTCCAAAACATGCCTCTCATGATGAACCATTTTTATGTTTAAATACCTTCGCCCTCTTAGACGAGCGCCCTCTTTTCTTCGTTGAAGTGGACTTGTTTTTTCGTACAGACTTGACAAGCTCACAAAGCATAGTGTCACGTACTGTATCATCCAAGTCTACTTCAGTCGTGTGTTGAACTATATTATGCGCCAATTATTTTGTAAAACGCTGCATAAACAAATGACAAAGCGCGTGTGCACACACACAAACAAGATGGTTTAGATAGGCCAGATTTCTCATAATCATCGTTTTTTTAAACGAAGGCAAAATATTTGCCTCTTCAATTAAATAAGGGAGAGTAGAGTTTAGAGTTTTACAATGCACTCACAAATAGCGGCATGACAATTACTCATACAATATGATGTTCCCTAGTTTCCTTGCGCCGGCAGTAACCCAAAGTTTAGCGTCTTCTAAAATGTTGGTTAGGAGGAATGGCCAGTAACCCAAAGTTTAGCGTCTTCTAAAATGTTGGTTAGGAGGAATGGCGATGGCGCACTTTTCCGACGGAATACTCGGGCATTTCTCTCATTCCAAATGGTCCAAGAAACGAGCATGGTGAGGGGAGCCATTGGGTGGCGGTGAGGGTTGCTGTCGTCGGTTCTTTTCTTCCACCACTCAATGACGGTTTCATCTAACTGCCATTCGGAGGTGTCCATGTGCGCGAGTAAGTCCCGTGTACCAAGCAACACCTTCATGAAGGAATGCGACGATGACGCCGCTGCTGCCCGGACAAGTCCTAGGGTTTCCCCCGGTACATGGATGGCAGTGGGGAAGGGGTATCACCGATGCCCCTCAGGAGGGTCCGGCAACGTCCACGGGTGTAGCCGTGCCGGTGGCGAACGAGCCGCCAGAGATACCTACCGCCCGAACCACCACTGCCACCCCAGACAATCGGAAGTGCGGCGCCCAACATGCCGCCCACCAGCCTATGCCACCACGGACACTGCACCATCTTCACCGTTTCACTGAGGCCACCAACACGAGACCTGGAGGTAGGACGAGGAGACACCGGACTCGATGATGACCGCAACGCAGCCGACAGGAGGGAGCCAGCTCCACCGTCGCGCGGAGCCGACCGGACATAGCAACAGGGACTTGCCAGGCCGCCACCGGCCCGGCTGGACCCCAACAGGTCCGGACAATCCCTGGAGCCACGCTGTAGCACGCCGGCCGCTGGAGCCATCACCACCGCAACCACGACCCCCTAGCCTCACCACCAGGGAGCAACGCCGCCGCGCCATCGAGCCCTGGCCCACAGGCCCGCCCCTGCCCATATGGGACCCGAAAGGGCCCTGATCTGGGCTGAGCAGGAGCCGCCGGCCAGCCGCCCACCGCGCCGCCCCGCAGCCAACGGCCACGCCGCCGCATCGAGAGCACCGCCGCCGGGCAGGAGAGAGCCCCAACTCCCCCTCCAGGAGCGCGGAGAAGGGACATCCGCCGCCGCCGGCGCCACCCGGGCACGCCGGAGGCCGCTGCCGGCGGCGGCGAAGGGAGAAGGAGAGGAGTGGTGGGTTGAGACGGGGAGGACGGCAGGGGCGCTCCGCCGCCTCGGGGGGCGACGGGAGCGCAGGGGAGGGGAAGGAGGAGGGGGAGAGGGAGGCGAGCCGAGGGGCGCGTGCGACGGCGGCCGACGCTGGCGGACGAGGGCGAGGGAGGCCGGTGGCGGCGGGGAGGAACCCTAGCTCGGGAGCACTCCGATCGCGTGCAACGTTTTCTCCTCGGGTCGACAGCTAGAGTTTTGGGCTCCTCATACAGCACTAGTGTTGAGTGTCTTGCTCCTGATCGATCTCCTCTTCTCCACTCCATCCCTCTTACCACTCAAACATTAGGGTTGGGAGTGATGACGGCGGAAAGGTGAGGAGGGAGGATGATGATGATGTTGAAGATTTGCTCAAACGACTGGATTTACATGAGAATGAAGGAGATACTATTGTTTGGGAGGATGAACCTGGTCTCACATGACTTTGCTGCTGCTGGCTAGAGGTGCATTTGTCCCACCTGTTCTCCCCTAGGAGCTGTCATCCAAGACCAACTCTCCCATTAAGATCCATGATTGATCCACCTTTTGCTATGGATCCAAGAACAACTCCTCCTCGTCCCTTGGGTCATCTGAAGTACTAGAAATGAGTGTTGGAAATTCGCCCACAGAATCGATCACATCAAATCACACGAACACGCGCGCACAAAGAACTGATAGCCAAGGGCACGTGTCGCGCCCCACTTTTCCTCTTTATTTCTCTTTTCTCAATTTTTCCTCGTACAATCTCACGCACACACCCTTGTATATATAAGTGCAGGTCACCACCGACCCAGACCTCCGAACGGAATCAGACCCAACTTACGATTCCTAAACTGACTCAAACTACTGCTATACGTCCAGCACAACTAGGATACGGCCATGTACTTCTACTCTTGGTCGGACACAAATTCATCTACCTAATCTAATTACACGGGACAACGCTGATCACTTCCTAAATAAACAAAACTCAAACGCAACTTAACACTACTAGCACGTAGGCATGTTTGGATTATCCAACATTCACCCCATAATCCAAGCATCCTATTCTTTACTCGACGAGACACACAGACGACCACTTACCGGACCGCAACTTCTCTCTTCTTGTAACAATAGCCATCACTCACTTCATCACCAACTTTTCATGTCGACTTGTAGACTGGATCCAACGCTTTACTTGGACTACCAGCCACGCTGCCACATCTTAGCGTGCTACATGCAGACTAAATGCATAGCCTCATGTAGGAACTCAACTTAACTGGTCCACGTCCATCTTTACGTTGATCTTCATCTTCTCGTCGGTTGCTTGTGCACGGGGAGACACATCTTTTCACCCGCCGCATCTTCACTTTCTCGTTGTCGTTGGTTTTTTTTCGAAAAGGGGGTTTACCCCAGCCTCTGCATCAGAAAGATGCATACGGCTCATATTATTAAAAATAAAGATCCAGTAACAAAGTCGTCAAGTATCGAGATGCAAATAACAAGACAAAAGGCTCGAAAGAGCTCAAACCCGACGCCACAACCGGCTGGCAAGCATAATAGGAGCACTACATGCCTATCCTATTACATGACCGCCATCCAAACCGGTTGAAAATATCCCGCGCTACCATCTCCCATCGGGTAGACGCAGTAACCAAACGCTCCCTGGCCTCCGTCGGAGTGAGTAGCGACCACATACGGATGAACGTCGTAGCCCTGAAGATAACCTGCAAAAAGTGAATGTTTGTTGATCTGTTAAAAACCAAATCATTTCTGCAGTTCCATACTGCCCAAAGTAAAGCACAAACGCCAACACGAATGTGTCTTGCAGTATCGGAATCCACCTCATCAAGCCATGTTCCAAATAACATATTGATAGAGGTGGGCTGATTAATATTAAAAGCAATATTAATTGACCGCCATAGGATCTTAGCCAGCGGACAATCGAGAAAGAGGTGTTTGATGTTTTCGTTATGATCGCAAAAACTACACCTAGAGGAGCCCACCCAGTTGCGTTTTGCCAGGTTATCCTTAGTCAGAATGACTTGTTTATGCACAAACCACATAAACACTTTGATACGTAAGGGAACCTTAACTCTCCAAACGTGAATCGAGGAAGGGATCACGCTAGAGTTAATGACATCCAGATACATGGACTTCACTGAGAACACACCGTTCCTAGTAAGTTTCCAAGACAGCTTATCTGGTTGTTGGGTCAGCTGCACTTGCATTAAGCGTCTAACAAGGTGGAGCCAGGCCTCCCAACGATTTCCAACTAGCGTTCTCCGAAAACTGATATTGAGAGGAGTGGATTGTAAAACAGTTGCAACAAAAGCTTCTCTACGTCGCACAATGTTGTACAATGTAGGATATTGGAGTGCAAGGGGAGTCTCCCCAAGCCACGTATCCTCCCAAAACCTCGTAGAGGCACCATTCCCAACAATAAATTTTGACTTGTTGAAAAAAATTTGTTTAACTCGCATCAAACCCTTCCAAAAAGGTGAGTCGGAAGGCCGCACATTTACCTGAGCCAAGGTTTTAGCATAAAGATACTTATTACGCAAAATCTGTGCCCAAGTAGCTTTCGTCTCAGATGACAGTTTAAAAAGCCACTTGCTAAGGAGACATATATTTTTGACTTCCAAATTTTCAATACCTAGACCCCCTTGGTCCTTCAGCCTACAGATTATATCCCACTTAGCAAGCCTATATTTTCGTTTGAGCTCGTCATTCTGCCAAAAAAATCTAGATCGGTAGAAATCTAACATTTTCCTGACTCCCACCGGAACCTGGAAAAAGGATAGGAGAAACATAGGCATACTAGTAAGGACCGAATTGATTAGAATTAATCGTCCTCCGTATGACATGAGCTTCCCTTTCCAACAGCTCAGTTTCTTTTCAAAGCGATCCTCGATGCATTTCCACTCCAAGTTAGTCAGCTTACGCTTGGTGACACAACTTACCAAACGACGCCTCCTGTCCAGCGGCAACACAACTCGCCATATACGTGCAACTCATCTCCACCGTATATGAACTCGCCGGAACTCCACGACCACGAACGGAAACGCAAGGCACGCATTCCTTTTTCCACCCGCTCTCGCTTGCAATTCTCCTCCGCCAGTGACACATCTCAACTGCAGTAGAAGATTCACACACCTGAGCTCTTGGACGCACCTTACAAGAACTCATGTGCACACCTTGACGACAGCTCGCAACTTTGTCGCCTCTTCCTCGCTCCCCCCCGAGCGAGGATCTTGACGAGATCTTCTAGCACCGCACCTCGGCACTACCGCTCCCGTCAACCTCCTCCAGGTCGTTTCGTCGAACGACAATCACCCGCCGCCTCGCTTGCGACAGTGTCCTCGCCGCCTTCTTGTCGCCGCTCCGCCGAACGACAACTGCCCGATCCTCCTTGTCGCCGCTCGAACGACAATTGCCTGCTCCTCCTCGTCGCTGCACCAGCGACTGTATCGCCTGCTCCTCGTCGCTACAACAACCACTCTATTGCCCGCCCCGAGGCGCTAGCAGGGTCGCCACCCCGGGGCAAGCGCAGCTTCACTCCAACCTTGCTCTGATACCAACTGTTGGAAATTCGCCCACAGGATCGATCACATCAAATCACACGAACACGCGCGCACGAAGAACTGATAGCCAAGGGCACGTGTGGCGCCCCACTTTTCCTCTTTATTTCTCTTTTCTCATTTTTTCCTCGTACAATGTCACGCACACACCCATGTATATATAAGTGCAGGTCACCACCGACCCAGACCTCCGAACGGAATCAGACCCAACTTACGATTCCTAAACTGACTCAAACTACTGCTATACGTCCAGCACAACTAGGATACGGCCATGTACTTCTACTCTTGGTCGGACACAAATTCATCTACCTAATCTAATTACACGGGGCAACGCTGATCACTTCCTAAATAAACAAAACTCAAACGCAACTTAACACTACTAGCACGTAGGCATGTTTGGATTATCCAACAATGAGTTCAATTTCAGAGGAGTCCCCCCAGGTCTGTATGCTTGCAGGAGAAGATTTAAAGAGTCGCTTCTTTGTCTGGTTCACAAAGCCACAAGGAAGTCATATGTTGCCGTCCTTCACATAATACAGACAACTCAGATAATTGGGACTTTCTGGACCCTTTTGTTGTTGTATTTATCTGTATAGCCCTAGCTCTAACTTTTGTTGTTGTTGATGTTGTGCTACTTTATTATCACCTTAGTCTGTTTTCTATTATGTCGAGACTTCTATGTTGTTGGCTCTAGACCGCTGGGTGTGAGGACTATGCGGTTCGCTTGGTAGCTGAGGTCAATCTGTGGCCCAGTTGTGGTGGTTCCTTTTGCTCCCTTGCTTTTTTCTTTGGTAATTGTAGTTTGTCCTAGGTTGTTTGAACCAGGTGGTTTTCATTAATGAAAATTGGAGGGGACGGCCCTTCTTATGATAAAAAATAGCCCTAGTTCTAACTTAGTGACAGCTTAGTTTTTTTTGCTTGTATAAATCTTTAAAAGTTCTATAAAAGTACAGTAGCGGAAGCAATTGCCACAATTTAGGGTTTAAAAAATATTATTTGTTTTTTTATTTTATGTTCTTGTCTTTTCTACACTAGTAATTTGCACGTCCAATTCAACTGTATATTGAGGAGTTTTACTTTGCCTGTCTTCCACTCCGACGACCTCCCTTTGGTTACACGGATGTTGCCCAAGGTTTATCCTTTTGAGAATCTGAGCTATGATGACAAAATGTTTCCCCCGCTTTATATTATAAAGCAGCCATCGAGCACCACATCAAGTACAACAAACAACAAGAAGGTTCAAGTAGCCAAAGTGTGAAAAAAGAAAAAATAAGTCTAGTTGGGGGCACATCACAGAACACCCCTACAAAGATAAAGAAGCTAATCGAGCCGGGGGAGCTAGACGTGAGGCGATGGACCGGACCTCGGTGACTCAAGCAAGCCGCTTGCTAAGCAGCCTCCATAGCTGTAAGAAATCACACATTTTATAAATTGCGCCAGTCGCACGCAAGGGGATCACATGTTCAATCACCAACTTATTGTGAATGTTCCATTGCGTCCAGACGAGGGCACCATAACCACCCAAAGGACAGGACGCAGAGGGCAGGGGGGGAGCTGAGGAGTGAGGACCTCCCACCTGTCACCCACAGCCTCCCTAAGGCAACTCCAGAGGAAATGCGTCGGAAAAGATAAGAAAAAACTATGGGAGAGAAAGGAAAAAAATAGCATAAATAGGTTTGCCGAGCGGACGGAGTGTCAGGCTACTGGTAACTCCTGACTTTCCGTAAGTTTAGAAAGGGAATGATAAATGTTTGTCGAGTTTCTGTTGGGGGGCAGTCGGCAAGTCTTTGCCGTCAATGGTCTATTTGGGCAAGTCTTTGCCGAGTTCCTTTTTTGTCATACTCGGCAAAGGTTAGTTCTTTTTTGTCTAGTTTCACATCTTAGCTGAGTTGCTTCTCCTGCGATCGTATCTTACCATTCTTCTATCCTTCTTCATCACGGGACAGAAGCATAACACTGATCTATGGACGAAGGGAGGTATCAGAAAATTCATTATGACCTAGAGCTAAACCAGGCTGATATTGAACAGAGGAGGAGTTCTTGTTACTACTTCTCGCTGGCACCAAAAGAAGTTTCGCCTGATTCGGACCTAGGTGATTTGCTACTTATGCACACTACCACCTCATACATTTCAGGTATCGCCCTCCGGCACTGACCACGGGTCTTCTGTAGTCACTTGATCATCGTTGTTTGGTTCGGTGCTTTCACAAGTCCTCACAAACAGAAGGTATTATCCCTTTTGGGAGTCAGAAACTCTGAGAATCTGCACGCATGGTTGTTGTACTCGGCTGAAGGAGGTGATTGTCCACCAAAAGAATGCAGTTCCGTACTTACCTACTTAATTACCTTCCAGCCTTGACTTGTGCAGTTCAGCCTGTACCAAAATATACTCCACATAAGTGTTGGCTGTTCTTGGTCTGTTGATGATAACAGGGAGGTTTTTACTTTGTCTTCAATCTCTTTCTGTCGCTATCTAGAACATATTAAACAGCAGGCTCCAGCGGCTGCTCCCTCCAGCGGCCCGCGCCGGCCACTCGCCCACCTTCACTGTCTCATATTCTTTCCGAATCCTTGACAGCAACATGAATTTATGTGTTTTTTTATCTCCGACTGGGAAGAGGCATGCAGCTTCTTCCTCTGCTTTCTTTCATAGAAAAGCACTTCGTTTTCAGTGATTCCTGCACATCTGTTCTTCTTCCCTTCGACCGGCTGCGTGGCTCCTCTCCTCGTTGCTCTCCAAGGTATGCATATGTGTCTGTTTTTTTACTTCTACATCTGAATTGTTTTAAGTTGCAGATGCATCTGATGGTCTCGGAATTATGTCTGATTGCATCAACATTGATCTACATCTGTTATGTTCGCCTGCTGCATCTTTGTTTATTTGAACAGTTGAATGCATTGGAGGAAGATGTTGATCTGGACTCTCTCCGTGAGGATTTGGAGAGCAGAAAGGAGGTGGGGCTAGGCGACATAGCAAAAGACCTGAACAAAATTCAAGAGGCAGAACATGATCGCCCACATCCTACTCGGCACACTCATGGTCATGACCGTTGTATGGCAATTCGGCGAGGTGTCGTTCCTCCTAGGGTTGCAGAAGAAACTGAGCGATCCTTTCAAGTCCTTTGGGGATATGTTCAGCCGTATCCTCAAGAGAGGGGAGCAGACGATAAATGAGGCGTCACCTCTGCCCCCGGTCAGCATCCCGGATGTTACTGATTTGCCGGGGCTAGCCATCGGCGGTGACAGTGATAGCTAGATCCGTGGGGTGATGAAGGCTCATGGGATGCTAAAGAATGAGTCTGTGAACCAGAAATGCTCATATTGTCCATACAGTTTAAGATGTGGAAAGATTCTATTGGTTCTTAACTGATCATGTTTTTAACACAGAGGGAATTTTAATGTACGGCTGTTCATGGGATTAATCATGTAGATGATTTCGGGCAGGTTTTTGCTTTGTCTTCTATCCTTTTTTTTTTATCGAAAAAATGTATCTAGAACATGCTCCGTAGTTATACTGAACAAGAGCCATTACTGAAACGGTGCTTGCAGAATGGTTTGATTCAACAACCTGATGAGTATAAACATGGTGATAAGGACTCCAAATCCTCACGCCTGCCTGTTTGCGGATCTGGCGGACGCTGTAGTCTGCAGCCAGAAATGCACGGTGTACGCAGAGGATTGGGCTGGATACTACAAGGGTGGTGATATGCAGACCGTGCACAGCACTGCACACAAATACCCATAACTACTCAGCTTACTACTAGTTAGATGATTTCAGTACATCTGAATTCTTGTATTGAAGATACACATCCTAATGCATTTAGATGACTAATGGGACAGATTGCCTTCCAGGGGCCCGCCTCTGCCGATCCTCCTCTGCTCCGTGGCCGCTCTGTCTATCATGTCTTCTTGATGCCTCTGCATCTGTTCACCACCTTGCTGATTACCTGCACACATTAATGGGAGGTTAGTCGTACCGATCAAAAAATAATACACAAACAACAGATGGATTGGAGGTCAAATGCAGCAAAACCCGCGTAGGTGAAGATGCAAATGCAGATTGCGACCATGTAGTTAAAGATACTACCACGGAGGATGTACCGTGGGTTCGTGGCGGCAGTGTATGCGAAGACGAGTGAACACATGTCGACGAAGGCTATAAACTTGAGCGCGCGCATTCGAGGGATGGTTCGGTAAAACATCTCCTTTGAAAGCATGAGCATGATCAAGATTGACACAAGGAAGGAAACGTCGGAGGCCAATTTAAACCGGAAATAATTGGGCCCGTAGTTGCGGATCATGACGGGCTCTCCAGCCTTGTGGCCTCCCGGCCCGGCGAGGTCGTCTTGCCAGAGCACACTGGCGGAGCTATGTTGAGGCCAAGGGGGCCGCTGCCCCCCCCCCCCCCCCCCCAAGCCTTGGACCAAACTCTAAAGGAAAAAATTTAGGGAGAGCTTAGATGAGATTTTTTTAGCAATTTACAACCTCAAATACTCATGTTTTTGCATTGGCCCAATTTGTACCAATCTCCGCCAGTGCCAAAGCCCCATGGGGGAGGCAATGCCCAGCGCGATTGCCACAGTGGCGAATAAGCTTGTCAGAAGGACAAGTTGCGTCTTGCTTTCTTTGATCCACTTCCTTTGCGCGCGTAGTTCTTGGTCGCCATCGCCGTTGTTGTCAGGGACATGTGATACACCGTGCAGCGCCGCCGCAACCGCACGCTTCACGACATCTTCCGCCACCGCTGCAGCCTCCACAGCCACTGACGCGCGCTGCACGACATCCTTGCCACCGTGGACCGGCAGGTCGATGACAATCTCCTCCGTTGCCATGTGCCACGAAGATGGGCGGGATCGTAGGTCGTGGTGGATTGGACGCGCGCGTGCGGATGTGTGCGATGGTCTTGATACCGTTGCACCTCTGACGTACGAAAGGGAGCATATATATATATATATATATGTAGTTTTTGGCGCACAACTGATCAAAGCCACTAGCTTGACCGGTAGATGAAAAGACACCCTGTGGGTGGTGGCGTAGGTATATGATCACGGAAATTGACTCACATTATCAGTGGAAATTAACAACTGCCCTGCAGGTAGGCCTGTTAACCTGTGTGGTGAACTCAGCCAACTTTTGACTGGTAGTTTAAGCAGGAGTACGTGCGTATGTCCTGTGGCTGCCGCGAGTCCGCGAAACCCTCCCCGGCGATCTCGCCAACGGATCAGGTCAATATTTGTACAGATGGAAGGCATGCGCCGATCGAGATGATATACTCTAGCATGCATTGGTTAGCAATGCCACCAGGGCGGGCCGGTGAACGTGCACGCTTCCGTTGTTACGGTACGTTCCGCATGAACATAAATAGGAAAACCTCGCCGCCCCATTCTCTCCTTCTCTCTCGACACTGGGATATACACCCATCCCTCCCCAAGAACACGACGGCATTGCGTTGCGACGTCGACACGGCCCTCTCCTTCGCCGTCTCCACCCCCTCGTACGTCTCAGGTGCGAGCATGCTGCTCGCGCGCGTCTATGGGTGGTGAACTCCTCGCACTGCAGTGTGGTGAGTAGGAGGCACCGATGAAGTTGTTAATCTTTGTAAGAATGATGCACGACCTTAAGTAATGAAAGATTTTCTTCCCCCTTATATATAATACAGTAGTATATCTCATGTAAAAGAAGCCTGCTGATGGATGGATCAATATAGCTATACGTTTCCTTTCCGTACTGCAACTGCGGCTCATATAGCTATACGTGTTCATAATCGGTTCCGGCCGATAGATCAATTCGATCCAGTGCCATATTATAACTTTATTCCGACTCCTACTCCTCAACTAACTCCCTGCTACAGAGTATATAGTACATATTGCACCCCCGATGAATCTCCTATATACGTAGCCCACGGCCGCCGGCGATGGGGATGACCACCATGCACCGTGGCTACCACGTCGAGACCGTGCCCTACACCAACCGCGCCCATCTCGTCCCCTGCTCCGGCCGGGCCGCACGCGAGCGCCACGCCACCGACTCCTACTTCGCCGCTTTCAAGAAGCGGTACGCATCCTGGATACTCGAGGAGAACGACGAGCACAGCGTCCGTGTCAACCGCATCGTCATGGAGCTTGTCGGCGGCGTCCACTGTAGCCTGCTCAACAAGGCTCGCCACTGGGTGGACAACCTCAATTGGGAGGCGGTTGTTCTCAGACACGACAGCGTGAACGCTTATGTGCTGTGCACCGGCAAAATCGTAGTTTTCACCGGGCTACTCCGCCGTCTCGACACCGACGCCGAGATCGCCGCTGTTCTTGGGCACGAGGTACGTAGCTCAGATCATCTGTTCATCAGGCGGAGCATACATAGTAGTATTAAATTTTCTTTTGCACTACTACATGGAAACAGATTATATTGGAATGATGCTACTCGCCGCTGCTGGTTACGATCCACATGAAGCCCCTCGAGCCCTTGAGAAGGTCGGAAAGATGGAAAGAAAAACTCTATTGGAGAAACTGATGTCTTCCCTCTCTCATCCGTCCTGCAAGAAAAGATCACGGCTGCTAGCGCAACCTCGGGTCATGAGGAAGGCGATGACATTATACACACAAGTGAAAGGAAAGAACAATTGTTGAACCTGCTTCATGGCTTCGACCTGCCGATGACTCCTAGGACTGGCATCGTCGCCCATGCCCTAGCTAACTTTGATAGAAAATATGTGAATAGTGGTGTTTCAATCGAGTTAGTACTGACTTGTTTGTTGTGCGCTGAGCCTGGTCTATCACAGTTCTAACAATTCTATGTGCCCAAATTAATATAAACACCGTTCTTTTAAAAAAATGGTTAGTGTTGGCAAGATTATGATGATGTTTTTGCTTAACTTCTAGACTTCCAAACTCTACAACGAGGTTCTATGCCCGTAAGTTGATGGCAGAAAGACATGCATGCTTCTCGAAGATACCTTTTTTTGTGGGCAATTCAGAAAGCTTTTATTCGAACAAAAGCATTCCTAGGACAATCAGCTAATATACTGGTGACTAGGAAGCTTGGAGTCATATTGAACCAGCTTTCAGTCACTCAATGCACAAGAGCGCTTGGCACAGAGATGAGCTGGGACATTAGCTAATCAATTTACATGTTGAACATCAAATAAAGAGAAATCACTAACTAGCTCTCCAATTTTAAGCAACAGAGGTGCCACAAATGCACGAGAATTGTGACGAGTTCTCCAGAGTTGTACCATCCCCAGACAATCCACTTCTATTATCACATGCATGAAGCCTCGTAATTTAGCAAAGTTATGCCCATTTTACTAAATTCCAGAGAGATTTTACAAACAAAGTAGAAATTCATATTTATAAATTTTCCCAACAACTAGACCACATATCATATGTGAAACTTATTTTCTTTTTTTTTGACATTTCCATCATTTTCTTCTATTTCTGTTAAAACTGAAAAGGCGGTCCACTGGGGTGCATTTAGCACTAGGGTTACTAATGGCACACCTGGTGTGTGGTGCGCCATTAGTAGTTTTGTAAAAAAATATAAAAAAACAATTTGTTAGTAGTGTCGCACCATTGGATAGTGCGCCATTACTAGTCAAAACTAGTAATGGCGCACCTTCCACTGGTGCGCCACTACTAACAATTTTTTTTTAAAACTACTAATGACACACGATGGGTGTGGTGCGCCATTACTATGTCAACTAGTAATGGCGCACTATCCCATGGTGCGCCATTACTAACAAAAAAATTATTTTTTTTTCAAAACTACTAATGACGCCCACACACCAGATGCGCCATTACTAATATGTCAATAATGACGCACCTCCGGCGGCCTCCAGCCGTGTCCTGGAAGGATGACTGGGATCTCTCTTGGCAAGTCAAGGACTGCAAGAGCCTCTCTAGTCCACTGGAAGGAAGTGGCTGGGTCGAGTCCCTCCTTCTCATGTTTTATACGATTACGTGAGTGCCATATGGACCACATGAAGGTAATAATCTTTGTTCTTTCCGTGTCCAAGAACCTCAGATCACAAAGAATGTCCCTTTCCCACGAGCTAGGGTGTAGCTGGGGTAACCGAAGATCAAACCACGCATATTCTTCCTCATGTGAGCATGAAATCAAAGCGTGTCAGAGATCCTCTTCCATTACACAACAGATATTACATCTGCTAATTAATTTCGGCTATGTGGTGCCGTTTCAGAGTGTTCTCATCAGGGAGGATTCCACAAAGAACTCCCCACCAAAACAGCCGTACTTTCGGTACCACGTTGAGCTCCAAAAGAGCCTTCCACATCCGTTGATTATTCCACGGCGGCCGGCGATCACCATGTACCGTGGCTACCACGTCGAGACCGTGCCCTACACCAACCGCGCCCACCTCGTCCCCCGCTCCGGCCGGGACGCACGCGAGCGCCATGCCACCGACTCCTACTTCGCCGCTTTCAAGAAGCAGTAAGCATCCTGGATACTCGAGGAGAACGACGACCGCAACGTCCGCGTTAACCGCATCGTCATGGAGCTTGCCGGCGGCGTCCACCGTAGCCTGGCCAACAAGGCTCTCGACCGTGTGGCTGTGGGCGAGCTCAATTGGGAGGCGGTTGTTCTCAGGCACGACAACGTCAACGCTTATGTTCTCTACACCGGCAAAATCGTAGTTTTCACCGGGCTTCTCCGCCGTCTCGACACCGACACCGAGATTGCCGCTGTTCTTGGGCACGAGGTACGTAGCTCAGATCATCTGTTCATCCCGCAGAGCATGCATAGTACTATTAACTTTTCTTTTGCACTACTACATATTTTATGTATAGTTCGGACACGTTCTTGCAAAGCACGCGTCAGAGATGATCGCAAAGTTGATCGACAACAAGTGGTGTACGGCCCTCCTCACCGCCCCATTCCTACGAAGGTATGTAATTAATTAATCGTTCATATCGTTTTTTACATTTTTTTGACAAGAGATGAATTTTATTGACTTAAAATGAAGGATCAAGAGGATACAAAATAAAATGAGTTCATACTTGACCTCTGCGATGCACATGACCAACACACAACAGACACAAAAACACACCAACAACTAGCAAAGTCATATAAAACAATATGTGTAGACAAGGAAAAAGAAAACAAAGCAATCAGATCCGTAATGTCTTTGTATTAGAATAAGTAGACTTCCATGAACCCTAACTGCGGATGGGAACGTTTGGTTCCTAGGTGTATATACACCCTATATGAAAAAATAAATTAGCAATTCAACAAAAAGTGAAAAAAATCTGAAAATATTTTTGAAATAAACATGACCTTCTATTATACTTGTGAGAAAAAATTCACAAAAATAAAATCAACCATTGACTTCTTTTCGAAAAAGACAAATTTTCGGTCAAAATAGTATAAATAGTGACCTATAATAGCAAATGATTTTTTTTCTTTTTGCCCTGAAATGAATGTTGTTTTTTTTTCGTGAAACTTTATATACTAGTGCAGAACAAAGTCAAGTTTGATCTAAAAATACTTTTGAACTATTTTGACTTTTGTTTTAATTATTAGAAAAAACTCCCCATATAGGGTGTATATACAACAAGGAACCAAAGGGTATTTCCCCCCTAACTGCGTCCTAATTAATTAACTGCATTGTACGTACTAAATTAACCATGCAAGTTAACTGATATTGATCATGTTAACTATATATGCAGGCAGGAGATAGAAGAAGATTATCTCGGAATGATGCTACTCGCCGCTGCTGGTTACGAACCACATGAAGCCCCTTGAGCCCTTAAGAAGGTCGGAAAGATGACAAGAAAATCAACATTGGAGAAACTACTCTCTTCCCTCTCTCATCCATCCTGCAAGAAAAGGTCGCGTCTGCTATCGCAACCTAGGGTCATGAGGAAGGCGATGACATTATACAAACAAGTGAAAGGAAAGAACGATTGTCGAACCTGCTTCATGCCTTCGACTTGCCGATGACTCCCAGGAGTGGCATCGTCGCCCATGCCCTACGTAACTTTGATAGAAAAGACGTGAGTAGTGGTGTTTCGATCGAGTCAATACTGACTTGTTTGTTGTGCGCTGAGCCTAGTCTATCACAGTTCTAACAATTCTATGTGCCCAAATTAATATAAACACCATTCCTTTAAAAAAGGTTAGTGTTGGCAAGATTATGATGATGATTTTGCTGAACTTCTAGACTTCCAAACTCTACAACTAGGTTCGTATGCCCATAAGTTGATGGCAGAAAGACACAAATGCTTCTGGAAGATACCAAATGATGTAACGATAATATCGAAAATGATACACTTACGTACAGCATATACTTAATCCTACGAAACTCTCTTTCATAATATATAAACAATCGTCCCCCCGATTTTCAGGGTGGGTCCCGTGGCAAACTAATGTTCAGTTAACTACTGCCACATCACTACATAAGGCTCCTATGCACGTAGCCGCATGAAGGTGTAGCAAAGCTCCCATAAGATAGTGGGTATTATTTTTAAAAGTATAACTTGGTAAACTTTGACGAAGATTATAGAACAAATTATCAACATCTAGGATACCAAATCAATACAGTTAGAGTTACCATGAAATATGTTTCTATATGTTGTATTTTTACAAAAGGAGGATATACCCCTGTCTCTCCATCTGGGCGATGCATTCGATAATTTTATTAATTATTTATAAAGACCTTACAAAGTAATATAGCCGGACGATGCAATCAATCATTTTAGTTGGAGATCTCAATTGAATGTGATCTCTTTAAAATTAGGAGGCATTGTGTTATAGAGGATGTATGTGATAATGAGAAGAGAAAAGCATCGACCACACGCAAGTTGAAGAAAAAACAAAAGGAATGCCTGCACGAGTGTACGTACCTTCCACTCCCATCTCCCAACCCAAACCTTCTTGTCACCTGGTTGGTTGGTTGATATCCATCGCAACTAACAAAGATCCTACTACCTCTGTCCTGGTTTATTGGTCCCATTGTATTTCGTGCCAAATTTGTATTTGAAAAATATTATTGAATATAATTTGTATAATATAGTGGGAGAAAAAATCTCATGCATGTTGAGTGCCTTTTGTTAGGTGGCATGTGGGGTGAGATGTGATGTTAGGTGGCATGTTGTGATGGATCTATGATGATGCGACACATATGATGAAATGGCATGTATATATGTTGAGATAATATAAGTAGTGAAGATGAATTATTTAGGTATATAGAATGTGTACATCGAAGCATTAGTGTGTGTCGCTATGGGCAATACTAGATTGGGTAATCCGTTTGCGTCTGGTGTCTAGAAAAAACCCACCTACAACTGGGACGAGGGCAATTTTAGTTACGTAACTAATTCAATGGTGTACTGCCCAAAATGAATATATGCAAACAATTTCTTTGTCCAGATAAACTAACATTGACCCATTCTATGCACATTTGTATCTTAATACAATGCATATTTATGTTTCTGAAAGTGCAATCTCATTATAGATTTGTATCTTAATACAATGCAGATTTATGTTTCTGAAAGTGCAATCTCGTTATACATTTGTATATCTAAAGTAGTACACATTCTCACCAAAGAGAAAATGCAACAAGACACCACTTCAGGGTTTGCTATAATGCAGAACCAAATGTCTAGGGTTTTTTTTGTTTTTTTAACACAGTACAGATGCAGACGCTCATACATACACACATACACTCACCCATATGAATACATGCGCACACACCCTACCCCTATGAGCATCTCCAAGAGACTGAGCCGACACTTCATTTTGAGATGACAAAGTCGGACGACGGACACGTCTCCTCCAACTGTAGGCACATAGCCAGAAAGCCTGCAATAAATCCGAAAAAAGTGACCACCAATGCAAAGTCTAGGACTTGAACTTTTGTGATTGGTTTCACCACAAGGAATATAACCATCGGAGCTACACTCAGTTCGCGATTTTTATAGTTGACACACAAAATTCCAGCGGTAAGCGCTAACAAAAGAAAAGTGAAAATTGGACATGTCCCACTACCAGATCCAATATTCCATGGTTGCCACTAGTTTTTTTTTTAAATCGTTGTTCTGCCACTGTGGGCATGGCCAGCGCTCCATGCTGGAGTGCTGCCCTGCAGTCCAGGTTGGATGAAAAGAGGAGAGAGAGACAAAGAGTGTTGCTTGCAGAGCCAAACGGTCTCTTGTATAGGAGGCTGGTGCTTCAACAAAAAAAGGAGAAGAAAACAGGAGGAAAGAGGCAAAATCATAAGCAAAGAGTAGCACAGGATAACAACGGACAAGTGCAGCCATGGATTTAGAGGGAAATGAAGATGGCAAGAGAGAGAATATTGGAGGGTCCCGTGCCCTTTAGCCTCTTCAACCATGTGGGTCCCGTGCTTTCTCTGGCCCACGCTCCTGCCACTGCTTTGATGCAGCTGCAGTGCCAGCTTAGGCTAACCTCCCCGCCTATTTGCCCCCTCCTAGCAAAGCCAGATGATCTTGCTGATACCTCCTCCTCCCCTCATAATGAGATCGCCACTTCTCTTTTTCCTGGCACCCCGCTTCTTCAAGCCGCATGCTATTCTCTCCCATCGGCCATTGCTCACTATGACTACGGGTGTCTGAACCCCCCAACGAACCCCGAGCGTCGCAGCGCAACACCCCGCCTGTGCTGCTGCCGCTGTTCCCCGCCAGAGGGTGCCACTCGCGGGTATATAAACTATAGATCATCCTCTTGTCGCCACCACCACGCTCACCTATCTTCCACAGGGTGCACCTCGCCTCCGCTATGTCGCAACGGGGCCGGGGTAAATTAACAAGATGCATATCTTGTTAAGGCTCGATTCATTAAGCTTCTTCCGTTTAGCAAGCAAAAATCTTTAAAGCTCGTTAAGCTCATGAATACTTGTCAACAGGCGTTGCCCCCCTTTTGCTTCAGCTATGGTGTGTTTCTATGAAGGAAGAAAGTGACCACATCATGAGGTACACTATCTATTGTCTTCTATGGGCTAGGTTGGGTCGATCTCGAATGGAATAGACGGATTGAGATGCCAAATAAATGTTATCACTTAACATAAAATATGTGTTGTGTTGTGTCGTAGTACTCCCTCCGTTTTTATTTAGTCTGCATATTAGGTTTGACCGAAGTCAAACTTTGCAAACTTTGACCAAGTTTATAGAAAAATATATAAACATTTACTATAATAAATTTATATGATGTGAAAGTACATTCAATAATGAATCTAGTGATATTGAGTTTTTATTGTATATGTTAATATTTTTGTTTATAAATTTAGTCAAAGTTTATAAAGCTTGACTTTGACCAAAGCTAATATGCGGACTAAATAAAAACGGAGGGAGTATTAACCACCAGTGGGTACTGGGAGAGTGCGTGGCGGTGGTCCGAGAAGGTAACAATGAAGTTACCCTAATCTAATTTTCAAGGAACATTTTTTTCGATAAAGGGCATTTCATTGAATTGAAATATCAAGGTGATACAATCGCATCGTAAGAAAGCCTGGCCTCTGCATAAAAGGAACTTGACTTGCACAACATAATGGGGTACCTTATTCACGGGAACAACTCAATGATCGATAACGGCACACCACCACACCACACATACGTAGGTGCCAGCAACATAAAATATAGTGCGAGAATTCAGTTGATAGTTACTCAGGTCAGGCGTGCGAGCTGGTCCAGCTCGGCGAGCAACGCGGCGGCGTGCTCCGCCCTGACGCACTGCGTCAGCAGCCTCTCGCCCGTGGCCCCGCAGGACACTAACGCCACGCACGGCAGCGTCGTCTGCTGCCAACGCCCCACCACCCTCGCCGGGCCGCCGCCGCCAAAGTCGGCGTTGTCGAACCTGATGGTCCGCCAGCACGTCACCATCAGCGCGTTGTACCCGAACGCCGCTGCTATCTCCTCCTCCCCCATCCCGTCCACCGCGCCGCCGCCGGCTCTCATGCCTCTCAGCAGCTCCGGGACCCCGTCCTTGGCGCGCTTGATCAGGTCCACCAGCCTGTTCATGCCGTCATCCCCGGCGCCGGCCACCTCTCCGGTCGTCGCGAACGCCAGCTGCGCCACCGCGCAGTTTCCATAGTACCCCGCCGCCGTGCCCACGTGCTTGCGCACGTTCACGAAGAAGGCCAGCGGCGCCGGCGTGGACATGTCATAGCCGTCGGGGTCGTCGCCGATGATCGCGCGTGTGCGGCACCGCCACAGCACGGCGGCCGTCGCCTCGAATGTTGTGCAGTACCCGCCGTCGCCGGAGTGGGCGGCCTTGTAGTCGGACTTGATGCGGTCGATGAGCTTCCTCGGGACGATGGTGTCTAGGTAGATGAGGCCCTGGCCGCCGAGCTCCAGCATCAGCGACTGCTTCGCGGCGACCACCGGCGGCGAGAGCACAGGAAGGGACGCCGCGCGGCCGTCCCTGACCGGAGTGACGGACGGCAGCGCCGACGCATCAGCTTCAGCGCGGGTGAGCTCGCCCACCGCCTGCAGGAACTGCGCGATGCCGGTGGCGTCGGCCAGCGTGTGGTTCCACGTCACGCCCACGGTGAACCCGCCGCAGGCGAACTCGGTGACCTGCATCAGCAGCATCGGGTCCGTGCTCCGGCAGCCCTCAGGTGCTGGGTAGTACACGGCGAGATCGTCCAGGAGGCTGGTCGAGAAGGGCGCGTCCAGGAGCCCGTGATCCTGCAAGGCACATCCCGCCGACGCGGCCACGAACGGCACGCCCTCGCCGGTGCACGCGACGTGGAGGAGCACGCCGTCTTCGTCGGCGGCGGCCGCGAGGCGGCCGGCGATGGTGGGGTAGTGGGCAAGCGCCCGGGAGAGGCCCTTCTTGATGGCCTCCACGGGCTGGTGAACCGAGCCGTCGAAAACGAGGAGCACCGTGACCTGGAAGTCCACGTAGGTCGTGTCCCACGACGAGAGTTGCACCACTTGCGTCGCCGTCGTCTTCCCGGGCACCAGCACCGGCTCTGTCGATGGCCGGACCATCACCGGTGCGGACTTGCTCACCGCGAAGCTCATCGTGATTGCTAGCTAGCTAGTCTCGGTGGTCTAAAGCAGACAGAGGGTCAACTTGATGTGGATCATGGCTATCATGTACCTATATATATACAAGCGGAGTATGTATTGGCGCTGTCCCAATTAATTGATTGGGCCGGTTCACTAGCTAGTGCCACATGAAATACATTTACTATTCTTAATTTATCACACTTGAAATGCTTATGATTTTTCTTTTAAAAAGCATGCATCTGTTATTTTTTTCATTTTTTTAATCCCGCGAATCAACAAGGGAGGCCTTTTTTGTGCCTAGGACTAAGTGGAGTTTCTTTGTTGAACGGATTAAGTCTGAGTTTTGGGGTAGGCAGACGTGGTATCGTATTTTATTATAATCCTAAGTTTTGTTCTGAGTAGTTACATTCGTTTACTGAAAATATTTGCCACGTTGAAAAATATTCTCCACCTTAGGGATGCAATTTCTCTCTTTTTCATTTTTTCCTTTTTTTGCGGATGAAAAGAGAGCTTTATTCCAAAGGTGTAGAGTTACAATCTGCCGACAAAAGTTCAGCAATACATGGATGGCCTCTTCATATCCAACAAGCCGTGCTACGATCAATTCTACCGTAATTTGCCAGACTACTACTCTATTTTGTTCCCTAGAAATTTTCATAGGAACAAACTCCTTAGCAACCATCAGGTCCTTGATCTCTAAGATGGGATGCCCATATAAGCCGCCTGGTCCAATTCATTAGAAGATAAAACAGATAGCGCCGTTGTTGAATTTGATCAAACAACCATGGGAAGAGGAGAATATTCGATAAATAGTGTCATCCCCTCCATTATCGCATGAAACTCAGCCTCAAAACCATCGTTGCAATGAAACAACTGACGGTATTCAGAGAAAATAACGCTCATGTCCCCGTTCTGAAGTATCATGCCTGATCCTGCTGAAATGTCAGTTGCAGAGAGGAGCCATCCACTGATTAATCTAGCTTGCCTCGCTTTGCACACTGCTTGGGCTTTTTTTTGTTGAGACCGTCAAGCACTCCTCCGGCCGCATTTCTCTTTTCACAATCTCCTCAGTACTAACTATACTTGTCTGCCTGCTGAACTGAAATAAAATAACTGTGCACGAAGTGTATTGAGGGAGGCCTCCATCGAAGCAGCTTCCTTGCCATGGGCGAGATCAGTACGAACCTGCCACACTCACCAGATCAACATGATTACCATATCCCGCACTTTGACAGAACAATTTGCAAGAACATTCATCAGCCATTCATTACCATTGTCAACCAAGTACTAGTTCCCCAGCAAAGGCCACCCTAGACCGCATGTCAATCCACAACTCCATGGCCTTGTCAAACACAAGTAGTGCATGGAAAGAAACTCTCGTCTTTCATTCCACAAAGTGGGCAAGATAGGATGGAAATGGGTACCCATTACCCACATACTCTGTGAGTAAAAACCCTATTAGCTAGGATAGGGTATGGGAAAAAAGTTACCCATGGGTATATAAATAGGAAAATCTGTAACCCATCGGGTAGAGTGGGTACGGTTATAGGATCGTATATAACCCATACCCATGTACCCATATAAAATCTATGTTAACTCAAAATTATTTCTACACTTTTTCGTGAATTTGGGAACTCAAAATGTATGACTATGTGTTGTTGTTTATGTGATGTTGTTTTGATGTGTTGTTGTTTACGAGAAAGTGATGTTGTTTGTTAAATGTGTTGTTGCTATAATTTGTTGTTTCATATAAATCATGATTATATGTTGTTGTTTATGACTATGAGTTGTTCAGATTGATGCTTTGCAAACATGGGTAATTTTACCCGCGGGTACCTGTCTACCCCGGCCCGTCGGGTAACCGGTATGGAAAAAAATTGTAGCCGTTGACGAGTATAAGTAAGAGTGATGGGTAAGCTCGGGATGGGGTAGCTTCACCAATACCCAAACCCTGCAAGTGCCATGCCTAGGCAAGTAGCACTAGTACGTAAGTGCTAGTACTGCATGCTCTAATGGGTAGGGAACGCATCAGGGACCGCCTTCCATATGGTTTCTTTTTCTGCTTGTTTTCTTGTCTTTCCCAATATTCTCCCTACTCCAAATTAACTTTGTATTGTGTCGTGTATATAATTGCGCAAAAACAGCATCACACGTTGTCCAAACCAACTACACCCCTCTGAAACTTCAGGAAAGACCCCCTGAAACATCCCTGGAAACCATGATTCTACTTTGGTGATTGTTCGGTTTCTAAGTAGTCTATGTTGCAATCTTTGTGAAACTTCCTCAAATTTTACCAGAACCTCTAGGGATCATATAATGATACCATGCCAAGTTTCATGCATGTTTCACTTCGTTTGCATTTTCTTGAATTGAAAATAAGTAAGCTCCATGTTCGGAGTCGAGTCTTGGCATTGATGTTTGGAGTTCCTCTTATTTTCTTGGATAAGTTCGAAACATAAATCATTCACACAAATAGGATTTTAACCCATTTTACCAACTTTTTCATGCATTTGCAATTAAAATTAAAATTTATTCCTTAAATTCATAGAAATGAACGTAATGACTTCAATATGGCAAATGAGTCTGAAAAAAATGCTAAACTTTAACATGGAACATTTGATGGTGTATGTTTTATGTAGTAGAATTTTCAAGGTGAAACGGTGAAGTAACCGTCACTTTGGATTCAAACCTGCCTTGTTTCATCCCAAAATCACGATTCCTTCTCAAAAATGCTTATGTTTTTAGGGAGTCTACGTTGCAACTTTGGCGAAACCTTCTCAAATTTTTACCACAACCTCTAGGAATTATATAAGGACAAATAAGAATGCTAATAATTAATTTATTAAGATTTAACTACTCCTTGTATGCAGTTGAAAATATACATGCAACAGCTGATTTGCTAATCATGTTGAACAGAGGAAAAGGTTAATGAAAATAAACTAAGTGGGGGTGGACATTCTCGAATAAAAATGGGGAGTGTCTCATCATTTATAATAACCTGATACTGGAACAAGACAAACAAGATACTCGAGTATTATGTGGACAAGTGACCTTCAAGGGCCAACAGCTGCCTGCTGACGCCTAATTAGTTTACATGCTTCTACTAAACATGTGCATATCATGCTGATTTGTCACATTAGCATTAGAAATAACAAGAGTAGTCCCGAGTACTCTAATGCAGCTATAAGATCATTTCTATTAACATTTTTGTGTAATCGTAGGGTGCCCTAGAGGATACTAGCATTATTTTATTGCATATTAGTCTATGTTACTACCTTCATAGTGCAAACTATTGTATAAGTAGTATCATAGATGGGGAGGTGGATTATCTTCTCCCGAGCTTAAAGGCACCCCATGAATAGTAAAATCAAAAGAAATAGTGAACAAATACAAAAACTTCTGAATTTTAGTTGTGATGAACTTTGACAGTTTTTTGTATGCTTGCAAAATTTCACCCCAAAATGACATTTGTGGAAGGCGTGGCAAAAGAAAAGCTAGTTTTGAAAACATTTTGGAGTACTGATTCTTTTTCCCAAGACTTCCACGAATATCACTTCATGCTAAAATTTCTTAAGCATACAAAACATTTCTCAAAGTTTGCCACAAAACAATTTCAGTTTTATTATTATTATTTTTCTATTTTTTGGTTTTATTGTTTATCAGGGGCATTTGAGCTCGGGGTCAGAATAAGACTTTCTCATAGATGGTTCCATTTATTAGGTAGTGGGTGGTGAACAAATAAGGGCAGCCCACAAGCATGTGGGTAGTCCGTAAGACAATAAACTAGTACTTTCACAAAGTAATAGTACACAAATGAAAAGAACACATATTAGCGAATATCCATTTCTGAGCCTACGCTCATCTGCACCTAGCAAAAAGTAACTTCAAAAGACAATATTAAAAACTCTGAATTTTTTGTATGGAAGATGTTTTAGTGTGTGAGGCGCATGCCATTTTTCTGTGCATTTGGACATTTGAGTAGCTCGTTTTTGCTGACAGCAACACATATGTCCAAACAGGCTAAAATTTGGCATGGACCACACGCAGTGAAACATGTTCCATAAAAAAATCAGATTGTTTGAATTTTTCTATTATTTTTTGTTATTTTACTGATCATGGCAAGAGCAGATGAACTACCTATACAAACAATACGTATTGTCTAAATGGGTGACGTTCAAGAACCTACTGCCCTGATTGCGCATAATTAATTAAAGACTACAACTAATCATATGGCAGTCATATTAAATTGACGGCATGTCACCACAATAAAAGAGTTAGCCTGAATACTCTAAACAATGCCAAATTAGGTGATACATACATATGCACTAGGAACATTGATCAGTTCAAACATTTATGTGTTGATGGCCTGTTTCAGCGTTGTCATGTTGATTGGCCATCTCGAAAGAATGGCTCAGTAGGGCGTAGGTTGTGCTCCTTAACTGCGTAGATCTATGGCCCTGGTCGGTGGTCGCATGAGCGTCGTGTGTGTGTGGGGGGCGTCCGTTTGTGGATCGAAGGAAGGGGAACCGATAACGGGATCTAGGTAAGGACGAAGGGGTGGGGAAGCGATACACGAGAAGAACCAAAATTGATCGATCGTTGGGTGCTGACACGGGCCGGGGGAGTGGGCGCGACTATGCCTTGCTTATAGTGAGGCAAAAGTCAGCCTCACGTCGGGTGCATACAGGAGCCGGTGATGGTCCGGCCCCATAGATGTCTGGTTTGGTGACGTTGAGGTCACAATGATGTCACACAGTTTTATTTTACATTCTCCCATTTTTTAAAATGAATATATATATATATATATAAATAATAAATTTACTTAATTTTTTAAGCATAGGAAAAATATTTTTGTTAACATAGTATAGAAAGTATTTAACGCAACTTTTCACATGTTGACTGCTTTAGAAAATGTTTGCTGCAATAGAAAATTGTTCCCGTGATTCAAACAAATGTATCTGAAACTTAAAATATGTGTACAATGTAAAAATAATGTTTCTACCATTAAAAATATGTATGTAACATTTTGAAAGAAGTTTGCTCATGGTTGAAACATGTTCATAACATTTTGTTTATACAAACGTCAAAATATGTTCATTCAGGTTAAAAAAATGTTTATTTCCAGTTAAAAAATGTATGTGATATTTTCAAGAAATACTATCTTGTTTGGAAAAAAAAATTGTGACACTTAAAAACAATATCCAATGAAAAAAATTCTTTTCGTAGTTAAAAAATGTTTGTTGCAATTTTAAAAATGTACTACGATTTTCAAAATAAAGATTCTCGTGTTTCAAGAAAATATCCGTGAAAAATAAAAAATGTTTATACAATGTTGGCATAGTTTAAAAATATTATTGCAACTACAAAATGTACCAACGCATATTTTGGAAACTGCTTCCGTGTATTTCAAAATGTGTTCATAACATGTATTTGAAAAAAATGTGCATCATTTATTTGAATAATTTCGAACGTGTATGAAAAAAATGTTTCATATTTGCACTAAAAATGTACACTGTGTACTGAGAAAAAGTAGACAAGTGAAAGAAAGAGAACAAATAAAAACCGACGATGAAACAAAAGGAAAAGTGAAGAAACAAAGAAAATCAATAGAGAAACAAGAAAAGAAGTATAAAAAATAAAGAAAGAAAACTAAAAATGGTGAAAATACAAAAAAAGAGTATAGCAAAGAAGAAAAACAAACTTATAACAAAGAAGTATTGCTCCCTATTTACATATAGTTAAGGACATTATTACTTGAGACTATATTAAAGTTTGGATCATGTCTAAGTGCGAACTACTCCCTGCGCTTGTGCATAAATAATTAGAAAGCTTCTACATAATCGTACATGTGTCGATCATGTTGAGCTGATAGGCTATCGGAAGAAAAGGAAGGATAGTTATTCCAAATACCCTCCAAACAGTACGACAAGCTAAGTGATTTGCATTGTCAAAATATCTCCTAATTAAAGGTACCTATATGAACAATAAGTATTGTCCAAATGGGTGACGTTCAAGAGCGAACTGCTCTCTGATTGCGAAAATTATTTAAACACTACAGCTAATCATGTGGCAGTCTTATTAAATTGACCGCCTATCAGGAAAAGAGAAGAGTTAGCCTGAATACTCTAAACAAGGCCACGTTAGGTGATACATATATATATGAACCCGATCCCTCTACCAGACGTACGTCGACAACTAATTATATTATTCCAGAACATGGGGGGGCCTTCATAGCCAACTGCTCATATAGCTAAAGCATAATTACTTGATAGGCATCATATGCTTATACCATATTAATCTGATGCTGCTATTTCACGAGGCACACATGGATGGGTGATATTTAAGAGCCAACTAATTTCTAATTGTGCATAATTAATTAGCTTTGCCCTCTCAAAATATGAACTGTGAGAAACTAAATTGTGCCATTGCCAAGGGACACAAGCTCTGTCAGTGCACAAATGTGGAGGAGGCAAGGGCTTCTGAATTTGGCGATTCACTTCTCTGGAGGTTAACAAGCTTTGCGTAGTTTATTCATTATTATTCAAGTGACGAACAAGACATGTGAAGATGTGGGTTTCCTGACGTACAAAATCCAGACCCTAAGAAGGCATTTATCACAATTTCCTAATTAACAACCCACATACCCAATTAGTGATCCTGCCTTTTTCCTGATGGAATTTGGCCTGGTTTTTATTTCGGAGAAATGTTATACATAATGACAGGTATTTCAAATATTATTTAGAAATTAAAAATGTTCATGAATTTCAAAATAACATTCAATTTTTAAAAAAAAATAAAAACATGTTACAAAATTAAACTATTTGTGGATTAAATCATGTTCTATAATTTAGAAACAAATCTAATTTTCATTAAATATTAGCGAAATTAAGAAATGTTGCGAATTTGAAGAAAGGAAATTCAAGGCTCTTTGTATGTATGGGCTCTATCATCCTTGGGCATGGACTTAGTTAGATCTTTCTTTTTCTGAATAGGCAAAAGATTTGCGCATCATTGCATTGATAGAAGGAGGGTTTTAGGAAATTCCAGAATGGACGCCAGAGTGTGTTTCTCCAAAAACCTCGTGTGCACTGGGCCAGCCCAATAAGTGATCCTTCCTTTTTCCTGACAGAATTTGGCCTGATTTTTATTTCGGCTAAATGTTATATTTAATAAAAAGTATTGAAAATATTATCTGGAAATTAGAATGCCCGTGAATTTTAAAATTAATAACATTCACGAATTTATAAAAATGTACTCCCTTCATTCCTAAATATAAGCCCTTTCATAAACTTCAATACGGATGTATATAGATATATTTTAGAGTATAGGTTCACTCATTTTACTCTATATTTAGTCCGTATTGGAATCTAAAAACATGTTCCAAAATTTTAAAATATTTGCGGATTATAGGATGTTCAAGAATTTAAAAACATATCATAATTTTCAGAAAATTTTAGCAAAATTAAGAAAATGTAGCTGTTTCGAGAAAAAAAATCAAGGCTCTTTGTCTGTATGGGCTCTATCATGATTGGGCATGCACTTCTTAGATTTATTTTTTTTCTCAAATACGTAAAATATTTGCGCATCATTGCATGTAGAAGGAGGGTTTTAGGAAATTCTCGCACACAAAAACCATGTTCACACTAGAATGGTGTGTGTGTGTGTGTGTGTGTGTGCGTGCGCGCACGCGCCATAGAGCGTCCATCACGACCACTCGGGGGGTACATAGGCTACTGTCTTGGTAACAATGCGTCGAGCCTGGGTGCACCAGTGCGGAAACAATGATTTTAGTGTGATCTATATTAGCTATGATAATTTTAGTGAATAATTGAATAGTTCCCTTATGTTGACTTTTAGGTGGGGAAACAATCTGTATGAAGATGTGGGCCTAAGCAACTCTCGGAATTGTATAGTTGAGTGCTAGTTTTGGTCGTACACTGTGCATTACGAGCAACACTATGCACATGCATGCCAAATTACTCGTGCTATCTTCCCTGCTGGATGACACTGTTGACATGCATGCTACTCCCTCCGTTTCATATTACTCATCGCTGATTTAGTACAACTTTGTACATTGGAAGAGGGTCGAAAGCTTAATGAAGTATTGTTGGCCACCTGCTGCTCTGAAGGTTTTCTATGCTAATCAGATCTTTCGACCAGGAAAAAACAGTGGTTGCATCCACGTCGGCTTCCCCCACGGCAACTCTTGCGGAGGCATTGCAGAAAAAAAAACATGTTGCTCGCTCTCTGGCGAGACCACTGCCTGCCTGCAGTCAGGTCATATGTGCGTGCTCGCGCGCGAGCGACCAGGGCAAATACAATTGCGGAGCGGGTTTTTTATTTCCTTTTTGTTTGGTTTTTCTTTCTGTTTTTGATTTTATTTTCTTATAAAAATGCTCCTGAATTTTGAAAACAAATGTCAACCTTTCTCTAAAAATGTTAACCAAATTTATCTATTTATTGATAATGATGATCATGTTGGGGGCTGGTCGGACAGCCCATGTACAAAATCGGCCGTGCAACAACACATCGGCCCTGCAACACACTCACAGCCCACCATCGATCCAAGCCACCGTTCCTCTGCTCTGCTTCCGGCGAGTCCAACGGCAGACGATGGCGACCGCGATGGCGAGGGGATGAACGGCGGGCAAGGATCAATACACGTCGTCTTCTAGCGCAGCATGGCCGCCCGCCCGTCCTCCCTCTCCTCTGGAACTGGAAGCAAGCGCCACCTGGTCAGGTCAGTCCTCGCCCGCCCACCCGCTAGGCCGCCCACCAGGTGCTTGTGTTTTTTCCCACGAGGTTACATATCTCCCTATCTCTCCTCTCCTGTATATGTAAGGTAAGGTGTTCCTCAAGACCTCCTGCAACGACTCAACCCCATTTTGCACTAGCTAGCTAGCTAGGCCTAGCCAGGCGGCATCCATCACCGCTCACCGGCACCTCATGCGTGAGTGCGCGCCAACGTAAGCAGTGCACACTCTTCTCCTTTAATTTGCAGCCAGGGTTGATCACTTTTGATTGGTGACAAAAAATCCGTTAACTAATGAGTTCCCTTCGGTTGCTGTCGATGCAGGTGTAACAAGTCCGTCTGTTAGAGGATGTCAGACGCGGCCCTCAGCGCGGCGCAATGGGTGGTGGGCAAGGCGCTAGCCCCCGTCACCGATGGTCTGCTCAAGGCTTGGGCGGGTAGCAGGAACCTTGGTCTCAACATTGAGGCCCTCAGTACGGAATTGCTGCTAGTGAAAGCCATGCTCGAACAAGCTGCTCTCAAGGAGCTCGATGGCCCAGCCATGGAGATACTGCTGCTGAAGCTGCGGGATTCAGCACACAATGCCGAAGACTTGCTGGACGAGCGGGACAACTTCCACATCCACGATGAGCTCCATGGCACGTACAATGCTGCTGACCAGCACGGCAAGAGTGGTATCCACAACCTTGTCGTCAATGCTCATCACACCGCCAAAGCTCTTGGCAAACAACTGGCATCTTTGTCTGCGTGCTGGTTTGGTGCCAACACTGGTGATCACCGACAACAAGATGCAAGACAACATGTCAATTATTATGCTTCACAGCATGGTAAGAAGAGGTTACGTGGTGATTTCTCATCAGCGCCAAACGCCAATCAGGCTGAAGAGGAGGTCAGCAGGCGCATGCCCAAGCTCGGTAAATTTCTCCATTGCTCATCTTCTCCACACCCCAAAGTTCACGATGACAATTGCAGCAATGCACAAGAAACACCAAAGCTTGAGTTTAATCACTAGTGCAGAACCGGGCAATAGCACCGGTTCGTAAGGCCCTGTGAGTTTGTGACTTTGTGCAAGTATTACAGTGGGCCAAACGCATGGAGAGATGATGCTTTTTGTACTAACTAACTGGACTGTTCAGTGGCATCTAGACCTGCTGCAGTAGCCAATAGCATACCTGAAGGCACAGATCAAGCTGTTGTTGCAGGAGATATTCTAAAGGTCTAAACATTCAGATCTGCTTCATTTTAATCCATGGAGAGATGATGCTTCTTGTACTAACTAGCAAGCAACTCCTCTGTGCAGGTCATAATGACAAACTAACAAGCAAGATTGTCATTTCCTTAAGCCCCAAAGGCCACAAGATGCAACTGACAACCTTTAGTTACGAAAACTCGGCACTGCAAAGGTAACAAGGGGATTATGCACGTGTACTCTGAGTATAGGGACGTTATGTATGATGTATAATCACCTAAGGGAACCACTGGTCCAATTTTCCAGGTGTGAGCAACTGCAGAAGGTCTAGATGCCACTGAACAGCCCAGGGCACCAAGAGAAACACGATTTATCCCATACTCACGGCGGTACGCAAGGACTCCTACACACTTGCTCGATGACTACAGCAATGGGTGTACCTAAAACACCGCAGAAGGTTCATTCATGTGAGGTACATAGGCTCCCCAGTGACTGGCAACTCTGCAAGATGGATACATGTTCTTATTAGGTTAACTGACCGACTTGAAAATGTTTCAGAATCAGCTACCATGCTCATTGAGCCATGCTAAGGAAGAAGAAGCAGACACATCGGCTAGGCTAGCAGAAGCGTAGTCTGCAGCTAGGAATATCTGAAGCTTGTCGCTCAAAAATTGCTGCGATGAGTACACCATGGTTAGTATTTTGTTCATTCGGTATTAGTGTATGGCAAGTTATTTTGACCGTGGCCGACAGAACTGTACCAAGTGCTTACACATCCCATTTGCTGTTGCTTTACCTGACAGACAGATGTAAATGGTCAGATTCTTCTTCTCAGCAAAGGGAATGGAGGTGAAGCCATGGAGGGTACCTGCCTGTTGGAAAAAACAAATGGTCAGATTCTTCTTCCCAGCAAAGGGATGCTGCTCGTACGGCTTGCTTGAAGCCTGTCCATCATTTGTGTCCAAGAAATGCTATTCCGTTGATCTTCACCGAAGGCAGTGATGTTCCAAGATATCATATTCGCCGTTGGTTGATCATCCCGGTGATTCACCGGAGATAGAGAAGAGAGGAGCACCATTCACTGCAATCCGCGCCATTGAGCAGCTCAAGATGCTCTTCAAATGAGCTTCTTCTTTGCCATGAACTGCATGATCTTGTACCTCAGAATTGGTAGCAACAGTATCTGTCGAATGCTTCTGGGAAGATGGCCGAGGTGGTAGGTCTTAGGACCTTTTGTGAATGGGGCATGGAATGGGTGCCGAGGCAGAACCATCCAAATCCAGCTTGGCCATCAGGCTTTTGTTAAAAGTTGTTATTAAAACCGTGATGTTGTACAAAGTGAAGTTTTTCTTTCAAATTGTACACATTTATAAAAAAGGGGAAGATGGTTGATGTTCACCACATCTTAGACATTCTCTATATTTATTATCATTGTCATCGTCTGATAAAACATTCTACCACATCCATATTCTCGAGTTATAACGGCGCAGCGAGGCACACCTTTTCTTTGAGTTATTCTTAACTGTTGCCATGTACGTCAGCTGTAACTAGTGGCTAAGATGAGCATGAGGTATGTCGCGAAATCCTTCACCAAACGCTCAACATCACAGCCATTGTGTGTTCTGAATGTGTTGTAGTGCTCACTGTCAGTATTCTGCAAGAATGTGTTGCTAGCTAACATGCTTCTTATTATGTTATCTGACGAAAACATTTCAGAGTCGCTCCCCTGCCAAGGAAGGGTGGCAAGTACCTAAGCATCTCATTTGTTGCTGCTTTGCCTGGCAGATGTGAACATGGAATGGTGCTCATCTCATCCTATTCCGTGCGTGCACTCATGGCGCCTGATTCCTTGAGCGTGCGCCGGATGTTGTATCAGACCCAGAGTTTGGATTTTACGTTACGATGATTGATGAATATAAGTTGCACTACACTTTGATAGTTTGTATCAGACAGACCCCATAGTTGGCCTGACTGGTTTCTCCTGTTGCTGCTAGCCAAAAATCTCCAAGGACGGGCCTACTGAGGTGTTGGTGGCATCTTAGAAATGAAAGTGTTGCGGACGGAGGGGGACAGCCTGACTGCGGCGTCAGGAAATTTGTTACAGATAGAGCTATGTAAATGTCCTGCTGCTGAACATGCTTGAGATGGGAGTGCTCTGCTCACCTCAACTTATGTTGTGAAAAAGGAAAGAACTGTGTCTTTAATTCGCGCCAATTAAGTCCGGTTCAATAAGGCCATCACGAGTGGTAAAGTTCAATGTTGATGCCGCGCGCTTTCAGTTCAGAGCGACGAGCGCCGGTGCGGTACGTGATGCGCGACCACCATGCGGTGTGGTGTACGCCATTGCCAGGGACACACACATAGAAGCTCTGTCAGGAAATGTGCAAATGTGGTGGAAGCTTTACGGTCCTCGGTCTGAGTTTGGCGGTCCACAAGACATAGAGAAAATAGCAAGTTTTTTTTTTGTACGGGGTTGCACACGCAGAGATAGCAAAATCTTCCAACTCAGGATGCTACCTTTTCACCGGTTCTTGGAAGCTTCAAGAATCTTTTAGACGTTTTCTTTTCTCATTTTTCTTTTCCTTGTTTCTTTTTGCTTTATTAGTAATCTTTTAGGCTTTTTTCCGTGTCCATTTTTTATTCTTCTCCTTTTTATTTTTCTTGTTTTAAATGCATGAGCATTTCAAAAAAATTGAACATTTATAAATTCTTTAATTTTTTTTCCTAATCGTGAACTTTTTAAAAATCACGATAATTTCAAAATCTTGAACATTTTTTCAAATGTGTTCATATCAAATATTCATATTTTTTTAAAAAAATCAAGAACATTTTTAAAAATTTGTAAATATCTTTAGGTCAGTGAACTTTTCAAATATATCAAACAACCGATAATTTCTTTTTTGGAGCTGTTTTTTACATATTCATGCACATTTTTTTCAATTCACGAGCGGAGCAGGCGGTGAGCTAGCGCTACTGGCCTGAGACCCACCGAGCTAGTAATGCAGTGCTAAAGGTGGCTCTAGATATGCATATTTTTTTTCTTTCCTTTTTCTCCTTTTGGTTTCCTTTTTCCTACTTTTCATTTTTAACAAAATTTGAAAAAGGTTGCCGGATTTGATTTTCCTGTTAATTGGAAAAATATTAGCAAATATAATAAATGTTCCATAATTTTAAAGAACGTCCCATAATTTGAAATGTTCCTAGATTTTAAAATAACAATAATATATTTAGAAATATACTAGCATTTAAAAAAGTGTTATTGAAATAAATAAATGTACGTGGATATAAACATATCATTAATTTAAAAATGTTCCTGCATAAATGTTTTTCCACTCACAATATACTCCTGAATTCTAAAAGTGTTCTTCGAACTCAAAACATATTTCCAGAATTCAAATATTCATGAATTTGTAAAAAATATGCCTAGACTTTCAAAAATTCTGTCATGATTCAAAAAATGCATGAATTTAAAAATAAAAAGGATAAAAATATAAAATAAAATAAAATAGAAAAAACTGAAAATAAACCGTTAAAACCAAGAAAAAACACACACATACACAAAAACAGGTCGGGGAGGTTGGTGAAAACAAACACAGAAAAGACAGGAGCAACGTCATATGCCAGACCCGAATAACATGAGAGGGATGAGCATTCGTTTTCAAGGTTCATATCGGGTGTTTTTCTTTATTTTTTTCACAATTAAATATACTACGTCTACCAGATTATATTCATTTGCTTGTGTAGTGGTTTCGTTTATTTATAGCTGTGAAATTGATATGTATTCTTCAAAATGGGCCGGATATATTCCAGGTTTTGGATGAGTTAGAGAAAGCATGTTTTATAAAAACCAGTGCTCCAAGACGAGAAATATGTCCCTATTTTGACTAGTAAGTCTTAGTTTCTCCTTACCTACACATTTTGCTGCTAAATTTGCATATACACATAGAATTGTTGATATAGCTTGTACAAACATAATGGGGATCACCAGAGTGATCATAGTTTTAAATAACCATGAATGAGTTAGTGGTTCATGACATGAAGACATGCTCTTTAAGACGATCAAGTGGTTCCGAATTTTAATTCGGAAGTTAATAGTTGGATGGTTTTGTAGAATTCAAATAATGAATTTAGGGTTAGGAAATTAACAATGCAATATGTAGCATACATGCTTAAATCGGTCGTAAATCAACTTACGAAGTAGAAACTGAATTTTTGAATAAAAATTTAAAATGTTGCATTACTTAATTGGTGAGGATTTCTGTGTAGACAATACTTTTTGTGTATGTCTCGCTTGTGCTGTTATTCTTTTTCTTTTTCTTTAACTTTTTATGTTTTCTATTTGTTGTGTTGATCTTCTTATTCTTCTCCTAGTTCCCATCATGTGTACCAAGACAATAAACCGACATGACATTTTAATACTAAATATTTTTACTTTGTGATATAGTTTTCACTAAATGCATTGTTTTCAATTTGTTATTTCACATGCAATGTTAAAAAATATATTCCAATACCCACAAAAAAATACTCCAAAAATAACTAGAACAATTAACGATGCCATAAGACTCTCTTTCCCTTTAGTTTTAGTTTGGGGCATTTAAGAAATTCTTTTCTTAAGATGGATGTCACTCCACCAAATTAATTTATGTTATTTATCTACTCAAAGTGAAGCTGTTGCCCTACTCAACAAATTTAATTTAGGTCATTAATGAATTGGAATGCATCTATCTTTATCCATACCACACATAAATATTTACCGAACTTTTAAACTTGGTAGAGTCCTTTGTACTGTATGAAACTAGCAAATAACTTTGTAAATGTTTCTAAAATTACAAAGACTGATATTTTTGGATTTAACAAAAATGATAATTCAAGAATGTATGATGTGCCAACGGTTATTTTGTCCTAGATCCCCCGTGTGTACCATTGGTTGTGGTGCTGCATTCTTGGTCTGAGAACTTGCTATCAAATCATAACATTTAGAATTCAAGTATCCCAAGGCTAAACTTTATTCATTTGACCGATATAGTAGTTTTGACAACAATTAGATGATCAAACTAACAATTAATGGTACTAGTGTTAACAACGACGATATGTCCATGATTTAATGGATGAGACAAAAAGTTGTGGCCAGCAATGGTAACGGGATGGCTACGCCCAATGGTAACATAAAAAAGTTTAGTAATGAAACTTCTAACATTATACTATTGTTGTATATTTAATTACTGACACAAGTGGTGATATTTAACTGAGGTTCTTAATGTAGCATTAACCTGCTACTAATCTGTTCACCTGCTTCTAATCAAGTGTGTCATTATGCGAACTAATTCTATGAAAATTAATGTGTCACGAATGATAATAACTTCATAAGTTACAATGAAATTTCCAATTTTTATATTCCCCCGAGATGCCTAAGTTCCATATATACTATGCTTACTCTATTGTTACCGACTTGCTAACTTATGTCCATCCTTATGAGAACTTTGTACGGTCTCTTTAGTAAAATCTACTTATTGGAGCTTGCTGGTCCTATACGTAAGGCTTCTTACCTTCAAATTAGCATTTGAAAAATTGGTGTTGTACATAAGGCTTCTTACCTTCAAATTAGCATTTGACACTATACTGTTGTTGTATATTGATACAAGTGATGATGCATAGAAATAATTATATAGAAATATTTAACCGAGTGCTTAACGCAACATTATTGTCTTGCTACTTGCATGTACACCTGTCTCTAATCAAGTGTGTATAATGAATGCTATAATAACTTCAGCAAGTTACAGTTCGTACCATGAGTGAGCTCTGCTTGAAAAAACAAAGACGAGCAATCGTTGCTTCTATTTTTTTGTTTTATAGTCATACATCAAATAGCTTTTGTGCCTGAGATGATTTTCCTTGCTGACAGTTGCCACACCCGTCGGAGTTAGTCAACCATCGCATTTTGTGTCCTATTATGTTGCTTGCGCATTCAGTGTCATAAAACTTTGCATAAATATCACCGTTGTTGTTCTAACAGAAAATTCTATCAGGCAGAATTTAATTTGCTGAAGAGACTATTGTTGCAAATTTTTTTTGTTAGCCATGGTCAGCATGTCTAGTGTTAGCCGCTCACCGAAGCCGTTGCCATCCCTGGAGCCAAGGGAGCGGATGTGGCGAGGATTGGTGCGAAATGGAGGTGCCCGCCAATGAGAGACGTCGCCGAGATTGATCGCCTTGTTCAACAGTATAGGGCGGAACAATCACGGACCACTAGCAGAGTCGGATCCCAGGCAGACTCAACAGCTCTGTTATGTGACATCCGATATTAATGACATACTGTTTGGAGTTGTGTCATGAAGAATTTTTTCAAGATTGGAACAGTTAGGTTGATATATTTGTTTGTCTGTTGTTTTCTAGGCTTTACTGTACAATCAAGACTATGGTCTTTTAATAGACCACTCTGATAGACAGCTCTGTTTTGTGGCTCTATTGTTGCATGGACATTTACAAATTTTATTGTCTCGATGCCTCGGTTTCATATTATGCTTACTCTACTGTAAATGGCTTACCATGCTTATGTTGACGTCGAGGATCATTGTGGTGAAATATTTCTATTGGAGCATGTTGGTCCTATAGATAAGACCTCTTGCCTTCTAATTAGCATTTTAAATAATAATGTTTCTGTATATTATATCGCATTATTGTCTTGCTGCTTATCTGTACACCTGCCCCCTAACGTAAAGTATCTCTAGGTATTTTGCCCCCTGGCTCAACGGAGTATGACAATGTACTAGGTCCTTCTTGATTTTTTGTAAATGACACGCTGAATCTACTAGTTTTGGACGAGTCTCACGGTCTGAATCTAGCTAACCCGCTGAATCTATTGACACGGAGTATGACAATTTTCTAGGTTCTTCTTGATTTTTGTCTAGGTTCTTCTTGATTTTTGGAAAAGAAAAACCAGCAGCTGCTTAACTTAGGAAGCGCCCACTTATTTAGTTTTTTCGTTAGTGTTACTTGCTATTCTTTCCAGAACTTCGTGGTTGCTGTAATCTCTACAGCTGTTTTGCTGGACATGCACATGGGAGAAATAATACTATTGTTAGCATGAGACGTTGGTCGCGCAAATCCTATCTGCCGCTCACTGCGGCAAATTGTCTGTTTTTCCGGTTTTAGAAAGGTTCTAGAAGGTTCTTCTCGCCCAGTTTTTTTTTAAATGTTCTATTGTTTCCCTACAAGTTTTATTCTTTATATTTGCATTTTTTGGTATTTATTTTATTTTAAAAATTGTTCATGCTATTTAAATGTCCATAATTTTAGAAGACGCTCATGAAATTATTAGAAAATGTTCACTTTTTTTAAAAAAAGTTCATAGTTATAGAAAAGTGTTGGAATTTTTAAAATAGTTCATAGTTAGGAAATGTTCACTTTTTAAAAAAAGTTCATAGTTAGAAAATGTTCTCTTTTTAAAAAGGTTGCTGTTTCTTTCAAATGTTCTTTTTTAAAGAATGGTCACAAAAGTTTCTGAAAAAGGACGGGTTTTTTCACATAAACATAATTTACGTTTTTTTAGATTCTCAACATAATTTACGTTGTGACACGCATAAATAAACAAAATAGAAGCCAGCCGGGCGGGCCCATGTATGTACCCGGCGGGCCACCATTCCTTTCCTTCCTCCCTGCTCAAAAAAATGCTTCCGACGAGTCCAACAGCAGACGACTTAGACGGCGGCGAGACACCGGTGGGAGTGGGACGCATGGTCTTCCAGCTGCTAGCGGCCGGCCTGACCTCTCTTCCGTTCTGCTGGAGCCAAGCGCAGTGCCACCGCCACCGCCACCGGGTCAGGTCAGGTCAGCTTTCGTCCACCTGCCCGCCCGCCCGCCCTGTGTTTGTGTTTATTCCCGTGCTCGTTTGATTAATGATCTCAAAAAGCAACACTGGCACAGTCAATCAAAATGTATCAAACCATCTTTCTGAACATTTGGCACCAAAACTAGGTATCTTCTTCCTCCTATAGTAGAGTTAAGTTTGTTTAATGCTCTGGTTGTGTTCATCACAAACTAGTCTAGTGACCAACCAACAACCCCAACGGAGACACATAAGTACTACATGCCAAAGCACACCCACGTCTCATTGCCACACAGTGATAACAACAACAACCGGCGAGCTGAGCTCAATACATTCTTCTTACTAGTAAACGCACCAGCTACATCCTACATGTAAATGTGAGCATCACATCTATCTTTTTTATATGTCCATCCATGGATCTATTCTTGCAAGCAAATTGTTGAAAATGAAGGAGGTCTGACAACACATTAATTTGAACAGTAGGACAATCACAGTCCTGCTGCTCTGGTGACCATGACGAATTAAAGCATCTGTCTGATTCTATCACCTAGTGCTTGGTATGAGGTGTTATCCATAGCAAATCCCATGCTCCTCCCAAAGACGTCTCTTGGTCTTATGTCATCTGATGATGAACAGCTGTTTGTTTATTGAGGAAAGTGCTTATTGCTTCCATTTTTCAGTAACTGTTGATGACCGCCTACATTTCGTGTTGGAAAGGCCTTCCCATGCAAGCTCTCGATCGGTCAGGCAAGAATGATTTTGTTTTCATTCTAATTATTTCACAGTAACTAGCTAGAGATTCATGTGTTATTTCTGTCATATCCCCCGTTTAGGGAATCTGTGTGTGTACAATCCTGTTGATTTCATTTGCATGAAATCATTGCAGACCTACCTCTCCTTGATGGGTGTGTGTGTGTGAGAGAATTGACAAAACTAATCCTTGTTTCAAAGTTAAAAAAATCCTTACTCTAAAAATGTAACCAAATCTGACCCTTGCTCAGCGCCACCCTCCGGGCGCTGAACTTGGCTGTGTCAACGCACTTCCTCGTTCCAGACACACACAAAAAAAAAGAGTGCTGGCTTGAGCACTAGTATAGCAGGGTGCCATCTCTATCCTTGATCTAAGTTGAACAGGGTACTATACTAAAGGAAGAAATAATGGTGGAAAGATACTTTCTTAGTCTGTAGCAGCATCGATCCCTTTTGTTTTCTTTTTCTCCTTCCATTATTCCGTTATTACGTGCAAGGCACCGGTTCTTCTAATCTTGTTCCAAGCTCCTGCCCCATAAGGACAAGCACTGATGCCTTGCTGCCCTTTCACCTTTAGGCCCCAGCCGGAACTCCAAAGAATGAACGCATTTGTTTCTCGTGTCTCTGAAACTCCAAACAAGCTAGCCCAAACACCAAACAAGGTGTTCCTGCAACGACTCAACCCTTGGCAGTACATTTGGAAGTGCTTACGCCTCACACTTGTGCTTTACAAGCAAGCAGTTGCAGCACGTTGATTAGTTTTGTTTGATCGCTGATTAATTAACAAGTGCTGCAAAATACTTTTTGTGACCCAGCGGCACAATTCTCGTAGTATCATATTCTCCCTCATTTTTGAGAGCTTTTTCCTACAGCACCATATTCTCTTTTTTTGTGTGGGTGGATAGGTTGTGATATCTCAGTGCGAATGGTATGGCATCTTATCTTGCCATCTTTTGAGCTGTCATCCACCCACACCACTTTCAAAGTTTCAATTCCTTTTTGGCTTGCAACAGAGGAGACTAAGACTCCGTGTTTACCCAGCTTACAGGTTAGAGAGATTGTATATCAATATCAGTTCTCTCTCACCCTCTCTCTCTCAACGGCTTAACCCACCCTTTTGCAACTAGCTAGGCCTCCACGGCAGGCAGGCGACGTCCATCACCGGCAGACCAGCAACTCGTGCGCGCGTGAACGTCGTAAGTACCTACGCCTCTTCTTTAATTTGCAGCTAGCCTATACAATCAGTACTACTATCATCCTCCTCCAGGATTGGTGCCGGAAAACTAATGCATGCATATATCCACGGTTGATTGGATTCCCTTCAGTTCCTGAATCGATGTAGGTTGTCCATCCCTGCATCTGAAGGAGGATGTACGCGGCCCTCAGTGCGGCGCAATGGGTAGTCGGCAAGGCGCTAGCCCCCGTTGCGGACGGGGTGCTGGAGGCTTGGGCGGCCACCAGGAACTTTGGTTTCAACATCGAGGCCCTCAGCATGGAACTGATGCTGGTGAAGGCCACGCTCGAACAAGCTGGACGCAAGGAGCTCGGCGGGCCGGCCATGGAGATGTTGTTGCAGAAGCTGTGTGACTCGGCGCAAAATGCTGAAGACTTGTTAGATGAGCTCGACTACTTCCGCATCCACGATGAGCACCACGGCACCCACGATGCTGCAGGCGAGCACGACAAGGGTTGCTTCCACAACCTTGCCTTCAATGCTCGCCACACCGCCAAAGCTTTTGGCAAACTGGTCAACTGTGCTAAGCATCGGCAGAGGTCACACAGCGACTCCTCGGCCCCAGACACCAATCAGGAGCTTAGCGGATGCATGCCCAAGATCGGTAAACTCCTCACTTGCTCGTCTTCCCCACATCCACATGTTCGTGATGATGATCGTGGCAGTGATGACGACTATCATAGTGATGATGATTGTGGCAATGTGCAAGAAACACCAAAGCTTGAGTTTAATAGGGTTTATTTCTCTCAAAGGATGAAGGACATTGTAGAGAAATTGCAACTTATGCGCAATGAGGTTAGCAAGATTCTGATACATTGTGGCCCTAGAACTATCCCAGACATTGCCCTGAGTCGCCCTATCACCAAAAGTAGAATTGATGAGCCAAAACTGTATGGGAGGGACCATGTCATGAATAGCATCATACATGATATCACCGAGGGTCAATACTATGACAAGGGTCTAACTGTGCTGCCGGTTGTGGGTCCAGGGGGTATGGGCAAGACAACTCTTATACAACACATATATCGCAACCAGCAAGTGCAGAATCATTTTTCAGTCATGATTTGGATATGTGTATCGCTCAATTTCAATCTGGATAAGGTGCTAGAACAGATTAAAACATGTACACCTCAAGTTGGAATGGAAAAGGAGGGTAGCACAACAGAAGATTTGATTGAACAAAGATTAAAATATAAAAGGTTCTTACTTGTATTGGATGATATATGGCGGATTAGTAATGGTGATGACTGGAAAAAATTATTGTCGACACTCAACCAATCATAAGAAAGGGGGTGCATGATTCTAGTCACAACTCGGTTTCAAGCAATAGCACAAAAGGTTAAAACAACTGGCCAATCAATAGAACTGAATGGTTTAGAATATGAAGAGTTTAGGAAGTTATTTCTTGCATTTGTCTTTGGCGATGAACAATGTGCAAGGGATAAACATTTCTTACTTGAGACAGGAGATAAGATAATGGAAAAGCTAAAGGGCTCCCCTCTTGCAGCAAAAACTGTTGATAGATTACTGAGTAAAGAACTTAGTTTGCGTCATTGGGAAAGGGTCCTAAAAAGTAAGGAATGGGAGAAGCAAACTAATGACAATGAAATTATGCCTGCCTTGAAGCTTAGTTATGACTTTCTCCCTTTTTATTTGAAACAATGCTTTTCCTATTCTGCATTGTTTCCTGAAGATTATCGTTTCAGAAGCCACGAGCTCATCAACCTGTGGATTGGACTAGATATTTTGATACCCGGTGGCCAAAACCAAGTTGTTCAAGATATAGGTTTGAGTAATTTAAATGAGCTAGTTATCCATGGATTTTTCAGAGAAGAGGAAACCAGTGATGGTCTGCACTATGTTATGCATGACCTATTGCATGATTTGGCATTGAAGGTTGCATCGCATGATTGTCTTAGTTTACATTTCTCTGATGTTGGGTCAGTAGATATTCAGCCATCCACCCACCACTTGTCTATACGCACAGAGAACTTGGGTGAATATAATGTAGTGTCTTCTCAAAACATTAAGAGTGAATTGGAAAAATTGAAGACATCATTGAAGGTTGAACATTTGCAAACATTGATGTTATTTGGAGAAATGGATAAAGGTTTTGCCAAGATATTTGGTGATTTTTTGGGGGAAGCAAATGCTCTTCGTGTTCTTTATTTGCCTGACATGACATATCACGTGGAATCCATGTTACATAACTTTTCAGGACTTGTCCACCTACGATTCCTGTGTCTAGGGACAAATGGGTGGCAGATGCATTTACCACTTAGCATCCTTAAATTTTATCACTTAAGGGTTCTAGATCTTAAGTCATGGCATGGCAGTTGTGATTTTCCTGAAGACATGAGCAACCTTGCAAAATTGTGCCATTATTATACCCCAAGAGATGCGGATCTTCATTCTGATATTTATAATGTGGGAAAACTTAAACTCTTGGAAGAGTTGAAGGTATTTCAGGTCAATAAAAAGAGTGAAGGATTTGAAATAAAGCAACTAGAGCATTTGACCAAGCTAAGGGAGCTTGGCATCTACAACCTGGAGAAAGTGCATACAAAAGACGAAGCAGCTCAAGCAAAACTGATAGAGAAAAACTACTTGAGGAAGTTAACATTGGACTGGGATAGTGATCGATCTACTGTTGAGCCTGGTGTGGAAGCAATGGTTCTTGAGAACCTTCGACCGCATGGAGATCTTCAAATGTTGTGCATTAAAGGGCATGGAGGCCCTTCTTGCCCAACATGGCTAGGTGATGAGCTCGCTGTTGATGCTCTACAATCTCTTAGTCTTTATTGTGTTTCTTGGGGAGTTTTCCCTTCTTTAGGGAAGGCATGGGATCTTCGTCAACTAAGATTGGAGCATATTGACAAGCCGAAGGAGTTTACTATAGAGAAAAGCTTTTGCATGCTAATAAAGCTTGAACTAATTGGCCTAGGAAGTTTTGAAAATTGGGTTTACCCGGCTGAACAAGAGTCTTCCGTTAGTGGAGACTTGTTGCCACCGGATGCTCATATGTTCCCTCTTTTGCAAGTTCTGATTATTCGGGAGTGCCCGAAACTATTGGGGTTGCCTTTCTTAGAACACATTGTTTCCCCAGATTGGTTCCCCAAGCTACAAGAGCTTGAGGTATGCGACTGTCCCGAATTCTTGCCAGTGATTCCCATCTCCTGGATGGAAAGTGTTTGTTTTGTCAAGATGAAATGTATAAAGATGCTAAAGGAGTTTGCGTACTCAAAATCATCCAATGGAGCAGAATTGGAAATTATCGGAGAGGGTGATCTGCATAGCATCGACCAAGTGTTAGTTTTTGATAAAGAAACTAGTCTTGGGAAGCTGAAACTCGAGAGGTGTCCACCTCTGGAGTTGAAGCACCTCTTGATGCTAACCTCGCTAAAGACATTTATTGTAAGAAAATCAGATGGTCTGGTTGGACCACTAGGAGGTCAGGGTGATGTGGAATGGCAGCTCCCAGTTGAGATTGTCACGATGTGGGAGTTAAATGGTAATAGTGGGAAGGAATTGACAGATCTCATCCCTCACCTCCCAAATCTCTCCAAATTGGACATAAGGTTTTGTAAAAACATAAAACACTTGGTAGTGGGGGTGGATTTGCGACATACAACATCGGCTGAATCAGAGATGGATGAAGATGAAATAAGAGCAGCAGAAGAGGAAGAGGATGAAGGGGTGCTGCTTTTCCCAGCTCATCTCTTTGACTCACTTCAGGAGTTGGTCATCTGCGAGTCCCAAGAGCTGGTACTGGTGGACCCACCAACTCTTGTTCCAGGAGGAGGATGGCTCGAAACCTTCCGATCCCTCCAGAGACTAAGAATAGAGGGCACCCCAAGGTTTCTATCCGCCTTCTCATTTTCCCATCACATTTTTCCTTCCTCCCTGAGGTTCCTGAAGCTTGCGGATGTGAAAGGCATGGAGACACTGGAGCCCCTCTCGAACCTCTTCTCTCTTACCAGATTAGAATTGTGGTATTGCGGAGAGGATCTGAAATGTCACAGCTTGCAGTTTCTCCTTGCCTGTGGCCGGCTCAAGGAATTACAAGTCATTGGAAGCCATAGGTTCTTTGCTGGTTGGGTTCCCAATCCCTGGCGCGAGCCTGTATCATCCACACTGCAGGAGCTCTGCACGGATGATGCCAGGGGACTTCTTAGTGCACCTATCTGCAGCTTCCTCTCTTCCTCCCTCACCAAGCTGGAACTTGGTGGGATAGGGTCTGAAGGGATGAAGCGCTTCAGCAAGAAGCAAGAGGCCGCCCTTCAGCTCCTCTCCTCCCTCCAGCAACTTAAGTTTTTGTGTTTCCACAGTCTTCAGCAACTCCCTGCAGGGCTGCACAAGCTTACCAGTCTCGACAAATTATTGCTCCGCTTCTGCCCAGCTGTCTCGTCGTTGCCCAACGATGGCCTCCCGGATGACCTGGTAGAGCTAGATGTCTCTCGGTGCTGCAACGCGGAGCTGAAAGAGCAGTGAAGGGGGTTAGAGGAAACCATCCTATATGTCAAAATAGACCGACCCAAGGTAGGACAAACATACTTTCTTGTGTTTTTTCACTTTGCCCTTTTCCTGCAATCCTGCTTAATAACACTTCGATTTGTTCCCATCCACTGTGCAGGACAATGCCTTGGAATTTCGAGCCTCGTATTGCTCTGCTCTTTCCATACATCTGGAGAGTACATCTGTGGTACATGCATGACTTGTGGCAGCCGTTTTCCTTCCTGTACATCTAAAATAAAACATAAATTCAGAATCCAACACAATTATCAGCAAATGCCTTCTACAGGTCTCTTTTTCTTTCTTAGATGTAATTATCAACACAATCTGTGATCACCATTTGGTATGGTTCTCTGTGTGCAGGTGTTTCTTTGATTTTATTGTCTTCTTCATATTCTGCATCTAAATTTGGGTTATTGTATTCATCAAGACGTGGTAGTCGACTTCCCTATTTTGGGTGTCACAATCAAAGTATCACTATGGCATAGTGATGGAATAAATGAGGCTTTGGGATTGAGCTACTGATATTGAGGTTATCAGTTTTTTTCTTACACTAGTACATTGCTGTCAGTACCAAGTGTTCTTACATTCCTAATTTCTATTGCCTTGTCGTTCAGGTGTTCATGTATTTTTTTTTTGGTAGGCTTGTAGCTACTTGTGTTTACATTTTGTCCAAAGCCCATGAAGATTTGATGGTGTATAAGATCTTCACAAGAATAGTCTGCAACACTTTACAGCACAGGTAATGCATATTCGTGCTGGAAGTCTGAATGTGTGCAACATGTTACATTACTGGTAATGCATTGAAGGTCATGTGCAATTTTGAAACTCAGTCATAATTGACACTAGCTTATTATGTTGTTCGATCTCAGTATAACATTTACTATAAGTAAATCACCTTATTAGGTTTTCATTTTCTTTCCTCACTGAAGTAAACACAAGTCAAAAATGTATTTATTCGTCTCAAAAGAATGCTTTGTCCCCCAGCCAACGACATTATCTTTTAGGATTTATTAATAGTGAAAACTAGTTTATCATGCTGTCCATAGCATATTGGTATAACATTAAATGGAATATCAAGTTTGTCATTTTCTCTTGTCATTCTACTTCCTCCGTTCCTAAGTACTCCCTCCGTCCGAAAAAACTTGTCATCAAAATGAACAAAAATGGGTGTATCTAGGACTAAAATACATCTAGATACACCCCCTTTTATTCATTTTGATGACAAGTATTTCCGGACGGAGGGAGTATAAGTCTTTGTAGAGATTTCACTAGAAACCACATACGGATGTATATGGATGTATTTTAAGTGTAGATTCATTCATTTTGCTCTGTATGTAGTCCATCTAGTGAAATCTATACAAAGACTTATATTTAGGAACGGAGGGAGTAGTAAGCACTGTCAGATAATGTTTTGCTCCCTAAACCAGAGTCATTTTTTAAGCACTACTTTGGTCTATTTCAAGTTGTGTTATTACTTTTTTCATGTGATTCCTGGGATTTATTTGCTGCCCCCGACTGTTTAAATGTTAAACTTGCATAACTAGTGATGGTGCTTCGGTTTGTAGATCAATCTCCTTGGAAGCAACATACTGAGTTTGGGGAACGGTGTGGTTGACTGAGGCAGTCTTCTGCCACACGCAAGAACGGTGCTGCTCGGTGGATGCAGTTTCAGCCAAACTTCATACAGATGAATTGCACTGGGAGAAGGAAGCAGCTAATAGTTTGATTATAAAATCCCATATGTGAAGCTGACAGGAAATGGGCCGAAGTTGGGTAGTCTTGGAGTCCTGAATCAGGTATGTTTCTTGAGCTATTCAAACTTCATAGTACTACTCGTTTTGTCACCAGTTTTCATGATCATGATGTAGCTTCTGTTGGTCAAACTGCATGTGTTTAACTGCAGGACAGGCATGAGTAACTGCAGAAGGTCTAGATGCCGCTGAACAGTTGAGGGCACCGGAAGGAACACACTATAAATGTTCATTCATGCGAGGTAAAAAGGCTGTGTACTGCAGGATGTACACTAGCTCCATGTTATCTGGTTAACTGACTTCAAAACGTTTCAGAATCGGCTGCCGAGGTAGGTGATGGATTGGCTTGCCGCAGTACACACTGTCATGCAGATATATAGAGATGTGATATGCTTACAGGAGCCATGCCAAGGAAGAGAAACAAATCGACACATTGGCCAGGCTCGCAGAAGCGTGGCCTGCAACTAGGTACGTATATCTGAAGCCCGTCACCTCATGAGAGTAGCTCAGACTGACATAAATTGCAGCAATGGTTAGTATTGTCCTTCATTCAGTGTTAGTAGTATAGTGCAATGCATTTTTGACCCTGACCCTGAACACGTATCCTTTACTGCTGCTTTGTCAGGCCCCATGCCCGCTGTGCCCAAGATATCTGGCAGGACTGAAATCAGCCATTCTTCCTTCACCAGAGTCATAATCCTGGGGAAGACATGGGAAGATATCATTGAGGGAAGCCTTTTATTACCCAGAAAACTGGCACTGCAAAGGTAAGAAGCAGATTATGCTGTCTTGCTCTTAGCAGAGGGACATTATGTATACTATAAACTGATTGTCTTGTTGAATTTTGCAGGTGAATTCACTGGAGAAGGTTTAAGATGCCACTGAACAGTTCGGGGCACCGAAAGGAATACGGTCCTCCCTGTTCCCGCCAAGAACGGAACACAAAGACTGCTATACACCTGCTAGATGACTTCATCATTTAATGGGTGTGCTTAAAACATCAGAGAGCGTTCATTCATGTGTGGTAAATACTAAATAGGCCCCAGTGAAGTGTAACTCTGCCAACATGCTGGCTACATGTTGTTATTAGGTTAACTGAGTTGAAAACATTTCAGAATCAGCTGCCAAGGAGGGTGATGGATTGGCTTAAACCAGGCCGTGGAATATCTGAAGCCATGTGAAGGAAGAAGCAAAAACACTGCCTAGGCTAGAAGCAGCATCGCGTGAAGCTATCTAAAGCGTTGTGATGTTACCTGGAAGTTGCTGCGATGAGTACATCATTCACATTCATACCGTGCGTGCGATGGTTAGTATTTCGGTCATTCGGTATTCTTGTAGTACAAATAATTCTGAACCCTGACCGGCAGAAGCAGGCCAATTACTTACACATCTCCCTCCTTGTCAGGAACAACCAGACTACATCATGCTCTGAAGAAGAAATCGACACTTGTCATGATGTTAACTGAAGAAATCGACACCCAGCGGTCGGTTAGCACCAAACCGGCCAGGCTCATCGTTCGACCGTCCTGTCTTCGTCTAACGACAACTTACCGCTCCGCCCGGAGTTACAACACAAGGCCACCCTTGATCGCGCATCCAATGAAACTCTGAAGACTGGAGTTGTCGCCATTTGAGTTTACCTTTTACTGTTTCCTCCTTGTTCACCTGCTTTACTTCGTTGTTGTTAAAGTTAAGATTACCTTTCACTGGTTGTAATTAACGGGTATAAAACCCACCCCGGATCTACCTGAGAGCCCTGGAGCACAAGCATCCTGCTGCTGCTTTGGCCACTTGTTGTCATGTGAGGTGAGGTAACAAGACCCGGTGAAGTAAAACCCTGCAATTGATTGTACAGCAGCAGACTTGAATCAACCCAGCTGAGCGGCGCCTGCTTGCTGGAGCACGCAGTTGATTGTACTCCCCTAAAGCCTAAAGGGGCAGGGATGATTGCATCGCAGATGATTGGTTCTAGTATATCGTCTCTGCAGAATTTTGATGTGCTTTTTGATCATACTACGTGTCTGGTGGAAGAAGATGCGCCTCCCGTCGTTGTTGCCGGTGTGCTTCTCTAGTGCTCATTCGTTTATGTTGGTGTGTTTCTTGTTAGTTGTTACGGTGACTGTGTGTGCACCGTGTGTAAGAATGGATCTGGGGCCTGTTTTCTTTGTTTTCGCCTAGCGTTGTTGCTCGATCACAAAAACAGAGCTTCATTAGTTAGGATGGCTGCAGATTCTCTTTCTTTGTGTCCTGATGATGAAGTCTGAGTTGCATTGCCTGATGGGTCTGAGTTGCATTACCTGATGGCTACCATGTCGATGCCGCGGGCTTTCAGAGCTGCGAGCACAGGTTCCGTGATGCGCAAGCAGCCACCATGGCGGGGCGGTGTTGTGTGGTGTGTGCCATTGCCAAGGAACACACAGACAGAAGAAGCTCTGTCAGTCTGCACAAGGCCTTGTGTCCTTGGCTCTGAATTTGGAGGCTCGGTTCTCCAAAGACCCATTTTATTGATCGTGCTTGAGAGCGATTCGGCGACTGTGCGTGATCAACAACATTCGCTCCACTACTCCCAACTTGTCGTGATGAACAACTTCTAGAGGTCAACAATCTTTGCCTAGTTTGTTTATTCAGGTGATGAACAAGACGGAGTGAAATGGCAAACCCATCTCAGTGGTGTGGATGATACCAATTTGTTTGACATGGCAGCCACCTGTGTGCAACTCGACTGTAATGAACATTGCATGTGTTTTTTTAGGGGGAAAGAATGAACATACCATGTTGATTGATTTCCCCTAAAAAAAATGTAAGTATTCAAATTTCTTTCTTTGCGGTGGCGTTATAAATTCAAACCCACATCCACGCACCAACAAAAAAAAGGAGACATCCAACTCGCGCGTAGTTGGCCGGCCCAATTAGTGATCCTGCATTTCTTCCGACGGAATTTAGCCTGTTTTTTTTTCCTTTTGGGGAAATGTTATGTTTAATATAAAGTACTTAAATTATATCTCTGAAGCTTAAGAAATATTAACGAATTTAGGAAGTATAAAAAAACAGTTTAAAAGATCTTCCAGTTAAAATATGTTCATGATTTTTTAATCAAAAAATTTAAGAAATGTCCTAGAATTAAAACAATTATCACTAAAATGTAAATAATGTTCTTGAAATTGAAAATATTCGAAAAATAATTTTAAATCAATTTTACAATAATACTTGTGAGTTATGAAAAACAAATGTTCCACTTGTCAGCGTCTATCCTCGAAATCATAAAGAATTTGTTACAGGGAGTCTTGTATTTGCACAAGTGCTCGCTCTACCGGATTTGCTGTTTCTCGCTACTGAGAAGCAGACACGTCTCATTTCCCGCAAAAAAAAAAACGTCTCATTCACGCGCTGAACCATTGGATGTAACGTGTCGTGATTTGTGCAGGGATGAACCGACTACTTCAATTCGTGCGTGTTGAACGTTTTTTTAGTTTTTTACTGGTTGTTTAGCACGCAGGCCGTTTTCTCGCACGTTGGGCTATGTGTTACGTATTTTTCTGTGCTTTCTGTCTACGTGGCCTTGTTTATCCAGGGGCAGTTGTGGGGCAGATCCAATCACTCGGCCACTGCTCAAAAAAAAAAAAAAAATAGACAATCACTCGGCCGTTGAATTCAGTACGTTAAGATTCAGATTTTTGTCCTGCTTCTTATTTTCTCTTCTTCAATATAAAAAAATCATTTCTGTTTCCTACTTTTTGTAAGCAATTGCCAACTTATAAATTATAAGAGTTATTTATTTTCTTGTGTTTTTATTATTCTTACTTTTTTTGTTTTCCTTTTATTTTAGTAAGGACACCAAATGCCAACCCCCTCTAGTGGAAGCTTTTTTGGGAGTTTTTTTAGTCAAAATTTCCATATGCCAAAGTTTTCAAGCCTGGTGACAACGGCAAGTTTTCAAATTGGATTGCAACTGCAAGTTTTCAAATTGGATTGCAACTGCAAGTTTTCAAATGGATCGCAACTGCAAGTTTTTAAGTTGTGTCTCCATCAGTGTTATAGCCGTTAGACCTAGGGTTTTCAAGATTTGTGTGGCGGTGTTGCTTTTCTCGTGTGACGGGAGGCATGACTCGTCTGTACAAGGGTAGTCCATGTGCGTAAGTTTCTACATGGCTCTCTTTGCTTGTACGCCGAGCTGGGCTATGTGTGTTATTTTTCTATTTTTTTCCCGGCCAAAATAAGGGATACGAAGGATATGTGAATGTTGCTAGCCTTTTGTATTCCTTGTTGCATGATCTATCATTTGTTCACCATAGCTTCCAAGGTCAGGTTTGTGTAATGATTTTCTTTAAAAAAATCTCATGATTAATTGATGTTTTTGTTTTTGTTCTTCTTATTTTACTGTATTTAGTAGAACATTGTTTTACTATTTTTCCTCTCCCTATTTTAGTATATTCATTTTATTTCTTAGCTTAATATTCATTTGTTATTAGAAACTGCAAAATGGGTTAACTTTTTTTTACTAAAAATTCCTATTGTTGTTGTTGTTGTTGTTATTATTATTATTATTATTATTATTATTATTATTATTATTATTATTATTATTATTATTATTATTAAAATCGTCATGTACGTCAGTAGACATGCAACTGCAAGCATATCCGACTGTAACTGTACAAGCACACATCAATTACAACTCGGCCAGGAGGGAGGTTGTCGGACCAGTTGCGCATGTCCATGTCCATATTTGGACACGCGATTGCAAGCAATGTAACATGTGCAACTTGCACGAGCCACATTCCAGTTCATGTTGAATCGGTACTAGGGGGGGGGGGCTTTAGTCCCCACACCTTAGTGCCGGTTACAGAACCGACACTAAAGGCCCTTATGAACCGGGATTAAAGCCCGGTTCTACACTAGTGCCTCCAGGTGGATCGACACGTGCCCTAGCTTCATCAAGCCACACCGGCGGAGGTTCCTCGAGCCATGCCGCCTCGTCGTCTCGCCTTTTTCACGAGAGCGAGGAAGAAGAGGAAGAGGACGAGGAGGAAGAGGAAGAAGAGGGAGAAGAGGAAGGAGATGAGGAGGAGTACGACGACAATGACGGACCTCCACCGACTCAGCCAACCCAGACGAAGAGGGTATCTCATCCGCACCAGCATGTTCTGAGCCCATCACCGTTTCAGAAACCGGTTCCTCGTTGTCGCCCGAAGAAGAGAAACGAGGAGCATGCCGCCAAGAGGGTGAGGGGGAGGAACTAGTGATGTTGAACTTGCCTCTAAGTTAAAGTAGTTGTGTTATGTTGAACTACTCGGTGTCGTGTTATTGCTACCTATGTTAGTAGCTGAACCTATTTGATATGTTGAACTTAATGGATACATCGATTTTACTATCTGTGTTTATCTATCTATAAGTGTGAGGTTATCATATTTTCATATGCAAACACTTTTTGCTGCTGTGTTTATCTATCTGTGTTTAATTCAAATGGTCAAGTTACTGTAAAAAAAAAGACAGAGGGGAGCTTACCGCCAGGCGGCACAGCGTTAGGTATTCACAGCTTACCGCCAGGTACCCTGGCAGTAGCCTGTGTAAACCTACCGCATGGAACCCCTCATTTTCAGTCACAGAACTCTACTGCGCTTGCCGCACCCTACCGCCGTACAGCCACCCCCAACGGCGGTAGGGCAGTTAGGACATGTCAGCCCAATAACGGCTGCTTGATGGGGGCTGCCGTCAACCTATCGCCGGGAACCACGGCGGTAGCCTGTTTAATCCTACCGCCATGAACCCTGTCGATAGGGAAAGGGTCAGATCGTGAATTTTTTTGTAACTAGGGTCAGATCCTGCTGAAGTTAGCGAAAAGGGTCAAAACATGAAATTTTGCCACGGCTCGACCCAGCGGCAGGGTGCACTCCGTACGGCAGCGCCAAGGATGCATGGCCCGCACATCCCTGATGAGGGACAGCCAAATCACCATCAATCATCAGAACAACTGTTCACCGGATCACCGTCTCCATCGTTAACTCAAGCCCTATTTAACTTTGGTTATTTTTCTTTGTGCTGTTTCTACATGTGCATCAATTCATGTGTTGTGTATATAACCCCTATCTTCTACAGATTAAATTAGAATCCTCTGCGGCATGACATTAGCAGGATAGTGGCACAACGCAAGCCAGCCAATGCCGACAAGCCAAAGCAGCTAGCGTCACCAATCAATCCATCACTCTACCAGATGCCTGTACAAAGCCTTATTAATTTATGTATTTTTCCTCCTGAATAATTGTATCAATGAGTATACATGCAAAAACTATATTGAATAGTTATACATTATAGTTGGATCATCTTGGCAAACACTATATTGAATAATTATATTGGTTTCATTCTTTTCACATTTTGTGTACATGCACATTCGTTTATCAATTGATTGGCTAATTCCTCAAGTGGTCACACATAATTCCAAATGTTGTGTGAAATAAGACATAGTCAAAATTATATTATTAAGTGAGAATATGTGTTAGTCATATTAGTTCTTTATAATTATAAAAAAAATTAGGGCCCCATTAACATTTCGCCCCGGGGCCCCAAATTCCAGGAGACGGCCCTGTTTAGTGAGCTACTACTATTCTGTCAGTAGTAATCTTTGAATATTATGCCGATCGCTTCGTCTTATTTCCTTCAGTTTGTGAATTAAAGCACGAGGCGGAAGCTCTCTTATGTCTACTTCAGTTTGTGAATATACATGTTTGCTAGTAAATGCATTTGAACATGATGGAAGTTTTATGATATAAATTGTGTTTCTTTAGAAAATAGGAAAAATTATCTTATATATCATGGCAAATTGATTTTTTTGTCTCTTTGCAACGGGCTTCTGGCTTTTTTTTTCTTTTCCCCCTAGTGTTTTTTGGGTTTTGGAAATATTTTTCATGCAATAGTTGGCAAAGGACCTTTTTTTGGTGCAACGGTTGGCAAAGGGCTATGCCTGCCAATTTTTGGTTCGGGCTGACGAGTGTAAGTCCAAACAGAAAAATAGATTTTGTTTTGATAAGGAACGCCATGCATTTCCACTAGTAGAAAAACGACTTTTAGTATCAATTCGTAAGGACCTTTAACAACACGAACCGGGACCAAAGGCCCACCACGTGGCACGAGGCGCGCCGTGGTCTGGGGGATTTTTTTTGAAATAATGCAAAAGCAGCTCGCCTATTGGGCCGGCACAGGCTGCATACGACTAGAAATCCAACCTATAGTTGGGCCAGGATGCAAGCCCGTATGGTCCAATAGGCCCCACAGGGCAGAAGACTTGCAATAGGCCCACAAAGGCCTGCTTAGAGAGGAACTCGACACGGTAGCCGCGGCGGGGCTTATAAATCGGTGCGAGCTCCTCTCAACTAGTGAGGTGGGACTAAACATTGTGCACTGCGAATGGCAGCGCACCACCTTTAGTAACGGTTGGTGGCTCTAACCGGTTAAGAGGGGGGGTCTTTAGTACCGGTTGGAGCCACCAACTTGTACTAAAGGCCATCACCCCTTTAGTATCGGTTGGAACCATCAACCGGTACTGTAGGTCATAAATGAACCGGGACTAATGCACATAGCCGTTTGAACCGGGACTAATGGTACCATTAGTGCCGGTTCATTTACAAACCGGGACTAATGTGTCTCACGTAAAGTATTTTTTTACTAGTGTCCGACCGCGGCAATATCCCCGGCCACAACACATACACATGTAGGGGGAGATGAGACAGCCACAAACGTTGGCCATTGATCATTGCCCTTGAACCATAACCAGCTGATAGAAAAATAGAATTTTGTTTTGAGGGAAAGTGAAAAAATAGAAAAAAGAAGAAGAAGAGGCTAAGCGAAGCAGTATGGCCCATGTACCGGGCCTTGCAACACACACTGCGTGCACCGGAGGGAGGGAGCAGAGCAGGAAGGGATGGCGGGCCTCCCTCGCCGACCACGCTTCAGTGGCGTCGCATCGCAGCTGCCTCCGTCGGCGATAGTGGCAAGGGAGAATGCACGCACCAATGCAAAAGAACTACACCCACATCTCACGTGCCGCCTCCTCTGAGGCGACTCGGGGGCAAACCCTAGTCGTCCCGTATGACGCCCCCGATTTGACCATACACTAATCATATATGCAAACGTGTATGACCAAGATCAGGGACTCACGAGAAGATATCACAACACAACTCTAAAAGTAAAATAAGTCATACAAGTATCATAATACAAGCCAGGCGCCTCGAGGGCTCGAATACAATTGCTCGATCATAGACGAGTCAGCGGAAGCATCAATATCTGAAGACAGACATAAGTTAAACAAGTTTGCCTTAAGAAGGCTAGCACAAAAATAGCAACGATCAAAAAGGCAAGGCCTCCTGCCTGGGACCTCCTAACTACTCCTCGAAGCCGAACTCCACGTAGAGTCATCCTCGGGATCTCTAGCTCCTGGACTCCAGCATCTGGTTGCGACAACCAAGAAAAATGCAAAGGGGGAAAAGAGGGAGAAAAGCAACCGTGAGTACTCATCCAAAGTACTCGCAAGCAAGGATCTACACTACATATGCATGGGTATATGTGTAAAGGGCCATATCGGTGGACTGAACTGCAGAATGCCAGAATAAGAGGGGGATAGCTAATCCTGTCGAAAACTACGCTTCTGGCAGCCTCCGTCTTGCAGCATGTATAAGAGGGTAGACTGAAATCCTCCAAGTAGCATCGCATAGCATAATCCTACCCGGCGATCCCCTCCTTGTAGCCCTGTTAGAGAGCGATCACCGGGTTGTATTTGGCACTTGGAAGGGTGTGTTTTATTAAGTATCCGGTTCTAGTTGTCATAAGGTCAAGATACAACTCCAAGTCGTCCTGTTACCGAAAATCACGGCTATTCGAATAGATAAACTTCCCTGCAGGGGTGCACCACATAACCCAACACGCTCGATCCCATTTGGCCGGACACACTTTTCGGGGTCATGCCCGGCTGCGGAAGATCAACACGTCGCAGCCCTACCTAGGCACAACAGAGAGGTCAGCACGCCGGTCTAAATCCTATGGCGCAGGGGTCTGGGCCCATCGCCCATTGCACACCTACACGTTGCGAGGGCGGCCGGAAGCAGAACTAGCCCCCTTAATACAAGAGCAGGCATACGTTCCAATTCGGCGCGCGCCGCTCAGTCGCTGACGTTACGAAGTGCTTCGGCTGATACCACGACGTCGAGTGCCCATAACTTTCCCGCGTAGTTGGTTAGTGCGTATAGGCCAGTGGCCAGACTCAGATCAAATACCAAGATCTCGTTAAGCGTGTTAAGTATCCGCGAACGCCGACCAGGGCCAGGCCCACCTCTCTCCTAGGTGGTCTCAACCTGCCCTGTCGCTCCGCCACAAAGTAACAGTCGGGGGCCGTCGGGAACCCAGGCCCACCACTACCTGGGTGGAACCACCTGCCCCTTCAGCCCCCATCTTCGAACAGTATCACAGATAATGTAACAGTGTAAAATATATAGTATATGCCCGTGATCACTTTCTGAAGTGATCACGGCCCAGTAGTATAGCATGGCAGACGAACAAGAGTGTAGGGCCACTGATGGAACACTAGCATCATATACTAAGCAGTAGGATAGCAGGTAAGGGTAACAACTGTAGCAACAATGACAGGCTATGCAGTAGAATAAGATTAACCGAAAGCAGTAACATGCTATATTACTCTAATGCAAGCAGTAGAGAAGAATAGGTGATATCTGGTGATCAAGTGGGGGGGGGGGGGCTTGCCTGGTCGCTCAGGCAAGGAGGAGTCGTCAACAATGTAGTCGATCGAGGCAGCAGCGACGTCCGTCTCGTAGTCTACTAGAGAGAAGAGGGGGAAGAAATAATGAATACAGAGCAAACAATATAACAAGGCAATACACGTTGCCAGGGGTGAGCTAACGCAGGGATAGATGATACCGGCGAAGGGGGAAAACATCCGGGAAAGTATTCCCGAAGTTTCACGTTTTCGGACAGATAAACCGGAGGAGGAAAGTTGCGTGTTTGCTATGCTAGGGATGTGTGGCGGACGAACGGGCTGCGTATCCGGATTCGTCTCATCGTTCTGAGCAACTTTCATGTGCAAAGTTCTTTCATCTGAGCTACAATTTATTTTATATGATTTTTAAAAAATTTAATCATTTTTAGAATTTATTCAATTATTTTAAATCAACATCCCCCTCCTTGTCAGGAACCAGACTGAAGAAATCAACACTTGGCATGTTGTTAACTGTAGAAACCGACACCCAGCGGTCGGTTGGTGCCAAACCGGTATCATGGTTGCCCGTACGAGCTTCATCTTAACAGAAGCTTACTGCTTTGCTCGGAGTTACGACACACCGCCACCCTTGATCGTGCATCCAGAAAAAAAACAGTCTGAAGACTGGAGCTGTCGCTGTATGAATTACCTTTACTGTCTCCTTCTTCTTCTGCTTGGGCGAAATAAATGGTCAGCTTCTTCTTCTCAGGACAAGAATGCTAAGCTTCTCATCTCATGTGGCTTGCTTCAAGTCAATCCTGGCCTTCAGTTCCAATCCAATTTCGCCATCAGGCCTTCACCATGCAGTTGGTAAAACCTGTGATGTTGTACAAACTCAAGTTTCCCTTTTGAAGTAGAGTGAATTCATAAAAAGGCAAGGAGGAGATGATTGAGGTTCACCACATGGTGTATTAGAAATTCTACGCATATTATCATTGTCATCATGCATCATCCTTTATTTACGCCGCGGGTTATCGGCGCACCTTTCCTTCCGGTTACGCTGAGTTTGCTTTGTTATTTACTCTGATTGTCAGCTCTAACTAGCAGCTAAGATAAGAGGGGCAGGAGTCGTGTCACGAGATCCTTGACCAATTGCTCAACATCACAGCCAATGTGTGTTCTGAACATGTACCATTGCTCTGCTCACTGTCGGGGAAAGAAGATGTAGTGGTAGTTACGGCTAATGAAAATTCAGGGGAGATGTGGGTCCCTCCCTTCATTGCCGGTGTGCTTTGTTAGAATAAATCCGAGGCATACCATTGATCATCTGAGGACCAAGCAATCACACGAGCCACGACACCGAGATTTGTTAACGAGGTTCACCGATATGGCTACATCACCGGGGCTTGACTACGGGCATTCCTTCCCGTGACACCGTCACAATACCACACCCGGTCGCCCTGGACACCGGCACATGCCGCCGGCTTCCCCTGCGTTCCGGTGCTATTATGTTGGCATAGGTTACATCATGTGTCTACCCCCGCTATATATGAGAGGCCTAGGATACAAGTGTCCTACTTGGACACGACTCCATATCCTATGTAAACAGAATACAACTACAAGTCCAACTGTAACCTACCTTGTATCCTATATTCGACACAACTCTAACAAACTCCACCTTGGCGAATATTCTTCATCACCTTGAATTTGTTCATGCGTCAAACTTCCATGTACATTGGACTTGAGCTTATCCCATGAGCACCGCTGCTACTCCAAAGACTCCATGTGACTCCACCTGCAACTTGTAGTCCCTCCTTTTCTTGACCACAGTCAACACTTGAGCAAAATTAAGTTTCTTGTTACTCTAGTTTGTGCTCCCAACTTCTAGAGTATCCGTTCAACACCAGCACACCCCGATCACTGGCCTGCGTGAAAATGAACAACTCACATATTGGGTGTCACACATAAGAGTTACCCGAACTCAACATCACCGCTCCTTTCTTGACCGGCTGTCTGAAACTTGAAGGAATTTCACCATTACTTGTAATCATCCCGAGTCAAATTCGCAGTTGTCTCACCACATGTATGACCACCAGAGCCCTGGCCCGTCTCCATGTCCCGTGCGCACCGCACGCCTCGCCGCTATTACCACGTCGAGCCTCCGCTGTCCCGGTCGAGTCTCAAGGGTCGCGAACCCACACCACTCAACCCTCACTGCAGAGTACCACCGATCATCACTGACCGATGACGAGTTTTAAGCTTCCATCAGACCACTGGGCTCCAGTCCGAATTACGTGTCACTCGCTTTTTTCCCGCTGAATAGGCTCCGATTCTCTGGATCCTTACACCGTAGCCCATCAATCCAGCTCCACCTTCAACATGACTCCATGGTAGATGATCAGTCCACCCTCGCGCCCCGTCGACTTCAAGCTCTCATGCGTACGCCATCTTGAATCAACCCCGCGCCATAGTCTTGTCGAAGCCACACAAGCCCTCGGGCCTGCGCCACGTGTTTCCACGCCCCAAAAGTCGGTCACCATCAGCATCACGCTCCTATGTCGTCGTCGCCGATCCCACCACCGTCTTCTGTATCAACCGACTCGCGTCGATCCGTCAGACTATCTAGTCCGACCCAGCCGAACTCGTTCGACTGTATGACACGCTCGAGGCTCCCAAATCATATTCTGCGAATTTCCATCCATCACACATAATTTCATCTTAGCCGGCATGACTTCCCGCAATGCTCTCAAGCATCCCTGTTGTGCCAACAATTCTTCCACCATTGTCTGCCATAGCACAAGGTTTTCAGTTTCTGAACTTCTCCACCTCAGACCAGGTACCCGTTGGCACCATGGTTCTTCATATGACTGACCCTGTGAAAAATTATCCAAACTTTCCACGCGATACCCCAAGTACACGAACAGCTTCCGCATACTACAGCAGTTTCAACCAAAAAACATTCTGGCCCTCACGTGTACTAGCTAATAGGCTCAACTCACCATGCTAGCTTTTGCCTTGCCACAACCTTGCTATTTCCAATGGACGTATCAATGGATATTTCCTTCGCCCAATCGATCTGATGCCTCTTTCCATGTCTCACATGAGGACTCGGTCCTCTTTTTCTCCAAACAAATCACGTGCATGCAACGCTCCTGAGCAACCAGCCACACGTACGTACGTGCATGCGCCTCGTCCCGAACACCTGCCGGCTCGGACAGCCCCACCTGGGCCAGCCCGCCAGCACACACACTAGCAAATCCCTGTTGGGCCACGCAGCCATCTGCAGCTACACCTTTCACGGTTGCCTAGCCACGCCTGTGCCATCCGTCCGATCGCAAGTCTCCTGCTGCCGCACGTTACGCCGCCGCTGCCTCGATCTGATTCGCTTTTCCGAGAAGATTACAACCGCTGGAACACCTCTGCTTCTTAGATCGCTCCGACTGCAATCGCTCCTGCAGAACTCCAATGATATCTTCCACTTCCTCTAGATCAACTTCCGTGGATCCTTCGAACCTTGCTCATGATACCACTTGTTAGAATAAATCCGAGGCATACCGTCGATCATCCGAGGACCAAGCAATCACACGAGGCACGACACCGAGATTTGTTAACGAGGTTCACCGATATGGCTACATCCCCGGGGCTTGACTACGGGCGCTCCTCCCCGTGACACCGTCACAATACCGCACCCGGTCGCCCTGGACACCGGCACATGCCGCCGGCTTCCCCTGCGTTCCGGTACTATTATGTTCGCATAGGTTACATCGTGTGTCTACCCCCGCTATATATGAGAGGCCTAGGATACAAATGTCCTACCTGGACACGACTCCATATCCTATATAAACACAATACAACTACAAGTCCAACTGTAACCTACCTTGTACCCTATATTCGACACAACTCTAACATGCTTCTCTGCTGCTCATTCATTTTGTTATAGTGTGAGTGGCAGAGCCCATGTGTCTAAAATAAATAAATAAACAAAATTGGATTTGGGGGCTGTTCTCTTTGATTTTCCCGAGCGTTTTTGCTCGATGGCCACAAAAAAACAGAGCTTAATTAGTTTTCATCGATGCATGCGGGGCCAGAGTTTGGAATTTAGCCTGATGATGAAATATGAGTTGCTGCAGTGGAGCGGGCCTGAGAGGGTGCTTGGATACGTTTTAGTCCCATGACTAAAAGTAGTGGGACTAAAACTTGCTAGCCTTACCCACGCTTGGATCCAAATATTAAAGACACTAAAATCAAGTTATTGAGCATTTATTATCCTCCAAACCATCCAATTCAGAACTCGCATGTATTAAAGTAGAGGAATTAAATGAGGAGAGAGAGAACTAATACATATTTTAGTAGGTTTCCTATGACTAAAAAATTTTAGCCTCAAGACTAGTCCTAACCTCTCTTTAGTCAGGGGTGTTTGGAACTTTAGCCTCTAAAAAAGACTATTTTTAGTCCAAGCACCCCCTGACTCTTGACTCTGACTGGCATCATCTCAGGAATGAATGACACAGTAGGGAGTGCTAGCCTTGATTATGTGCAAGGAAAGAAACCTGCATCTGCAACAAGCCCGCTTTAGAAAGGCTTGATGCTGCCTGCTTTCAGATCGGCGACTACGGCTGCCGGTGGCCGTGATCCGCGACCACCATGGGGTTGTGTGCAGCAAGTTGACCGCAATGGACACATCATGCTAACTGACTGAACGATATTTCCCCCCTTAAATTTTCATTTTGTAACTATTCACATCTCTTTCTTTGCAAGGCCGTTAGGAATTCAAACCCACATCTCACCCACGCCCGCAGAGAAAAAACAAAATACATCCCAACCACATCCCTTGGATTTTCCTTTCATTCTTCCTCCATGTTGTTTGCGAAATCTGTTTTTTTTTGTGAGGATGGCGCCCTTTTCACCACTTTTTGGAAGCTTCTAGAATCTTTTTTGCTACTTTTTTATTTTCCTTTTCCGCGTTTCTTTCTCGTTTCCTTTTCGGTTTTTCCATGTTCATTTTATTTCATTTTTCCTCTCCTCTTTTATCTTCTTTTCAAAAATTAATGAGCATTTTACAGTTCTTCAATAATTTCAAAACTCATAAATCTTTTCTCAAATCCATGAATATTTGTAAAATTCAAAGATTTTTTTTTAAAAATAGTGAACATTTTTTTATAATTAACGAATAATTTCTAAATTGTGAATATTAACCCATGAACGTTTATTTAAATTCATGAACATCTTTTAAAATTTGTTAATGCGTTCTGATTGGTGAAAAAATTCAAATCTACCAAAAACCAGAGAGCTGTTTTTTTAGCCAGTGGTAGCTGTGTTTTTTTAAGCTAGCGCCATGAGAAAAAGTGCAGCTATGCATGCTAGCTAGTGACATGAGGCCTTATACAATGCAAGGTGCTTAGCGGAGGTGCTTAGAGAAATAAACCAGGCTTTTCACAAGCATCGATGCTTATTTGTATAGGGTAGACGCTTAACTAGGCGTCTCTCCTGTAAAAATAGGCACCGGTGGTTCAGAAAAATCCGGGTTATTTTTCTTAGCACCTCCCTAAATATCTAGCATTGTACAAGGCCTGAGAGGAGCAGCCGTGGCCCATCAAGCTATTGACGTGCGAGCGCTAAAGGCGCTAAATAGGTACTCCTATGTGGTAGCGGTTAATCTTAGCTCGAGCTCATGCGAGCTCGGATGAACAGTAAAATAAAAAATGTCCAAAAGTTCTGAAGTTTTCTGTTCTAAAGAATGACAATTTTTTTGCTTAACTGCAAAATTTCATCATGGAATGACATTCGTGAAAGACGTGAAAAAAATATATCGATGCTCCAAAAATGTTATTTTCAAAAGCATTTTGGAGCATCATTTTTTTGCCACATCGCCATGAAAGTCATTCCATGTTGAAAATTTGTAAACAATCAAAACATTTGCCAATATTTGCTACAAAAAAATCAGAATTTTTTGAATTTTTTTTCTAATCTGTTCGCCCGAGCTCGAGATGAGAAGAGGACTTTCGCTCCTGAGTTCCCTATTTGAAGTTCATTGGTATTTGGCAAATACACAGGGGCGGCCTGATGTGTCAAGTCTCAATAGGAGGAGAGAACGAGCGATTTTATTTCGAATCGATTCTTTCCCATGGTTTCATAGCGGTTTGTCTGGTTGGATGTTTTTCTTTCTGTTTGTTTCATGGGTTTTTCTTTTATACTTTTTACCCTTTTATTTTTCTTATTTTTTGGAGTTTCAAATCTTTTATTTCATTTAATTTTTTATCACAAATGTTCAATGAATGCACTAGTTTTTCAAGCTTTTTTCGCGAGGGAGTGCAAAGCGCTAGTCTTAATTATTATTTCTGTTCTTCTCTGATAGTAGTAATGTAGCCGGGCCCTTGAACAGTCACAACACCGCCCTGGCCCACCTTCAGGCTCCGTTCGGCTCGTGGGATTTTCAGAGGAATTTCTCAGGAATGCTAATCCTATGGGATAAATTCCTTTTGTGGCGTTCGAAACGAAGGAAACGTGAATAGTATCCCAAAGGAAAGTTCCCACTTCCTTCGTGGTTTCAAGGGATTGAAAACATCCATCGCGACCACATTTTTTGGCGGATGCCCGAGGCGAGGACCTGCAGCCATGCACCCTGGAGCGTGATCGTCAATAAACAATTCCATCCTAGAGAATCTGTGAGGGAGCATTCATGGGAAATGCTACACTTACGGGTGATTTTGGCACGGAAGGGGTTACGGGCTGAAGTGTAAATCTATGGTTTGCTAGTGGTGGGGCCCTCAACGAAATTCAAGGGAAGAGAGACTAATAAGGAGCAGACACGGTAACCCGTAGCCTCTCTCGCGTGGTCTATGCCCCGTAAGTGTAGGATTATTGAGCATTCATTGTCTACCCAAATAAAATATTCTGGTGGCTACAGGATGCTTTTCTGCATGTTTCTTACCTTCGATCCGAACACGGCGGCGACGGCGACGGCGAGGAGACGGGCGAAGACGAAGGCCCGTCGACTTCAAGCTGCTATTCTCCCAGCCCTGCCCTCTCCTCCGTCCGCTGGAAGTGGAATCGGAAGCAAGCGCCACTGCCACGAGGTCAGCTCTCACCTGCTCTGCCCGCGCCCTGCCCTGCAGGTGCTTGGGTTTATTCCCACCAGGCCAGCTTCCTTCCACCGCGATCTACCTAGCTCGAGTACCATGGTCGCCAACCAACCACCCACTTGCCTACCGCGTGCACGCACGCTTGTTTGCTTTAGTGGAATCGCAGCTGTCTCCGTCCTATTGTCCGTCTCTCTCGGCGCGTCCCCAGAAATTAAGTAATGGCCACCATACATCAAGGGACGACGAGCTTGAGCTTGAAACGAATAAAGCTGGGCCTTGTGTATAATATGATCAACTCAAGTTTAGACGCTTGCCCCCAGTACTTGTCTTTTAACACCGGCTTACCAAGCTCATTCACATGCTGGCATGTCCTTGTGCCGGCCATCCCATTGAAGACCGAAACGACACCAGCGCCAGACCCGCAGCCTAGCCTTGTTCTTACTCTTGGATTTGCTTCACGGGATGGGATGAGATGCGATTAGTTTGGTTGATCAGATCCGGTGGTAGCAATGTACAGATGGACATATGCATCTTTGGCTCAAGAAGGTCTGGCCTGAGCCTGACCACTTCTTCAGGGGAACTACAACTGAGGCTCTTTCAGTTCACTAGCTAGCAGTATATCAATAGAGACCTCGATACTGAAGGAGCCAAACCAAATGTGATATGGTCTCTCTTGTCTTGATCCCACCCTCTCTCGTATCAACTTCAGGCATAGCTGCTCGAATGTATCCATGTCCAGTGTCGTTAGCACTCTCAAACTTAATCGGGCCTGCTACTCTCTCTACTCTGTTTTTTATGGAATGGTAAAATCTCATAGATATAGATTATTACATGTTAGTAGAACAACTGTTGAGCAGAGCCTTGGCCTAATGTATCGAAATACATGTTGTATTCCTTTTAAGAAGACCATGGAGCCTCTCCCCAATATGTACAGAGTATATTCTTGTACGAACTCAAGCAGGCTCCGTACGCTTGGTACCAGCGCATCGAGGCGTTTCTCCACCAGGTTGGGTTCCGCTCTACCCGCTTGGACACCTCGCTCTTTGTCTATCATTAGGGCTCTGACACGGCATACTTGCTGCTCTATGTCGACGGCATCATCCTGACGGCATGTACGACTCGTCTCCTCAGTCAGCTCACGGCTCGTCTTCGTGCTGAGTTCGCCATCAAGGACTTGGGTCCTTTGCACTACTTCCTCGGTGTCGAGGTGGTGCGCCGTCCGGATGGCTTCTTCCTTCATCAGCGAAAGTACGCTCATGAGCTCCTCGAGCGCGCCGGCATGCTTAACTGCAAGCCCGCCGCTACGCCTCTTGATACGAAGGCCAAGCTCACGGATGGTTCTCCTGCTTCCGATGTTGCTTTCTATCGGTTTATCGTTGGTGCTCTCCAGTACCTCACTCTGACTCGACCGGAGATCCAGTATGTCGTGCAGCAGGTGTGTCTTCATATGCATGCTCCTCGTGACGTTCATTGGGCTACCGTCAAGCGGATTCTCCGCTATATCTGTGGCACTATGGATCTTGGCATCACGTTTTACGCCTCCGCCGACACCGCCCTCACCGCCTATTCCGATGTAGACTGGGCAGGCTGCCCTGACACTCGTCGCTCCACTTCGGACTATTGTGTCTACCTTGGACCCTCACTCATCTCGTGGTCGTCCAAGCGGCAGCCTACGGTCTCTTGTTCTAGTGCTGAGGCTGAGTATCGTGCGGCGGCCAACGCCATCGCCGAGTGTTCGTGGGCCGGCTGCTTCAGGAGCTCTCTTGCCCTGTTGACCGTGCCACGGTCGTCTACTGCGACAACGTCTCGGCGGTCTACCTCTCCGCTAACCCGGTGCATCATCGACGGACCAAGCATATTGAGTTGGATATTCATTTTGTTCGGAAACAGGTGACCCTTGGCCATATTCGTGTTTTACATGTCCCTACTTCCCAACAACTTGCAAATATCATGACCAAGGGTTTGCCTACAGCGTCATTTGAGGAGTTCCATTCCAGTCTTTGCGTCAGCCGCGGTGCCGCTTCGATTGCAGGGGGGGAGGGGGGTGTTGACTATAGGTGTTATGTGCATATTGTGTATTGGGCCCGCCTCCTAGTTCCTTGTATAGTTGAGGTCCGTGGCCCATCTTTGTACATCATATATACGTGCATATGCACGAGAGCAATACATCGTGCAATCATACAGCATTAAAAACGTCTCGTATTGTGCGCTATGTTAAGAGGTAAATACACCGTGGGTCATAGAACTTGCACGCGGCGGTCAGTTTGATGCATAAACTTGTAAAATAGAGGTAAGTACACCAGGAGTCATCAAACTTGTAAAGAGGGTGTCGTGGGCTTACAGTGGGCCCTGGCCACACTGGAATGCCACATAGGCCATCGATACGTCCGTGTACATGAAATGTGACCGTATATGAACGCTGATGCAAGTTTGATGATCAGAAACACGTATTTTACAAGTTTGTGCACCAAACTGATCATTGCGTGCAAGTTCTATGATTTCTGGTGTATTTACCTCTGTAAAATACGTGTTTTTGTTCAGCGAACTTGTCAGTGGCTGATAGCGGCTTTATTGTATTGTTTCTTTCAGAAAACAACTTTGCCTTTTTTTATTGACGCACACAGAGTCCCTCAGATAAAATGAAAAAAGTACGGGATGGTGTTTTCGAACACACGACCACTGCTAGTAGGATGACACGTACAGCCACCAAACAAATGTCATTTTCACATTTTACTTCCACAATTTATCTTTATATATCATTTCAAGACCGACCGAAAAAAATTAAAGGCAAAATCTAACCAAATACTTCTGGTCGCTCGTCGCGTGTGACTAAGCGAGGACACGTGATGTAAAATAAGGATAAAAGAAATTTTATTTTGTCCATTCTTATTTCGTTGATTTGTCCAAAAGAATTTACGTACACTCATTCCGCATTATATATTTTCTTTTATCAATATTTTTAAATTAAAAAATATTCAAATTCAAACAAAAATATAGTTGATTTGTCCAAAAAGTTACGTGCATTCATACTGCACTATATTTCCAGTTATCCAGATTTTTTAATTTTAAATTATTTGAATTCAAACAAAAATATCGGTGATTTGTCCCAAAGAATTTACATACGAGCATTCTGCGCTATATATTCTTCTATCTAGATATTTATATTTAACATTATTCAAATTCAAACAAATGTTTAGTTGATTTTTCCAACAAATTTCATGCATTCATACTGCACTATATTTCCTTTTATCTAGATTTTAAATTGAAAATATATTTGAATTCAAACAAAATTTGTTGATTTTTCCAAAGAATTTATGTACATTCATTTTGTGTCATATTATCTTTATCTAGATTTTTCTATATAACATTATTCAAAACTCAAAGAAAATTTTAGTTGATTTTATGTATATATGTACATTCATTCTGCACTATATTTCCCTTTATCTAAAATTTTAAATATAACTTATTTCAGTTCTTTTTTTTGTTGCGGGGAACTTATTTCAATTCAAACAAAAATTCCGTTGATTTGTCTGAAAGAATTTACGTAGTTTTGACCATTTGAAGGATCTCTGAACAATGTAAAATGCAAAGGCAATATAAAGGAAACACAAGATACATCAGAATAAGGAAAGAAATAAGCACGTAAATATGTTTTATCCCTTTGAGACATCACGTGTGCTCGTATCCGGATTATTGGCATAAGCACAAGCGAGCACGAGGTCACATACATATTCGAACCTGGCGGCTCCCCTTTTATTGGTTATTTAAATATAAATTTCGTCTTAATTTTTTTCTGCCCGTCTAAGATAAAGTATGTAAAAATTTGTGGCATGAACCATCATTGGTTTGTTGGTTGTCCATGGATGCGTATAAACATTAGGTCGTCTATTTGAAGCCCACCAATCCCTTCTTTTTTCATTTTATTTGAGTTCTGCCTACGTAAATAAAATATTGAGGGTTTTTTCTGCAAATATACCACATGTGAACGATTACAATGGCTGACAATGGGGCCCAGCCACTCTGGCTTGCCATGCAGGCAGAGGATATGTCTGTGTATGTGAAAGGTGACCGTATATGCACTCTCGTGCAAGTTTGATGACTACAATCACGTATTTTACAAGTTTGTGCACCAAACTGACCACGGCATGCAAGTTCTAAGACTTTTGGTGTATTTACCTCTTACGGTAACCAAATAGGTTACTTTAATTGCCTCTCTCTTCATTAATACAATGGCACATAAGCAAATTTGCTGACCTGCACTCTATGTTACTATCTATGTTATCCCCACTATGACCAGCTATCAGGCCTTGTGGACCAACTAGCAACGGCGCTGCCAAAATGGAAAGCAGCAAGGATGCCAAAGAGTGGAAGAATGCTTCTTGTTCAGTCTGTGCTCTGTGCGATTCCGCTACATGCGATGATGGCGCTTGACCTCCCACAGAAGACAATCTCAGCAATGAACAGAATATGCCGCAGCTTCTTATGGTGCGCTGAGCCAAGCTCGTCCGGCGGAAGCTGCGCAGTCGCTTGGGAGGATGTTTGTGCCCCCAAATGGGCGGGTGGATTAGGCATACCCAACCTCGGATGGATGAACAAAGCTGTGCAGGCAAGGTGGCCTTGGTTACAAAGGTCAGACACATCGCGACCATGGGCAGAGTTTGACATCACAGTGCCAAAAGCTTCAACACAACTCTTCAACGCGGCTGCTCGCTGGGTTCTCGGAGACGGAAATACAACACTCTTCTGGGAAGATAGATGGCTCGAAGGGCACCGGATCGTGGATATTGCACCCTTGACCTATGGCCGAGTCAGGAAGAAAATCAGGAAAACATGCACCGTAGCCCAGGCCCTACTGAACGACACTTGGGTTGCCCAAGTTAGCCCGGAGGTATCAACTGATTCGCTAAGGGAATATCTACAGCTATGGACCATGATCCAAGAAGTTCAACTTGACCCAACGCAGCATGATACCATCACTTGGTCATGGGAAGCAAGCGGATGCTATTCAGCGAGGACTGCCTATGCAGCCAAGTTCTGGGGCAGGCAAGTCGTCCCCACAGCCGAATTCACCTGGAAATCTAAAGCACCGGCACCCTGCCGCTTCTTCACATGGCTCGCAATCCAAGATAGGTGCTGGACGTCCGATCGACTGGCAAGACGAGGGCTCGATCATCAGGACTGCTGCCCAATGTGCAACCAAGAAGAGGAGAGCATAAACCACATTTTGCTCCACTGTGTAGTCGCGCGGGAAGTGTGGACCGCGATTTGTCACCCCCTACGCAGACTGGAATGGATACCTACAGTGAATGAAAGCCTCGGTGCATGGTGCCAAGGCAAGAGAGGAAGAGGAAAGGCCGGGAGGGATGTAAATGCAATCATCATCCTAGGGCTATGGCAAATATGGAAGCACCGCAACTCGATTGTCTTCGATGGAGCTGCACCTTCAAAGAACACGATTATCCATGCAGTTGTAAGAGAGGGCCGTGTATGGAAGAAAGCGGGCATACTACGAGGAGACATGAACTCCTTCTTCACTGAGGTGGAAGAGTGGGCAGCGGAGATTAGATAGTCTGTGACTAGGTGAAGGGTGGAGGTAGAGTTAGCGTGCAGTGTATATATGTAACCTGTAATGCTAACGTGGATGGGCTCTTTACCCCGGTTCCTTCTATATAATATAGTACGCACACTCGTGCGTATTCAAGAAAAAAAGAAGATGCAGTAGCACTCGGACACAGCCGCCGTAGATCGAATTTGCAGCGGAATTCCCCGACGGGCCTGATTGACCGCTGTCGTAGGTTGGTACGGTGGAAAAAAAAAATAACCCATCGGTCTTCTGGATCGCACGACCAAGACGGCGGACAGACTGCAAACCTAAACTCTGTTGATCTCAATTTCGTACACGCCATTGCGACTACTCGTCGAGTCTGTAGATCCTTCTGCGCCTTCTCTTCTTTGTCCGGCATATCGCGAGCTTCTCGATCCTTTAAATTTGCAACCATTCTTTGCCTTTTTTTATTGACGCACACAGAGTCCCTCAGATAAAATGAAAAAAGTACGGGATGGTGTTTTCGAACACACGACCACTGCTAGTAGGATGACACGTACAGCCACCAAACAAATGTCATTTTCACATTTTACTTCCACAATTTATCTTTATATATCATTTCAAGACCGACCGAAAAAAATTAAAGGCAAAATCTAACCAAATACTTCTGGTCGCTCGTCGCGTGTGACTAAGCGAGGACACGTGATGTAAAATAAGGATAAAAGAAATTTTATTTTGTCCATTCTTATTTCGTTGATTTGTCCAAAAGAATTTACGTACACTCATTCCGCATTATATATTTTCTTTTATCAATATTTTTAAATTAAAAAATATTCAAATTCAAACAAAAATATAGTTGATTTGTCCAAAAAGTTACGTGCATTCATACTGCACTATATTTCCAGTTATCCAGATTTTTTAATTTTAAATTATTTGAATTCAAACAAAAATATCGGTGATTTGTCCCAAAGAATTTACATACGAGCATTCTGCGCTATATATTCTTCTATCTAGATATTTATATTTAACATTATTCAAATTCAAACAAATGTTTAGTTGATTTTTCCAACAAATTTCATGCATTCATACTGCACTATATTTCCTTTTATCTAGATTTTAAATTGAAAATATATTTGAATTCAAACAAAATTTGTTGATTTTTCCAAAGAATTTATGTACATTCATTTTGTGTCATATTATCTTTATCTAGATTTTTCTATATAACATTATTCAAAACTCAAAGAAAATTTTAGTTGATTTTATGTATATATGTACATTCATTCTGCACTATATTTCCCTTTATCTAAAATTTTAAATATAACTTATTTCAGTTCTTTTTTTTGTTGCGGGGAACTTATTTCAATTCAAACAAAAATTCCGTTGATTTGTCTGAAAGAATTTACGTAGTTTTGACCATTTGAAGGATCTCTGAACAATGTAAAATGCAAAGGCAATATAAAGGAAACACAAGATACATCAGAATAAGGAAAGAAATAAGCACGTAAATATGTTTTATCCCTTTGAGACATCACGTGTGCTCGTATCCGGATTATTGGCATAAGCACAAGCGAGCACGAGGTCACATACATATTCGAACCTGGCGGCTCCCCTTTTATTGGTTATTTAAATATAAATTTCGTCTTAATTTTTTTCTGCCCGTCTAAGATAAAGTATGTAAAAATTTGTGGCATGAACCATCATTGGTTTGTTGGTTGTCCATGGATGCGTATAAACATTAGGTCGTCTATTTGAAGCCCACCAATCCCTTCTTTTTTCATTTTATTTGAGTTCTGCCTACGTAAATAAAATATTGAGGGTTTTTTCTGCAAATATACCACATGTGAACGATTACAATGGCTGACAATGGGGCCCAGCTACTCTGGCTTGCCATGCAGGCAGAGGATATGTCTGTGTATGTGAAAGGTGACCGTATATGCACTCTCGTGCAAGTTTGATGACTACAATCACGTATTTTACAAGTTTGTGCACCAAACTGACCACGGCATGCAAGTTCTAAGACTTTTGGTGTATTTACCTCTTACGGTAACCAAATAGGTTACTTTAATTGCCTCTCTCTTCATTAATACAATGGCACATAAGCAAATTTGCTGACCTGCACTCTATGTTACTATCTATGTTATCCCCACTATGACCAGCTATCAGGCCTTGTGGACCAACTAGCAACGGCGCTGCCAAAATGGAAAGCAGCAAGGATGCCAAAGAGTGGAAGAATGCTTCTTGTTCAGTCTGTGCTCTGTGCGATTCCGCTACATGCGATGATGGCGCTTGACCTCCCACAGAAGACAATCTCAGCAATGAACAGAATATGCCGCAGCTTCTTATGGTGCGCTGAGCCAAGCTCGTCCGGCGGAAGCTGCGCAGTCGCTTGGGAGGATGTTTGTGCCCCCAAATGGGCGGGTGGATTAGGCATACCCAACCTCGGATGGATGAACAAAGCTGTGCAGGCAAGGTGGCCTTGGTTACAAAGGTCAGACACATCGCGACCATGGGCAGAGTTTGACATCACAGTGCCAAAAGCTTCAACACAACTCTTCAACGCGGCTGCTCGCTGGGTTCTCGGAGACGGAAATACAACACTCTTCTGGGAAGATAGATGGCTCGAAGGGCACCGGATCGTGGATATTGCACCCTTGACCTATGGCCGAGTCAGGAAGAAAATCAGGAAAACATGCACCGTAGCCCAGGCCCTACTGAACGACACTTGGGTTGCCCAAGTTAGCCCGGAGGTATCAACTGATTCGCTAAGGGAATATCTACAGCTATGGACCATGATCCAAGAAGTTCAACTTGACCCAACGCAGCATGATACCATCACTTGGTCATGGGAAGCAAGCGGATGCTATTCAGCGAGGACTGCCTATGCAGCCAAGTTCTGGGGCAGGCAAGTCGTCCCCACAGCCGAATTCACCTGGAAATCTAAAGCACCGGCACCCTGCCGCTTCTTCACATGGCTCGCAATCCAAGATAGGTGCTGGACGTCCGATCGACTGGCAAGACGAGGGCTCGATCATCAGGACTGCTGCCCAATGTGCAACCAAGAAGAGGAGAGCATAAACCACATTTTGCTCCACTGTGTAGTCGCGCGGGAAGTGTGGACCGCGATTTGTCACCCCCTACGCAGACTGGAATGGATACCTACAGTGAATGAAAGCCTCGGTGCATGGTGCCAAGGCAAGAGAGGAAGAGGAAAGGCCGGGAGGGATGTAAATGCAATCATCATCCTAGGGCTATGGCAAATATGGAAGCACCGCAACTCGATTGTCTTCGATGGAGCTGCACCTTCAAAGAACACGATTATCCATGCAGTTGTAAGAGAGGGCCGTGTATGGAAGAAAGCGGGCATACTACGAGGAGACATGAACTCCTTCTTCACTGAGGTGGAAGAGTGGGCAGCGGAGATTAGATAGTCTGTGACTAGGTGAAGGGTGGAGGTAGAGTTAGCGTGCAGTGTATATATGTAACCTGTAATGCTAACGTGGATGGGCTCTTTACCCCGGTTCCTTCTATATAATATAGTACGCACACTCGTGCGTATTCAAGAAAAAAAGAAGATGCAGTAGCACTCGGACACAGCCGCCGTAGATCGAATTTGCAGCGGAATTCCCCGACGGGCCTGATTGACCGCTGTCGTAGGTTGGTACGGTGGAAAAAAAAAATAACCCATCGGTCTTCTGGATCGCACGACCAAGACGGCGGACAGACTGCAAACCTAAACTCTGTTGATCTCAATTTCGTACACGCCATTGCGACTACTCGTCGAGTCTGTAGATCCTTCTGCGCCTTCTCTTCTTTGTCCGGCATATCGCGAGCTTCTCGATCCTTTAAATTTGCAACCATTCTTTGCCTTTTTTTATTGACGCACACAGAGTCCCTCAGATAAAATGAAAAAAGTACGGGATGGTGTTTTCGAACACACGACCACTGCTAGTAGGATGACACGTACAGCCACCAAACAAATGTCATTTTCACATTTTACTTCCACAATTTATCTTTATATATCATTTCAAGACCGACCGAAAAAAATTAAAGGCAAAATCTAACCAAATACTTCTGGTCGCTCGTCGCGTGTGACTAAGCGAGGACACGTGATGTAAAATAAGGATAAAAGAAATTTTATTTTGTCCATTCTTATTTCGTTGATTTGTCCAAAAGAATTTACGTACACTCATTCCGCATTATATATTTTCTTTTATCAATATTTTTAAATTAAAAAATATTCAAATTCAAACAAAAATATAGTTGATTTGTCCAAAAAGTTACGTGCATTCATACTGCACTATATTTCCAGTTATCCAGATTTTTTAATTTTAAATTATTTGAATTCAAACAAAAATATCGGTGATTTGTCCCAAAGAATTTACATACGAGCATTCTGCGCTATATATTCTTCTATCTAGATATTTATATTTAACATTATTCAAATTCAAACAAATGTTTAGTTGATTTTTCCAACAAATTTCATGCATTCATACTGCACTATATTTCCTTTTATCTAGATTTTAAATTGAAAATATATTTGAATTCAAACAAAATTTGTTGATTTTTCCAAAGAATTTATGTACATTCATTTTGTGTCATATTATCTTTATCTAGATTTTTCTATATAACATTATTCAAAACTCAAAGAAAATTTTAGTTGATTTTATGTATATATGTACATTCATTCTGCACTATATTTCCCTTTATCTAAAATTTTAAATATAACTTATTTCAGTTCTTTTTTTTGTTGCGGGGAACTTATTTCAATTCAAACAAAAATTCCGTTGATTTGTCTGAAAGAATTTACGTAGTTTTGACCATTTGAAGGATCTCTGAACAATGTAAAATGCAAAGGCAATATAAAGGAAACACAAGATACATCAGAATAAGGAAAGAAATAAGCACGTAAATATGTTTTATCCCTTTGAGACATCACGTGTGCTCGTATCCGGATTATTGGCATAAGCACAAGCGAGCACGAGGTCACATACATATTCGAACCTGGCGGCTCCCCTTTTATTGGTTATTTAAATATAAATTTCGTCTTAATTTTTTTCTGCCCGTCTAAGATAAAGTATGTAAAAATTTGTGGCATGAACCATCATTGGTTTGTTGGTTGTCCATGGATGCGTATAAACATTAGGTCGTCTATTTGAAGCCCACCAATCCCTTCTTTTTTCATTTTATTTGAGTTCTGCCTACGTAAATAAAATATTGAGGGTTTTTTCTGCAAATATACCACATGTGAACGATTACAATGGCTGACAATGGGGCCCAGCCACTCTGGCTTGCCATGCAGGCAGAGGATATGTCTGTGTATGTGAAAGGTGACCGTATATGCACTCTCGTGCAAGTTTGATGACTACAATCACGTATTTTACAAGTTTGTGCACCAAACTGACCACGGCATGCAAGTTCTAAGACTTTTGGTGTATTTACCTCTTACGGTAACCAAATAGGTTACTTTAATTGCCTCTCTCTTCATTAATACAATGGCACATAAGCAAATTTGCTGACCTGCACTCTATGTTACTATCTATGTTATCCCCACTATGACCAGCTATCAGGCCTTGTGGACCAACTAGCAACGGCGCTGCCAAAATGGAAAGCAGCAAGGATGCCAAAGAGTGGAAGAATGCTTCTTGTTCAGTCTGTGCTCTGTGCGATTCCGCTACATGCGATGATGGCGCTTGACCTCCCACAGAAGACAATCTCAGCAATGAACAGAATATGCCGCAGCTTCTTATGGTGCGCTGAGCCAAGCTCGTCCGGCGGAAGCTGCGCAGTCGCTTGGGAGGATGTTTGTGCCCCCAAATGGGCGGGTGGATTAGGCATACCCAACCTCGGATGGATGAACAAAGCTGTGCAGGCAAGGTGGCCTTGGTTACAAAGGTCAGACACATCGCGACCATGGGCAGAGTTTGACATCACAGTGCCAAAAGCTTCAACACAACTCTTCAACGCGGCTGCTCGCTGGGTTCTCGAAGACGGAAATACAACACTCTTCTGGGAAGATAGATGGCTCGAAGGGCACCGGATCGTGGATATTGCACCCTTGACCTATGGCCGAGTCAGGAAGAAAATCAGGAAAACATGCACCGTAGCCCAGGCCCTACTGAACGACACTTGGGTTGCCCAAGTTAGCCCGGAGGTATCAACTGATTCGCTAAGGGAATATCTACAGCTATGGACCATGATCCAAGAAGTTCAACTTGACCCAACGCAGCATGATACCATCACTTGGTCATGGGAAGCAAGCGGATGCTATTCAGCGAGGACTGCCTATGCAGCCAAGTTCTGGGGCAGGCAAGTCGTCCCCACAGCCGAATTCACCTGGAAATCTAAAGCACCGGCACCCTGCCGCTTCTTCACATGGCTCGCAATCCAAGATAGGTGCTGGACGTCCGATCGACTGGCAAGACGAGGGCTCGATCATCAGGACTGCTGCCCAATGTGCAACCAAGAAGAGGAGAGCATAAACCACATTTTGCTCCACTGTGTAGTCGCGCGGGAAGTGTGGACCGCGATTTGTCACCCCCTACGCAGACTGGAATGGATACCTACAGTGAATGAAAGCCTCGGTGCATGGTGCCAAGGCAAGAGAGGAAGAGGAAAGGCCGGGAGGGATGTAAATGCAATCATCATCCTAGGGCTATGGCAAATATGGAAGCACCGCAACTCGATTGTCTTCGATGGAGCTGCACCTTCAAAGAACACGATTATCCATGCAGTTGTAAGAGAGGGCCGTGTATGGAAGAAAGCGGGCATACTACGAGGAGACATGAACTCCTTCTTCACTGAGGTGGAAGAGTGGGCAGCGGAGATTAGATAGTCTGTGACTAGGTGAAGGGTGGAGGTAGAGTTAGCGTGCAGTGTATATATGTAACCTGTAATGCTAACGTGGATGGGCTCTTTACCCCGGTTCCTTCTATATAATATAGTACGCACACTCGTGCGTATTCAAGAAAAAAAGAAGATGCAGTAGCACTCGGACACAGCCGCCGTAGATCGAATTTGCAGCGGAATTCCCCGACGGGCCTGATTGACCGCTGTCGTAGGTTGGTACGGTGGAAAAAAAAAATAACCCATCGGTCTTCTGGATCGCACGACCAAGACGGCGGACAGACTGCAAACCTAAACTCTGTTGATCTCAATTTCGTACACGCCATTGCGACTACTCGTCGAGTCTGTAGATCCTTCTGCGCCTTCTCTTCTTTGTCCGGCATATCGCGAGCTTCTCGATCCTTTAAATTTGCAACCATTCTTTGCCTTTTTTTATTGACGCACACAGAGTCCCTCAGATAAAATGAAAAAAGTACGGGATGGTGTTTTCGAACACACGACCACTGCTAGTAGGATGACACGTACAGCCACCAAACAAATGTCATTTTCACATTTTACTTCCACAATTTATCTTTATATATCATTTCAAGACCGACCGAAAAAAATTAAAGGCAAAATCTAACCAAATACTTCTGGTCGCTCGTCGCGTGTGACTAAGCGAGGACACGTGATGTAAAATAAGGATAAAAGAAATTTTATTTTGTCCATTCTTATTTCGTTGATTTGTCCAAAAGAATTTACGTACACTCATTCCGCATTATATATTTTCTTTTATCAATATTTTTAAATTAAAAAATATTCAAATTCAAACAAAAATATAGTTGATTTGTCCAAAAAGTTACGTGCATTCATACTGCACTATATTTCCAGTTATCCAGATTTTTTAATTTTAAATTATTTGAATTCAAACAAAAATATCGGTGATTTGTCCCAAAGAATTTACATACGAGCATTCTGCGCTATATATTCTTCTATCTAGATATTTATATTTAACATTATTCAAATTCAAACAAATGTTTAGTTGATTTTTCCAACAAATTTCATGCATTCATACTGCACTATATTTCCTTTTATCTAGATTTTAAATTGAAAATATATTTGAATTCAAACAAAATTTGTTGATTTTTCCAAAGAATTTATGTACATTCATTTTGTGTCATATTATCTTTATCTAGATTTTTCTATATAACATTATTCAAAACTCAAAGAAAATTTTAGTTGATTTTATGTATATATGTACATTCATTCTGCACTATATTTCCCTTTATCTAAAATTTTAAATATAACTTATTTCAGTTCTTTTTTTTGTTGCGGGGAACTTATTTCAATTCAAACAAAAATTCCGTTGATTTGTCTGAAAGAATTTACGTAGTTTTGACCATTTGAAGGATCTCTGAACAATGTAAAATGCAAAGGCAATATAAAGGAAACACAAGATACATCAGAATAAGGAAAGAAATAAGCACGTAAATATGTTTTATCCCTTTGAGACATCACGTGTGCTCGTATCCGGATTATTGGCATAAGCACAAGCGAGCACGAGGTCACATACATATTCGAACCTGGCGGCTCCCCTTTTATTGGTTATTTAAATATAAATTTCGTCTTAATTTTTTTCTGCCCGTCTAAGATAAAGTATGTAAAAATTTGTGGCATGAACCATCATTGGTTTGTTGGTTGTCCATGGATGCGTATAAACATTAGGTCGTCTATTTGAAGCCCACCAATCCCTTCTTTTTTCATTTTATTTGAGTTCTGCCTACGTAAATAAAATATTGAGGGTTTTTTCTGCAAATATACCACATGTGAACGATTACAATGGCTGACAATGGGGCCCAGCCACTCTGGCTTGCCATGCAGGCAGAGGATATGTCTGTGTATGTGAAAGGTGACCGTATATGCACTCTCGTGCAAGTTTGATGACTACAATCACGTATTTTACAAGTTTGTGCACCAAACTGACCACGGCATGCAAGTTCTAAGACTTTTGGTGTATTTACCTCTTACGGTAACCAAATAGGTTACTTTAATTGCCTCTCTCTTCATTAATACAATGGCACATAAGCAAATTTGCTGACCTGCACTCTATGTTACTATCTATGTTATCCCCACTATGACCAGCTATCAGGCCTTGTGGACCAACTAGCAACGGCGCTGCCAAAATGGAAAGCAGCAAGGATGCCAAAGAGTGGAAGAATGCTTCTTGTTCAGTCTGTGCTCTGTGCGATTCCGCTACATGCGATGATGGCGCTTGACCTCCCACAGAAGACAATCTCAGCAATGAACAGAATATGCCGCAGCTTCTTATGGTGCGCTGAGCCAAGCTCGTCCGGCGGAAGCTGCGCAGTCGCTTGGGAGGATGTTTGTGCCCCCAAATGGGCGGGTGGATTAGGCATACCCAACCTCGGATGGATGAACAAAGCTGTGCAGGCAAGGTGGCCTTGGTTACAAAGGTCAGACACATCGCGACCATGGGCAGAGTTTGACATCACAGTGCCAAAAGCTTCAACACAACTCTTCAACGCGGCTGCTCGCTGGGTTCTCGGAGACGGAAATACAACACTCTTCTGGGAAGATAGATGGCTCGAAGGGCACCGGATCGTGGATATTGCACCCTTGACCTATGGCCGAGTCAGGAAGAAAATCAGGAAAACATGCACCGTAGCCCAGGCCCTACTGAACGACACTTGGGTTGCCCAAGTTAGCCCGGAGGTATCAACTGATTCGCTAAGGGAATATCTACAGCTATGGACCATGATCCAAGAAGTTCAACTTGACCCAACGCAGCATGATACCATCACTTGGTCATGGGAAGCAAGCGGATGCTATTCAGCGAGGACTGCCTATGCAGCCAAGTTCTGGGGCAGGCAAGTCGTCCCCACAGCCGAATTCACCTGGAAATCTAAAGCACCGGCACCCTGCCGCTTCTTCACATGGCTCGCAATCCAAGATAGGTGCTGGACGTCCGATCGACTGGCAAGACGAGGGCTCGATCATCAGGACTGCTGCCCAATGTGCAACCAAGAAGAGGAGAGCATAAACCACATTTTGCTCCACTGTGTAGTCGCGCGGGAAGTGTGGACCGCGATTTGTCACCCCCTACGCAGACTGGAATGGATACCTACAGTGAATGAAAGCCTCGGTGCATGGTGCCAAGGCAAGAGAGGAAGAGGAAAGGCCGGGAGGGATGTAAATGCAATCATCATCCTAGGGCTATGGCAAATATGGAAGCACCGCAACTCGATTGTCTTCGATGGAGCTGCACCTTCAAAGAACACGATTATCCATGCAGTTGTAAGAGAGGGCCGTGTATGGAAGAAAGCGGGCATACTACGAGGAGACATGAACTCCTTCTTCACTGAGGTGGAAGAGTGGGCAGCGGAGATTAGATAGTCTGTGACTAGGTGAAGGGTGGAGGTAGAGTTAGCGTGCAGTGTATATATGTAACCTGTAATGCTAACATGGATGGGCTCTTTACCCCGGTTCCTTCTATATAATATAGTACGCACACTCGTGCGTATTCAAGAAAAAAAGAAGATGCAGTAGCACTCGGACACAGCCGCCGTAGATCGAATTTGCAGCGGAATTCCCCGACGGGCCTGATTGACCGCTGTCATAGGTTGGTACGGTGGAAAAAAAAAATAACCCATCGGTCTTCTGGATCGCACGACCAAGACGGCGGACAGACTGCAAACCTAAACTCTGTTGATCTCAATTTCGTACACGCCATTGCGACTACTCGTCGAGTCTGTAGATCCTTCTGCGCCTTCTCTTCTTTGTCCGGCATATCGCGAGCTTCTCGATCCTTTAAATTTGCAACCATTCTTTGCCTTTTTTTATTGACGCACACAGAGTCCCTCAGATAAAATGAAAAAAGTACGGGATGGTGTTTTCGAACACACGACCACTGCTAGTAGGATGACACGTACAGCCACCAAACAAATGTCATTTTCACATTTTACTTCCACAATTTATCTTTATATATCATTTCAAGACCGACCGAAAAAAATTAAAGGCAAAATCTAACCAAATACTTCTGGTCGCTCGTCGCGTGTGACTAAGCGAGGACACGTGATGTAAAATAAGGATAAAAGAAATTTTATTTTGTCCATTCTTATTTCGTTGATTTGTCCAAAAGAATTTACGTACACTCATTCCGCATTATATATTTTCTTTTATCAATATTTTTAAATTAAAAAATATTCAAATTCAAACAAAAATATAGTTGATTTGTCCAAAAAGTTACGTGCATTCATACTGCACTATATTTCCAGTTATCCAGATTTTTTAATTTTAAATTATTTGAATTCAAACAAAAATATCGGTGATTTGTCCCAAAGAATTTACATACGAGCATTCTGCGCTATATATTCTTCTATCTAGATATTTATATTTAACATTATTCAAATTCAAACAAATGTTTAGTTGATTTTTCCAACAAATTTCATGCATTCATACTGCACTATATTTCCTTTTATCTAGATTTTAAATTGAAAATATATTTGAATTCAAACAAAATTTGTTGATTTTTCCAAAGAATTTATGTACATTCATTTTGTGTCATATTATCTTTATCTAGATTTTTCTATATAACATTATTCAAAACTCAAAGAAAATTTTAGTTGATTTTATGTATATATGTACATTCATTCTGCACTATATTTCCCTTTATCTAAAATTTTAAATATAACTTATTTCAGTTCTTTTTTTTGTTGCGGGGAACTTATTTCAATTCAAACAAAAATTCCGTTGATTTGTCTGAAAGAATTTACGTAGTTTTGACCATTTGAAGGATCTCTGAACAATGTAAAATGCAAAGGCAATATAAAGGAAACACAAGATACATCAGAATAAGGAAAGAAATAAGCACGTAAATATGTTTTATCCCTTTGAGACATCACGTGTGCTCGTATCCGGATTATTGGCATAAGCACAAGCGAGCACGAGGTCACATACATATTCGAACCTGGCGGCTCCCCTTTTATTGGTTATTTAAATATAAATTTCGTCTTAATTTTTTTCTGCCCGTCTAAGATAAAGTATGTAAAAATTTGTGGCATGAACCATCATTGGTTTGTTGGTTGTCCATGGATGCGTATAAACATTAGGTCGTCTATTTGAAGCCCACCAATCCCTTCTTTTTTCATTTTATTTGAGTTCTGCCTACGTAAATAAAATATTGAGGGTTTTTTCTGCAAATATACCACATGTGAACGATTACAATGGCTGACAATGGGGCCCAGCCACTCTGGCTTGCCATGCAGGCAGAGGATATGTCTGTGTATGTGAAAGGTGACCGTATATGCACTCTCGTGCAAGTTTGATGACTACAATCACGTATTTTACAAGTTTGTGCACCAAACTGACCACGGCATGCAAGTTCTAAGACTTTTGGTGTATTTACCTCTTACGGTAACCAAATAGGTTACTTTAATTGCCTCTCTCTTCATTAATACAATGGCACATAAGCAAATTTGCTGACCTGCACTCTATGTTACTATCTATGTTATCCCCACTATGACCAGCTATCAGGCCTTGTGGACCAACTAGCAACGGCGCTGCCAAAATGGAAAGCAGCAAGGATGCCAAAGAGTGGAAGAATGCTTCTTGTTCAGTCTGTGCTCTGTGCGATTCCGCTACATGCGATGATGGCGCTTGACCTCCCACAGAAGACAATCTCAGCAATGAACAGAATATGCCGCAGCTTCTTATGGTGCGCTGAGCCAAGCTCGTCCGGCGGAAGCTGCGCAGTCGCTTGGGAGGATGTTTGTGCCCCCAAATGGGCGGGTGGATTAGGCATACCCAACCTCGGATGGATGAACAAAGCTGTGCAGGCAAGGTGGCCTTGGTTACAAAGGTCAGACACATCGCGACCATGGGCAGAGTTTGACATCACAGTGCCAAAAGCTTCAACACAACTCTTCAACGCGGCTGCTCGCTGGGTTCTCGGAGACGGAAATACAACACTCTTCTGGGAAGATAGATGGCTCGAAGGGCACCGGATCGTGGATATTGCACCCTTGACCTATGGCCGAGTCAGGAAGAAAATCAGGAAAACATGCACCGTAGCCCAGGCCCTACTGAACGACACTTGGGTTGCCCAAGTTAGCCCGGAGGTATCAACTGATTCGCTAAGGGAATATCTACAGCTATGGACCATGATCCAAGAAGTTCAACTTGACCCAACGCAGCATGATACCATCACTTGGTCATGGGAAGCAAGCGGATGCTATTCAGCGAGGACTGCCTATGCAGCCAAGTTCTGGGGCAGGCAAGTCGTCCCCACAGCCGAATTCACCTGGAAATCTAAAGCACCGGCACCCTGCCGCTTCTTCACATGGCTCGCAATCCAAGATAGGTGCTGGACGTCCGATCGACTGGCAAGACGAGGGCTCGATCATCAGGACTGCTGCCCAATGTGCAACCAAGAAGAGGAGAGCATAAACCACATTTTGCTCCACTGTGTAGTCGCGCGGGAAGTGTGGACCGCGATTTGTCACCCCCTACGCAGACTGGAATGGATACCTACAGTGAATGAAAGCCTCGGTGCATGGTGCCAAGGCAAGAGAGGAAGAGGAAAGGCCGGGAGGGATGTAAATGCAATCATCATCCTAGGGCTATGGCAAATATGGAAGCACCGCAACTCGATTGTCTTCGATGGAGCTGCACCTTCAAAGAACACGATTATCCATGCAGTTGTAAGAGAGGGCCGTGTATGGAAGAAAGCGGGCATACTACGAGGAGACATGAACTCCTTCTTCACTGAGGTGGAAGAGTGGGCAGCGGAGATTAGATAGTCTGTGACTAGGTGAAGGGTGGAGGTAGAGTTAGCGTGCAGTGTATATATGTAACCTGTAATGCTAACATGGATGGGCTCTTTACCCCGGTTCCTTCTATATAATATAGTACGCACACTCGTGCGTATTCAAGAAAAAAAGAAGATGCAGTAGCACTCGGACACAGCCGCCGTAGATCGAATTTGCAGCGGAATTCCCCGACGGGCCTGATTGACCGCTGTCGTAGGTTGGTACGGTGGAAAAAAAAATAACCCATCGGTCTTCTGGATCGCACGACCAAGACGGCGGACAGACTGCAAACCTAAACTCTGTTGATCTCAATTTCGTACACGCCATTGCGACTACTCGTCGAGTCTGTAGATCCTTCTGCGCCTTCTCTTCTTTGTCCGGCATATCGCGAGCTTCTCGATCCTTTAAGAATTCCCTCCAAGAACTCAACACCACGTGCGCTGGCCCCATGGTGGGCGCCACGGTCGTGGTTTTGTCACGACATATGTCCTAGTGTGAGGACTTAGTCATGAGGCCATCGCAACTAGGTGGTAGCTTGAACGGGGTTGATCGGAATCGAGAGACGCGAGATTTTACCCAGGTTCGGCCCTTCGTGGTACAGGTAAAAACCTACATCCTGCTTGAATAATATTGATGATCTCGGTCACAAGGGTGGTTTTTCGCTACTTCTATCTCGAGAGCATCTACCTTGATCCTGTCTAAGACTTGTCTGTCTGTCTAAAACCTGTAAAACCTGATCCTCTTGGGGGCCCTGCCCCTCCTTATATAAGTTGAAGGGGCGGGTTAAATGTGTAATCCTAGTAGGATTATGACTTAGGCTAACCCTGAGCTTCTTAATGTGGGCTTCTTTCTTATCTCCAAGCGGCTCATTTTCATGGCTAAGTAGATGCCAGGTTAGGATCCGGGTTACAATCCACTGGGTTATGACTTAACAGGTCTGCTTAAGTCCAGAATACCTTAACGCCAGGGTGACTTAAGCCAAGAGATGACTTAACGCCGGGAGCTGGGTTTGCAGTCCGAATATTTAAAAAGGCTTAACACCTTCTCAACATAATGGGATTACAGAAGTGCAATCCCACCCTCATTATCTCTAGTATGTCATTAACAATGAAGCCAATAGATGTCAGAGTTGTATTAAACTATCATGCCATTAGTGCTTGTTTTAGGCCATATGATTTCAGCAATCTACACAGGTGAATAAGTGTCGAAAAAATCTTCCTCTTCTTGAGGAGTGCGCGAGGGCCTCTTCTATTCTCAAGCTTCAATATCATGTGAAAAAAAAACCTTATAAGGCAGTCCAACTCCTCTCAAACATTCGGGGTGTCACTAAACTTCTCACTACACCTAATGCCAATTAAATCCACATGGGTCACTAGAGATTTTTTGAAATTGTTAAACGGGCCCTAGGCCCACCATAATGTTTCAACACAATATTCTGTACTTAAATGCGACACTAGTGGACTCACTTGCAGGGAAGAATGAGATGTAATTCGAGAGTTTTCTAGGTGGCTAGCTTTTCCTCTATCTCTCTCACCGGCCATTCCAGAAATGCGACACTAGTGCGGAACAGCTAAGAGAGCTAAAATAGAATTGGCACATGGAATTTAAGGGTCTTCTTTTGTTGGTGACTGACACCACAACTGTTTCAAGATTCTCTCTCTCTCATGGGAACCTTTCAATCAAGTCGTTGTCAGTCATGTGTCGCTGGACGTATCAGCCATGTGATATGCATTTGCGTCCAACGCATCGATTATGTCTCTATCGGGGATCATATGCTGATGGTATAGTTTCACACAGCAATAGCCGGCGAATGTTCACTGAGCGGGGTTGGCATTAGCAGATATTTTGGATGACAAGCTTGGTTGTATGCGGTTGTCAGTTTCTTCACATACGCATGTAACTTTTTGGAAAGAAGCGAAATTTTGCAGCAAAAAAAGGCAGGTTTTTCCATATCTCCTACTCCCTCCATTCCAAAATACAGTGCGCCCGCGTTTTTCGAGGTTCAATTTTGACCATATATTTAACCAAGGAGACCAACTGCCGCGGGAGAAAAAATTATACAATTGAAAACTTCTTTCGAATACAAATTCACTGATATAATTTTTGCTCCTGCCGCAATCGGTCTTGATAGTTAAATTCACGGTCAAAGTTGAAGCACGGGGATAGAGAAAGCACTACATTGTGGAATGGAGGGAGTATCAGGTAAAGTTGCGACGAAAATATATCACTTGGCATTCCCCTTCCAGCTGAGGTTCGCCAATTATCATTACCGTATAGTTTCACATGTACTCCCTCCGTTTTCAAATATAAGAACTCTTAGGTATTTCAAAATATTGACCACATACATACTAAAGCGAGTGAACATATGTACTAAAATATGTCTAATACATACAAATCAAGAAAAAGCTATAAGGTCTTATACTAAGGAACAGGGTAGGACAGAGTATGTGGATTTATCTTCTTCTTTTTTGCAAGAAAGCCCTCCATAACCAGAACTATATTAAAGTTTCAACAACAGTATATAGCACCCCAAAGAAACTCAAAATTACAACCAGGTCCAAAGTGCAGCTAACCACCTCAACAACAAGAGCCCTCAACCAGCAGATCGTTATTGAACGATGATCCACTTGAAAAGTTTTCTACGCACTCTGACATGCATACTTGGCACACCGTCATGTCCTCTTTGACATGCATATTTAGCACACCACCATCAATACACATACTATTATGAATAAAGCACAAGTAGCATTTATAAGAAATATTGTGACATGCATACTTGGCACACCATATCCTGTCAGAGAATATTTAATTGATTAACTCTTGGATATTTGCATTGCAACATTTAGAAAATTACGCAGATAATACAAACATGTCATTAATCATCGATCACCAACCAATAAAGCATTTTCAAATATTTTCACGCATATCAATCCTCATATTAACAAAATATAACAATCCGTATTCATAAACATACATGCATTGCATTCAATTAATAGAAGCATATATAAAATTTCATACATATTCTCTCATACTATACATGCATTGCATTCATTTACAAGCAAAAAATAAAAACATATATTCATAACATCCATATATAATCTATATATCCACCAAAAGCTATTCCATTTTTGCGTGCAAGCTTCCTTAGCTACCTCAACTTGGGGTTGCTGATGTCGAGGTGGGAGGGGTGGTTGGCCGGCAGAAAAATGTGTCAACGACGAAGTTGTGGGTCGCAGCCGCGGGTGAGCTTGGGGCCGGAGCCGTGCAGGAAGGAAGGTGCAAGCAACCTTGGGTGACGCAGGATCCGACCGGTTGGCTCGCACGTCGCCGGCCGGTGGGTACGTATAGGCCCGGCTGGCGGCGGCGAAGGAACCACACGGGGACGAGCAGTGGCCTGCCCCCGATCAAGAATACAGTGGGAGTGACGGCTAAGGTTGGCCGGTTTAAATACCTCGTAGATTGCCAAGTTCCTTTCAACGGGGTCTCGACAAAAGTTGCCCACTGCCGCGAACGGTCGTGCCACGTGGCTCCTATTTGCCGGGTGCCTTCCAGAGGGCTGTCGGCATACTGTCCATATGCCGAGTTCCTTTATATTTGCTCAGTATGTACGGGGCAGGGCTCGGTAGAGCTTCCCATGTGCTGTGTCCTACTGTTTGCCGAGAGCTACACTCGGGTTACTTGCCTTTTACCGTGATCCCGTGTTCTAATACTCGGCAAAGAGCAAAGAACTTGGTAACAACGAATTTTCCAGTAGTGCTACTGTGTTGTGTTTGTTCACTCATTTCAATCTGTATGTACTCTTGTTTATATTAAAGAGTTAATTACACCCATGATGCTAGAACTTGCCACAAACGGTCACTTTGGTGCTAGAACTTGTGGCATACATTGAACTGGTGCAATAAGTTGGCTCGAACGTGCAAATACGGTGCAAATCACGTTTGTGTACACCCGAGCCGCTGACTAGGCGTACCATGGGCCCGCTGTCAGCGCCCGGAAGACGGAGAGGGGCTGTATGGCCTTTTTTGCGGAAACCCTCTCGATTTTTTTATTTCTCGCAAAAAAAGCACCTGCAGATGTTGGAGAAGTAAACAAAATAATACGAAAAACAATTCCTCCGAGTCTCGAGCCAGCGTCCTATGGTTATCACAACTTCGGTCGTAGCAACTCCATCGGTCCAACCATCTTTTTCTCCATAGATAACTACACGCTATGTATTTAAACACAGACGCCTTGGAGCCAAAATGGGCATGCAGTCTATGCGGCCCATTTGGACCTGCTCGTTTCTTTTGGAAATTTCTAAAAGGTATGTAAACTATAACCTCAGCAATAAAAATAACTATCAAATAATTTTGGAGTATAAATATTATATAAATCCAAACATAATAACTTTCAAATATTTTTGGTGTATAGTTCAACATTTGTATATAAAAATATTCGTACTTTAAATTTTTAAATATTCGTATGAATATTCAATCTTGTCTACTATGTAAATTATAGATATTTATGAATATAATTCATGAGTGAAAATTATATACAGGTGAATATTTAGTAAATTTTTTATTCATCATTTAGTTATTTTAAATATAAGCTGCACATGTATAATTGTTTTGTATTCATTAAACATGTTTATTTAATAAAAAATTAAATTTCCTTATTTAGTGAACATTTCTATATAATACATGGGTGTATATTTAAAAAAATTTATCTACTAATCATCATCTTTATGTATAATATTTATATTCCCACAGAAAAGGTATAATATCTATAACACACGAATATTTTTATTACCTACTTTTACATTTTTTTGAGGATTACTTACTTTTACAAATATATTAAAATATATTTTTAGGGGTTTATCTTAAAATAACTAGTGCGTGGTAAATGGGTGCACTATTAGCAACCCATTTAGGACGCCACCTAAGGAAGCAGAACGCGAGTTGTGTAGTGGCCATGACCGCATTCAGTCTTTGTAGGCCATGTGTTCGAGACGTGGCGGCTATTTTTTCAGTTCAATGGGACCCATGTGTCATAGATCAAAAAAATAAAAAGAACAGACACATAGACATGGGCTTTTTATGAAATCAAGGGGTTTTTCGCAAAAAATAGGCCACACGCGCTCCTCTCAGCCTTGTCTCTAACAGCGGGCCCCATGTCATGCTGGCGCGCAAAGTCAGCGTCGATTTTGTATCCAAACGTGATTTGCACCGTATTTGCACGTCTGAACAAAGTTATTACACCAGTTTAATGTATGCCACAAGTTCTAGCACTAAAGTGATCGTTCGTGTCAAGTTCTAGCACCACCTGTATAATTGACTCTATATTAAACTCTCCAAGACATGTTATATTTATGAACAGAGAGGGAGTACATTCCAACAAACATAGGGAGCACCTAGCAAGCTATATATGACTATAACACAGGAAGGAGGAGGGAATTTATTAATACTCACCAACGACAGTGCACGTACGTTTGATCTTATTCGTACTACGTCCTGCATGGTGCAGGCGTGAAAGCTACCAACATTACACGGCTTGCGAGCTTTGGGATCCAACGTAAACTCTGTGAGGTCGGATCAGGCGGTCGCAGGTGAAGAACCCATGGCGTGAAAGCTACCAACTCTGCATGGTTGCACGTACGTTTGATCTCCATTGACGTGCTACCGCGGCGTCACGCGCGCCCGGAGCGGGGTCTTCATCACCTTGAAGAACCCATCCAGCTCTGTGAGGTCGACGCCTCCCCCCGCCGGCGGCGCCCACTCGAACTCACGTACGAGCGCCGCCACGAAGCTTTTGACATGCATGGTGGCGAGCGCTCCTCCCGGGCACGCCCTCCGCCCCGCGCCGAACGGCATCACCTTGATCTCCTTGGGCCCCGGCACCAGGCCCACGCCCTCCCCCTCGCCCCCAGCGAGGAAGCGCTCCGGACGGAACGCGTCGGGGTCCGTCCACGCATTCTTATCCCTGCCGATCTCTCCCAGGTTGAAGTGCGCCCGCATCCCCTCCGTCGGCACGGCGGCGGCGGCGCGTCCCAGGATTCCGGCGACCGCCTGATCGGGCACGTCGCGCAGCAACACTGGAATCGGCGGGTGGAGCCGAAGGCTCTCGAGCACGACCGCGCGCATGTACTTCATCTGCCGGACGCGTGCCTCGGACAATGCGCCCTCCACGGCGTCGACCTCGCGTCGGATCTTGTTCTGGACCTCCGGCTGGAGCACGAGGTGGGCGAGGGTCCACTCCATGCTGGACACCACGGTCCCTGGCCCAGCACCGAGGAACTCCGAGAGAAGGCTCACCAGCTCGTCGTCTGTGAGAGGGCGCAGGGCCTTGCCGTCGGGTGTGTGGTCAGACCGTCAGAGTCGACGGGGACGCGGGCGTCGAGGAGGTGGTCTAGATATGCCGGCAGGCCACCGGTGAGCTTGAGCTCCAGATGACGGTTAGCGTTCCGTCTTGCGTTGACCAGAGGGAGAAAAAGCTCAGCCTGCTTGCCTCGGAAGGCGAGGAACCGGCGCCACCGCCTCCAGTGCAGCAGCTTCGCCGTCTTGGAGCTGGCAAAGTCCTTGGTGCCATCAACGGCCAGCACAAAGGCCTGGAGCAAGTCACGCATGGCGCGTACGTGACCCTCCTCCACGCCGCTGCCGAAACACATGCGAGCCACCAGCGGAAACACGGCGGCGTTGAGGATGTCGCGGACGACAATCTCGCTGCCGCCGCCGCCGCCGCCGCACCGGACGCGGAGGTCAGCAACGAGGGCATCCATGGCCTCTAGGCGCAGCGGGTCCGTGTGTCCAAGACGTGACGGGTGGAGAGGACCGCGGCGTTGAGGGTGCACCGGAGAGCGCGCCAACGCGGGCCGTAGGGCACGGACGTGAGGTTGTCGCTGTGACTGCGGCGACGCCCGCTGACGAGGGCCACGGCGAATAGGTTCAGCGGTCGGTTGCAGAAGGCATCAGCGTGGTCCATGAGCGCTCGGCGGGCGATGGCACGGTCGCTGATCTCGATGATCGGCTGTTGACCGTCATGGACGGCCCAAGCCCAAGCACGACGCCGGAAGACGGCAACTGCGCTGATGCACAACACATGAGAAAGTAGCAACATAGCTAGCATGAATTCCATGGCATCTATGTATCTGTATGTGCCTGTCTACACCCTTGGATATTGGCTGAGATGTTGCTGGGTTTATATAGATAGATGTGTAGATGTTGCCCACAGCAGCCGCAATGGTGGCATGCATGTGTTTAATTATGATCCAAATTCTAGTGGGAAACGTTCGTAGCCGGTCGACCAGCTGACCACGTGCGCCAGGTCATCTAGGTGGATCGCGCGCAGCCGCTCATCCCCAACCTTATTTTTATGTTCTTTACCCCCACAAATCCCTTTGTCCACTCATTCTCTTTTGACAGCTCTTCTCTCCCTCATCTGCAAGAAACACCATGCTGCCATGGAATTGCCTCTCTTGACCACCACTCCCTCCTCTCCTCCAGGAGCAGGACGTCCGGGTGCTGCGTCCAGTGTGACGATGCTACAACTGCCACCGGATATGCTACAACTGTCAACAAAGTAGCTACCACCGGTGGATAGATATGCTGCAACCGGCAACGGTGAGTTGTGGCCGACGACGACAGTGCCGCCATTTGCTGCAACCGACAACACAAAAGCTACCACCGGAAGACATACCTGCTGCAACCGGTGACGATGAAGTTTTGGCCGACGGCGATGGCGGTGTGATTGCTGCAACCGGTGGACGGAAAGCTACTACCGATGGACGATGGACGTATATGCTTCAACCAGTGAGGGTGAACTGTGGCCGGCGAAAACAACGCTGCATTTTTTGCTGCCACCGGTGAACGGTTCTGCTACAACCAGCAACCATAGTGCTAAGAGCAAGCCGCTACACAGTCAGCAACCATAGTGCTACAAGCAAGCCGGTGAAGTGGACGAGTCCCTATGACCGGCACTCGTCGTTGATGGCTACGACGGATCGGCAAACAGGAGACGAAAGCTGCATCATTGTGTGCGAGTGCGTGCTTTGCGTCTGATCTCGAGAAATAATCTCACGTTAATTCATATGGTCACACCAAGATAATGATCTGTTCGAAGATTCAAGGAGGTAATTCCTACGGTTGCATAGCACGCGTATGATTACCAGGATTGACCACGCTTCGTGCATGTTATGTGTTTTTTTTTTCTTTTGAACGAAACACACGGATGAGATGGAGGGTTTCTGGTTAACCAGCCCGTACGTCAAAAAAAAGATATACTACTAGTAGTAAATCGGATCGGACAAGGTAAGGAATCTTGTACTAGCTAGATGCCAATCCTGTTAACCCTCAGAAATTTAGCTTGAGCATGAAGTCACACATTTCACTGTTTGAGTTTTAAACTATTGTTCTAAAATAATTATTTAGTAACACTAATATTTCTTGAATAAGTAGTTTGACCACAGTTTGATCATAGTTTGACCATAGTTTGACCATAGTTTGACCACAGTTTGACCAGATTTGACCAAAATTCAAAAAAACTGAGATAATTATTTAGTAACACTATTATTTCTTGAATAAGTAGTTTGACCAGATTTGACCAAAATTCAAAAAAACTGAAATAATTATTTAGTAACACTAATATTCTTGAATAATTATTTATTAACACTAATACTTCTTGAATAAGTAGTTTGACCATAGTTTGACCAGATTTAACAAAAATTCAAAAAAGAACTGAAATTTGAGCATAACTTTTTTTCCTTTTAAAATTTGAGTATTCTAAAAATTTGCAAACAGGCTATAGGCAGTCAAAATCGGATGCGGATTTTTGTGCTGAAGATTTTGATATATTATACTTTTTTCTGACATCGTATGCAAAAGTTATAGCCGTTTTACATTTTCCCTGCACTTTTTGCAAAACATGTCCAAATTTAAGTTTTTAAATTTTCCTAACTAGTAGATGTGGTAACACAACTACATCTCGAAGGATTTTAACTTTTGAAGTTTTTACATTTTCTTTTGCTTTTTACAAAATTGAAAAGGCAATACACGCGCGGGGGGGGGGGAGGGGTAGGATTTGAAAATTGCACAATTAGTACCGGTTCGTGGCACCAACCGGGACTTAAGGTCTCAACTCCATTAGTACCGGTTCGTGGCACGAACCGGTACTAAAGGTTAGGCATCGCACCCTTTAGTACCGGTTCGTGGCACCACCCGGGACTAAAGGTCCCATTTGAACCGGGAGTAATGCCTGTACGGTGCCCTCGCCGCTCGAACTGGGACTAATGCTCACATTAGTCCCGGTTCATAACGCAACCGGGATTAATGCTCTTTTCTGGCCGAACGAAAGCCCTGTTTTCTACTAGTGCCTTTCCCTCGTAAACGGTGACTAGGGCAAACTCTTTCCCTTCATACTTCGCTAATGGTCCTATGGATTCGCTTTCCCTTTGTCTGCCACTCCGCCCGCTGGTGGCGGCATGCAGAATCCTTGTGTCTAGACTTGGGCTACTAGTTTAGATGGAGATCTTTTTAGCCCTTGCGCTCATATGAATGGCGCCACTTCTTTTTTGAGCTGGTCTTCTGGGCTTCGATTCTCCTTGAATTCGTCCATCTGGATGGAGTCGATGGAGCTCCAGTGTAGATTCATGTCATCTCTTTGGGACAGAGATGATAGGTTTTCTCACCATGTGCGCGCAATGGCAAGATTTGATGGCAGGTGCTTCGGATCAATTGAAGGATCGGGTCCCACAACAACAATAGCGACTCCTGGCCATTAGTTATTAGGGGCGTGTGCATGAAGACTTGTTGATTATCATCGACAAGGTCAAGCTGGCTTTGACAGGGGAATAGTGATAACAACGCGTCGGCGGCTCGTTCTTCTGCCGTAGTGTTGTTCAGTGTTCCAGGGCCCTCGATGTAGCTTTTCTTATGTTTGGGGTATATTGTTGTTTTGCTCAACTTTTGTAAAATGTTCGAGGTCCTTTTAACAAAAATATCTCATTTCTTCTATTTTATAAATGTTATTCTTCTTTTCTGGTTTTTCATTTTTCTTTGCTGCTATTGTTTCTCTACCGGTCATTATTTATTTTATTTTGAACTTTTTTTTATTTAAAAAATGTTCAAGTTCTTTTAATGTTTAGAATTTTAAAAGATGTTCAAGAAGGTTTTAGAAAATGTTGAGGGTTTTTCAATAAAGAATTAAAGAATATTGACAAAAGTTTCTAAAAATATCTTTCACATGAACAAGATTCACGTTGTGAGGCATAAACAAAACAGAAGCCCACCGTGTATGTACCCGGCCCTGCAGCAATTACAGGCTGTGTTCCTTCTCTGTTTATGTACCCGGCCCTGCAGCAATTACAGGCTCACCGGAGTGGGCCACCATTCCTTCTCTGCTCCCCGATGATGAGTCCAACAGCATACGGCGGCGAGGGCGACGGCGAGGAGACACCGAACGGCGGGCAAGGACTCGCCAGCCGGCGGGGTCGCCAGTCCGACCCCTGCTCCGTCCGCTGGACGTGGAAGGAAGCGCACTGCAATGCCACCGGGTGGGTCAGGTCAGCTTTCATCCGCCTGCCTGCTCGCCCGCCATGTGTTTGTGCTTCGAAACTACTGGGCGAACGACACTGCCCGGCCGAACCATGCACGATGGCTGATTGAACGGCTTGATACAGTACATCTTGTGTAAATGGACGTCTTGATGGGTAGCATCGTGTGTAAATCGTCCATCCTTGTCGTGTGTGTGCTTATTCCCGTGAAGTTGGTTTCCACCGGCATCTACAGTATCTATCTATCTCGAGTAGAGTAGAGTAGCTGTCACCTTATTCATTCCTACAGTACAGTACAGTAGTGTGAGCACTGATTTTATTTTATTTTTCTTCTGCAGGGAACAGCTACCGCCAAGCTGTGAATGCTACAGCGGTAACAAACACACAATATTTTATATTTGTTTCGAACCAGAGACAAAAGTTTTGTCTTTTTATCGATTATAAGAGGAGACAGTTCCCCAGTTAATCAAGAAGAATGTAGCGACCAACCATTCTTCGCCAAAACAAAGCGTTTTTATTTATTGAAATTTGGAAACAAACATTCATGCACCCTAAGTATTGAATTAGCATAAAGTAGAAAAATAGATTATCATTATTTTTTGACAAGGAATGCACGCATCAACGCCAGAGCACTACACCCACATCTCACCACACCAGCTGAATACTCCTAGATCCTTACTACAGTAGTAGTAAACGCACCAGCTAGCCATGTGTAGACAGCTGAGAGCACCAGAATTTTACAAGTATATATATATATATATATATATATATATATATATATATATATATATATATATATATATCCTAGTACGTAGCAAAATAAAATGGAGCTAAATGTTGAAAATGAAGCAGCAAGTCTGACGACACATCAATTTGAAGAGAAAATCACAGTAAGAAGTGCTCTGGTGACCATGACAAAAAGGTTACTGCGGGATGATGGATGCTTCAATCAAAAGAAGAAAAACCTATTCATCTATAGTAAGCTAGCTAGCTAGGACTACTCCGTAAGACTTTGGTAGGTCATCATGGAATTAAAATACTCATATTACATCTCAAAAGAAGATCAGGCCTCTCTCGCTCAATTATCACCAGACAACATCAACAGTGCGTCGTGTCCCATCCGGATCACATCAGATCAGAATCAGATCGCTTTGAGCCCCTTTTCTAAGTTGGAATGCTTTGAGGGAGCACTTTTTACACCAACCACACTCGCTCTTTCTACACGCCCAATTATTACAATTAGACTTTATTTATACTACTGCACTGACCAACCATTCTTTGCCCAAAAAATAAAAGAGGAGTGTTTATTTGTTCAAATTTGCAAACAAGAACTCCTGCCCTGTGCCCTACGTATATTGGATTAGGTGGCCTTTTCTTTAAGCTACAACTACCGATTCTGTATTCTAGGCATCACAAAATCAGAAAGACAAACATATACTCACTCTGTTTCAAAATAATTAAGCCTCTCAACATTGTACTAATTTTAGTATAAATTAGTTATACCAAGCTTAAGATACTTATTTTTAGATTGAGGGAGTAGATTTTACCGAAAAAGGCTTCTTCCGCTTTGTATATAAAAGCAACCATCATCGAGCCAACCGACACAAACTCTCAAACAAACACACCCACCACAACAACTCGACAGTCCACACACGCACCCAAGGCAAGATACCAGGGTGATTGCGAAAGCTTCACAACCCCGAAAACACACCAAGCAAATTACAGGAAAGCTGCTTGACGTCTCCAGCAACCATGACAACCAGCCACCACCTGAGCTGTGAGCCCCCGCCCACGGGCATGGCAGCTCCCTCCACCAAGGCCGCTGCCTCGGTATCCATGGCCCCAACTCCATCTCCGCCCCATGCTTGAGCAACGACGACCAAAGGAACGGGCGGGAAGGCACCTCCTTCCCCACCCCAGGTCCGTGCCCACCCCGGGGCTCGCCAAATCTGACCGCCACCGCCCTGCCTTGCCACAGTCGGGCAAAAGACGAGCTCCCAGCGGCCCATGTCCACCAAACGGGAGGCAAGGTTGCTCCGAGGTCCTCCCAGCGATGAATCAACCCTAAACGATGACCCACCCCGACCCCACATATATTCGTCCTCACCCGCTCATCGGACCAAATCCTAGCCAGTCCACTCTACTGCACTCCGAAGGGCTCGGCCGGGCGCCGGACATGGACACGACTATGGAGCCCAACGAGCGTCGGCTTAGAGATTTAGATTAGGCTTTACGTGCGTTGAATGTAATTGTATGTATTTGATTGAAGTTTCCCAATTGATGTATCTGATTGTGAAAGAAAAGATTTAAGGTGGGGCCGGATTTGCTGTAGATGCTCTAACTAGCTGGTAAATAAAAATAAAAGCGGTGAAACCAAACAGTCGCGTGATTCGCGGATGCAAACAGTAGTAGCAATAAGTAAAGACTTAAAGTCGAAAAAACAATTTAATACTATAGGTAAAGACTTTGGGGTAGTAAAAAATAAGACTCTGAGGTAGGTGAAGTCAGTCAGGCTGGTCACAATAGGGAGGAACTTAGGAGTAACATCACACACTCTAATACAACTTTACTTATGTGGCACATATTTAATAAAGAGAAAGGTGCTTGTGGTAACTAGCTAAGTTACCGGAACATCACACACTCCAAGAAACAATGAGTCTATAACCTAATAAATACATCGTTGCATGACACTACATAGATGTTCCTACCCACTATGAAGGTAGTAACATAGTCTAGGGAGGTGTGTAAGTTACTAGCTTATATTCTTGCCCACTGTGACCAGCCTCAAGGAAAATAAAAATACACTCCCTCGGTTTGTAGGTATATGTCTTTGTACTACAGACGAAGCAAAATGAGTGAATCTAGACTCTAAAATGCATCTACATACATCCGTACGTGATTCATAATAAAATCTCTACACTTATACTCCCCTATTCTTAAATATAAGTCTTTTTAAGAGATTTTGATATGGACTACATACGGATGTATATAGATACAGTCTAGAGTGTAGATTCACTCATTTTTGCTCCGTCTAGTCTATATTAAAATATCTAAGAGCATCTACAGTCGGGCGTCCTAAACCGGCCTCAAACGCCCAGGTGGCCCGTCCAGTCACTGACTGGTCACAAAATGTGACCCAGTCGGGCACCTCAAACGGGTCTCAAACGCCCGGACTGTCCGGCACCCCTCATATCCAGCCCAAATATCGGTCGGCTATTCCTCTCATCATAAGGGATATCGGTGCATGGATCTCACTACCCACCGCAACATCATCTCTCGTCACATCGTCTTCGATGAGATGACCTTCCCTTTTGCCTCACTACAACCCACTCACGCCGCCACATACGACTTTCTCGCCGACGACGACACACTACCCATAGTTGTCCCGCCTCTTCCGATCGCCACTCCTAGCCCTACCCCGCCGCCCTCCCCTCCCTCCCCACCTGCACCACCCTCACCGCCCGCCCCTCCCGCACCCACTCATCGCACGCGCAACACCTCCGGCATCCACAAGGGTCATCGCGAGCGGCTTAACCTACATGTTTCATCTGTCAGCAGGTACTCTCCGGTTCCCACCTCAGCCCATGCAGCTCTCAAGGATCCCAACTGGCTCGATGCTATGACTGCAGAGTACCGCGCTCTCCTCAACAACAACACTTGGGATCTTGTGCCCCCTCCTCGTGATGCTAACATCGTCTCCGGCAAGTGGGTTTTTCGCCACAAGCTCAAACCCGATGGCTCCCTCGATCGCTATAAAGCTCGTTGGGTGCTTCGGGGTTTCTTTCAGGAGCCCGGTGTCGACTTCGACAAGACATTCAGCCCGGTTGTCAAACCGGCCACCGTGCGTGTCATCCTCTCCATCGCTCTCTCTCTTAATTGGGAGACTCGTCAGCTCGGCGTCAAGAATGCCTTTCTGCATGACACTCTTGCTGAGGTTGTCTACTGTCGTCAACTCACCGACTTCATCGACTCCACTTGCCCCGAGCACGTCTGTCGGCTGAACCGTTCACTGTACGGTCTCAAGCAGGCTCCTCGTGCGTGGTATCAGCGCTTCGCGGCTTTCATCACTTCGACCGGCTTCTTGTGCTCCCGCTCGGACACCTCGTTGTTCGTCCTCCGGTGTGCGGAAGGCACGGCCTTCCTCCTGCTCTATGTGGACGACATCGTCCTCACCGCCTCATCGACCGCTTGCTGGACAGGATCACGGCCTCTCTCCGAGCCGAGTTTGCCATGACGGGGCAGCCTCCACTACTGCCTCGGCATCGCGGTCACCCGCGACTCCTGCGGCATGCATCTTTCGCAAGCCAAGTACGTTGCGGAGATTCTGGACAGGGCCGGCATGACTTCTTGCAAGTCGGTCTCGACACCCGTTGACACATCGCTGAAGTTCGCTGCTACTGCCGGTCCTTCCGTGGCCGATCCCACTGAGTACCGGAGTCTTGTTGGAGCTCTCCAGTATCTCACTTTTACGCGCCCCGACATCGCGTATGCCGTTCAGCAGGTTTGCCTTCATATGCACGACCCGCGTGCGCAGCACCTCGCGGCTATCAAGCGCATCTTGCGCTATGTCAAGGGCATGCTTTCTCACGGTCTTCAGCTCTACTCGACTTCACCGGACTCCATGATTGCCTACCACTAGTAGAAAAAGGGTCATACGTGAAGCCCATTAGTGCCGGTTCCAACGGCTAGCCGGGCCGCTTTCATTAGTACCGGTTCGTGGCGAACCTTTAGCACTGGTGCGTGCCACGAAACGGTATTAATGAGAGTGGTGGCAGGATGTTGTCAGACTGGGGCCCCTCCAACCCCTTTAGTACCGGTTCTTGGCACAAACCGGTACTAAAGATCGTCGTACATAAACCCTTCGTCCACCCGAGCTCGCTCTGTTCTTCCCCTTTCCCCTCTCTCCTCTCTGTTCTTCCCCTCTTCCTCTCGAGCTCATCACACATTTTGCCCAAATTTTGTCAAGATTTGAAGGCCCCCATCCATTGAAATGATCACAAAGGTTAGCAACTTTGTCCTTTCATCTCTCATTGCTAGATTTACTCTTGCAATGCTTTATATAGTGATTAATTTGTGAGTTTAGTAATTTGGGAGGAAATATATATATGTGCTAGTATTTGATTTATACGCAATTTGAGGTAAAAAATAACACTTAGTTTGCATATGTATGTGTGGTTTACTTAGTGCCTTCTAAATCTCCGTCGGCACCACCGTCGATCGCCCGCACCGTCCAGTCGCCGGCACCACCTTGTGGTGAGCCTCTTTGTTCATGAAATTTTATATAAAAATTGATGTTTGTGTGATTTGGATATATAGTTACTCGTATAATTATCTTACCCGTACATTGTTTGTTATACATATAGTGCCATGGTTTTGATATCCGTCCCCGTCGGCCCTCGTCCTTGTTATGATTCAGATGTGGTATATATATTCTCTTTTAAAACTAGTTGCATTTCGTATTTATGACAAATTATGCCCATCAAGTTGACATAGAAATTTTTTCTAGGAGGTATGTGAATCGGAAATTCCAACCGACCCTATTGTCGAGAGGTTAAATTTAGTTGAAAGAGAAAACGAGTACTTGAAAGAAAAATTGAAAAGAATTGAGGGGGAGAAGATGGAATTGGAGTTGCATGTTGCCGATGTCGTCGATGATCACAAGATCAAGATGGAGAAAATGCGCTTGAAGATTAGAAATATTAGAAAATATGCCATCGATAGTGAGGCTTGGTATCATTATGCTGTTGGATCCATTGTTACCTTAGTTGCGATCTTGATCGCATTTGTTGTTGCATTTAAATGCTTTAGCTAGAGAGTTATTTGTTTGTTGCATTTAAGTGTTGTATGAGCTTTATGTATGAACTTGTATTAATTTGATCTATTCGGTGTTGTGTAATGAAGATGAGCCGACAATGGATGTACGATGACCGATGCTCTCCCCAGTTCATTGAGGGCGTGCATACTTTTCTGATTGCGGCTGAGGCAAACAAGCGGGCGGATGGTTTTATGCCTTGTCCATGTGCTGGTTGTAAGAATGGTCACAATTACTCTACGTCAAGAACCATTCACGTCCACCTGTTTGAGTCCGGTTTCATGCCCCACTATAATGTTTGGACCAAGCACGGAGAAAGAGGGATTATGATGGAAGACAATGAAGAAGAAGTGGACGACGACAGCTATCCTGGCCATGGGTTCCCTTAATACGATGATACAACAATGGGGGAAGAAGCTGAGCCGGTAATGCGGGAAGAAGCTGAGCCGACAATGCGGGAAGAAGCTGAAGAAGAGGCATCAGATGAGCCCGTTGATGATCTAGGTTGAGCCATTGCCGATGCAAAGAGAAACTGCGCAAGTAATTTGGAGAAGAAGAGACACTGGAATTGCTGCAATGGAAGGCAGAGAATGGTGTATCTGACAAGGGATTTGGAATGTTGCTGGTAATGATAAAGGATATGCTTCCAAAGGACAACGAATTGCCCGAGAGTACGTACGAAGCAAAGAAGGCTGTCTGCCCTCTAGGGTTAGAGGTGCAGAAGATACATGCATGCCCTAATGATTGCATCCTCTACCGCGGTGAGCACGAGGATTTGAACGCTTGCCTGGTATGTGGTGCATTGCGCTATAAGATCAGCCGCAATGACCCTGGTGATGTCGAGGGCGAGCGCCCCAGGAAGAAGATTCCTGCCAAGGTGATGTGGTATGCTCCTATAATACCACGGTTGAAACGTTTGTTCCAAAACAAAGAGCATGCCAAGGCGATGCGATGGCACAGAGAAGACCGTAAGAAAGACAGAAAGTTGAGAGTACCCGCTGACGGGTCGCAGTGGAGAAAAATCGAAAGAAAGTACGGGAAGGAGTTTGCAGATGACGCAATGAGCGTATGGTTTGGTCTAAGCGCAGATGGCATTAATCCTTTTGGGGAACAGAGCAGCAACCATAGCACCTGGCCTGTGACTCTATGTTTGTATAACCTTCCTCCTTGGTTGTGCATGAAGCGGAAGTTCATTATGATGTCAGTGCTCATCCAAGGCCCTAAGCAACCCGGCAACGACATTGATGTGTACCTAAGGCCATTAGTTGAAGAAATCTTATAACTGTGGAATGGAGCAGGTGTACGTGCGTGGGATGAGCACATGGGGGAAAAATTGACCTAAAGGCGTTGTTGTTCGTGACCATCAATGATTGGCCTGCTCTCAGTAACCTTTCAGGACAGACAAACAAGGGATACCGCGGATGCACGCACTGTTTGGATGATACCGACAGTATATATTTGAATAGTTGTAAGAAGAATGTGTACCTGGGACATCGTCGATTTCTTCCGAGCAGGCATCCCGTAAGAAAGAAAGGCAAGCATTTCAAAGGTGAGGCGGATCACCGGACGAAGCCTGGCCACCGTACTGGTGCTGATGTACATCATATGGTCAAGGATCTGAAGGTGATATTTGGAAAGGGTCCTGGCGGACAACCTGTTCCAAAGGACGCTGACGGACGCGCACCCATGTGGAAGAAGAAATCTATATTTTGGGACCTGCCATATTGGAAAGACCTAGAGGTCCGCTCCGCAATCGATGTGATGCACGTGACGAGGAATCTTTGTGTGACCCTGCTTGGCTTCTTGGGCGTGTATGGGAAGACAAAAGATACACCTGAGGCACGGGAGGACCAGCAACGTATGCACGGAAAAGACGGCATACATCAGGGTCATGCAAGCTACGCTCTTACCAAAGAAGAGAAGGAAATCTTCTTTGAATGCCTGCTCAGTATTAAAGTACCGTCTGGCTTCTCGTCGAATATAAAGGGAATAATAAACATGGCAGAGAAAAAGTTCCAGAACCTAAAGTCTCATGACTGCCACGTGATTATGACGCAACTGCTTCCGGTTGCATTGAGGGGGCTTCTACCGGAAAATGTTCAATTAGCCATTGTGAAGCTATGTGCATTTCTGAATGCAATATCTCAGAAGGTAATCGATCCAGAAATGATACCAAGGTTACATAATGATTTGGTGCAATGTCTTGTCAGTTTTGAGTTGGTGTTCCCACCATCCTTCTTCAACATCATGACGCACGTCCTAGTTCACCTATGCGAAGAGATTAACGTTTTGGGTCCTGTATTTCTACATAATATGTTCCCCTTTGAGAGGTTCATGGGAGTCTTAAAGAAATATGTTCATAACCGTGCTAGGCCAGAAGGAAGCATCTCCAACGGCCGTCAAAATGAGGAGGTCATTGAGTTTTGTATTGACTTTATTCCTGAACTTAAGCCGATTGGTGTTCCTGAATCGTGGCATAAGGGCAGACTGGATGGAAAAGGCACGCTAGGAGGGGAACAAATAATATGTATGGACGGACATTCTCTCACTGAAGCACACTACACAGTTCTACAGAATTCCGCCTTGGTGGCTCCGTATATGGATGAACACAAGAATTTGGTACGCTCCAAACACCCGGAGCGGTCTGATGACTGGATTACACGTGAACAAACCAGGAGTTTCGCCAGCTGGTTGCAAGCACGTACCATGCATGACACCTCTATTGAAGATGACATGTACTTGCTGTCCCGATTACCATTTTCGAATATAATGACTTTCAAAGGGTACGAGATAAATGGTAATACATTTTACACAATCGCCCAAGATAAGAAGAGCACCAACCAAAACAGTGGTGTCCGCTTTAATGCAGAAACCAAGACGGGAAAGGAAACATATTATGGTTATATACATGACATATGGGAACTTGACTATCGACGTGGTTTGAAGGTCCCTTTGTTTCAGTGCAAATGGGTCAATATGACACGAGGCGGGGTAATGGAAGACCCGCAGTACGGAATGACAACAGTGGATCTCAACAATCTTGCGTATGCAGACGAACCATTCGTCCTAGCCAATGATGTGGCACAGGTTTTCTATGTGAAGGACATGTCTACCAAGCCAAGAAAAAAAAAGATAAGGAAGCGAATGCATCGTACGATGAGCCAAAGCGGCACATAGTTCTTTCTGGGAAGAGAAACATCGTGGGAGTGGATGACAAGACAGACAAGTCAGAAGATTATGAAAAGTTTGATGAAATTTCTCCATTCACAGTGAATATTGACCCGAGCGCGTAGAAGCACTTCAAGAGGAAATAGCGGGATTTTTGCTCGACCAGGTCATAAATCCGAAGGGAGAATACTATTACCCGCTACCGCCCCCATCGACCAAGTCATGAACCACTTCCAATTTGTCATCATGCTCCGAAGGCACCAATTAGGCTAATGCAACTGGCTCCGAAGGCAACATGCATATGTACGAGAAATTGTATATATAGCTATACATGTGTGTATGTGTGAATTAATATGGTGGTTTGTGAGACATTGATGATCTATATATATGATTGGTTCTACTAGCTACCATATATATGCATAACGTGTACAATATGTAGTATCGTAAATTACCAGCAAACGAAAAAGAATTAAAATGGAAAACACAAAATTAAATGAAAAAGAAATCATAAAACCAAAAACCCCCCAAACATTTTAGTACCGGTTGGTGTTACCAACCGGTACTAAAGGCCTCCCGGCCCCTGGAGCTCGCTCGTGCCACGTGGTTGCCCTTTAGCACCGGTTCGTGCTGAACCGGTACTAAAGGGGGGGTTCTTTAGTGCCCAAACTTTTGTGCCGGTTACGGAACCGACACTAAAGGGCCTTACGAACCGGTGTTATTGGTCGGTTCTGCACTAGTGTACACTGACGCCGACTGGGCCGGCTGCCCTGACACTCGGCGCTCAACGTCGGGCTTCTGTGTTTACCTCGGAGATAACCTCGTCTCTTGGTCCTCCAAGCGCCAACACACAGTCTCGCGCTCGAGCGCTGAAGTCGAGTACCGCGCCGTGGCCAACGCCGTGGCTGAGGCGAGTTGGCTTCGGCAACTTCTCCAGGAGCTTCATTGACCATCTCCTCCTGCGACGATCGTCTTCTGCGACAACGTCAGCGCCGTCTACATGTCCACGAATCCAGTACAGAATCAGCATACCAAACACATCAAGATTGATGTCTGCTTCGTTCGCGATCCTGTTGCCATGGGTCAGGTCTGTGTGCTGCATGTTCCCTCGTCACGCCAGTTCGCCGACATCTTGACGAAGGGACTCCAGTCACCATTGTTTCTGGATTTTCGGTCCAGTCTCAACGTCCGCTCTCCTCCTGTTGTTACTGCGGGGGAGTGTTAGACTAATATGTCACATATCGTGACATATCTCCTAATCCCCTAAATCGAGGAGTATCGATATTATTGTGATCTCACCGCCTCATCGACCCGCTTGCTGGACAGGATCACGGCCTCTCTTCGAGCCGAGTTTGCCATGACGGACATGGGCATCCTTCACTACTTCCTCGGCATCGCGGTCACCCGCGACTCCTCCGGCATGCATCTTTCGCAAGCCAAGTACGTCGCGGAGATTTTGGACAGGGCCGGCATGACTTCTTGCAAGTCGGTCTCGACACCCGTTGACACATCGCCGAAGCTCGCTGCTACTGCCGGTCCTTTCGTGGCCGATCCCACTGAGTACCGGAGTCTTGCCGGAGCTCTCCAGTACCTCACTTTTACGCGCCCCGACATCGCGTATGCCGTTCAGCAGGTTTGCCTTCATATGCACGATCCGCGTGCGCAACACCTCGCGGCTATCAAGCGCATCTTGCGCTATGTCAAGGGCACGCTTTCTCACGGTCTTCAGCTCTACTCGACTTCGCCGGACTCCATGATTGCCTACACTGACGCCGACTGGGCCGGCTGCCCTGACACTCGTCGCTCAACGTCGGGCTTCTGTGTTTACCTCGGAGATAACCTCGTCTCTTGGTCCTCCAAGCGGCAACACACGGTCTCGCGCTGAAGCCGAGTACCGCGCCGTGGCCAACGCCGTGGCTGAGGCGAGTTGGCTTCGGCAACTTCTCCAGGAGCTTCATCGACCATCTCCTCCTGCGACGATCGTCTTCTGCGACAACGTCAGCGCCGTCTACATATCCACGAACTCAGTACAACATCAGCGTACCAAACACATCGAGATCGATCTCCACTTCGTTTGCGATCGTGTTGCCATGGGTCAGGTCCGTGTGCTGCATGTTCCCTCGTTACGCCAGTTCGCCGACATCTTGACGAAGGGACTCCCGTCGCCGTTGTTTCTGGATTTTCGGTCCAGTCTCAACGTCCGCTCTCCTCCCTTTGTGACTGCGGAGGAGTGTTAGACTAATATGTCACGTATCATGACATATCTCCTAATCCCCTAAATCGAGGAGTATCGATATTATTGTGAACTCCCATTTATGATTAGGATTGTAATTCTATGTATATATTAACATGCAATGGAAAAGCCCAAGTGTGGCAAGTATTCATAAATCTTTCAGGCTGATCTACATAGTTTGATCGAAGTTAAATGGTTTAGTATGGATATAGGGGTTCGGATATGAGATAAACAGATGTGGACGACGTAATTTGAGGAGTGTCATGTAGTGCCCGCGGCCGCGCCGGCTCTAAAAAAATTTATATTTAGAAATGAATTGAGTATTTAGAACAGAGAGAGTACATACTGTAGTCCAGATGGGACCTCTCAATCATAACCGGGCAACAGTGCGCGGCCGATGGATCTAGATCCAGAGGTGGTGGGAGCACTGTGACCACTACCACCCTCACTCTCTCAAGCGGAAGCTAGCTGAGCTGAGCTTCTCTCCGGCGGTCCGGCGCGCGCTGCTCTCCGCTCCCCGAACGCGCTTCCTCTCCGGCAACGCGCGCCCTCTCACCGCGGCGACGTCGGCTCCCGGATCTGAACCAGCCGCAACCTACCGCCGCCGGACAGCACAGGTCAGATCACCGCTCCCTCTCTCTCTCTCTGTGTCTAACCAGTTGTTAGGGCCGACTAGACTAGTATTGGATTTGTGAGATTTGAATGCTCCAGGATGAATGCCTAGGCCTAGCTAGCATTGGTTGAGAAATGCACAAGTTTTCTTTAAGCAATATAATATTACGTGGTGGTGCTGCTTCCCTTCCCTCCCATAGTTGGTAGGAGTACATGAATGAAGATGAATACAACATCGAGGCATTATTATGTGCTAGCCTAGCTACCGTCGTGGATTTGGAAATTAAAGAAAGCAATCCTGACATGTTCCTGTTTCTCTCCCTCTCTCTCTTGTGATTCTGTGAGATGCAATATGCAATATGGAATGGATTTCGTGAGATTTGAATAACGATATACAGCTAAATGCCTAATATAAGTTTGGTTGACCACACAGAAACAATTAAACAACATCTCTTTAACCATTTTTATTTTATTTATGTGCTTAATTAATTCCCATATATAGTTGGGTAGTATAAAGTTAAAGAATGTGACTGGAAATTCCTGGCCTCATGCCTTCCTTTATATTTTGCTTGTGATTGCAAATTCTCAACAGGTACCCATCCCTGGCCTGCTGTGCTGCTACTCAACCCCCCATTTGCAGCAGCAGCAGCTAGGTAGGTAGTAGGCAGCGGCATCCGTCACCGGCAGCTTTACTTTGCCCCTTTACTTTGCAGCTTCCAGCAGCCGATTTAACATCAAATTCCTTTTGATTCCTTGATTGATGCAGGCACCACGTGTCATCCATCCCTGCATCAGACCAGAGGATGGCCGTCGTGGCCCTCGGCGTGGCGCAATGGGTAGTGGGGAAGGCGCTAGCCCCCGTGGCGGATGGCGTGCTGGAGGCTTGGGCGGCCACCAGGAACTTTGCTCCCAACGTCGAGGCCCTCAGGATGGAACTGCTGCTCGTGCAAGCAACGCTTGAAAATGCTGCCCGCAAGGAGATCAGCGGTCCGGCCATGGAGGAGCTGTTGCAGAGGCTGCGGGACTCGGCGCACAATGCCCAAGACTTGCTGGACGAGCTGGACTACTTCCGCATCCACGACGAGCTCCATGGCACGTACAATGCTGCCGACCAGCACGACAAGGGTGGCGTCCACGACATCGCCCTCAATGCTCGCCACACCGCCAAAGCTGTTGGCAAACTGGTCAGCTGTTGCCCTTGGCAGCATCCTAAGCGCCGGCCAAGGTCACCCGACGAATCCTCCTCAGCACAAGACACCATTCAAGAAGTCAGCGGATGCATGCCCAAGCTGATTGGTAAACTCCTCCCTTGCTCATCTTCCCGGGATCCACATATACGTGAGAAAGATTGTGGCAGTGTGCAAGAAATGCCAAAGTTTGAGTTTAATAGGGTTGATTTCTCTCGAAAGATGAAGGATATCATAGAGAAATTGCAGCTTGTGCGGAAGGATGTTAATGGCCTTTTGCAGAGTTGTGACCCTAGAAGTGTCTCAAACATTGCCCAGTGTCGTCCTATCACCAAGGGCCGAATTGATGAGCCAAAACTGTATGGGAGGGACCGTATCATGGATAGCATCATACAGGACATCACCAAGGGTCAATACTGTGACAAGGGTATAACTGTGCTTCCGGTTGTTGGTTCAGGGGGAATGGGGAAGACAACTCTCATACAACACATATATCGCAACCAACAAGTGATGAAGCATTTTCCAGTCATGATTTGGATATGTGTGTCACTCCATTTTAATCTGGATAAGGTGCTAGAACAGATTAAAACATACACCCCTCGAGTTGAAAGTGAAAAAGAGTGCAGTACAACAGAAGAGTTGATTGAACAAAGATTGAAATCTAAAAGGTTCTTACTTGTATTGGATGATATATGGAAGATTAATAATGGGGATGACTGGGCAAAATTACTATCGACACTCAATAAATCAGTGGAAAAGGGTTCCATGATTCTGGTTACAACTCGGTTTGAAGCAATAGCACAAAAGGTTGAAACACCTTGCCAGTCAATAAAGCTGAATCGTTTAGAATCTGGAGAGTTTAGAAAGTTATTCCTTGCATTTGTCTTTGGTGATGAGCAATATCCAAGGGATAAACAATTTTTGCTTGAGACTGGAGATAAGATAATGGAAAAACTAAAGGGCTCACCTCTTGCAGCAAAAACTGTTGGTAGATTACTGAGTAAAGACCTTAGTTTGCGTCACTGGAGAAGGGTCCTAAAAAATAGAGGATGGGAGAAGCAGACCGATGACAATGAAATTATGCCTGCCTTGAAGCTTAGCTATGACTTTCTTCCTTTCCATCTGCAACAATGTTTTACCTATTCTGGATTGTTTCCTGAAGATTACAATTTCAGAAGTGACGAGCTGATCAGTCTATGGATCGGACTAGATATTTTGATACCCAATGGGCAAGACCAAATATTTGAAGACATAGGTCTGAGCAATTTAAATGAGTTAGTCATCCATGGATTTTTCAGAGAAGAGAAAACTAAGTATGGTTTGCGTTATGTTATGCATGACCTGCTGCATGATTTGGCATTGAAGGTTGCATCTCATGATTGTCTTAGTTTAAGCCTTCCTAGTGTTGGATCAGTAGAGATTCAGCCAACCACCTGTCACTTGTCAATAAGCACATATGGTTTAGGTAAATATGATGCAGTGTCTGGTAAAAAATTGAAGTGTGAATTGGAAGAACTAAAGATAAGATTTAAAGTTGAAGAATTGCAAACATTGATGTTATTTGGACAAATGGATGAAGGCTTTGTCAAGATATTTGGTGATTTTTTGGGGGAAGTGAACACTCTTCGTGTTCTTCATTTGCCCAAAATGGTTTGTCCCGTGGAGTTCATGTTACATAACTTTTCGGGACTTGTCCATCTACGATACCTATGTCTAGGGACAAAGGAGAGCGAGATGCTTTTACCACTTAGCATCCCTAAATTTTATCATTTAAGGATTCTAAATCTTGAGTTGTGGAATGGCAGCCATGATTTGCCCGAAGACATGAGTAACCTTGCCAAATTGTGCCATTTTTATGTCCCAAGTGATGATCAGCTTCATTCTGATATTTATAATGTGGGGAAACTTAAACTCTTAGAAGAGTTAAAGGTATTTCAAGTCAATAAGAAAAGTGAAGGGTTTGAACCAAAGCAACTAGAGCACTTGACCAAGCTAAGGGAGCTTGGCATCTACAAACTTGAGAAGATAGATACAGCAGAAGAAGCAGCTCAAGCAAAATTGATGGAGAAAAGATACTTGAGGAGGTTAACGTTGCACTGGGATCGTAAGCGGTCTAGTGTTGAGCCTGGTGTGGAAGCAGCGGTTCTTGAGAGCCTTCAACCTCATGGAGATCTTCAAGTGTTGTGCATTAGAGGGCACGTAGGTCCTTCTTGTCCAACATGGCTGGGTGATGAGTTCGCTGTTGAAGGTCTACAATCTCTTTTTCTGGATGGTGTTTCTTGGAAAGTTTTCCCTTCTTTAGGGAAGGCGTGGGATCTTCGTGAATTATGTTTTTGGGACATTGACAATCTGAAGGAGTTTATCATAGTGAAAAGCTTTTGCATGCTAGTAAAGCTTGAACTCATTGTCCTAGGAAGTTTTGAAAAATGGGTTTACCCAGCTGAACAAGAGTCTTCTGTTAGTGGAGACTTGTTGCCACCGGATGCTCATATGTTCCCTCTTTTGCAAGTTCTGGTTATTAGAGAGTGCCCGAAACTGTTGGGGTTGCCTTTCTCAAACCACATTGTTTCCTCAGAATGGTTCCCCAAGCTACAAGAGCTTGAGGTAACCGGCTGTCCTGAATTCTCGTTGGTGATTCTCATCTCCTGGATCGAAAGGTTGCCTCATGTCATGATGCGAAATGTAAAGCTACTAGAGCATTTTCAGTACTCAAAATCATCCAACGGAGCACAATTGGAGATTATTGGAGAGGCCGATTTGCATAGCATAGACCAAGTGTTAGTTTTTGATAAAGAAACAGGTCTAGAGACGCTGACACTGAACAAGTGTCCACCTCTGGAGTTGAAGCACCTTCTGATGCTAACCTCGCTGAAGACATTGATTGTACAACAATCAGATTCTCTGGTTGGACCACTAGGAGGTCAGGGTGATGTGGAATGGCAGCTCCATGTTGAGTGTATCAAGATCTATGATTTGAATGGTAATTATATTGGGAAGGAATTGACAGAGCTCCTCCCCCACCTCCCAAAGCTCTCCAAATTGAGAATAAGTGATTGCGTAACGATAAAAAAGCTGATAGTGGGGTTGGATGTGCAACAGACAACATCAGAAGCATCAGAGATGGGGGAAGGTGACATAACAGCAGCAGCAGAGGAAGAGGATGATGGGGTGCTGCTCTTCCCAGCTCATCTCTCTGACTCACTACAGGAATTGGAGTTCAGTAGCTGCAAAGAGCTGGTCCTGGTGGACCCACCCACTCCTGTTCCTGGAGGAGGATGGCTCCAAGCCTTGCGATCCCTCCACAGACTATGTATATTGGATTCCCCAAAGTTTCTATCCACCTTCTCGTTCTCCCATCACCTTTTTCCTTCCTCCCTGCAGTTCCTGGAGCTTGTGGATGTGCAAGGCATGGGGACTCTGGAGCCCCTCTCAAACCTCTCCTCTCTCATCAGATTGAAATTGGTTAGTTGTGGAGAGGATCTGAAATGTCAGGGCTTGTGGTCTCTCCTTACCACCGGCACCGGGGGACAGCTCAAAGAATTAGACGTCAGGGGTAGCCCTAGATTCTTTGCTGATTGGGATCCCAATCCCGGACGGGCTTTGGAGGATGCTGAGGGAGGTGAAGAGCAGCAGACACATCTTGTTTCGTCCACACTTCAAGAGCTGAGGGTGGATGTAGGGCTTCTTGCTGCACCTGTCTGTAGCTTCCTCTCTTCCTCCCTCACCAGGCTAGTACTTGATGGGAATTGGTGTGAAGGGATGGAGAGCTTCGGCAAGGAGCAAGAGGACGCCATTCAACTCCTCTCCTCCCTCCAGAAACTAGATTTTTTTGATTACCACTTTTTATTCTCAGTCAACTGCTGTCCGGACGCCATCTCATCATTGCCGGATTCACTTAAAAACCTAGATGTCTATAGATGCAGCGAGGAGCTAAAACAGTACTGCAGGGGGTTGGTGAGATCCAAGGTAACACAGACATACTTTCTTGTTCTTTCCCACTTTTCCCTTTGCTTGCCATCCCGCTTAATATCTCGGTGTTTGTTCCCATCCACCGTGCAGAACTTTGCCTTGGAGTTCCCAAGCTGCAACGTGATGTGAGATGGTGTGAAGGGATGGAGCGGTTCAGCAAGGAGCGAGAGGACGCCCTTCAGCAACTAGAGTATTGGAAATTCCACAATCTTCAACAACTCCCTGCAGGGCTGTGTAACCTTACCAGCCTCAAGATATTAACAATCTGGGGCTGCCCAGCAGTGAGATCCAAGGTGTAACACAAACATACTTTCTTGTGTTTTCTCACTTTTCCCTTTTCCTGCAATAATGCTTAATAAATTCCACAATCTTGTGTTTTCTCAACAACATACTTCTGAACTGAACTATAACTGGGCTCCCTCTTGGTTCTTGGTTCTAATTTCAGGTGGAGCCATTACATGCAAAACCACAAAAGGAAAAAAAAAATTGACTTTTACTCCTGCCATATTAGATTCCCATTTTCTTCTCAACGGTAGTGAAACTATTTAAGATTTCTTCCTCAACGCCCCTTTTCTTTCCACAAATCGATAAAATCGGCATCATTATCAGCCAATGCCTTCTGCAAGTCTAGCTTCTTTTCTTCCAACAAAACCTGTGATCACCATTTGTTTTTGTTATGTGTGCAGGTGTTTGTTCGATCTTATATATAGGCTTCTTCATATTTTGCAATTAAATTTGGGTTATTGTTATTCATCAAGACATGGCTGTCTACTCTCTTATTTTGGGTGTCACGATTTTCACGATCAAAATAGCAGTAGGACATCAGTATTGAATAAATGAGACTTCGGGCCAAGCTACTGATATTAAGGTGAATTTTTCTTTTCATATACTGCTATGTTGCTGTCAGTACCAGGTGTTCTTGCATTTCTAATTTCGGTTGGCTTGCTGTTCAGGTGTTCTTATGTTTGTTTCGTGGCTTTCAAGCCACCTGTGTTTACATTTTGTCCAAAACTCATGAAGACTGAAGGTGTGTTCAGAAAATGTTCAGTTTTATGGATCAAAGAATCATCTTGGCATAATTATGGAAAACAATGAATTTTCAGTGTTTTGCTGCTGATCATGTTTGCAGTTTTGCCTTCCAGGTATACTTGCAACTTATAGGTTTGCTACCAATACGTACTGTCAGTAGCTAATCTCAGTTATGATGTTTGCTCTGTTTTGTAGATGAATCTCCTCGGAAGCAAGAGATTGAGTTGGGGGAAAGGTGTGGTTGGCAGTCTTCTTCCACTGCAATAGCCACACACGAATGGTGCTGTTCGGTGGATGCAGTTTTAAGTTTCAACTGTTCCTTGTGACATCCTTGATACCTTGCCCCTCATTCTATTCTTCCTCTTCCTCGGGCGCAGTGTACCAACCAAATCCGTCTAAAGCGCACACTGGTCGACCAGGAATTGCTGCAGTCGTAGCCAATAGCATCCCCCAAGGCACATTGTCAAGCTGTTGTTGCATATGATATTTTCGAAGGTATCCCCATGCTGCTGCGGCGTTGTGCAAGAAAAGGATAAAGGTCAGTCTGAATATTCAGATCCGCTTCGTTTTAATCACACAGAGGGATGATGCTTTTGTACTAACCAACAAGCAACTCATCTGTGCAGGCCATAATGACAAACAAGCAAGATTACCATTTCCTCAATGTGCAGCTGACAGCCTTTCATCACCAAAAACTGACACCGCAAAGGTAAGAAGGAGGCTATGTATGTCTGCTCTTTGTAGAGGGACGCTGTGAATAATCAGCTGATTGAATGGCTGGTCGAATTTTGCAGGTGTGAGCAATTGGTGAAGGTTTCGTGCTCACCGTTCTCGCCAAGAACTGCAACTCCAGCAGAACGTTTATTCATGTGAGGTAATAAGGCCACAGTGAAATGCAACTCTGCAAGAAGCACACTAGCTAGCTAACATGTTCTTATTAGTAGCTTAACCGACTTGGAAAACGTTTCAGAATTGGAGTGCTGCCAAGGAATTGAATTGCGAGTCTACGGAATAAGAATGCTAATGAAGAAGAAGCCTTTCCTAGGTAAGTATCTCGGTCATTCGGTATTAGTGTAGTACAGTATAAAATAATCTGACCCTGACCGGCAGAAGCATGCCAATTACTTACACATCTCCTTTTCAGAAACAACCAGACTACATCTTCTTCTGAAGAAACCGACACTTTTCATGTTATTATCTGAAGAAATCGACACCCAGGGGTTATCTTCATCAAATCTAACAGCAACGTACCACCGCTTTCCACGGAGTTCCGACACACTGCCACACCCTTGATCGTGCATCCAACAGCTCTGAAGACTATAGCTGCCACCATTTGAATTACTTTCACTGTCTCCTTGTTCACCAGCTTTTACATTGTTAGCATTATAAAAGCTACCTTTCACTAGCTCAAAAAAGAAGTTACCTTTCACTGCTTGTAATGGGTACAAAACGCCAGACGCCAACTTCCTGTACTTGGGGTAAATCCCAGACGCCATGTCCTTGGCTGGCGTGAACGTGTATCCTTAATTCGCTATGTATTTTCTGTCACGGCCATCCTCTGAATTCACCTAGCTACAAGGTGTGATCTGAGAGTAATTTAGTTTTCTCAGCAGAAGAATGCTGCTGATCTCATCTGGCTTGCTTGAAGCCATGACCTTCAGTTGTGTTCCGGAAATCCTGTAGATCATCGCCAAATTAGGGGTGTGAAGTCCCAAGATATCATCATCATCACCATGGAAGAGAAGAGGAGAGGAGCACCATTTACTGCATTTTGTGCATCGAGCGGCTCAAGATGCTCGTCAAATTATATGAGCTTCTTTTCTTCGCCATGAACTGCATGGTCTTGTGCTCCAGACTTGGTAGCAGCAGTTAAATTTGTGAAGTTGTACACAATGAAGTTTCTCTTTTGGAGTGATGAAACATTCGAAGTGACGGGCCACATCATTGAGTTATCATTGTCATCATCTGATGAAACATTCTGTCTACATCCATGTTTACTTCTCGAGTCGTGACGGCACAGCAAGGCGCACCTTTCCTTCTAGTTACACTGAACTGTTACTATGTTTGTCAGCTCTAACCCGTAGGGGCACAGCAAGGGGCACCTTTCCTTTACTAGGCAAAATCACAAGGTATGATTATTCATGGTGGTAAATTCTTAAGAGGAAGGGGTAAATTGATGATGTGGAAAACCATGTCCATGGCATATCAATGTTCCACTGGTACGAGAGTGAATTAATCAAAACTGGGATGTGAATCAACCACAGTTACAACACAGGCGAATACCGGCAGGCATATGTTACATGTCCTTCCCACAGGGGAAGGATGCAAGACATACTTGTTTACAACAAATATACTCCGAAAACCTAGCTAGGCCGCAACGCAAACCGTATCGCTGCAACCCGTAGAAAAAAGAAGTTACAACGAGACAAGCATGCTCTCCGTTGCGCCAGATGACTTCTCTTGCACTCGTGCTCCCGACGGGTCTGGCTTGTGTACCCGGATGCCGCTCAAGATATACCCACCAAACGTGTTCATCTGCATGTGTGGGTGGCTGCGCAATGGAAGGACCTGTATCCAGAGATAAGGGAGATTAAAATAACAAGGAAATCATCACAGTTTCTGGTTTTTATAGATGATTTACCTGCATAATTCGTGACACTAGTCACAGACCCTTTGTTGAATTTATAAGTAGCATTCATAATTCATAGGCCATTTTTTTTGCATTTATAAACCAATTTTGTTGCAAGCATGCTCATTACACACCACAACAACCCAGCAGTTATTAGTACTCAAGTAGGGTGGCAACGAAATTGGTTTATAAACAGCCACACTTTGGTAATTTAGGTTTTAGACACGAATCCATATATGGACCTTCAAACATTTTATTACTCTACATTCCTTATTGTCAAAATTGGTTTATAAACAGCCACACTTTGGTAATTATTAATCAGGATTATAAAAACAACAAGAAGAAAAATGCCTAGCGTACTGACCTGATACTCTCGAAGCCAGGGTTCAGTTATCTGTAACCCAATAGCCATTTTCGATACTTGCAAACTATGCATGCAAGTCGCAAGGGGCTGCATGCAGATACCAGAAAACTATGCATACTTGAGAATATTCTTTAGCTCCCCTTGTGTCGAATCAATAAATTTGGGTTAAATACTCTACCCTCAAAAACTGTTGCGATCCCCTATACTTGTGGGTTATCAATACTGGTTCTGTTGCTAATATTTGCAATTCGAAACAGGGGCTACGGATTAAGCGAAGATTGGCTAAGGACGAGGTGACGATGCGCATGGGAAATGATTCCAAAGTCGATGTGATCGCGGTCGGCACGCTACCTCTACATCTACCTTCAGGATTAGTATTAAACCTAAATAATTGTTATTTGGTGCCAGCGTTGAGCATGAACATTATATCTGGATCTTGTTTGATGCAAGACGGTTATTCATCTATATCAGAGAATAATGGTTGTTCTATTTATATGAGTAATATCTTTTATGCTCATGCACCCTTGAAGAGTGGTCAATTTTTGATGAATCTCTATAGTAGTGATACACATATTCATAATGTTGAAGCCAAAAGATGCAGAGTTGATAATGATAGTGCAACTTATTTGTGGCACTGCCGTTTAGGTCATATCGGTGTAAAGAGCATGAAGAAACTCCATACTAATGGACTTTTGGAACCACTTGATTATGAATCACTTGGTACTTGTGAACCGTGCCTCATGGGCAAGATGACTCAAACGCCGTTCTCCGGTTCTATGGAGAGAGCAACAGATTTTGATGGAAATCATACATACAGATGTATGTGGTCCGATGAATATTGAGGCTCGTGGCGGATATCATTATTTTCTCACCTTCACAGATGATTTAAGCAGATATGGGTATATCTACTTAATGAAACATAAGTCTGAAACATTTGAAAAGTTCAAAGAATTTCAGAGTGAAGTTGAAAATCATCATAACAAGAAAATAAAGTTTCTACGATCAGATCATGGAGGAGAATATTTGAGTTACAAGTTTGGTCTACATTTGAAACAATGCGGAATAGTTTCGCAACTCACGCCACCTGGAACACCACAGCGTAATGGTGTGTCCGAATGTCGTAATCGTACTTTACTAGATATGGTGTGATCTATGATGTCTCTTACTGATTTACCGCTATCATTTTGGGGTTATGCTTTAGAGACGGCTGCATTCACGTTAAATAGGGCACCATCAAAATCCGTTGAGACGACGCCTTATGAACTGTGGTTTGGCAAGAAACCAAAGTTGTCATTTCTGAAAGTTTGGGGCTGTGATGCTTATGTGAAAAAGCTTCAACCTGATAAGCTCGAACCCAAATCGGAGAAATGTGTCTTCATAGGATACCCAAAGGAGAATGTTGGGTACACCTTCTATCATAAATCCGAAGGCAAGACTTTTGTTGCTAAATTCGGAAGTTTTTCTAGAGAAGGAGTTTCTCTCAAAAGAAGTGAGTGGGAGGAAAGTAGAACTTGATGAGGTAACTATACCTGCTCCTCTATTGGAAAGTAGTTCATCACAGAAACCGGTTTCCGTGACGCCTACACCAATTAGTGAGGAAGTTAATGATGATCATCATGGAACTTCAGATCAAGTTGCTACTGAACCTCGTAGATCAACCAGAGTAAGATCCACACCAGAGTGGTATGGTAATCCTGTTCTGGAAGTCATGCTACTAGATCATGATGAACCTACGAACTATGAAGAAGCGATGGTGAGCCCAGTTTCCGCGAAATGGCTTGAAGCCATGAAATCTGAGATAGGATCCATGTATGAGAACAAAGTATGGACTTTGGTTGACTTGCCCGATGATCGGCAAGCAATTGAGAATAAATGGATCTTCAAGAAGAAGACAGACGCTGACGGTAATGTTACTGTCTATAAAGCTCGACTTGTTGCGAAAGGTTTTCGACAAGTTCAAGGGATTGACTACGATGAGACCTCACCCGTAGCGATAATTAAGTCTTTCGGAATCATGTTAGCGATTGCCATTATGAAATTTGGCAAATGGATGTCAAAACTGCATTCCTGAATGGATTTCTGGAAGAAGAGTTGTATATGATGCAACCAGAAGGTTTTGTCAATCCAAAGGGAGCTAACAAAGTGTGCAAGCTCCAGTGATCCATTTATGGACTGGTGCAAGCCTCTCGGAGTTGGAATAAACACTTTGATAGTGTGATCAAAGCATTTGGTTTTATACAGACTCTTGGAGAAGCCTGTATTTACAAGAAAGTGAGTGGGAGCTCTGTAGAATTCCTGATATTATATGTGGATGACATATTATTGATTGGAAATGATATGGAATTTCTGGATAGCATAAAGGGATACTTGAATAAGAGTTTTTCAATGAAAGACCTCGGTGAAGCTCCTTACATATTGGGCATTAAGATCTATAGAGATAGATCAAAATGCTTAATTGGACTTTCAGAAAGCACATACCTTGACAAAGTTTTGAAGAAGTTCAAAATGGATCAAGCAAAGAAAGGGTTCTTGCCTGTGTTACAAGGTGTGAAGTTGAGTAAGACTCAATGCCCGACCACTGCAGAGGATAGAGACAAAATGAAATATGTTCCCTATGCTTCAGCCATAGGCTCTATCATGTATGCAATGCTATGTACCAGACCTGATGTGTGCCTTGCTATTAGCTTAGCAGGGAGGTACCAAAGTAATCCAGGAGTGGATCACTGGACAGCGGTCAAGAACATCCTGAAGTACCTGAAAAGGACTAAGGATATGTTTGTCGTATATGGAGGTGACAAAGAGCTCATCGTAAATGGTTACGTTGATGCAAGCTTTGACACTGATCCGGACGATTCTAAATCGCAGACCGGATACGTGTTTACATTGAACGGTGGAGCTGTCAGTTGGTGCAGTTCTAAACAAAGCGTCGTGGCGGGATCTACGTGTGAAGCGGAGTACATAGCTGCTTCGGAAGCAGCAAATGAAGGAGTCTGGATGAAGGAGTTCATATCCGATCTAGGTGTCATACCTAGTGCATCGGGTCCAATGAAAATCTTTTGTGACAACACTAAGAACATCAAGAGACGCTTCAATTCCATCCAGGATCTAGTCCAGGTGGGAGACATAGAAATTTGCAAGATACATACGGATCTAAATGTTGCAGACCCGTTGACTAAGCCTCTTCCATGAGCAAAACATGATCAGCACCAAGGCTCCATGGGTGTTAGAATCATTATAGTGTAGTCTAGATTATTGACTCTAGTGCAAGTGGGAGACTGAAGGAAATATGCCCTAGAGGCAATAATAAAGTTATTATTTATTTCCTTATATCATGATAAATGTTTATTAGTCATGCTAGAATTGTATTAACCGGAAACATAATACATGTGTGAATACATAGACAAACAGAGTGTCATTAGTATGCCTCTACTTGACTAGCTTGTTAATCAAAGATGGTTATGTTTCATAACCATAGACATGAGTTGTCATTTTATTAACGGGATCACATCATTAGGAGAATGATGTGATTGACTTGACCCATTCCGTTAGCTTAGCACCTGATCGTTTAGTATGTTGGTATTGCTTTCTTCATGACTTATACATGTTCCTATGACTATAAGATTATGCCACTCCCGTATACCGGAGGAACACTTTGTGTGCTACCAAACGTCACAACGTAACTGGGTGATTATAAAGGTGCTCTACAGGTGTCTCCGAAGGTACTTGTTGGGTTGGCATATTTCAAGATTAGGATTTGTCACTCCGATTGTCGGAGAGGTATCTCTGGGCCCTCTCGGTAATGCACATCACTTAAGCCTTGCAAGCATTGCAACTAATGAGTTAGTTGCGGGATGATGTATTACGGAATGAGTAAAGAGACTTGCGGGTAACGAGATTGAACTAGGTATTGAGATACCGACGACCGAATCTCGGGCAAGTAACATACCGATGACAAAGGGAACAACGTATGTTGTTATGCGGTATGATCGATGAAGATCTTCGTAGAATATGTGGGAGCCAATATGAGCATCCAGGTTCCGCTATTGGTTATTGACCGGAGACGTGTCTCCGTCATGTCTACATAGTTCTCGAACCCATAGGGTCCGCACGCTTAACGTTTCGATGACAGTTATATTATGAGTTTATATGTTTTGATGTACCGAAGGTTGTTCGGAGTCCCGGATGTGATCACGGACATGAAGAGGAGTCTTGAAATGGTCGAGACATAATGATTGATATACTGGACGACTATATTTGGACACCTGAAGTGTTCCGGGTGATTTTGGAGAAAACCGGAGTGCCGGAGGGTTACCGGAACCCCCCGGGAGAAGTAATGGGCCTTAGTGGAGAGAGAGAGGGCTGGCCTAGGGCAGGCCGCGTGCCCCTCCCCCTCTGGTCCGAATTGGACTAGGAGAGGGGGGGCGGCGCCCCCCTTTCCTTCTCCCTCTCCCCCTTCCTTTCCCCCTCCTAGTAGGAGTAGGACTCCTCCTCCTGGCGCGCCATAGAGGGCCGGCCGGCCTCCCCCTTGCTCCTTTATATACGGGGGCAGGGGGCACCCCACAGACACAATAATTGATCTGTTTGATCTTTTAGCCGTGTGCGGTGCCCCCCTCCACCATAGTCCACCTCGATAATACTGTAGCGGTGCTTAGGTGAAGCCCTGCGTCGGTAGAACATCAACATCGTCACCACGCCGTCGTGCCGACGAAACTCTCCCTCAACACTCGGCTGGATCGGAGTTCGAGGGACGTCATCGGGCTGAACGTGTGCTGAACTCGGAGGTGTCATGCGTTCGGTACTTGATCGGTCGGATTGTGAAGACGTACGACTACATCAACCGCGTTGTGCTAACGCTTCCGCTTTTGGTCTACGAGGGTACGTGGACAACACTCTCCCCTCTCGTTGCTATGCATCACCATGATCTTGCGTGTGCGTAGGAAAATTCTGAAATTACTATGTTCCCCAGCACTCGATTCAACTAAAGTTGGAGAAAACTGACACCCGCCAGCCACCTGTGTGCGAAGCACGTCGGTAGAACCAGTCTTGCGTAAGCGTACACGTAACGTCGGTCCGGGCCGCTTCATCCAACAATACCGCCGAATCAAAGTATGACATGCTAGTAAGCAGTATGACTATTATCGCCCACAACTCACTTGTGTTCTACTCGTGCATGTAACATCTACGCATAAACCTGGCTCGGATGCCACTGTTGGGGAACGCGGTAATTTCAAAAAATGTACCAACGCACACGCAAGATCATGGTAATGCATAGCAACGAGAGGGAGAGTGTTGTCTATGTACCCTCATAGACCGTAAGCGGAAGCGTCAAGTGACGTGGTTGATGTAGTCGAACGTCTTCGTGATCCAACCGATCATGTACCAAACGCGCGGCACCTCAGCGATCTGCACACGTTCAGCTCGATGACGTCCCTCGTACTCTTGATCCAGTTGAGGCCGAGGGAGAGTTTTGTCAGCATGACAGCGTCGTGACGGTGATGATGAAGTTACCGGCGCAGGGCTTCGCCTAAGCACTACGACGATATGACCGAGGTGTGTAACTGTGGACACTACTAGGAAAAGGCTTATACATAGAAGTTTACCAGTAGCGCGTGTTAAGGTCCCCATGCTACTGATAAGTACCACTAGTGTCTGTTATAAAGCGCGCTACTAGTATAGCTTAGCAGTAGCGTGGGTCTCCATAGGGCATGCTACTAGTAAGTTAGCCACACCACACCCCCGGCGAAAAAATAGTAGCAGTGCGGGTTCTCTAACAAGCGCTACTATTAAGGAAATAGCAGTAGCGTTGGTTAGAGACCCCACGCTACTGCTATTTAGCAGTAGCGCCGGGCAACAACAGCGCTGCAAGCGCACGTTAGCAGTAGCGCGGGATTTCCCGGCCAGCACTGCTGTTGATGGGCCACGCTCTCGGCCCCCGCGCTGCCGCTAAGCCCACCTCTGCTTCCTCCCACGCCGGCCCGAGCGCCCCTCCTCTCTCACTCACTCACACTCACACGCTCACACTCACAGATCGAATCCCTCAATCCCCCGATCGGCCGCCGCCCCCGCGTCCTACTCCGGCTGCCCTCCCCCACGCCGGCCCTCCTCCCTGCCGGCCGCCCCCCGCACCGGCCATCCTCCCTCGCCGGTCGCCCCCCCCCCCCGCGCCGACCGTCCTCCACCGAGATCAGGTACTCCTCCCTCCTTCCTCCTCCTCCCTCCCTAGTTATAGTTATTAGAGAACCCTAGCTAGGACAGATTAGGTATATGAACCCTAGTTAATTCGTATGAACCCTAGGTTTTTAAATTTAGCTAGGTTTTAGAGTTAGGACATAAATTTAGCTAGGTTTTTAATTAGATGTTGTAAATAGAATTTAGGTGTTTTAGGTGTAGTTAACAGAATTTTAGGTGTTTTAGTTGTTTTAGGTGTAGTTAACAGAATTTTAGGTGTTTTAGTTGTTTTAGGTGTAGTTAACGGAATTCTAGGTCGTTTTTTAGTTAAAGCAATTATTGTTATTTTTTGAGTTAAAGCAATTCTTCCTGTTATATGCAAATTTGCAGTGGACATGTCATATTTTGAACATGTCACATTTTGGACATGTCATATTTTTCCGAGTGGCCTATGTTTTGCCAGAAATGTCGATTCGTTTATGTTCTGGCAAATTTCAGGCGCTCGATATGTCCTGCTTTTAGCAAAGGTCATGTGAAATTTTGCTAAGTGTTTATTAATTTTGTTTTCATAATTAAGCATTTTGTTCTCGACGTCGACGATGCCTATCCCGCATCCTCATCGTCGACTCGGCGGAAGACTCCTGCTTGAGCCGAGGGGCCATGTCCGGGACTGGGCTCCGCCGGGCTGGTACTAGGTTGTGCTACCTTCTGGTGAGCGCAGCTTAGTGAGGACCCAGCCCGTCGTCGACCCGGAGCTTCTTTGGTGGCGGTCACGTGGGCCTGCATCGGTGCAGAGGCTTGAGTCCCCTGCGCAGGTGGTACAGCACCGTGTCACGGAGGAGGACGCGCATGTCCAGCGCTACATGGTTGCGTTGGCGGACGGCAGGTTCTCCAATACCTGGCAGATCCTTTGGGGATCTCATCGGAGCTATGATCCGGTGATGGTTCCTTCCCTTTGGCTGTCCACCGTGGCCCACTGAACCTAGACGAGCTATTGTTTGAGATGTATTAGTGATATTATATGATGATCTTTGCTACAAACTACTATATATGTATTCAATGATGGATTATTAATTACCTATTAGTTATTTGCTTATTGAATGCAAAAGATGAGCGCGGTTTGTGCTACAAACTACTATATATGTCTTCGATGATGGATTATATGCTGATCTTTGCTACAAACTAGGTTCGATGATGATCTTTGCTACAAACTACTACAAACTACAAATTTTAGGTGTATTAGTTGTTATATGATGATCTTTGCTACATACTACTATATATGTATTCGATGATGGATTATTAATTACCTATTAGGAAATGTCTGACGACGAAAGGGAATTCGCTATGTGCGAGTACTACAAAGATAAGTGCGGTATGTGCGACAGGCCTCACCTGGTAGAAGGTCGGCGCTTCAGCATCAAGCTCCAAGAGACATTTGATGTTGAAACGGTACACAACGAAGACAAGTGTTTTTTTTATTTTTTGCACGACTTCTCTGCTTCTTCAACGTGTAATTTCCGTCTTTTACAATTCGACTAGCTTATCCCAGGCCATTCAAGACGCTATGTCTTGGAGAAGATGGGTTTTGAAGATCATGAAAGCATGGAGACAAAGATAATTCAACTAAGGACCCATCATGATTATGATTTTGCTGTAAATCTATACAATTTTGTGAACTCATCCAATTTTGGTTGCCCGAATTGGGAAGCCCTTTGCAAGGCGTATGATTTTCATGAGGGTATGCTTCTCACCTTCGATCTTGGTGATCCTGACATCGACGAAAAGAATATGACCATTTGGGTCCTTGTTGACACGCTTCAAGTTCTACCGTTGTGTGGGTTTCTCAAACATATTTATTAAGTAATTTATATTGTTTATTTCAAAATATTTGATAGCTTATTTCCATTGACAGCTTATTTTGAATGTTCAAACAATGTGCGGAAGATGGTAGACAGAACCTACTACTACAATGATGAAGCACAATTAACTTATAAGGAGAAAGATGGTCTTATCGCATTTTTTTACTTATCTTGAGAATTACAATAGCTATTATCAAACTCCTCCATGTTATGGTGAATATGTGTCACTAGTGCACGTGTTGAACTATGGTAACATCAATGGAGATATCATGGTAATATTTTCTACTATTACGACATCCGTTCATCTTTTGCATAAATTCTTCTAAAACTAAACTACATTTCTAACTACAAAGTTATTACTATATATGTTTTTGAATAGAAAATCCCGATGGATTGTGTGCCTCATCTGATGTTGCCGAGAGGTCGCGTTGATGTTATGAGCTTACGGCCACCATGGCCAGATCAGCCGCAGTTTCCACATCACTCCTGTCCATACCAAATTTCTAAAAGCGAGCAAGCCATGATAATAAATGATTCCAAAAAATGTTTCAACCATCGTAGAGAGCTACTTGGAAGCAACATTGTGCATAGGCCAAGACTTGGAGACAGGATGATCTCCGTTCTTTATTTGGAGAGTCAAGTTTCCTTAATGGAGAGTCAATGCCTATCTTGTTTTATGATATTTTACCTAATAGAGGGTAGAGTAGGTCCTATGAGAGGAGTAGGTCGTAGCTAGAATGTGTTATTATGTGCTACAATGTGTTAGAGTTGATGATGATGAGGAGTTGTGATTATGACTAGTGACCAACTTGTTATATGATGTCTCATTGGCGAACATTGTTTGGTGGTGATGACAAGTGGTAATGAATATGCTATTTAAATAGACTAGTTCATGATGAATTGTTATTGTATAAAAGATATATCTGTTTAAACATGTATATCGCCAAAATGCGAAAAAACATAAATTTTAGCAGTGGCGCGGGCCAAAATATTACCAGCAGCGCTCATTTACCAGTAGCGCTTTCCAATGCCACGCTACTAGTATCTGAACTTACCAGCAGTGCTGGCCTAAACAAGCGCTACTGCTACAAAATATCTGTAGTGCCGTAGCAGTAGCGCTGGCTCCCACACTACAGGTAAGGTTTTCCCTAGTAGTGGGAGGGGGCACCGCACACGGCTAAGAGATTATCTGTGTGTTCTAGGTGCCCCCTCTCCCCACATATATATAGGTTGGAGGGGGGAAGAGGCAGCCCTAGGGTGCCCCCAAGTAGGTCGAATCCTACTTGGGGTGCAAGCCCAATTCGGCCCCTCCCCTTCCTTATTTCAGCATTTGGGAAGGAAAGAGAAGGGGGAAGAGAAGGAAAGGGTGGAGGCCGAACCCTCCTAATTCCTTTCCTCCTACTCCTATTCGGCCTAGGAGGGGCGCACCAGCCCACCAGGGGCTGGTCTGTCCCTCACTTGGCCCATAACTTTGCCGGGTGGTGCCCGGAACCCCTTCAGGTGACTCGATATCACCCGGAACACTTCCGGTGTCCAAATATCATCGTCATATATATGAATCTTTACCTCTCGACCATTTTGAGACTCCTTGTCATGTCCGTGATCTCATCCGGGACTTCGAACAACCTTTGGTACATCAAATCACATAAACTGGTAATACCGATCGTCATGGAACGTTAAGCGTGCAGATCCTACGGGTTCGAGAACTATGTAGACACGACCGAGACTCTTCTCCGGTCAATAACCAATAGCGGAACCTGGACGCTCATATTGGCTCCTACATATTCTACAAAGATCTTTATCGGTCAAACCGCATAACAACATACGTTGTTCCCTTTATCATCGGTATGTTATTTGCCCGAGATTCGATCGTCGGTATATCAATACCTAGTTCAATCTCGTCACCGGCAAGTCTCTTTACTCGTTCTGTAATGCGTCATCCCGTAACTAACTCATTAGTCACATTGCTTGCAAGGATTATAGTGATGTGCATTACCGAGAGGGCCTAGAGATACCTCTCCGACAATCAGAGTGACAAATCATAATCTTGATCTATGCCAACTCAACAAATACCATCGGATACACCTGTAGAGCATCTTTATAATCACCCAGTTACGTTGTGACATTTGATAGCACACAAGGTGTTCCTCCGGTATTCGGGAGTTGCATAATCTCATAGTCATAGGAACATGTATAAGTCATGAAGAAATCAATAGCAACAAACTAAACGATCAAGTGCTAATGCTAACGGAATGGGTCATGTCAATCACATCATTCACGAATGATGTGATCCCATTCATCAAATGACAACTCATGTCACCATCTCATCGAAAGACGGGACACCTTTGCCTCTATCATCTAGGAAACTTAACCATCTTTGATTAACGAGCTAGTCAAGTAGAGGCATACTAGTGAGTAGTGACACTATGTTTGTCTATGTGTTCACACGCATGTACTAAGTTTCTGGTTAATACAATTCTAGCATGAATAATAAACATTTATCATGATATAAGGAAATATAAATAACAACTTTATTATTGCCTCTAGGGCATATTTCCTTCATATGTTCATGATCATGCCTTGATATTCTCATAATTATGCGCTTTTCTATCAATTGCTCGACAGTAATTTGTTCACCCACCGTAATATATGCTATCTTGAGAGAAGCCACTAGTGAAACCTATGGCCCGTGGGTCTATTTTACATCATATAAGTTTCCGAGCTACAATTCTGGTTTCCCTTTTATTTATTTATTTGCAATCTTTACTTTTCAATCTATACAACAAAAATACCAAAAATATTATCTTACTATCTTTATCAGATCTCACTTTTGTGATTGGTCGTGAAGGGGTTGACAACCCCTTTATCGCGTTGGTTGCAAGGTTCTTGATTGTTTGTGCAAGTACTAGGTGACTTGTGCGTAGTCTCCTACTAGATTGATACCTTGGTTCTCAAAAACTGAGGGAAAATACTTACGCTACTTTGCTGCATCACCCTTTCCTCTTCAAGGGAAAACCAACGCATGCTCAAGAGGTAGCAGCATTCAAAACATTTTTGAACTCCCGGTTCTAAGCCGTAAAGCATGGTGCACTAAACTATTAAGTAGTCATCATACCGAGCTTTGTCAAACGTTCATAACGTCTGCACATGCTCCTGCAATAGGTCTGTCACCTAACGGTGCATCAAGGACATAATTCTTCTATGCAGCAATGAGGATAATCCTCATATCACGGACCAAGTCTGCATCATTACTACTATCATCTTTCAACTTATTTTTCTCTAGGAACATATCAGAAATAAACGGGGAGCTACATCTCGAGCTATTGATCTACAACATAATTTGCAAATACTATCAAGACTAAGTTCATGATAAATTAAAGTTCAATTAATCATATTACTTAAGAAATCCCACTTAGATAGACATCCCTCGAGTCATCTAAATGATCACGTGATCCATATTAACTAAACCATGTCGGATCATCATGTGAGATGGAATAGTTTTCAATGGTGAACATCTCCATATTGATCATATCTACTATATGATTCACGTTCGACCTTTCGGTCTTAGTGTTCCGAGGCCATATCTGCATATGCTAGGCTTGTCAAGTTTAACCCGAGTATTTTGCACGTGCAAAACTGTCTTGCACCCGTTGTATGTGAACGTAGAGCTTATCACACCCGATCATCACCTGGTGTCTCGGCACGACGAACTGTCGCAACGGTGCATACTCAGGGAGAACACTTATACCTTGAAATTTAGTGAGGGATCATCTTATACTGCTACCGCTGTACTAAGCAAAATAAGATGCATAAAAAGATAAACATCACATGCAATCAAAATATGTGACATGATATGGCCATCATCATCTTGTGCCTTTGATCTCCATCTCCAAAGCACCGTTATGATCTCCATCGTCACCGGCTTGACACCTTGATCTCCATCGTAGCGTCGTAGTCGTCTCACCAACTATTGCTTCTACAACTATCGCTACCTCATAGTGATAAAGTAAAGCAATTACATGGAGATTGCATTTCATACAATAAAGCGACAACCATAAGGCTCCTGCCAGTTGCCGGTAACTTTTACAAAACACCATCATCTCATACAACAATTTATATCTCATCATGTTTTGACCATATCCCATCAAAATATGCTCTGCAAAAACAAGTTAGACGTCATCTACTTTGTTGTTTCATGTTTTATGTGGCTGCTACGGGCTTCTAGCAAGAACTGTTCTTACCTACGCATCAAAACCACAACAATTTTTCATCAAGTGTGTTGTTTTAAACTTCAACAAGGACCAGCAGTAGTCAAACTCGATTCAACTAAAGTTGGAGAAACAGACACCCACTAGCCACCTTTGTGCAAAGCACGTCGGTAGAACTAGCCTGATGAACGTGGTCATGTAATGTCGGTCTGGGCCGCTTCGTCCAACAATATCGTCGAATCAAAGTAAGACGTTGGTGGTAAGCAGTATGACTATTATCGCCCACAACTCTTTGTGTTCTACTCGTGCATATCATCTACGCATAGATCTGGCTCAGATGCCACTGTTGGGGAACGTAGCATGCAATTTCAAAATTTTCCTACGCTCACGCAAGATCTATCTAGGAGATGCATAGCAACGAGAGGGGTGAGTGTGTCCACATACCCTCGTAGACTGAAAGCGGAAGCGTTAGGTTAACGCGGTTGATGTAGTCGAACGTCTTCACGATCCAACCGATCCAAGTACCGAACATACGGCACCTACGAGTTTAGCACACATTCAGCTCGATGACGTCCCTCGAACTCTTGATCTAGCAGAGGGTCGAGGGAGAGTTCCGTCAGCACGACGACATGGTGACGATGATGGTGATGTGATCCACACAGGGCTTCACCTAAGCACTATGACACTATGACCGGAGGAGTAAACTGTGGAGGGGGCACCGCACACGGCTAAGATAATAATTGATGTGCTATGGGGTGCCCCTGCCCCCGTATATAAAGGAGGGGAGGAGGAGGAGTGAGGGAGTCCTGGATTAGGGGGTGTTCGGGTAGCCGGACTATACCTTCAGCCGGACTCCAGGACTATGAAGATACAAGATTGAAGACTTTGTCCCGTGTCCAGATGGGACTTTCCTTGGCGTGGAAGGCAAGCTTGGCGATGCGGATATTCAAGATCTCCTACCACTGTAACCGACTTTGTGTAACCCTAACCCTCTCCGGTGTCTATATAAACCGGAGGGTTTTAGTCCGTAGGACAACTTCATCATACAACAATCATACCATAGGCTAGCTTCTAGGGTTTAGCCTCCTTGATCTCGTGGTAGATCTACTCTTGTACTACCCATATCATCAATATTAATCAAGCAGGGCGTAGGGTTTTACCTCCATCAAGAGGGCCCGAACCTGGGTAAAACATTGTGTCCCTTGTGTCCTGTTACCATCCGCCTAGACGCACATTTCGGGACCCCCTACCCGAGATCCGCCGGTTTTGACACCGATGTTGGTGCTTTCATTGAGAGTTCCTCTGTGCCGTCGCTTTTAGGCCCGATGTCTCCTTCGATCATCGACAACGATGCGGTCCAGGGTGAGACTTTTCTCCCTGGACAGATCTTCGTCTTCGGCGGCTTCGCCCTGCGGGCCAATTCACTTGGCCACCTGAAGCAGATCGAAAGCTACGCCCCTGGCCATCAGGTCAGGTTTGGAAGTTTGAACTACACAGCTGACATCTGCGGGGACTTGATCTTCGACGGATTCAAGCCACAGCCAAGCACGCCGCACTGTCTCGATGGGCATGATCTAGCTCTGCCGCCGAACAGTGTCCTGGAGGCCGCACGCGCATCAGCTCCGACCCTTAATTCGGAGCCTGTGGCGCCGATCGAGGATGAGCGGTTGGACGCCACCTTGGGGGCTGTGATCTCAAAGGCGATCGAGCCGAACACCAGCCCCGCACTCTGCATGGCCCGTGACTCCGAAGAGCCGGATTCCTCTCCGAACTCCGAGCCCCCCGCGCCCCTGCCGATCGAATCCGATTGGGCGCCGATAATGGAGTTCACCGCCGCGGACATCTTTCAGCACTCGCCCTTCGGCGACATCCTGAATTCTCTAAAGTCTCTCTATCTTTGTCAGGAGAGCCCTGGCCGGACTACGGTCAGCAAGGTTGGGATACGGACGATGAAGAAATTCAAAACCCACCCACCACCCACTTTGTAGCCACTGTCGACGACTTAACCGACATGCTCGACTTCGACTCCGAAGACATCGACGGCATGGACGACGATGCAAGAGACGAACAAGAACCAGCACCTGTAGGGCGCTGGAAGGCCACCTCGCCATATGACATATATATGGTGGACACTCCAAAGGATGGAGATGGCGATGGAACAGCGGGGGACGATACCTCTAAGAAACAGCCCAAGCGCCGGCGTCAGCGGCGCCGCTCTAAATCCCGCCAAAGCAAAAACGGCGATTCCGGCACGGGAGATAATACTACTCCAGATAGCGCCGAAGAACACCCCCTCCAGCAAGATTCAGCACAGGAGGACGGAGAAGCCAGCCCTCATGAGAGAGCGGCAGACAGAGAGGTCGAGGATGATAATTACATGCCTCCCTCAGAAGACGAGGCAAGCCTCGACGACGACGAGTTCGTCGTGCCAGAGGATCTCGCCGAACAAGAGCGTTTTAAACGCAGGCTTATGGCCACGGCAAGCAGCCTCAAGAAAAAGCAGCAACAGCTTAGAGCTGATCAGGATTTGCTAGCTGACAGATGGACTGAAGTCCTTGCGGCCGAAGAGTATGAACTCGAACGCCCCTCCAAGAGTTACCCAAAGCGCAGGCTGCTACCCCAATTAGAGGAGGAAGCACCTACATCACCAGCGCATGACATGGCTGACCGACCACCTCGTGGCCGTGACAGAGAGGCCTCTCGGCCCTCCACTCAAGCCGTGCCCCGGCGCTGCTCAAAGCATACTAAGGCACGGGAAAATGCGCCCGACCTGCGCGACATACTGGAGGACAAGGCAAGGAAAACAAGATCGATCTATAGATAGCGCAGGCGCCCCACGGCACGTGACAGTGATCGTCACTCCGGATGCAATAAATCCGGCCGGGCCGAACACAACAGACAAAGCTCCTTCGAGCTGCGTCGTGATATAGCCCAATACAGAGGCGCCGCACACCCACTATGCTTCACAGATGAAGTAATGGATCATAAAATCCCTGAGGGCTTCAAACCCGTAAACATCGAATCATACGATGGCACAACAGATCATGCGGTATGGATCGTGGATTATCTCCTTCATATCCACATGGCCCGCGGCGATGATCTACACGCCATCAAATACCACCCACTCAAACTTAAGGGACTGACCCGACATTGGCTTAACAGCTTGCCAGCAGACTCAATCGGTTCTTGGGAGGACCTGGAAGCCGCATTCCTTGACAACTTCCAGGGCACTTATGTGCGACCACCGGACGCCGATGACCTAAGCCACATAATTCAGCAGCTAGAGGAATCGGCTAGGCAATTCTGGACACGGTTCCTAACAAATAAAAACCAGATAGTCGACTGTCCGGACGCAGAAGCCCTAGCGGCCTTCAAGCATAATATCCGTGACGAGTGGCTTGCCCGGCACCTGGGACAGGAAAAGCCGAAATCTATGGCAGCCCTCATGACACTCATGACCCGCTTTTGTGCGGGAGAAGATAGCTGGCTAGCTCGCAGCAACAACTTAACCAAGAACCTTGGTAATTCGGATACCAAGGACAAAAGCGGCAGGTCGCGCCGGAACAAGCAAAAACGCCGTGTTAACAGCGACAGCAACGAGGATACGGCAGTCAATGCCGGATTCCGAGGCTACAAATCCGGTCAGCGGAAAAAGCCATTCAAAAGAAATACTCAGGGCCCGTCCAGTTTGGACCGAATACTCGACCGCTTGTGCCAGATACATGGCACCCCCGAAAAGCCAGCCATTCACACCAACAGGGATTGTTGGGTGTTTAAGCAGGCAGGCAAGTTAAGAGCCGAAAACAAAGACAAGGGGTGCATAGAGACGACGAGGAGGAGCCCAGGCCGCCGAACAACAGTGGACAGAAGGGTTTTCTCCCACAAGTGCGGACGGTGAACATGATATACGCAACCCACATTCCCAAAAGGGAGCGGAAGCGTGCGCTACGGGACGTATACGCGATGGAGCCAGTCGCCCCAAAGTTCAACCCATGGTCCTCCTGCCCGATCACTTTTGCTCGAAGGGACCATCCCACTAGCATCCGTCATGGCGGGTTAGCCGCATTGGTTCTAGACCCAATTATTGACGGATTTCATCTCACAAGAGTCCTCATGGACGACGGCAGCAGCCTGAACCTGCTTTACCAGGATACAGTGCGAAAAATGGGCATAGATCCCTCGAGGATCAAGCCCACCAAAACGACCTTTAAAGGCGTCATACCAGGTGTACAAGCCAACTGTACAGGCTCAGTTACACTGGAAGTGGTCTTCGGATCTCCGGATAACTTCCGAAGCGAGGAGTTAATCTTCGACATAGTCCCGTTCCGCAGTGGCTATCACGCACTGCTCGGGCGAACCGCATTCGCAAAATTCAACGCGGTACCGCACTATGCCTACCTCAAGCTCAAGATGCCAGGCCCTAGAGGAGTAATCACGGTCAATGGGAACACTGAACGCTCCCTCCGAACGGAGGAGCACACGGCAGCGCTCGCATCAGAAGTACAAAGCAGCTTCTCTAGGCAGTTCTCCAGTTCGTCCTTCAAAAAGCCGGACACTGTCAAGCGCGCCCGGAGTAACCTACAACAAGACCGCCTGGCACGTTCTGAGCTAGCGTAGCAATGCGGCCCCAACCCTAGCCCTCGCGATATAGCGAAACCAGTGCTTCGCGTACACAACTATGCTCTTGAAATACCATGGGCACAGGGGGAGGGGCACTATCACGGCACGCCCAAAATACGGCTTAAACCGCACCAGGGGCTGCCGGATTCTTTTTTAAATTTTCTCCCATACTTCGGACGACCTGTTCGGCAATTCAACGGCCGCACAAACGATGCAAGATCCAGGAAAGCTGACAAGCCACGCCGCATTATGGAACTCCCAGGTGGTATCTATTGCGAGCAGTATACCTGTTTTTTAATACAATTCCGCGGCCTGCCCCTGGTCAGGACATGTTAAATAGTCCAATTTCTTTTGTTTATCGCACTATTTGTATCGTTCTGCTTTCATAGTAGCCTTTGTATAAACAATGCATAGCTGTTTGCCTATTTTTTGCATTATCCTATTTATATATATATATGTTTATTAAATGACATGTTGCACCCGTACACTATGGTATGGCAAATACGCCAGGGGCTTCAGTACCCCTCAATATGGTGTGAGAAGTCTGAAACACTTTCACAAGTGCGGCACCCCGAACTTATAGCACTATATGCATCGGCTCCGAATCATGATTTGGGTCAATAGTTGGGTTTGCCCGGCTCCTATGTTTTGGTGCCTTACGTTCCGCTATATCGGCTAAGGTAGCACTAGGAGAACTACTGCGATTGTGCCCTAGTTGAGCTGGGCTGAGCACCTCAGAAGAGAAAGCTAAAGCTGACTGTCATGATGAGGCGAGAGACCGGTCGCTGTTCGAGAGGTTTTTCGAGTCCCTAAAGACTTATGCCGCTTCGAGCGAGTAGCCGGCTTTGTCCGGCCAAGGCGTGGATAGCGCCCCGAACTCGGTCTTCCGAATACTAGGGGCTTCGCCGAAATTTAAAATTATAGAGTTCTATGGCTAAGTGAGAGTGTTCAAGCATTATAGTCTGATTGCCTTGTTCGTTGTGCTGAGCGCCTCCCTCGAAGGACCCAAACATGGGAAAAAGAGCGCTCAGGTTTATCCCGAACACCCCAGCACTAGTGGCATGGGGGCAGAAGCCGACGACTGGCCATCTCTCAATTTTTTGATAAACGGCCGCACAGAAAGTAATATTTTAAATTCAACAAGCATTGCTTAGCGCATATGAACAAGTTTTCAGCGCACAGGATAACACGAGCGAGTTCATTCAAAAATTACATCCTTGGTACATTCATCCGCCATAAGTCGGGCACCCGCCAGAACATCCTTGTAATAGTTCTTGGGCTTGCGATGCTCCTTCCCCGGCGGTGGCCCGTCCCTCACAAGCTTCTCACCGTTCAGCTTACCCCAGTGCACCTTTGCATGGGCAAGGGCCCTACGGGCACCTTCGATGCAGACGGAGCGCTTGATGACCTCGAGCCTTGGACAGGCCTCCAACAGCCGTCGCACCAGTCCGAAGTAGCTCCCTGGCAGGGCCTCCCCAGGCCACAGCCGAACTATGAAGCCCTTCATCGCCTGTTCGGCCGCCTTGTGGAGCTCGACTAGCTGCTTCAGCTGGTCGCTCAGGGGCACAGGGTGTCCGCCTCAGCATAATGAGACCAGAACACCTTCTCCGTCGAACTGCCCTCTTTGGCTCGGTAGAATGCGGCGGCATCGGATACGCTGCGGGGAAGATCTGCGAATGCCCCTGGAGAACTCCGGATTCGGTTAAGTAACAAGTAGTTTACTTTTATATGTCTGCTTTGCATAAAGACTGCCTTACCCGCCGCTATCTTTTTCACCGCCTCCAACTCCTGGAGGGCCCCCTGGGCTTCGGCCTTGGCGCACTTGGCAGTTTCAAGGGCCGCAGCAAGCTCGGACGCTCGCGTCTTCGAGTCGAGCTCCAAACTCTCATGTTTTTTCAAGAGAGCCTAAAGCTCTTGCTGCACCTCGCCGACCTGGGCCTCAAATTTCTCTCGCTCGGTGCGCTCCGTGGCCGCTTTCTTTTCGGCCTCGGACATCGCCTGCTTGAGGGTCGCCACCTCAGTCGTGGCCCCTACAGTAAGCATTACAATCCTGTCATTTTTTGCAATTGCATCTTTTTTATTCGTTTTTCTGTAAGGTCTCTCTTACCTTCTTTCTCCTCGAGCTGTCGCTTGGCAAGGCCGAGCTCTTGCTCGGTCCGCTCGAGGCCCTACTTCAGGGCACCCACCTCCGCAGTCAGTGCGGCAGTGGCTAGCAGCGAAGCCTGCATACGCATATTGACTATTTTTATTAGACTCATGCGAAAATTGATAGATCCTCTATTCGGCTTTTCTTTCCGAACGCCAAACAGAGCATCAGGGCCTACTGTCTATGCGGTAATATTTTTACATATTTTTACTTACCTCGAAGCCTGTCAGAAGGCTAGCACAAGCTTCAGTCAGTCCGCTATTGGCGGACTGAACCTTCTGGATCACCGTACTCATGATAGTATGGTGCTCCTCATCGATGGAGGCGCCCTTGAGCACCTCCAGCAGATTGTCCGGCACCTCCGGTTGGACGGACGATGCCGGCTGATACGTCTAAAACGTATCTATAATTTCTGCTTGCTCCATGCCTCTTTTGTGTGATATTGCTATGATATTTACGCACTTCCATACACTTTTGATCATATTTGGACTAACCTATTAACTCAGTGCACCCCTGTGCAATTTTCTGTTTTCTGCTATTTTTGTATTTCAGGTTTTCCCATTACTTAAATTGCCAGAAAAATTTCGGAAAAAATATATAAAAAATCAGCGCTCCAGAAGCTTCCACGCGCCAAAAGTGGGGCCAGAGGGGAGCCAGGGGCAGCCCAGGCGGCCTACCCACGCGGCCCCCCTCCTGGCCGCGCCGGGGGGGCGCCTGGGCCCCCCTCTCCGCCTCTGGTGACCCCCTTTGGCATATATTTAACACCCGTCGCAGAAACCCTGATTCCGGACCCCTTTTCTCCAGATGCAATTCCGATCTCCGCCGCCATCGCCATCAAGCTTCGGGGGACCAGAATTCCTGTGCCGGCACCCTGCCAGGACGGGGAAGTGCCCCCGGATTCATCTCCATCGACGTTGCTTCCTCCCTTCATGATGCGGGAGTAGTTCCTCCTCGGGGCTGAGGTTTCTACCAGTAGCTATGTGGTCAATTCTCTCCCCCATGATGTGATCTTCGTTGTGATCATAGGCTATGTTAATCTAGGGTGATCCCATGATAGTTCCCCTTCCTCTATGTATTGGATTGATGTACTCACTTGTCTTTACCTAGTATAATCCCCGAGACCAAGGTGACAGCGGTCTATTGGACATGGATTAGAAAAATATTTTCATGAGTGATTTCCTCTCTTGTGTGTTGATTGAAGATTGAGAGTCTCTTGGTGCTTGTCTTTGACTATCCTTTAGATATGTTGTGGTGATTGTGGGAATCTCTTTGGATGGCCGCGGTGACATTGGGAAATCCTTAGATTGAGAACTATGAACTTTGAGGTGTGCTTTTGTAGCCCTACATAATTCTCGTCCTCTCTTGACCATGAAGGAATGACCTCCGGGTGCGTCCCCTTTGCATGTTTTATGGGAAATATCATGTGATTCGATTATGTTAATGTTGTTGGGAGTTGCCACTAGTGAAAGTATGAACCCTAGGCCTTGTTTCCACCATTGCAATACCATTTGTGCTCACGTTTACCACTTGTTTGCTTGCTGCACTTTTTATTACAGATTTATATTACTTTGTTTTGCCATCCATATCACTTTCCATTTAACATCTCTTCGCCGAACTAGTGCACCTATACATCTAACAAGTGTATTAGGTGTGTTGGGGACACAAGAGACTTCTTGTATCTTAGTTGCAGGGTTGCTTGAGAGAGACCATCTTCAACCTCTACTTCCCTGAGTTCGATAAACCTTAGGTCATCCACTTGAGGGAAATTGCTGCTGTCCTACAAACCTCTGCGCTTGGAGGCCCAACATAGTCTACAAGAGTAGAAGCGTGTGTAGACATCAAGCTATTTCTGGCGCCGTTGCCGGGGAGGTGAGCGCTTGAAGGTATATCTTTAGATCTTTCAATTAAATCTTTTTGTTTCTTGTTTTTATTTCACTAGTTAAGCTTATGGACAACCTTGCTATTGGATCGTTGCTTGTGGGAAGACGCCCCACACCTGTGGTGGTTGCTCCTCCCCCTACTGAAATTGTGCCCTATAAAATACCAGCTGGTATTATCGATTATGTTTTGGCTAATCGTTATGCAGGAGACAGACATCCCGGTGAACACTTGCTATATCTGTCACAATTATGTTCATTATTTAAGCTTGCAGGTGTATCAAGAGAGTTTGTCATGAGGAAATTGTTCGCCATATCACTTATAGATAAAGCTTCAGATTGGTATAAGCTACTCGATAACTCGCACTTGCTTGATTGGCAAGAGCTTATGTCTCTCTTTTATACTAAGTTTTATCCTCTTCATGAAATTCATCGAGACAGGAACTATATCTATAACTTTAGGTCTCGTGACGGAGAAAGCATTGCTCAAGCTTGGGGGAGACTGAAAACGTTAATGCTAAAAAGTCCTAACCATGGGCTCCCCAAAGATGCTTATGTGGAGAGTAAGAGTACCTTTTTGCATGTGGATCATGGTAACAATGCTTTATGTGATGCTTATATTGTTGAGTTTATTCGTGATCCCACTGAAAATTATTATGAGAGGGGAACATATGCTTATAGATATTTCAATAATATCAAGTTCCCTCTCTTTATGGTGAATATTTTGAAGTTATGCTTGTTCTGCCTTCCTATGCTAGTTGCTTTATGCTTCAATAATTTATTTTCTTACAAGACTCCCATGCATAGGAAGTATGTTAGGTTTAAATGTGTTTGGTATTTGCTTCTTGATGCTCTATTTTGTTCCTCAACTCTTATTCCTACGAGAGCATCATTAAAGTCTTAAGCCTATCTTTATGGCTATAAAGAAAGAGCTCTAGGGAGACAACCCTTGTTATCTTTGCTTTCAGTTTTTTCTTTCAGTTTTAGTGGTCTTGATGTTTGTTACTACTGTAGCAACATCATTGTATCTTTACTTTTCAGCTTTGTGCCAAGTGTAGCCTCTGATTGCAAGAACGTTCAAAAGTTGTGACGTGCTGTCCAGGAAACAGATTCTGTCCTTGCACAGAAAATTCGTATAAAATCACCAGATCATCTTTTTGGTCTGACTTTTTTCCACAGCGTGCTCTATACAATTGTCTTTCGGGCTTCTGTTCTGAGTTTTCTGATTGGAGTTGCAGAAGTGCCCCGAAAAAATCATTTACTACCTGCTGGTCTGTTTTTCACAGATTCTGTCCTGTTTTGCCTTTCCTTCATTTTGCGAACATTGAGCTTGCTTTTTCTTTGCAAAAACCTTTTGGCAATCTTGAGAAACAGTAGACCTTCAAGAATATCTTTATTTCCAGCAAATAACAATTATACTATTATGGGTACTAACCTCGCTAATCAGATTATGATGAGTTATGTATGAAGGGAGTTTTCAAGTGTGCGAGGGAAGATGATGAAAAGATTCAGGAGTGTCAAACGCTCAAGCTTGGGGATGCCCCCATGCACCCCCAAGAAATATTCAAGAAGACTCAAGCGTCTAAGCTTGGGGATGCCCCCGTGCATCCCCTTCTCCATCAACATTATCAGTTCGTCTTTCGTTCCACTATATTTTTATCACTTCATGTGTTATGTGCTATGCTTGGAGCGTCTTGCTTTTAGTTTTCCTTTTTAGTTTTCCTTTTTAGTTTTCCTTAGCTTTTCATAAACGAGTCGGAACTCAGCTTTCTTTATGGGGGAGAGAAACACGCTCCACTTCTACCTAGAACATAACATAGAATTTTCATGTCTATCTTTGTTGTGTGTGTTCTTTGTCTTTCAATAGCTACTATCATGCTTAGCTTTTAGTTTTCATGCTTATCTTTTTAAAGAGCTTTTGTTTAGTTGGTTGCTTGAACTCTCTTTATTATCATGATTATCTTATTAAGAGAGTTTGCTTCTATTGCATTGGTTGATATGTCTATGATAAAGATGCTACGTGCATGATGTTGCTTGGTAATTCATGTTTACTTATGGTTAGTTTCAAATAGCTGGAGGGTTTCCAATGTGTTATTGGAGTACCAACATGATTTGTTTGAATATGATGTGGTATGGTTTAGTGATATCTTCCTTCGAGAATTTATTTTGATTGACTTGACGTATGCTCACGCATATTTAAGACTGTAAAGAAAGTCTGTCAAGCCTTGATGATATTTTATTTCTGAGTAGCGATATAACTTCCATGCCTGATTCAATGTTGCTTTGTCGCTCTGCATGATTATGACCGTCATTGCTCTCTTAGTTGGTCGCTCTCAGTCTTTTGCTAACCTTCACCTGTACTAAGCGGACTGACTGCTTGTGCATCCAAGATCCTTTAAACCAGTTATGCCATCTGAGTCCACCATACCTTCCTATACATGGTATTTACCTGCCATTCCTAACGAAGACTTTCATGTGCCATCTCGAAATTATTCAAATAAAGGATTCCTATTTTGTGCCTCTGTTTTAGTTCATGAGGAAGTAGTAGTTAATTCATGATCTTTTTAAGTAGTAGTTAATTCCTATTTTGTCTTTGTTTCCGACTACGGGTTTTCAACCTTTCCAACAAAAGCCACGGTTCGAGAGTCTCCACCTTCTTTAAGCACCAACTACTGAGAGCATGATTGTCATTCTGAGTGTAATGTGCAGTGTTGATACGTCCAAAACGTATCTATAATTTCTCCTTGCTCCATGCCTCTTTTGGGTGATACTGCTATGATATTTCTAAACTTCCATACACTTTTGATCATATTTGGACTAACCTATTAACTCAGTGCACCCCAGTGCCAGTTTCTGTTTTCTGCTGTTTTTGTATTTCAGGTTTTTCCATTACGAAAACTGCCAGAAAAATTCCGGAAAAAATATATAAAAAATCAGCGTTCAGGAAGCTTCCAGGACCCCGAAGGAGAGCCGGAGGGGGGCCACCAGGGCTCCAGGCGCCCTGGTGGCGCGGCCCCCCTCCTGGCCGCGCCGGGGGGGCGCCTGGGCCCCCCAGGCCTGCTCTGACGTCACCCCTTGGCCTATATTTAACACACGTCCCGAAACCCTCGACACGGGAACCCTTTTTCGCGATCTCATCTCTGTTCCGCCCCCGCCGCGCTTCCAAGATCGGGAGCGCCAGGAGAACTCTTCCCGGCACCCTGCCGGAGGGGAGGATCACCACCGGGAGCCTCTCCACCACCATGGACGCCTCCCGTATGATGCGTGAGTAGTCTCCCTTGGACCATGGGTCCATGACCAGTAGCTATGTGATGTTCTCCTCCCCTTCTTGTGCTTCACTAATTAGACCTCGTGAGCTGCCCTACATGATCGAGGCATATATGTAATCCTTATGCTGTTGCTATGATGAGTTTGCTGGGATCCGATGGATTGTGAGATTATATTCAGATTGTTTTGAGTAATATATTTGATTCACCTCTTTTATATTTATGTTCGGAAGTAATTCTTGCATGTTCTCCGTTGCTGTTTATTGCTTTGGCCGAGTAGTAGGTAGTAACTCCAAGAGGGAACGTTATGCTTGATTGTGGGTTCATGCCCCTCGATGACTAGCTTGAGTGACAGAAACATGAGTCTAGGGGATGTGTTGTTGCCACAAGGGGGAAAACAACGGTGCTTGTGCCCGCGGGTGCAAGGATTGTTTACTTTACGCAAAGTTATTTTAATGCAGTTGTCTGTTGCTTTGAGTTTACACTATGGGTGGGGCTCGCAACTTAATACCAGCGAGATGTTCTGGATAGATATCTCAAGGTGGATGATTAGTAGTAGATGCAGATGGATTTCGGTCTACTTACCTTGGCGTACTGCCCATGCTTTGAACCTCTACCTTTCTTGCAATATAGTTAGCATTGGTTTGCGCACATAATTCTGTCAATTGCCCAGCTGTAATTTGTTTACCTCACATAGCTGTTTATCGTCTTTTGGGAGAGAGACATCACTAGTGAACATCATGGCACCCCGGTCCATATTACTATCATTGATTACATCGCTATTTACTTTCCGCTTTTATTTACTATTTGCAGCAATATCTATCACTATTATCACTTGCGTTTGATCCTTTGTAAGCGACAAGGCCGGAGGGATTGACAACCTCCCTGTACTCGTTGGGAACAAAGTTATTTGTATCTGTGTGCAGGTCCACGTTGATTGCTAATACACGGTGCCGTTAGCGTTTGACACCTTCTTGTTGAAACTGGGAGTCTCAGGGGATTCGATCCTTGGTATCTTTGCCAAGGGAAACACTTACGCTACGCTACATCTCAAACCTTCCACTTGGGGCAACCAACGAGGAGCGAGAAGCTAGCAAGGGTATTTCTGGCGCCGTTGCCGGGGACTCCACTCTTCGAGATAGGGGAGTTGCATACTATCTTTTACCTTTGTTTTTAGTCTTGTTAGTTTACCTTTCAGTTTTTGCTTTAGTGTCTTTTATCGAAAATCACAAAAATAGTTATCTCATTCTTTAGCTATCATCATGTCGGGTCCTTTTGTCTTTGGCGAGGCAGAAGTTCTCACCTTTAAACAAAGAGGTGGGGAAAGTCTAAAAGATGCTTGGTATAGAATTAATGATTCTCAAAAAAGAGCCACCAAGAAGCAATCTACTACTATCCTGCTTAGAAATTTTTATGTTGGAATTACTTCTTGGAATAGGTTCATTCTAGATACTGCTATCAATGGGAATTTCCTAGAGGCCCCAGTTTGGGAGTCTCTTAGTATTATTGAAAATCTTGTCGGGAATCCCCCTGCTGTTAGCATACAAGAGGACATCACCCTAGCTCACATTATGAAAAAACTTGAAAAGATAGAGCTAGAGATGCCAAATATTAATAAGATGAATGAGTTGGATCGTAAGATCCAAGGGAATTTGAATAGGCTAGATAGCTCCATGCATAAAATTTTCAAAACTTTGGAGACCATCAAATTCCATGACTTGGACTCTTCTAGGATAGACAAGATTGAGGAAATCTTTGACACTCTAGGAACTACTTTCTCCTCAATCAAAACTAAAAAGGTAGAAACTCCGGCAAAGAAGGAGCCTAGGTTCGTTCACGTTCCAAAGGCTCCTCGTTCTAAAAGTAATCCATCTATTGCCAAAGGGGTTGAAACTGTAAAGACTTTGGAAGAAACACCTCTCTTTAATGAATTAAATGAATCTTCCCTTGACTTTTATCCTTTTGGACTTCTTCCTAGAAGTATCCCTATGAGGCCCTTGTTTGAAAGTCCTCTTAAGACTAGTTGTATTATTGAAGAGCTTTTTGATGATCTTGATGATGGTTCAATTGATACAACTTGATTCCTCTATGCATTATGCCTAGCTTAAAGGCATAAAAGAAAGCGCTTTTGGGAGGCAACCCAAATGAATAAAATTTTATTTTGCTTTTGTTGTGTCTTGATGTTGTTACTACAGTAGCATCATCATTGTATCTTTACTTTTCAGCTTTGTGCCAGGTGTAGCCTCTGATTGCAGGAAAGATCAAGAGTTGTGACGTGCTGTCCAGGAAACAGATTCTATCCTCGCACAGAAAACTTTGTATAAAATCACCGGATCATCTTTTTGGTCTGAATTATTTCCACAGCGTGCTCTATATAATTGTCTTTCAGGAGTCTGTTCTGAGTTTTTTGATTGGAGTTGCAGAAGTGCCCCGAAAAAATCATTTACTGCCTGCTGGTCTGTTTTTCACAGATTCTGTCCTGGTTTGCCTTTCCTTCATTTTGCGAGCCTTGAGCTTGCTTTTTCTTTGCAAAAACCTTATGGCAATCTAGAGAAACAGTATACTTTCAAGAATATATTTATTTCCAGCAAGGAACAATTATACTATTGTGGGTACTAACCTCGCTAATCAGATTATGATGAGTTATGTATGAAGGGAGTTTTCAAGTGTGCGAGGGAAGATGATGAAAAGATTCAGGAGTATCAAACGCTCAAGCTTGGGGATGCCCCCATGCACCCCCAAGAAATATTCAAGAAGACTCAAGCGTCTAAGCTTGGGGATGCCCCCGTGCATCCCCTTCTCCATCGACATTATCAGTTCGTCTTTCGTTCCACTATATTTTTATCACTCCATGTGTTATGTGCTATGCTTGGAGCGTCTTGCTTTTAGTTCTCCTCTTAGTTTTCTTTAGCCTTTAATAACGAGTCGGAACTCAGCTTTCTTTATGTGGGAAAGAAACACGCTCCACTTCTACCTAGAACATAACATGGAATTTTCATGTCTATCTTTGCCGTGTGTGTTCTTTGTCTTTCAATAGCTACTTTCATGCTTAGCTCTTAGTTTTCATGCTTATCTTTTTAAAGAGCTATTGTTTAGTTGGTTGCTTGAACTCTCTTTATTATCATGATTATCTTATTAAGAGAGTTTGCATTGGTTGATATGTCTATGATAAAGATGCTACGTGCACGATGTTGCTTGGTAATTCATGTTTACTTATGGTTAGTTTCAAATAGCTGGAGGGTTTCCAATGTGTTACTGGAGTACCGACATGATTTGTTTGAATATGATGTGGTATGGTTTAGTGATATCTTCCTTCGAGAATTTATTTTGATTGACTTGGCGTATGCTCACGCATATTTAAGACTGTAAAGAAAGTCTGTCAAGCCTTGATGATCTTTTATTTCTGAGTAGCGATATAACTTCCATGCCTGATTCAATGTTGCTTTGTCGCTCTGCATGATTATGACCGTCATTGCTCTCTTAGTTGGTCGCTCCCAGTCTTTTGCTAACCTTCGCCTGTACTAAGCGGACTGACTGCTTGTGCATCCAAATCCTTTAAACCAGTTATGCCATATGAGTCCACCATACCTTCCTATACATGGTATTTACCTGCCATTCCTAACGAAGACTTTCGTGTACCATCTCGAAATATTCAAATAAAAGCATTCCTATTTTGTGCCTCTGTTTTAGTTTATGAGGAAGTAGTGGTTAATTCATGATCTTTTTAAGTTGGACAAGCTTAACCCCGGGATTGCATGTATAATGTGCAACCCATAATATGAGAAGGAATTGGCATAGAGTGCACCCGGCTCATTAAAAATTAATATAACAAACGAACCCTCCTTCACGCTTTGTTCATGAGAAATTAGAAAACTTTGGCAGTGATAAACAAAGGAGATTAAGAGGATGTTATGATCCTCATTCGGGAGCCATTCCTCGAAACTTGTCCAGCTCAAGAAGTATTTGGCTTATCTGCTAGCATTCGTTGACAAAACATGCATATTCAAAAAAAATAATTATTACCCCTGTTTTAAAACCAAGAGCTCTGGTACATGCTTTGTCTTTGTTTCCGACTACGGGTTTTCAACCTTGCCAACAAAAGCCACGGTTCGAGAGTCTCCACCTTCTTTTAAAAAGCACCAACTATTGAGAGCATGATTGTCATTCTGAGTGTAATGTGCATTGTCCCAAAGTAGCATTGTCTTTTGCATGATTGTGATATCGTTTATTCTGAAATCATTGTATCTAGTCGTCACTTAAACCTTGGAGGTGCCCCTGCATTTATGTTTTGCTTCACTAAAGGGGGCAAGCGAGATATCACTTTATCATATTTACACACCATGCTCATTACAAATCTATTTGATGTTTCAGTTTCATATTGTAAAACTTTTAGTTCTTTGAGATTTTCTCAAGGCGACTTAATTACTATAGAATCATTGTCTCAGTAAGCTTTTGTCATGTGACTATTTAAAAGTCCTATATGGTTAGTAGCATGTCACCACAGAAATTATTCTTGTTATCATTTACCTACTCAAGGACGAGCAGGAATTAAGCTTGGGGATGTTGATACGTCCAAAACGTATCTATAATTTCTGCTTGCTCCATGCCTCTTTTGGGTGATATTTATACACTTCCATACACTTTTGATCATATTTGGACTAACCTATTAACTCAGTGCACCCCAGTGCCAGTTTCTGTTTTCTGTTGTTTTTGTATTTCAGGTTTTTCCATTACGAAAACTGCCAGAAAAATTCCGGAAAAAATATATAAAAAATCAGCGTTCAGGAAGCTTCCAGGACCCCGAAGGAGAGCCGGAGGGGGGCCACCAGGGCTCCAGGCGCCCTGGTGGCGCGGCCCCCCTCCTGGCCGCGCCGGGGGGGCGCCTGGGCCCCCCAGGCCTCCTCTGACATCACCCCTTGGCCTATATTTAACACACGTCCCGAAACCCTCGAGACGGGAACCCTTTTTTGCGATCTCATCTCTGTTCCGCCGCCGCCGCGCTTCCAAGATCGGGAGCGCCAGGAGAACTCTTCCCGGCACCCTGCCGGAGGGGAGGATCACCACCGGGAGCCTCTCCACCACCATGGACGCCTCCCAGATGATGCGTGAGTAGTCTCCCTTGGACCATGGGTCCATGACCAGTAGCTATGTGATGTTCTCCTCCCCTTCTTGTGCTTCACTAATTAGACCTCGTGAGCTGCCCTACATGATCGAGGCACATATGTAATCCTTATGCTATTGCTATGATGAGTTTGCTGGGATCTGATGGATTGTGAGATTATATTCAGATTGTGTTTGAGTAATATATTTGATTCACCTCTTTTATATTTATGTTCGTAAGTAATTCTTGCATGTTCTCCGTTGCTGTTTATTGCTTTGGCCGAGTAGTAGGTAGTAACTCCAAGAGGGAACGTTATGCTTGATTGTGGGTTCATGCCCCTCGATGACTAGCTTGAGTGACAGAAACATGAGTCTAGGGGATGTGCTGTTGCCACAAGGGGGAAAACAACGGTGCTTGTGCCCGCGGGTGCAAGGATTGTTTACTTTACGCAAAGTTATTTTAATGCAGTTGTCTGTTGCTTTGAGTTTACACTATGGGTGGGGCTCGCAACTTAATACCAGCGAGATGTTCTGGATAGATATCTCAAGGTGGATGATTAGTAGTAGATGCAGATGGATTTTGGTCTACTTACCTTGGCGTACTGCCCATGCTTTGAACCTCTACCTTTCTTGCAATATAGTTAGCATTGGTTTGCGCACATAATTCTGTCAATTGCCCAGCTGTAATTTGTTTACCTCACATAGCTGTTTATCGTCTTTTGGGAGAGAGACATCACTAGTGAACATCATGGCACCCCGGTCCATATTACTATCATTGATTACATCGCTATTTACTTTCCGCTTTTATTTACTATTTGCAGCAATATCTATCACTATTATCACTTGCGTTTGATCCTTTGTAAATGACAAGGCCGGAGGGATTGACAACCTCTCTGTACTCGTTGGGAACAAAGTTATTTGTATCTGTGTGCAGGTCCACGTTGATTGCTAATACACGGTGCCGTTAGCGATTGACACCTTCTTGTTGAAACTGGGAGTCTCAGGGGATTCGATCCTTGGTATCTTTGCCAAGGGAAACACTTACGCTACGCTACATCTCAAACCTTCCACTTGGGGCAACCAACGAGGAGCGAGAAGCTAGCAAGGGTATTTATGGCGCCGTTGTCGGGGACTCCACTCTTCGAGATAGGGGAGTTGCATACTATCTTTTACCTTTGTTTTTAGTCTTGTTAGTTTACCTTTCAGTTTTTGCTTTAGTGTCTTTTATCGAAAATCACAAAAATAGTTATCTCATTCTTTAGCTATCATCATGTCGGGTCCTTTTGTCTTTGGCGAGGCAGAAGTTCTCACCTTTAAACAAAGAGGTGGGGAAAGTCTAAAAGATGCTTGGTATAGAATTAATGATTCTCAAAAAAGAGCCACCAAGAAGCAATCTACTACTATCCTGCTTAGAAATTTTTATGTTGGAATTACTTCTTGGAATAGGTTCATTCTAGATACTGCTATCAATGGGAATTTCCTAGAGGCCCCAGTTTGGGAGTCTCTTAGTATTATTGAAAATCTTGTCGGGAATCCCCCTGCTGTTAGCATACAAGAGGATATCACCCTAGCTCACATTATGAAAAAACTTGAAAAGATAGAGCTAGAGATGCCAAATATTAATAAGATGAATGAGTTGGATCGTAAGATCCAAGGGAATTTGAATAGGCTAGATAGCTCCATGCATAAAATTTTCAAAACTTTGGAGACCATCAAATTCCATGACTTGGACTCTTCTAGGATAGACAAGATTGAGGAAATCTTTGACACTCTAGGAACTACTTTCTCCTCAATCAAAACTAAAAAGGTAGAAACTCCGGCAAAGAAGGAGCCTAGGTTCGTTCACGTTCCAAAGGCTCCTCGTTCTAAAAGTAATCCATCTATTGCCAAAGGGGTTGAAACTGTAAAGACTTTGGAAGAAACACCTCTCTTTAATGAATTAAATGAATCTTCCCTTGACTTTTATCCTTTTGGACTTCTTCCTAGAAGTATCCCTATGAGGCCCTTGTTTGAAAGTCCTCTTAAGACTAGTTGTATTATTGAAGAGCTTTTTGATGATCTTGATGATGGTTCAATTGATACAACTTGATTCCTCTATGCATTATGCCTAGCTTAAAGGCATAAAAGAAAGCGCTTTTGGGAGGCAACCCAAATGAATAAATTTTATTTTGCTTTTGTTGTGTCTTGATGTTGTTACTACAGTAGCATCATCATTGTATCTTTACTTTTCAGCTTTGTGCCAGGTGTAGCCTCTGATTGCAGGAAAGATCAAGAGTTGTGACGTGTTGTCCAGGAAACAGATTTTGTCCTCAAACAGAAAACTTCGTATAAAATCACCGGATCATCTTTTTGGTCTGAATTATTTCCACAGCGTGCTCTATATAATTGTCTTTCAGGAGTCTGTTCTGAGTTTTTTGATTGGAGTTGCAGAAGTGCCCCGAAAAAATCATTTACTGCCTGCTGGTCTGTTTTTCACAGATTCTGTCCTGTTTTGCCTTTCCTTCATTTTGCGAGCCTTGAGCTTGCTTTTTCTTTGCAAAAACCTTATGGCAATCTAGAGAAACAGTATACTTTCAAGAATATCTTTATTTCCAGCAAGGAACAATTATACTATTGTGGGTACTAACCTCGCTAATCAGATTATGATGAGTTATGTATGAAGGGAGTTTTCAAGTGTGCGAGGGAAGATGATGAAAAGATTCAGGAGTGTCAAATGCTCAAGCTTGGGGATGCCCCCATGCACCCCCAAGAAATATTCAAGAAGACTCAAGCGTCTAAGCTTGGGGATGCCCCCGTGCATCCCCTTCTCCATCGACATTATCAGTTCGTCTTTCGTTCCACTATATTTTTATCACTTCATGTGTTATGTGCTATGCTTGGAGCGTCTTGCTTTTAATTTTCCTCTTAGTTTTCTTTATCCTTTAATAACAAGTCGGAACTCAGCTTTCTTTATGTGGGAAAGAAACACGCTCCACTTCTACCTAGAACATAACATGGAATTTTCATGTCTATCTTTGCCGTGTGTGTTCTTTGTCTTTCAATAGCTACTTTCATGCTTAGCTCTTAGTTTTCATGCTTATCTTTTTAAAGAGCTTTTGTTTAGTTGGTTGCTTGAACTCTCTTTATTATCATGATTATCTTATTAAGAGAGTTTGCATTGGTTGATATGTCTATGATAAAGATGCTACGTGCACGATGTTGCTTGGTAATTCATGTTTACTTATGGTTAGTTTCAAATAGCTGGAGGGTTTCCAATGTGTTACTGGAGTACCGACATGATTTGTTTGAATATGATGTGGTATGGTTTAGTGATATCTTCCTTCGAGAATTTATTTTGATTGACTTGGCGTATGCTCACGCATATTTAAGACTGTAAAGAAAGTCTGTCAAGCCTTGATGATCTTTTATTTCTGAGTAGCGATATAACTTCCATGCCTGATTCAATGTTGCTTTGTCGCTCTGCATGATTATGACCGTCATTGCTCTCTTAGTTGGTCGCTCCCAGTCTTTTGCTAACCTTCGCCTGTACTAAGCGGACTGACTGCTTGTGCATCCAAATCCTTTAAACCAGTTATGCCATATGAGTCCACCATACCTTCCTATACATGGTATTTACCTGCCATTCCTAACGAAGACTTTCGTGTACCATCTCGAAATATTCAAATAAAAGCATTCCTATTTTGTGCCTCTGTTTTAGTTTATGAGGAAGTAGTGGTTAATTCATGATCTTTTTAAGTTGGACAAGCTTCACCCCGGGATTGCATGTATAATGTGCAACCCATAATATGAGAAGGAATTGGCATAGAGTGCACCCGGCTCATTAAAAATTAATATAACAAACGAACCCTCCTTCACGCTTTGTTCATGAGAAATCAGAAAACTTTGGCAGTGATAAACAAAGGAGATTAAGAGGATGTTATGATCCTCATTCGGGAGCCATTCCTCGAAACTTGTCCAGCTCAAGAAGTATTTGGCTTATCTGCTAGCATTCGTTGACAAAACATGCATATTCAAAAAAAATAATTATTACCCCTGTTTTAAAACCAAGAGCTCTGGTACATGCTTTGTCTTTGTTTCCGACTACGGGTTTTCAACCTTGCCAACAAAAGCCACGGTTCGAGAGTCTCCACCTTCTTTTAAAAAGCACCAACTATTGAGAGCATGATTGTCATTCTGAGTGTAATGTGCATTGTCCCAAAGTAGCATTGTCTTTTGCATGATTGTGATATCGTTTATTCTGAAATCATTGTATCTAGTCGTCACTTAAACCTTGGAGGTGCCCCTGCATTTATGTTTTGCTTCACTAAAGGGGGCAAGCGAGATATCACTTTATCATATTTACACACCATGCTCATTACAAATCTATTTGATGTTTCAGTTTCATATTGTAAAACTTTTAGTTCTTTGAGATTTTCTCAAGGCGACTTAATTACTATAGAATCATTGTCTCAGTAAGCTTTTGTCATGTGACTATTTAAAAGTCCTATATGGTTAGTAGCATGTCACCACAGAAATTATTCTTGTTATCATTTACCTACTCAAGGACGAGCAGGAATTAAGCTTGGGGATGTTGATACGTCCAAAACGTATCTATAATTTCTGCTTGCTCCATGCCTCTTTTGGGTGATATTTATACACTTCCATACACTTTTGATCATATTTGGACTAACCTATTAACTCAGTGCACCCCAGTGCCAGTTTCTGTTTTCTGCTGTTTTTGTATTTCAGGTTTTTCCATTACGAAAACTGCCAGAAAAATTCCGGAAAAAATATATAAAAAATCAGCGTTCAGGAAGCTTCCAGGACCCCGAAGGAGAGCCGGAGGGGGGCCACCAGGGCTCCAGGCGCCCTGGTGGCGCGGCCCCCCTCCTGGCCGCGCCGGGGGGGGCGCCTGGGCCCCCCAGGCCTCCTCTGACGTCACCCCTTGGCCTATATTTAACACACGTCCCGAAACCCTCGAGACGGGAACCCTTTTTTGCGATCTCATCTCTGTTCCGCCGCCGCCGCGCTTCCAAGATCGGGAGCGCCAGGAGAACTCTTCCCGGCACCCTGCCGGAGGGAAGGATCACCACCGGGAGCCTCTCCACCACCATGGACGCCTCCCGGATGATGCGTGAGTAATCTCCCTTGGACCATGGGTCCATGACCAGTAGCTATGTGATGTTCTCCTCCCCTTCTTGTGCTTCACTAATTAGACCTCGTGAGCTGCCCTACATGATCGAGGCACATATGTAATCCTTATGCTATTGCTATGATGAGTTTGCTGGGATCCGATGGATTGTGAGATTATATTCAGATTGTGTTTGAGTAATATATTTGATTCACCTCTTTTATATTTATGTTCATAAGTAATTCTTGCATGTTCTCTGTTGCTGTTTATTGCTTTGGCCGAGTAGTAGGTAGTAACTCCAAGAGGGAACGTTATCCTTGATTGTGGGTTCATGCCCCTCGATGACTAGCTTGAGTGACAGAAACATGAGTCTAGGGGATGTGCTGTTGCCACAAGGGGGAATACAACGGTGCTTGTGCCCGCGGATGCAAGGATTGTTTACTTTACGCAAAGTTATTTTAATGCAGTTGTCTGTTGCTTTGAGTTTACACTATGGGTGGGGCTCGCAACTTAATACCAGCGAGATGTTCTGGATAGATATCTCAAGGTGGATGATTAGTAGTAGATGCAGATGGATTTCGGTCTACTTACCTTGGCGTACTGCCCATGCTTTGAACCTCTACCTTTCTTGCAATATAGTTAGCATTGGTTTGCGCACATAATTCTGTCAATTGCCCAGCTGTAATTTGTTTACCTCACATAGCTGTTTATCGTCTTTTGGGAGAGAGACATCACTAGTGAACATCATGGCACCCCGGTCCATATTACTATCATTGATTACATCGCTATTTACTTTCCGCTTTTATTTACTATTTGCAGCAATATCTATCACTATTATCACTTACGTTTGATCCTTTGTAAACGACAAGGCCGGAGGGATTGACAACCTCTCTGTACTCGTTGGGAACAAAGTTATTTGTATCTGTGTGCAGGTCCACGTTGATTGCTAATACACGGTGCCGTTAGCGATTGACACCTTCTTGTTGAAACTGGGAGTCTCAGGGGATTCGATCCTTGGTATCTTTGCCAAGGGAAACACTTACGCTACGCTACATCTCAAACCTTCCACTTGGGGTAACCAACGAGGAGCGAGAAGCTAGCAAGTGTCCCAAAGTAGCATTGTCTTTTGCATGATTGTGATATCGTCTATTTTGAAATCATTGTATCTAGTCATCACTTAAACCTTGGAGGTGCCCCTGCATTTATGTTTTGCTTCACTAAAGGGGGCAAGCGAGATATCACTTTATTATATTTGCACACCATGCTCATTGCAAATCTATTTGATGTTTCAGTATCATGTTGTAAAACTTTCAGTTCTTTGTGATTTTCTCACAAGGCGACTTAATTACTACAGATTCATTGTCTCAGTAAGCTTTTGTCATATGACTATGAAAATTCCTATATGGTTAATAGCATGTCACCACAGAAATTATTCTTGTTATCATTTACCTACTCGAGGACGAGCAGGAATTAAGCTTGGGGATGTTGATACGTCTAAAACGTATCTATAATTTCTGCTTGCTCCATGCCTCTTTTGTGTGATATTGCTATGATATTTATGCACTTCCATACACTTTTGATCATATTTGGACTAACCTATTAACTCAGTGCACCCCTGTGCCAGTTTCTGTTTTTTGTTGTTTTTGTATTTCAGGTTTTCCCATTACTTAAATTGCCAGAAAAATTCCGGAAAAAATATATAAAAAATCAGCGCTCCAGAAGCTTCCACAAGCCAAAAGTGGGGCCAGAGGGGAGCCAGGGGCAGCCCAGGCGGCCTGCCCACGCGGCCCCCCTCCTGGCTGCGCCGGGGGAGCGCCTGGGCCCCCCTCTCCGCCTCTGGTGACCCCCTTTGGCATATATTTAACACCCGTCGCAGAAAACCCGATTCCGGACCCCTTTTCTCCAGACGCAATTCCGATCTCCGCCGCCATCGCCATCAAGCTTCGGGGGACCAGAATTCCTGTGCCGGTGATACGTCCAAAACGTATCCATAATTTCTGCTTGCTCCATGCCCCTTTTGGGTGATATTGCTATGATATTTATACACTTCCATACAATTTTGATCATATTTGGACTAACCTATTAACTCAGTGCACCCCAGTGCCAGTTTCTGTTTTCTGCTGTTTTTGTATTTCAGGTTTTTCCATTACGAAAACTGTCAGAAAAATTCCGGAAAAAATATATAAAAAATCAGTGTTCCGGAACCTTCCGGAACCCCGAAGCTCAGCCGGAGGGGGGCCACCAGGGGCCGAGGCGCCCTGGTGGCGCGGCCTCCCACCTAGGCCGCGCCGGGGGGCGCCTGGGCCCCCCTGAGGCCTTCCGACGCCACCCTTTGGCGTATATTTAAAGCACGTCTCGAAACCCTCGGGACAAGAGCCCTTTTCCACGATCGCATCTCTGTTTCGCCGCCGCCGCGCTTCCAAGATCGGGAGCGCCAGGAGAACTCTTCCCGGCACCCTGCCGGAGGGGAGGATCACCACCGGGACCTTCTCCACCACCATGGACGCCTCCCGGATGATGCGTGAGTAGTCTCCCTTGGACCATGGGTCCATGACCAGTAGCTATGTGATGTTCTCCTCCCGTTCTTGTGCTTCACTAATTAGTCCTCGTGAGCTGCCCTACATGATCGAGGCACATATGTAATTCTTATGCTGTTGCTATGATGAGTTTGCTGGGATCCGATGGATTGTGAGATTATGTTCAGATTGTGTTTGAGTAATATATTTGATTAATCCCTTTTATATTTTAGTTCGTGAGTAATTCTTGCATGTTCTCCGTTACCGTTTATTGCTTTGGCCGAGTAGTAGATTGTAACTCCAAGAGGGAACGTCATGCTCGATTGTGGGTTCATGCCCCTCGATGACTAGCTTGAGTGACAGAAACATGAGTCTAGGGGATGTGCTGTTGCCACAAGGGGGAAAACAACCGTGCTTGTGCCCGCGGGCGCAAGGATTGTTTACTTTACGCAAAGTTATTTTAATGCAGTTGTCTGTTGCTTTGAGTTTACACTTTGGGTGGGGCTCGCAACTTAATACCAGCGAGATGTTCTGGATAGATATCTCAAGGTGGATGATTAGTAATAGATGCAGATGGATTTCGGTCTACTTACCTTGGCGTACTGCCCATGCTCTGAACCTCAACCAATCTTGCGATATAGTTAGCAGTGGTTTGCGCACATAATCCTGTCAATTGCCCAGCTGTAATTTGTTTACCTCGCATAGCTGTTTTATCGTCTTTTGGGAGAGACATCACTAGTGAACGTCATGGCGCCCTGGTCCATGTTCACATCATTAGTCGTTTTGCCATTTACTTTCCGTTGCTTTTACTTTCCGCTTTTACTTTCCGCAGCACTATCCATCACCATTACCACTTGCGTTTTAACCCTTTGTAAACTACAAGACCGGAGGGATTGACAACCTCTCTGTACTCGTTGGGGACGAAGGTATTTGTTTTGTGTGCAGGTCCACGTCGATTGCTAATCCACGGTGCCGTTAGCGATTGACACCTTCTCGTTGAAACTTGGAGTCTCTGGGGATTCGATCCTTGGTATCTTTGCCAAGGGAAAACTTCCGCTACGCTGCATCTCAAACCTTACACTTGGGGTAACCAACGAGGGGCGAGAAGCCATCAAGGGTGTTTTCTGGCGCCGTTGCCGGGGACTCCGCTCTTCGAGATAGGGGAGTTGCACGCTTTCCTTTACTTTTTTTTTAGTCTTGTTAGTTTACTTTTCAGTTTTTTTGCCTTAGTGTCCTTCACCGAAAATCACAAAAATAGTTATCCTTTCTTTAGCTGTCGTTATGTCGGGTCCTTTTGCCTTTGGCGAGGCAGAAGTTATCACCTTCAAACAAAGAGGTCGGGAAAGTCTGAAAGATGCTTGGTATAGAATCAATGATTCTCAAAAAAGAGCCACCGAGAAGCAATCCACTACTATCCTGCTTAGAAATTTTTATGTTGGGATTACTTCTTGGAATAGGTTTATTCTAGATACTGCTATCAATGGGAATTTCCTTGAGGCCCCAGTTAAGGAGTCTCTTAATATAATTGAAAATCTTGTAGGGAAACCCCCCCACTGTTAGCATTCAAGAGGACATCACCCTAGCTCACATTATGAAAAAACTCGAAAAGATAGAGCTAGAGATGCCAAATATTAATAAGATGAATGAGTTGGATCGTAGGATCCAAGGAAATTTGAATAGGCTTGATAGCTCCATGCATAAAATTTTCAAAACTTTGGAGACTCTCAAATTCCATGACTCGGACTCTTCGAGGATAAACAAGATTGAGGAAATCTTTGACACACTAGGAACTACTTTCTCCTCAATCAAAACTAAAAAAAGAAACTCCGGCAAAGAAGGAGCCTAAGTTCGTTCATGTTCCAAAGGCTCCCCGTTCGAAAAGTAATCCATCTATTGCCAAAGGAGTTGAAACTGTAAAGACTTTGGAAGAGGTACCTCTCTTTGATGAATTAAATGAATCTTCCCTTGATTTTTATCCTTTTGGACTTCTTCCTAGAAGTGTCTCTATGAGGCCTTTGTTTGAAAGTCCTCTTAAGACTTGTTGTGTTATTGAAGAGCTTTTTGATGATGTTGATGATGGGTCGATTGACACAACTTAATTCTTCTATGCATTATGCCTAGCTCAAAGGCATAAAAGAAAGCGCTTTTTGGGAGGCAACCCAAATGAATAAATTTTATTTTTCTTCTGCTTTTGTTGTGTCTTGATGTTGTTACTACTATAGCATCATCATTGTATCTTTACTTTTCAGTTTTGTGCCAAGTATAGCCTCTGATTGCAGGAAAGATCAAGAGTTGTGACGTGTTGTCCAGGAAACAGATTTTGTCCTCGAACAGAAAAATTCGCATAAAATCACCAGATCATCTTTTTGGTCTGAATTTCTTTCCACAGCGTGCTCTATATAATTGTCTTTCAGGCGTCTGTTCTGAGTTTTTCGATTGGAGTTGCAGAAGTGCCCCGAAAAAATCATTTACTGCCTGCTGGTCTGTTTTTCACAGATTCTGTACTGTTTTGCCTTTTCTTCGTTTTGCGAGCCTTTAGCTTGCTGTTTTCTTGCAAAAACTTTATGGGAGTCCAGAGAAACAGTATGCTTGCAAGAATATCTTTATTTCCAGCAAGGAACAATTATAATATTGTGGGTACTAACCTCGCTAATCAGATTATGATGAGTTTTGTATGAAGGGAGTTTTCAAGTGTGCGAGGGAAGATGATAAAAAGATTCAGGAGTGTCAAGCGCTCAAGCTTGGGGATGCCCCCGTGCCCCCCAAGAAATATTCAAGAAGACTCAAGCGTCTAAGCTTGGGGATGCCCCCCGTGCATCCCCTTCTCCATCAACATTATCAGTTCGTCTCCCGTTCCACTATATTTTTATCACTTCATGTGCTATGTGCTATGCTTGGAGCGTCTTGCTTTTAGTTTTCCTTTTTAGTTTTCTTTAGCTTTTAGTAACGAGTCGGAACTCAGCTAGCTTTATGTGGGAGAGAAACACGCTCCACTTCTACCTAGAACATAACATGGAGTTTTCATGTCTATCTTTGCCGTGTGTGTTCTTTGTCTTTCAATAGCTACTACCTTGCTCGGCTCTTAGTTGCCATGCTTATCTTTTTAAAGAGCTTTTGCTTAGTTGGTTGCTTGAACTCTCTATATTGTCGTGATTATTATTTTTAGGAGAGTTTGCTTCTGTTGGATTGATTGATATGTCTATGATGAAGATGCTACATGCATGATGTTGCTTGGTAATTCTGGTTGCTTATGGTTAGTTGCAAATAGCTGGAAGGTTTCCAATGTGATATTGGAGTACCAACATGATTTGTTTTGAGTATGATGTGGTATGGTTAGTGATATCTTCCTCTGAGAATTTATTTTGATTGACTTGGCGTATGCTCACGCATATTCAAGACTGTAAAGAAAGTCTGTCAAGCCTTGATGATCTTTTATTTCTGAGTAGCGATAGAATTACCTTGCCTGATTCAATGTTGCTTTGTCGCTCTGCATGATTATGGCCATCATTGCTCTCTAAGTTGGTCGCTCCCAGTCTTTTGCTAGCCTTCGCCTGTACTAAGCGGACTGACTGCTTGTGCATCCAAATCCTTTAAACCAGTTTTGCCATATGAGTCCACCATACCTTCCTATACATGGTATTTACCCGCCATTCCTAACGAAGACTTTCGTGTACCATCTCGAAATATTCAAATAAAGTTCCTATTTTGTGCCTCTGTTGTAAAGTTCATGAGGAAGTAGTGGTTGATTCATGATCTTTTTGAGTTGGACAAGCTTCACCCCTGGGATTGCATGTATAATGTGCAACCTATAATATGAGAAGAAATTGGCATTGAGTGCGCCCGGCTCACTAAAAATTAATATAACCAACGAATCTTCCTTCACGCTTTGTTCATGAGAAATCAGAAAACTTTGGCAGTGATAAACCAAGGAGATTAAGAGGGTGTTATGATCCTCACTCGGGAGCCATTCCTCGAACTTGTCCAACTCAAGAAGTAATTGGGTTAGCTGCTAGCATTCATTGACGAAACATGCACACCAAAAAAATTATTATCCCTGTTTTTAAAACCAAGAGCTCTGGTACATGCTTTGTCTTTGTTTCCGACTATGGATTTTCAACTTGCCAACAAAAGCCACGGTTCGAGAGTCCCCACCTTCTTCTAAAAGCACCAACTACTGAGAGCATGGTTGTCATTCTGAGTGTAATGTGCATTGTCCCAAAGTAGCATTGTCTTTTGCATGGTTGTGATATCGTTTATTCTGAAGTGATTGTATCTAGTCGTCACTTAAACCTTGGAGGTGCCCCTGCATTTATGTTTTGCTTCACTAAAGGGGGCAAGCGAGATATCACTTGTCATATTACTTACCATGTTCATTGCAAATCTGTTTGATGCTTCAGTTTCATGTTGAAAAACTTTTAGTTCTTTGAGATTTTCTTGAGGCAACTAAGTTACTTTAGAAGCATTGTCTGTGAAAGCTTTTATCATGTGACTATGAAAAGTCCTATATGGTTGATAGCATGTCACCACAGAAATTATTCTTGTTGTCACTTACCTACTCGAGGACGAGCAGGCGTTAAGCTTGGGGATGTTGATACGTCCAAAACGTATCCATAATTTCTGCTTGCTCCATGCCCCTTTTGGGTGATATTGCTATGATATTTATACACTTCCATACAATTTTGATCATATTTGGACTAACCTATTAACTCAGTGCACCCCAGTGCCAGTTTCTGTTTTCTGCTGTTTTTGTATTTCAGGTTTTTCCATTACGAAAACTGTCAGAAAAATTCCGGAAAAAATATATAAAAAATCAGCGTTCCGAAACCTTCCGGAACCCCGAAGCTCAGCCGGAGGGGGGCCACCAGGGGCCGAGGCGCCCTGGTGGCGCCCCCCCCTAGGCCGCGCCGGGGGGGCGCCTGGGCCCCCCTGAGGCCTTCCGACGCCACCCTTTGGCGTATATTTAAAGCACGTCTCGAAACCCTCGGGACGAGAGCCCTTTTCCACGATCGCATCTCTGTTTCGCCGCCGCCGCGCTTCCAAGATCGGGAGCGCCAGGAGAACTCTTCCCGGCACCCTGCCGGAGGGGAGGATCACCACCGGGACCTTCTCCACCACCATGGCGCCTCCCGGATGATGCGTGAGTAGTCTCCCTTGGACCATGGGTCCATGACCAGTAGCTATGTGATGTTCTCCTCCCGCTCTTGTGCTTCACTAATTAGTCCCCGTGAGCTGCCCTACATGATCGAGGCACATATGTAATTCTTATGCTGTTGCTATGATGAGTTTGCTGGGATCCGATGGATTGTGAGACTATGTTCAGATTGTGTTTGAGTAATATATTTGATTAATCCCTTTTATATTTTAGTTCGTGAGTAATTCTTGCATGTTCTCCGTTACCGTTTATTGCTTTGGCCGAGTAGTAGATTGTAACTCCAAGAGGGAACGTCATGCTCGATTGTGGGTTCATGCCCCTCGATGACTAGCTTGAGTGACAGAAACTTGAGTCTAGGGGATGTGCTGTTGCCACAAGGGGGGAAACAACGGTGCTTGTGCCCGCGGGCGCAAGGATTGTTTACTTTACGCAAAGTTATTTTAATGCAGTTGTCTGTTGCTTTGAGTTTACACTTTGGGTGGGGCTCGCAACTTAATACCAGCGAGATGTTCTGGATAGATATCTCAAGGTGGATGATTAGTAGTAGATGCAGATGGATTTCGGTCTACTTACCTTGGCGTACTGCCCATGCTCTGAACCTCAACCAATCTTGCGATATAGTTAGCAGTGGTTTGCGCACATAATCCTGTCAATTGCCCAGCTGTGATTTGTTTACCTCGCATAGCTGTTTTATCGTCTTTTGGGAGAGACATCACTAGTGAACGTCATGGCGCCCCGGTCCATGTTCACATCATTGGTCACTTTGCTATTTACTTTCCGTTGCTTTTACTTTTCGCTTTTACTTTCCGCAGCACTATCCATCACCATTACCACTTGCGTTTTAACCCTTTGTAAACTACAAGGCCGGAGGGATTGACAACCTCTCTGTACTCGTTGGGGACGAAGGTATTTGTTTTGTGTGCAGGTCCACGTCGATTGCTAATCCACGGTGCCGTTAGCGATTGACACCTTCTCGTTGAAACTTGGAGTCTCTGGGGATTCGATCCTTGGTATCTTTGCCAAGGGAAAACTTCCGCTACGCTTCATCTCAAACCTTACACTTGGGGTAACCAACGAGGGGCGAGAAGCCATCAGCCGGCACCCTGCCGGGACGGGGAAGTGCCCCCGGATTCATCTCCATCGACGTTGCTTCCTCCCTTCATCATGCGGGAGTAGTTCCTCCTCGGGGCTGAGGTTTCTACCAGTAGCTATGTGGTCAATTCTCTCTCCCATGATGTGATCTTCGTTGTGATCATAGGCTATGTTAATCTAGGGTGATCCCATGATATTTCCCCTTCCTCTATGTATTGGATTGATGTACTCACTTGTATTTATCTAGTATAATCCCCGAGACCAAGGTGACAATGGTCTATTGGACATGGATTAGAAAAATATTTTCATGAGTGATTTCCTCTCTTGTGTGCTGATTGAAGATTGAGAGTCTCTTGGTGCTTGTCTTTGACTATCCTTTAGATATGTTGTGGTGATTGTGGGACTCTCTTTCGATGGCCGCGGTGAAATTGGGAAATCCTTAGATTGAGAACTACGAACTTTGAGGTGTGCTTTTGTAGCCCTACATAATTCTCGTCCTCTCTTGACCACGAAGGAATGACCTCCGGGTGCGTCCCCTTTGCATGTTTTATGGGAAATATCATGTGATTCGATTATGTTAATGTTGTTGGGAGTTGCCACTAGTGAAAGTATGAACCCTAGGCCTTGTTTCCACCATTGCAATACCATTTGTGCTCACGTTTACCACTTGTTTGCTTGCTGCACTTTTTATTACAGATTTATATTACTTTGTTTTGCCATCCATATCACTTGCCATTTAACATCTCTTCGCCGAACTAGTGCACCTATACATCTAACAAGTGTATTAGGTGTGTTGGGGACACAAGAGACTTCTTGTATCTTAGTTGCAGGGTTGCTTGAGAGAGACCATCTTCAACCTCTACTTCCCTGAGTTCGATAAACCTTAGGTCATCCACTTGAGGGAAATTGCTGCTGTCCTACAAACCTCTGCGCTTGGAGGCCCAACATAGTCTACAAGAGTAGAAGCGTGTGTAGACATCACCGGCTCAATAGGCTTGCTCCTCTTGGAAGGAGTTCGCCTGACGCGGTCCGGAACCGTTGATGATCCCGGCGCGGTGTCCGGCTCAAAGATGGACTTGGAGCCCAGGGGGGTCTTGTCCCCTTTACTCCCGGAGTCCGGGAGGTCGCCTCGCGGCTCCTCCAGGACCACCTCCTCTTGCCCCGGAGCTTGTCGGGACGCCACTTCGGCGTCATCCGCAGTGCGGGGGGAGACAGCGGGTGGAACTGAATTCATGTCCGATGAATCCAGGGAGCCACTCGACGACTCGTCGAGCCCGTCCTTGGGCGGGCTGCATGATTATATTCGACATTAGGGAAAGCTATGCAATAAAGGAATATCATGAGTTACTCTGGTATTCGAATACTTACGATTTCCCCGGACGCTTGGCCCTGTCTGGCCACTCCTCTTCGTCCTCTTCGGCGTCGGGGGAGTAGTCCGGCGGAGGGGTCTTCCTCTTCCTGGACCCTTCGGCCTCCCACGTTGGGGCGGCCTTCCTCTTCTTTCCTCCCCCCGCTAGAGGGGGAGAGGTTTCTTCTTCCTCCTCCTCGTCTTCACGGGAGGAGAGCGTCTCGGACTCGTCGGATGACGAGTCCGACACCACCATATGCCGGGAACTCTTTCGAGTCCCCGTGGCCTTCTTCTTCTTGGCCTTCTTCTCCGGCACCGCATAAGGTGCCGGAGCCAGCAGCTTCGCTAAGTGAGCAGGGGTTGGGTCTTCGGGCAAGGGAGCCGGACAGTTGATCTGTCCGGACTTCGCTCGCCAAGCCTGTCAAAGGTGAGGGAGTTTAGATCCCGCATAGAGTCAAACTATGAAAAAACTTAACATCCTGTAAAAGGTGAAAATAGCTTACCTCGCTAGCGTGACGCTGCGAGCTGTATCCGTGGTCCTCAGAAGCGGATGCGGGGGCCTCGGCGCCTTTGGTCAGCACCCTCCAGACGTCTTCATACGTCGTGTCGAAGAGCCTGCTAAGGGTTTGGTGCTGCGCCGGGTCAAACTCCCACAGATTAAATTCCCGTTGTTGACACGGGAGGATCCGGCGGACGAGCATAACCTGGACAACATTAACAAGCTTGAGCTGCTTGTTCACCAGGGACTGGATGCATGTCTGCAGTCCAGTCACCTCTCTTTCGTCGCCCCACGACAGACCCATCTCTTTCCAGGACGTGAGCCGCGTGGGGGGTCCGGATCGGAACTCAGGGGCTGCGATCCATTCCGGATCGCGCGGCTCGGTGATGTAAAACCACCCGGATTGCCACCCCTTCAGGGTCTCCACGAAGGAGCCCTTGAGCCATAGGACGTTGGCCATCTTGCCCGCCATGGTGCCTCCGCACTCCGCCTGGTTGCCGCGCACCACCTTTGGCTTGACGTTGAAGGTCTTGAGCCAGAGGCCAAAATGGGGGCGGATGCAGAGGGAAGCCTCGCACAAGACGATAAATGCCGAGATGTTGAGGACAAAGTTCGGGGCCAGATCGTGGAAATCCAGGACGTAGTACAACATGAGCCCCTGGACGAATGGGTGGAGTGGAAAACCCAGTCCGCGGAGGAAGTGGGGAAGGAACGCTACCCTCTCATGGGGCCTTGGGGTGGGGAGGAGCTGCCCCTCCTCAGGAAACCGGTGTGCGATGTCTTTGGACAAGTATCCGGCCTTCCTCAGCTTTTTTACATGGCCCTCCGTGACGGAGGAGACCATCCACTTGCCTCCCGCTCCGGACATTGCTGGAGAAGGTTGAGGTAGGAAGTGCGGGCTTGGGCGTTGGAGCTCGGGTGCGCAGAAGATGGATAGGCAAAGGAGGAAGAAGGCATAGGTAAAAAGGTGGATCCTTATCCCCTTATATGGGCGGATGCGACTATGCGTCCCCACCAGCCTAGTAAAACTCGCTTGCCTCCCAAGTGTCGTGATAAATGGCGCGGTTGGGGTACCCACGTCCGTATTGATGAGAATCCCGTAAATGGGGGACACGATCTCTGCTTTGACAAGACGTGCCAAGGAAACCGCCTCGCAAAACGCGCTAAGGTGGAGAAGTGAAAACGATTCGAATAAAGGCTTGGCCGTGGTGTGATGTCACGCTGCGGAATACGTCAGCAGATTAGATTTGTGTTAATATTATTGTCTCTATGGCAATACGTGGAAACTTATTTTGCAGAGCCGGACACTACTCTTGCTGTTTGCAAACTTTTATGAAGAATTTGGAGGAGGAACCCGCCTTGCAATGCCGAAGACAATCTGCGCGCCGGACTCGTCGTCATTGAAGCCTGGTTCAGGGGCTACTGAGGGAGTCCTGGATTAGGGGGTGTTCGAGTAGCCGGACTATACCTTCAGCCGGACTCCAGGACTATGAAGATACCAGATTGAAGACTTCGCCCCGTGTCCGGATGGGACTTTCCTTGGCGTGGAAGGCAAGCTTGGCGATGCGGATATTCAAGATCTCCTACCATTGTAACCGACTTTGTGTAACCCTAACCCTCTCCGCTGTCTATATAAACCGGAGGGTTTTAGTCCGTAGGACAACTTCATCATACAACAATCATACCATAGGCTAGCTTCTAGGGTTTAGCCTCCTTGATCTCGTGGTAGATCTACTCTTGTACTACGCATATCATCAATATTAATCAAGCAGGACGTAGGGTTTTACCTCCATCAAGAGGGCCCGAACCTGGGTAAAACATTGTGTCCCTTGTCTCCTGTTACCATCCGCCTACACGCACAGTTCGGGACCTCCTACCCGAGATCCGCCGGTTTTGACACCGACAAGGAGGCTGGCCCTAGGGCACGCCCCATGGGGGGAGTCCTACTAGGACTCCAAGTCCAATTCGAACCACCCCTTCCTTTTACCGGAGAGGGAAAGGGGGGAGGAGAGGGAGAAGGAGAAGGAAAGAGGGGCGCCACCCCCTTCCCCACTCCAATTCGGCCTCCTCCCTTGTGGGGGCGTACAAGATATCTGGTGATTTTTTGGGGGAAGAGAACGCTCTTCGTGTTCTTCATTTTCCTAGCATGCTTTGTCTCGTGGAGTCCATGTTACAAAACTTTTCAGAACTAGTCCACCTACGAGACCTATCTCTATGGACATATGGGACGAAGATGCATCTACGACTTAACATCTCCAGATTTTATCATTTAAGGATTCTGGATCTTGAGTTGTGGATGCGCAGACATGTTTTTCCCAAAGACATGAGCAACCTTTCCAAATTGTGCCATTTTTATACCCGGAGTGATGCTGAGCTTCATTGTGATATTTGTAATGTGGGAAAACTCAAACTCTTAGAAGAGTTAAAGGTATTTCAAGTCAATAAAAGGGAAGAAGGGTTTGAACCAAAGCAACTAGAGCACTTGACCAAGCTAAGGGAGCTTGGAATCTACAACCTTGAGAAGATACATACCGGAGAAGAAGTGTGACGCCCCCAATTTGACCATACACTAATCATACACGCAAACGTGTACGATCAAGATCAGAGACTCACGGGAAGATATCACAACACAACTCTAAACACAAATTAAAATAATTCAAGCTTCATATTACAAGCCATGGGCCTCGAGGGAACGAATACAAAAGCTCAAGAACACAATTGTTGGCGGAAGAAAATATATCTGAGTACAGACATAAGTTCAACAAGGCGCCATAAGATGGCTAGCACAAACAAGGATACAGATCAAAGAGGCGCAAGCCTCCTGCTTGGGATCCTCCTAACTACTCGTGGCCGTCAGCGTCTTGCACGCAGTAGTAGCCACTGTCGGAGTAGAAGTAGTCGTCGTCGGCGGTGGCAGCTGGCTCCGGGGCTCCGTCGTCTGGTCGCAGCAATCGGGTATAGGGGAAAAGAAGTAGCAAAGCAACCGTGAGTACTCATCCAAAATACTTGCAAGACTGACATCAGATCTATGCTACATATGCATCGGTATCAAATTAAAAGGGGTAGTATCTGTGGACTAAACTGTATTATGCCAGCATAAGAGGGGGAGAAGCTGGTCCTATCGAAGACTACGCTTCTGACAGCCTCCATCTTAAAGCAGTAGAGAAGAGTAGTTGGTATGTTAACCAAGTATCATCATATAGCATAATCCTAGCCGACGATCCCCTCCTCGTCGCCCTATGGGAGAGCGATCACCGGGTTGTATCTGGCACTTGTAAGGGTGTGTTTTATTAAGTATATGATTCTAGTTGTCAGAGGTCGGATTACAACTCCGAGTCGTCCTTTTACCGAGGGACACGTCTATTCGAATAGATAAAATTCCTTGCATGGGTGCACCACATTTCAGTTTACAAGTCATGCGCGTAAACCTATGTTACCAATTTTATCACCGTAATATAAACTATATATAAAAAAATTATACCATTTAAAAATAGAACATCTGAAGTTTATAAGTTTATAATGATATATTTTTTGTAATATATGAATTGTATTAGGTTGGTCAATTTGACGACCTAGGGGTACGCGCATGCCTTATAAACTGAGAGAGGGAGAGTAGCTCTCATAGGGGCAGCTAATTAAACATTACTTCATTTAATTACTTCTGCTTGCATGCGAAAGGGGTTTTATTAAGTCAAACCCACCAAGCTAAGTAGATTAACACACTTGACACGTGCTGGTATGACACCTTGACAAGCACAAATTGTTTTAATTGTGTGCAATACTTGAAGGCAAAAATATTTGTTCATTTTACTCATGAACGGCGGGCACTAACAAAAAGTGACAAAATATCGTCAAACAAATGCCCCCCACCAAAATATCGTCCGAGGCCAACCCCGCCCTGCGATACGGGCCTATCCCGCTCGTCTACGCTCGGCGGGATTCGCGTCCTGCCGCTATCGTGTCAAGGGGACCCGGCGCGGCTAAATTTCGGGTTTTGACCCTTTTCTGAAACCTATTCGAGATCTGACCCTGGTTCGTAAATATTTTGGGATCTGACCCTTTTCTTACCGCCAAGGCCCCTGGCGGTAGGGTATAACGGCCTACCGCCAAGGCCCCTGGCGGTAGGGTTGTACAGCCTACCGCCAAGGCCTCTGGCGGTAGGGTTGTTTTTTTTCTAAGTATGGAACACAGTGCACGCTCACACCTACCGCCAGACACCTTGGCGGTAAGGTTGTACAGCCTACCGCCAGCCTGTTTGGCGGTAGGGGTCTTTCGTACCGCCAGGGGCCTTGGCGGTAGGCTGTTATACCCTACTGCCAAGGGCCTTGGCGGTAAGAAAGGGTCAGATCCCGAAATTTTTACGAACCGGGGTCAGATCTCGAATAGATTTCAGAAAAGGGTCAAAACACGAAATTTAGCCACCCGGCGCGGGCTCCAACGCTGCCTCGACCCCCTCGCCAGGATCCTCTGCGGTCGCTTCTTCGCCCTCTTCGACGCCACATGATGTAGTAGCCACAGCCGATCCGACAGGCTCGTGTGGGGTTGTTTTCTCGGGATCGGGTGGATCCTCTGCCACCCAGGACGCAGCAGTGCCCCTGGATCTTCTGTGCATGCGCCTACACCGCCCCGGACAACTCTCCAAGCAGGCACATTACAACCTGTCAATTATAAATCCAAGTATGGTTTAGTTGTTTCTGCTGCTTCCACAGGAGAACCCCGCACTGTTAATGATGCTCCCGCTGATCCGAAGTGGAAGAAAGCTATGGATGATGAATTTAATGCTCTTCAGACCAACCATACATGGCATCTTGTCCCTCACCATCCAGGTAAAAATGTGCTTGGTTGCAAATGGGTGTATAGAATCAAAAGACGGTCAGATGGCACTATTGATCGCTATAAGGCACGGCTTGTTGCTAAAGGCTTCAAGCAGAGGTATGGAGTTGACTATGAGGATACATTTAGTCCTGTTGTTAAAGCTGCCACTATTCGCCTTATTCTCTCTATTGTTGTGTCCATAGGATGGAGTCTCAGATAGCTAGATGTGCAGAATGCGTTTCTTCACGGTGTTCTGGAAGAGAAAGTGTACATGAAGCAACCTCCAGGGTTTGAGAACCCCCACAAACCTTTTCATGTGTGCAGGGCTTGATAAATCTCTCTATGGATTAAAGCAAGCTCCACGAGCATGGTACTCCCGCTTGAGCCTCAAGTCGCAAGCTCTTGGTTTTCTTCCTTCCAAGTCCGATACATCCTTGTTCATTTATAACAAATCCAACACCATCATCTTTGTGCTTATTTATGTTGATGACATCATTGTTACAAGTTCATCCAATGAAGCAGTCACTGCTCTTTTGGGAGATTTGAACCCAGAATTTGCTCTCAAGGATCTAGGTGACTTGCATTTCTTTCTTGGCATCGAGGTCAAGAGAAACAACGATGGTGGTCTTCATCTTTCTCAACAAAAATATGCAACTGATCTTTTGAGCAAGGCAGGGTTGCAGGGCTGTAAACCCTCTCCAATACCACTCTCCACTTCAGAAAAACTGTCTCTTACAGAGGGTGATCTCTTGAATCAAGAGGATGTAACCAAGTACAGAAGCTTGGTAGGTGCTCTTCAGTACTTGACTCTTACCAGACCTGATATCTCTTTTGCAGTGAATAAAGTATGCCAGTTTCTTCATGCACCCACCACCATTCACTTGTCTGCTGCTAAATGCATATTGAGATATGGGAAGCATACTTTGAGTGTTGGCCTAACTTTCAGCAAGTCCTCCTCCACTCTTGTCAGTGTTTTTTCTGATTCTGACTGGGCAGGATATTTGGATGATAGGAGATCAACAGGTGGTGTTGCAGTTTTCTTTGGTCCCAACTTGATCTCATGGTGTGCAAAGAAACAGACAACAGTGCCACGATCTAGTACTGAGGCAGAGTACAAAGCACTGGCAAATGCAACAGCGGAAATCATATGGGTCAAGTCTATGCTCAAGGAACTTGGTCTAAGTTCCACACAAACACCTTGTCTTTGATGTGACAATCTTGGTGCTACGTATTTGTCTGTTAATCCTGTTTTTCACGCAAGAACTAAGCACATTGAGATTGATTATCATTTTATGAGGAAAAGAGTTGATGCCAAAAAATTGGAGATTCGTTTTGTTTCCTTCAAAGATCAAGTTGCAGATGACTTCACTAAGGCTTTGTCCACAAGACCATTCGAAGAATTCAAGCGTAATCTACTTGCAAAGTTTTGAAATTTAGATTAAGGAAGGGTGTTAAACCTTGTTATTCGATCTTGTACGCACGAAGACTTGTAGAACCGAACTGGGTTGTTTCCCATCGGTACAAGCCTTGAGGCTTACGTTGTAGGATAGGTAGTTAGAGAGATATTCTCCCTTTAAATCTCTTTCTCTTATCTATCTGTTTTCCCGATGTAATCTCCTGGTTCCTTGCCTTGACAACGTACGATGTACTCTCGAGGGAAACCTCTCGTCATATCAATATAACACCACGCGGGCTCTCTGTTCAGGGTTGAGACGCTTCATCATCATCTTACAATATGATCAACCCGAGTCTAGGCGCTGGCCCCAGTGCCCGTCTTTCTTTTTCGCGAAAAACTTTCAATCTATTCATCTTTAATTATGGCAGTACAACAAACACAAAAAATAAAAATTACATTCAGATTCGTAGACCACCTACCGACGACTACAATCACCGAAGCGGGCCGAAGGCGCGCCGCCGTCATTGCCCCTCCATCGCCGGAGCCGGGCACAACTTGTTCTAGTAGACAGTCGGAAAGTCGTCGTGCTAAGGCCCCATAGGACCAGCACCCCAGAACAGCAGCCGCCGCCAATGAAAAATAACGTAGATTGGAAGGATCCAAACCAAAGACACACAAACGCAGACGAACAATGACGAGATCCGAGCAAATCCACGAAAAATAGATCTGTCGAAGACACACCTCCACACGCCCACCAACGATGCTAGACGCACCGCCGGAACGGGGGCTAGGAGGGGAGACCTTTATTCCATTTTTAGGGAGCCGTCGCCGTCTCTCCTTCCTGAGTAGGACAAAGACCCTAACAAGATTGAAAAAAAGACTAAAAACGGAGCCCTCCCGCCGGCCTTGCCAGGATCCACCGCGCCTCCATGGCCCTAGGGCCACCGGAGACAAGGCGGACCGGCGCCGGCGCCGGCAAGAGGCACAAACCCTAACTTTCTTTCTTGGAGGAGGCGGAGCCCTGGCTCTTAAATCATACTTATGGCTAATTCAAGTATTTAAATTGAATAGTTGGGGAGGTACTTTTTTTCTCTCTTTTCTATATGTAATTTTCATAACTTCAAGAACTTCAAATCCTAGAAAAATTAAACAATCAAGCAATTTAAATACTTATCTTTATTTATTAACATTCCAGATTTTGGATTTTTTTTAGATGCTACCGTTTTTCTGTGTCCAACAAGATTGATGCCGTCCTATGTACTCCCTTCGTTCCAAAATTCTTGTCTTAGATTGTCTAAATATGAATGTATCAAGTCACGTTTTAGTATTAGATACATCCATATCTAGACAAATCTAAGACAAGAATTTTGGAACGGAGGGAGTATGAGCTACGTATGTTGAGGAATATATGTGTCCGCCTGCCAGCCAGGCTGTGAGCTCCTTGTGTTTATGCCAATATGGTTCTCCCTATTCACCAACACCCCAGCACCATTCTACTGTATCTGCCTATTAGATTTGAGATGACGATATCCACCACACATGTGGCATAATAGACATCCGCCCACATATTTGGTGTGGCATGAGCAGGAACAGCCCACACGGGTTGCGTGGCCAAACAATAGAATTGCCCACACACGTGTGGGTGCAGCTATTTCATGCCACACGCCCAACAAGTACTACTCATCCTCATCCTGCGCGTGTGGCACGAAGTAAATATGCCCACACGTCCTGTCCTGGCGCAGCTACATTAGGTACCCGTGGGATGACGATTTAGTTGCCATCTGGGATGGCAGATGCAGTTATCCGGGATGGCAAATATAGTTGTAAAAGCATGGCTACTCTCTCAGTTTTTGTTAACTATAGTTGTCATGTCTAATTTATGGTAGTTGTCGCGTGTAATCAAATCATAGTTGTCGTGTGTGATTAACTACTTGCCACATATGGTCAAACAATAGTTGCCATGTGTGTTTATCTAGTTACCACGTGTGGTTAATCACAGTTGCCATGTATGTTTATCTGATTGCCACGTATACGCAACTGCAGTTGCCGTATAGCAAACGAATCATAGTTGACATGTGTGCTCACCTAGTTGCCATGTACGCGCAACTGCAGTTGTCATCCAACAACGTATGACTGTCGTGTGGGCGAAAAGCAGTTCGCCCACGCGCGCGTGAACTAGGTGATGCTGTGTGGGCAGAAACTAGTTTGCTCACATAACGCAGCTGGCAAACCGCGTGTTGTGGAGCGTGTTCGCGACCTCTCCAATGCCTACACACCGGCCTTGTCTTATGTGGCATGCGAAAACTGCCTTGGTGTGTCAAGATTCTTGCAAACTTAACTGGACGGTGATCCAGGCGTGTGGGCGAGTTGCTATGTTGCCACACGTGTGGGCGTTAGTGTTTTCGTAGATTTGTGGAAGCGTCTCAAACCCCAACTTTTTTTGAGTTTGTCTGGTGGAGATCCGGTTTACAATTTTCCAGAGTTTTTTAGTTTTTATTTCCTTTTATAATGATATTTCCTTCTTTTAGTTTTATTTCAAGTTTTATTGTAAAGAATATTTATGAATTTTGAAAAATATTCACAAGTTTTAAAGAATTATTCACTATTTATTAAAAAAAAATCAAAAAAAAAGTTCAAAAGTTATTCGATACGTTCAATTAGAAAATAGAGAAAACAAGAAAAAAAAAACCAAAATGAAAGAAACCTGCAGAGAAAACCAGGAAAGCTCCTGTAACGAGCGCAGACGCAGAACTGGCCCGACCCACCTATGCAATTGGTCTGACACTTTGACACAATTAGCGTCGTCCAGAGCTTCTTCACGAAGCCAGCCAGACTCCACCTAAAAAGGGAAGACCTGTTAGGAAAAACCTAACTTTTACAATTTTAGAAAATGTTAATCGAGTTTTAAAAAATGTATGCATTTTCTTAAAAGCTATCGTATTTTTCTAAATGTTCACAAAAGTTTTGGGAAATGTTCATATCTTATCAAACTTGTTAACATTTTTCTAGAAAAGTTTTACGTCATATATTGACGCATCCAAATACTCAGACAGAGTCTGTACATCATCGGCCTGCAACACAGTTAGCTTTAGCTAGCTCGATGGTTTGTTTTTTCAAGGAAAACAGATTGCGCATTCAGTGGTACAACCGAGCCAAACAGCAGTCATGCCAAGACGAGATATACTTGAAGGGGTGGTCGTTTTGCATGAAACGCTACATGAAATTCATTCAAAGAAGCTAGATGGGGTTATCTTCCAAGTGAATTTTGAGAAGACGTATGATAAAGTTAAGTGGCCTTTCCTACAACAGGCAATGCGCATGAAAGGCTTTAGCGAGGTCTGGCGGAACCAAGTGGGTTCTTAAGTCCAGAAGGGTAGTGTCGGAATTAAGGTTAATGATTATATCGGTCATTATTTTCAGATGCACAAGGGTTTGAGACAAGGAGATTCCATGTCTCCTCTCCTGTTTAATATAGTGGCCGATATGTTAGCCATTCTTATTGGCAGGGCCAAGCAGCATGGGCAAGTGGAGGGGTTAGTTCCTCATCTGGTTGATGGAGGAGTATCCATCTTACAGTATGCTGATGACACCATCCTATTCATGGAACATGATATCGCTAAGGCGCGTAATATGAAACTTATTTTATGTCTATTCGAACAATTGTCTGGTTTAAAGATAAACTTTCACAAAAGTGAGTTGTTTTGTTTTGGGAAGGCCAAAGAAGAACAAGACACATATAGACAATTGTTTGGATGTGAATTGGGTTCTTTGCCATTTAGTTATTTGGATATACCGATTCATCACCCTAAGTTATCCAATAAAGAATGGAAATGTATCAAAGATCGAATAGAAAAAAAGCTTAGCTGCTGGAAGGGTAAGCTAATGTCTTATGGAGATCGGTTAGTGTTGATTAACTCAGTACTGACTAGTATGCCGATGTTCCTACTATCGTTCTTCGAAATTCCGAAAGGGGTATGGAAACGACTTGATTTTTTCAGATCTTGGTTCTTCTGGCAGTCAGATGAGGCCAAGAGAAAATACCGTCTTGCATGATGGGACATTCTTTGTCGACCAAAAAACCAGGGCGGTCTCGGTATTGAGAACTTAGAAATCAAGAACAAGTTCCTTATGAGCAAATGGCTCTACAGGTTAGAGACAGAGCCGGAGGGCATGTGGGCACAGATTTTGCGTAACAAGTATCTACAGTCCAAAACACTCGCTCAGGTTACCATGAGACCAACGGACTCGCCTTTCTGGAAAGGGCTTATGCTAGTGAACGACCTGTTCATTCGGAGGGTCAAATTCCTCGTTGGCAATGGGATGTCAACAAGGTTTTGGGAGGATACGTGGTTAGGAGAGACGCCCAATATCCCACCCTGTATAACATGGCTCAACGAAAGGAGGATTACGTAGGCACAGTTTTACATACGATCCCCTTAAATATTCAATTCAGACAAGCTCTAGTTGGTGAGCGATGGAATGCATGGATGCACCTAGTTCGGAGATTGATAGATGTTCAACTCTCCAACCAACCGGATTCCACGCAATGGAAACTAGCTAAGAATGGGATTTTTACGGTAAAATCTTTTTATCTGGATTTGATTAATTCTGGCCCAGTCTCGAGATCGTTGCATATTTGGAAGATTAAGGTTTCTTTGCGCATTAAAATCTTTATGTGGTTTGTCCACAAACAAGTAATTCTTACAAAGGAAAACTTAATCAAGAGGCGATGGGTAGGTAGTCCACGATGTTGCTTTTGTGATCATGATGAAACAATACAACATCTATTTGTTGAATGCCCAATAGCCAAATTGCTTTGGAGAACGATTCATATAGCCTTCAATATTTCTCCTCCAGTTGGCATTGCATCGTTGTTTGGTATGTGGTTAACTGGGGTTGAACATACTACGGCGGCTCGTATTCGGATTGGAATATGTGTGCTCTTGTGGGCTATATGGAATTGTAGGAATGATTTGATATTTAATAGACAACACAATTTAACTTTCTTGCAGGTCATCTTCAGAGCTACCGCTTAGATCCATACGTGGTCCTTACTCACTCCTATGGAATCTAGGGAGCCTTTGGTTATCGAACTTTCGTATTGCCATTCATGATAGGAGTCTAGGGAGCCTATCTTTCTTATTGCCATTCCGGTTGCGATTGTTAGCATGAACTTTGCTTTATTTTTATTTTTCGCTCCACTTGCGAGCTGTAATACTTTGATGATTTTGTGATACTTTACGATTTTTTAATAATATGGCTGCATGCATCAATATGATGCAGATGCCGGGGATACGCCTCCTACACAATAGTGGAATCAAGAACAAGCTGGCCTATGAGCACGCAGCGACTGGAAGAAGAAGTGGCGACTTTGTGTTGATCGACGACGTCCCCTCTAAGACGAGACATGTAATGCTAGTGGTAGCAGCTGCTAACGGAGACAGCTCACTCGTCGGCGGCAGCAGCAGCAGCAGCTTGGACGCGGCAACAACTGCTTGTGGCCGATCTCCACTAGCCCAGACGGCGGCGTGCGCTGTGGAGTCGAATTGGTCAGAGGTCTCCTCCCCTTCCTGAACCGGTAGGGATGGCCGGAATCGAGATCGAACTGTGACGGCAGAGGCAACAAGGAAGGCGCGGGAGTTATAAGTTTCCTCCCGCCAACCATTTTTGTTCTTGTTTTATAGGTCCCTGCAAAACTGCCTCCAATTCTGGTTATGTACGGAACGAGATCCTTTTCTAGGGGAGCTGTATAATTTTTACATGACGAGGATTTTTTTTTTCGGTCATCTGATATGGACCTTTTTTCACCTTATACTGTAAAACGGTGGTTATTTTAGAGTTTAGGGATCTGCTAGGGTTGATCTAAGGACATCTCAACGCTGACCCATAAACCCAACATAGTATCGGTCCGCGCGGGGGTGTTGTACACAGTGAACCTTTACAACTTGGTATACTAGTTTTTGTGCGGCAACGCGCAAGGTGTTATCTTTTTTTTTTTTTGCAGGCCGCAAGGTGGTATCTACTCCCTTCGTTTCTAAATATAACCCTTCTAAAATTTTTAATACAAACTATATACAGATATATATATATAAACGTATTAAAATATGTAAAAGGGCTTATATATATTTAGAAAGCGGAGGGAGTAGTTTATTTTTTAAGTAGCACCTACAAATTGATGCACTAGTTATTTGATTTTCTTTTTCCCGAGGGAACATTTTTTTGTTCTTCTGTTGAAGGGCCCATCACCATCCCTTTTCTGCTCCCGACCACGGCGAGGTGACACCCAACGGCGGGCACGCCGCACGCCTCGTCTTCCAGTCCAGCTCTTCTTCTCCCCGCTGCCGGCATGGTCGCCCCCGGCGCTCTCTCCTCCGTCTGCTGCAACCGGAACTGGAAGCAACCGCCCCCACCAGGTCAGCTATCATCTGCTCTGCCCATGCCCTGCAGGTGCTTGCTTTTATTCCCACCAGGTTCGTTCACCGCGACCTTCCTAGCTAGCTCCACTTGCCGACCGCGTGCACACACGCTTGTTTGCTTCAGTGGAATCGCTCGCAGCTGTCTCCGTCCGTCCTATTCTCTCTCTCTCTCTCTCTCTCGCTCTCTCTCTCTCTGCGCGTCCCAAGAAATTAAGTACTAATGGCCACCATACATCAAGACTCAAGAGACGAGCCAATTCATGTATAATATGATCAACTTGAGTCTAGGTGCTAGCGCCCAGTGGCCTTTAACACTCGCTTACCAAGCTCGTTCACATGCCATGTCCTTGTGCTCTTGTGCCGGCGAGCGCCTTGAGGACTGCAACGCCACGCGCGAGACCCGCCGCTGGTCCAGTCTTGTTTATACTCTTGGTTTTGCTTCACGGAATGCACTCTTAATTTGCTTGGGCAGCGATTAGTTTGGTTGATGACTTGTACCTGCTGATCACCAATACAGATTGAGAAACATCATATCATAGTATGTAAAGTAATCAGCTCATGTCTAGATATACACGTACACATCTCTTTGGTTGTGATGAACTGTGGTTGTGCACATTTCCTCACTAAATACCCCCCAAAATGTTTTTTTCTTCTTCTGTGGATACCGGTGTCTTTTTTCCCTTTGATGGTCGCCCCGCCCTCTCCTCCCTCCGTCCCTGGAACTGGAAGCAAGCGCCACCGGACCATGGCGGCGAGGGCGAGGAGACGTCGAATGGTGGGCATGCACGAAGGCGCCCCGTCTTCCAGTCAAGCTGCTCTGCTCCCCGGCTGGCTGTGGAATTGCATCTGCCCTATTGTCTGTCTCTCTGCGTGCCCCCAGAAATTTAGTAATGGCCACCATACATCAAAGATTCAAGAGACGAGCCTGAGCTTGAAGGGAATAAAGCTGGGCCTTGTGGGAGCCAATTCAAGGTACTATAATATGATCAAACTCGAGTCTAGGCGCTAGATGCCTCCCCAGTGCCTGTCTTTTAACACTCAGCTTACCAAGCTCGTTCACATGCTGGCATGTCCTTGCACCGGCCATCGCCTTGAGACCAGCGCGAGACCCGCAGCCTTGTCTTTACTCTTGGATTTGCTTCAAGGGATGGGATGCGATTAGTTTGGTTGATCAGATCCGGTCGGAGCAACGTATAAATGGGCATAGGCATCTTTGGCTCAAGCAGGTCACTCTGTCCGGCTTGAGCTTGATTTGACCACTTGTTCAGGGGGGCCACAACTGAGGCTCCTTCACTTCAATAGAACTAGTAGTATATCAGTAGAGACCTCCTCAATACTGAATGAGCCCATTCGCTTGCTCGTCCAGCAGCCAAACCAACTGTGATCCTGCTCTTGTATCAACACCAGGCAAGGCATAACGGCATAGGTCGACTGGATGCCCATTGTTGTTAGCACTGACAAACATGAGCGTGCTCTCTCTACTCTGTTTTCAATGGAATGGTAAAATCTCATAGCTAGATATAGATTACATGGTAGTAGAACAACTGTCGACCAGAGCCTTGGCCTCACGAATCGAAATACTCGTTGCATTTTCTCAACAAGACCACCATGTCTCTCCCCGGTAGGTATAGAGTATATTCTGGGATGGCAGGAGTAGTTTCTAGTATTGGATCTAAACGCTCTTATATTTCTTTACGGAGGGAGTACTAGTTATTTGTAGCTGATGACAGCCCTTTGTCCTTGTATTGCTTTTCTAGTCCGTGTGACAATAAGTGCTGCTGATACCCTGATTATTACTACCGCAGAACTAATTTTGGCTTTCTGCAGCTGCTTAGTGCTTTTGCCTCACACTCGTGCTTTACTGGCAAAGTAGATGTACCACCTTAGCTTTGTTTAATCGCTGATTAATTAACACTCGCTTACCAAGCTCATTCACATGGCTTGTCCTTGTGCCAGCAAGCGCCTTGAAGACCGCAACGCCACCAGCGTGAGACCCGCTGCCTAGCTACTCTTGTTTTTGCCTCACACGGGATGCGCGCTTAATTTGCTTGGCAGCGATTAGTTCAGTTGATGACTTGTAACCGTACCTGATGATCACCAATACAGATTGAGAACACATCATACGATCATAGTAAGTAAGTAAACTAAGCAGCTCATATCTAGAGATACACATACACATTTCTCTTGTTTATATGTAGTTTAACAGGCCCAGAAACTTTTCCACCTATATATTTGTGACCTAAACCCTTCCGGTGGACCCCAAAACATTTTTCACCTATGGATATTTTTCTGAGAAGTTCATTTTTTGGCCAAAATCTGACAAATTTCTGGACAGAAGTTAATATGTCAGTTTAAGGGTTCATATGTGCCCAGAAATGGCTTATATTTGCACAGTAGACTAATAATAGTGTTTATGATTTTGTAATTTTTATAAATTTTCTGAGAAATTCAATTTTTTTGGCGCCTGGAACAATACCAAGTTATGTTGAACAATACCAACATATGGAAGTAAAAAAAATACTTGTACTGTTATGCGCGTCCGATCCAGATCCAAGAGGTGCTAAACCAGTACTCCTACGCTCACTCAGTCTTTTCCACTCACTCACTCTGTCGAGCTGGTTGTGCTGTCAGCTGTCTGTCTTCTCCACGGCCGGCGCTCCTCTGCTCTGCTCTCCACGTCCGGGAACGCAGCCGCCTCCGCCTCCCACGGTCGACGCAACTCGGGTCATCTCACCCTCTCACCACGGCGACGGTGGCACCCTACCGGATAACAGCAGGTCAGTTGCCTCTATCTCTCTCTCATTCCGTGCTCTGTTTCAGTGCCTCCATTCCTGTACTGTCCCGGTGTGACTCTCTCAACCCCGATTTGCAGCTAGCTAGGCGGCACCGGCAGGAAGGCAGGCCTCCGACGCACAGCAGCTGGTCAGATCCCCCTCCCCTCTTCGTGGCACGTTAGGATCAATGCCTGAGTTTGGTTGACCACACAGAGAAATAAACTACGTGGTAGATCTTTTTAACCATTTTTATTTGTATGTTTGTATACATACAAATAAATGCATGTTTCCCCACTCTCCCTCTCCGTGCCTTAATTATACTTGTCTTGTGATTCTAAATTCTTGGCCTGATACCTGCACTGCATTTATACTTGTTTGTGATTGAACATTCTCTACAGGTACCCATCCCTGGCCTGCTGTGCTGTGCTGCAACTCAATCCCCCATTTGCAGCAGCTAGGTACTAGGCAGGAAGGAAGGCAGGCAGGCAGCACCCCATCACCGGCGCGCTTGCGCTAACGTGCGTGCTATACACACACTCCCCCCCTTTCATTTGCAGCTTCCAGCTAGCGGCCTATTTACCAACAAATTTATTTTGATTCCTGAATGCAGGTGTTGCACAATCGTTCATCCCTGCGTCCGGCCAGAGGATGGCTGAGGCCGCCCTCAGCGCGGCACAATGGATGGTGGAGAAGGCGCTAGGCCCCGTGGCAGATGGCTTGCTGGGGGCTTGGTCAGCCAGTAGCAACCTTGGCCTCAACATCGAGGACCTCAGGATGGAACTGCTGCTCGTCAAGGCCACGCTCCAACAAGCTGCCCGCAAGGAGATCTGCGGTACGGCCATGGAGGAGCTGCTGCAGAGGCTGCTGGACTCGGCACACAACGCCGAGGACTTGCTGGACGAGCTGGACTACTTCCGCATCCACGACGAGCTATATCATACATACGATGCTGCTGACCAGCACGGCAAGGGTTGCGTCTGCAACCTCGCCCTCAATGCTCACCACACCGTCAAAGCTCTTGCCAAACAGTTGTCATCCTTGTCCGTGTACTGCTTTGGTGCCAACACTGGTGGTGATCGCCGGCAGGGAGTTGCAAGACAACATGTCAGTTATTGTGCTTGGCTGTGTGGCAGGCAGAGACTACCTGGCGATTCCTCCTCGCCGCCAAATGCCAATCAGACTGGTCAGGAGCTCAGTGGATGCATGCCAAAGCTCGGTAAACTCCTCGCTTGCGCATCTTCCCCGCATCCACATGTTCATGGTGATGAAGTTGTTGCCAATGCGCAAGAAACACCAATGCATGAGTTTAATAGGGTCGATTTCTCTCAAAGGATGAAAGGCACTGTAGAGCAACTAAAGCTTATGCGCAACGAGGTTACCAAGATTCTGCAAGGTTGTGGCCCTAGAACCATCCCAGACATTGCCCAGAGTCGTCCCATCACCAAAGGTCGAATTGATGAGCCAAAACTGTACGGGAGGGACATTGTCATGAATAGCATCATACATGATATCACCAAGGGTCAATACTGTACCAAGGGTCTAACTGTGCTTCCGGTTGTTGGTCCGGCGGGAATGGGGAAGACAACTCTGATACAACACATATATCACAACCAACAGGTGCAGAATAATTTTCCAGTCATGATTTGGATGTGTGTGTCATTCAATTTCAATATGGATAAGGTGCTAGAACAGATTAAAATAGGTACTCGTCCAGTTGAAAGTGAAAAGGAGGGCAGTACAACTGAAGAGTTGATTGAAGAAAGATTGAAATCTAAAAGGTTCTTACTTGTATTGGATGATATATGGCAGATTAGTGATGTGGGTGACTGGGAAAAACTCCTGTCGATACTCAACCATTCACAAGAAAAGGGTTCCATGGTTCTAGTCACAACTCGGTTTCGAGCAATAGCACAAATGGTTAAACCAACTGGCCATTCAATATAACTGGATGGTTTAAATTCTGGAGAGTTTAGAAAGTTATTTCTCACATTTGTCTTTGGCGATGAGCAATGTCCAAGGGACAAACATTTTCTGCTTGAGACCGGAGATAAGATAATGGAAAAACTAAAAGGCTCCCCTCTTGCTGCAAAGACTGTTGGTAGATTACTGAGTAAAGAACATAGTTTGTATCATTGGAAAAGGGTCCTCAAAAGTAAAGAATGGGAAAAGCAAACCGATGGAATTATGTCTGCGTTGAGGCTTAGCTATGACTTTCTCCCTTTCCATCTGCAGCAATGTTTTTGCTATTCTGCATTGGTTCCTGAAGATATATATCTCAGAAGCTATGACCTCATCAGCCTGTGGATCGGACTAGATATTTTGATACCTAGTGATCAAAATCAGACATCTGAAGATATAGGTTTGAGCAATTTAAATGAGTTAGTCAATTATGGATTTTTCAAGGAAGAGGGAACTGATGGTGATCAGCGGTATGTTATGCATGACCTACTACATGATTTGGCGATTAAGGTTGCATCGCATGATTGTCTTTGTTTACGTCTCCCTGATGTCGGATCAGTGGTAATTCAGCCAACCACCCATCACTTGTCTATCAGCACACATGACTTAGGCAAATATGATGCAGTGTCAGGTGAAAAATTAAGAAGTGAATTGGAAGAACTGAAGACAAAATTGAAGGTTGAACATTTGCACACATTGATGTTATTTGGTAAAATGGATGGAAGTTTTGCCAAGATCTTTGGTGATTTTCTTTGGGAAGCAAATACTCTTCGCGTTCTTTATTTGCTTGACATGACGTATCCCATGGAGTCCATGTTACATAACTTTTCAAGACTTGTCCACCTACGATGCCTATGTCTGGGGACATGTGACAGTGAAATGCATTTACCACTCAACATCTCTAAATTTTATCATTTAAGGGTTCTAGATCTTGAGCCATGGCGTGGGAGTTCTGATTTGCCGAGAGACATGAGCAATCTTGCAAAACTGTGCCATATTCATACCCGTGATGGTGAGCTTCATTCTGATATCTATAATGTGGGAAAACTTAAACTCTTAGAAGAGTTGAAGGTATTTCGAGTCAATAGAAAAAGTGAAGGATTTGAAGCAAAGCAACTAGAGCATTTAAGCAAGCTCAGGGAGCTTGGCATCTACAACCTTGAGAAGATAGATACTGTAGAAGAAGCAGCTCAAGCAAAACTGATGGAGAAAAAATACTTGAAGAGGTTATCATTGAACTGGGATAGTGAGCGGTCTACTGTTGAGGCTAGTGTTGAAGCAGCGGTTCTTGAGAGCCTTCAACCTCATGGAGATCTTCAAGTGTTGTGTATTAGAGGGCACGGAGGTCTTTCTTCTCCAACATGGCTGGCAGAGGAGTTCGCTGTTGAAGCTCTACAATCTCTTTATCTGAATGGTGTTTCTTGGGTAGTTTTCCCTTCTTTAGGGAAGGCTTGGGATCTTCGTGAGCTAAAATTGAAGCATATTGCCAGACTGAAGGATTTTATCATAGAGAAAAGCTTTTGCAGGCTAATAAAGCTTACACTCATTGGCCTAGGAAGTTTTGAAAATTGGGTTTACACAGGTGAACAAGAGTCTTCCGTTGGTGGAGACTTGTTGCCACCGACTGCTCACATGTTTCCTCTTTTGCAAGTTCTGATTATTAGAGAGTGCCCAAAACTCTTGGGGTTTCCTTCCCCAAACCACATTGTTTCCCCAGATTGGTTCCCCAAGCTACAAGAGCTTGAGGTAACCTGCTGTTCAGAGTTCTCGTCAGCGATTCTCATCTCCTGGATTGAAGGTCTGCGTCAAGTCATGATGAAAAATGTAAAGTTACTGGAGCATTTTTGGTACTCAAAATCATCCAATGGAGCACAATTGGAGATTATTGGAGAGGCTGATTTGCATAGCATAGACCAAGTGTTAGTTTTTGATAAAGAAACCGGTCTAGAGACGCTGACACTGAGCAAGTGCCCACCTCTGGAGTTGAAGCACCTTCTGATGCTAACCTCGCTGAGGACATTGATTGTACAAAATTCAGTTGGTCTAGTTGGACCACTAGGAGGAGGGCAGAGTGATGTGGAATGGCAGCTCCCTGTTGAGTGTATCAAGATCAACGACTTAAATGGTAATACTGGAAAGGAATTGACAGAGCTCCTCCCCCACCTCCCAAAGCTCTCCAAATTAGAAATATGGCAGTGTAAAAACATAAAAAAGCTGGTAGTGGGGGTGGATGTACAACAAACAGCACAAGAAGCATCAGAGATGGGGGGAGGTGAAATAGCAGCAGCAGCAGAGGAAGAGGATGATGACGGGGTGCTGCTCTTTCCACCTCATCTCTGTGACTCACTACGGGAGTTGGGGATCTTTGACTGCCCAGAGCTTGTCCTGGTGGACGCACCCACTCCTGTTCCTGGTGGAGGATGGCTCCAAGCCTTGCGATACCTCCAGAGATTAACAATAGAGTGTTCCCCAAATTTTCTATCCGCCTTCTCCTTTTCCTGTTACCCTTTTCCTTCCTCCCTGCAGTCTCTGAAGCTTTTGGATGTGGAAGGCATGGGGACACTGGAGCCCCTCTCAAACCTCTCCTCTCTCTCCAGATTAGAATTGCAAGGTTGTGGAGAGGATCTGAAATGTCAGGGCTTGTGGTCTCTCCTTACCACCGGGGTCCAGCTCAACGAATTAGATGTCAGGGGCAGCCCTAGATTCTTTGCTGATTGGGATCCCAATCCCAGACGGGCTTTGGAGGATGCTGAGGGAGGTGAAGAGCAGCAGACACAACTTGTTTCATCCACACTACGTGAGCTCTGGACAGATGACATAGCAGGACTTCTTGCTGCACCCGTCTGCAGATTCCTCTCTTCCTCCCTCACCAAGCTGACACTTTGGGGGGATTGGTGTGAAGGGATGCAGCGGTTCAGCAAGGAGCAAGAGTACGCCCTTCAGCTCCTCTCGTCCCTCCAGGAACTTGAGTTTTCGTGTTTCTGTGAGCTTGAACAACTCCCTGCAAGGCTGTGCAATCTTACCAGCCTCAAGAAATTACTAATCAGCCTCTGTGTAGCCGTCTCGTCGTTGCCCAATGATGGCCTCCCCGAATCACTGCAAGAGCTAAATGTCAGATTCTGCAGTAACCATGAGCTAAAAGAGAAGTGCAGGGGGTTAGTGGGAACCATCCCCGAAATCATAATAGACTACTGATCCAAGGTAACACAAACATACTTTCTTGTGTTTTTCCACTTTGCTCTTTTCCTGCAATCCTGCTTAATAAATCTGTGTTTGTTCCCATCCCAGTAACTCCAAGGAATGCCTTGGAGTTCCCATGTACAAACACATTTGCTCCTTCCTGTGGCTTAAATCTGGTAAGTACATCTAAACTGGAACCTTACTCCTGCTGTACTACCTTTGTGATTGAAACTTGTCAGCACCTTTCTTTGATACAAAGCAGGAACAACATATTTCTGAACTGAATTATAACTGGGCTCCCTCTTGGTTCCAATTTCAGGCAGAGCCTTTACTTGCATATTAGATGCAACTTTCGTTAGGGGGTGTCCACATCAATATCGGCAAAAAAAAGTAATAATTCACTTTCACTCCAGCCATACCAATTTTCCATTTTCTTCTCAACGGTGGTGAAGGTATTTAAGATTTTTTTCTCAATGCCCCTTGTCTTTCCACAGATCGGTAAAATCGACATTATGAACAGCCAATTCTTTCTGCAAGTCTCTCTCCTTTTCTTCCTTGATGTGATTACCAACGAAACCTGTGATCACCATTTGTTTTGGTTCTCTGTGTGCAGGTGTTCGTTCAATTTTGTGGGCTTCTTCATATTTTGCATTTAAAATTTAGGTCATTGTCATTCATCAGGACGTGGTAGTCTACTTCCCTATTTCAGGTTTCACGGTCAAAATATCAGTACTATGTTGAGACGTTGGGGGCAAGCTACTGATGTTAAGGTGATCAATTTTTTTTCATACACTACTATGTTGCTATCAGTACCAGGTGTTCCTGCATAGCTAATTTCTGTTTGCTTGCTGTTCAGGTGTTCTAGCGTTTGTTTGGTAGGCTTTGTAGCCACTTGTGTTTACATTTTGTCCAAAACTCATGAAGACTGACGGTGTACCTGGAGATTCGGTTTTAGAGATCAACGGATCACAGGAATAGCACTGCACCCCTGGAGCCAATTCAGATCATAGGGAGCAGTAGCAGTCCAAAGGTAATGCATTGCAGGGCATGTGCAATTTCGAAATTTCAGAAAGGCATCAAGATGCATGATTGATTGCAACCTATTCAATATGTTTTCAGTTTTGAGCTGTTAGAAGATTACATATTTAGTATTTTTGACCTGCAACAGTTTCCGGTGTTCGATCTTTCCAATCTCCTATACTGAATAGGGACACACAGTTTTCCATGTTCTGTGATTTCTTTTTTACTGTTCCCATCACTGCCGAATACAGGTAAAGCAATTTGTTTTTGTTCTGATCAAGTCCACAGTGAATCAGGATGTTGATTAATGCCTAACTAGTGGTTCACTTGCTGCTCAACTGTTTACATCATGTGACAGAACTGTAAGTGCCTCACTCTGATTGACTGATCTTTTACATATTTCAGTCGGACATCATGCATGTACTGTTGATAGCTAGCCTCAATTATGATGTTGCTTCGTTTTGTAGATCCACCACTCAAGGATCTCCAAGCTGCACGCCTCCAATAATGTTGCCGGTGTCATGGCTCTCCACGGTGCTGAAATTGTTGAGAGGAATGTCCTGAAGAAACTCAGGTTGCAGTCATGGGCCATACTAAAATACAGTTTCCATGTAAGAATTATTGCGGTAAGTTTACAAGACCTTGTTATTAACGATATAATAGAGTGCGCTGCCGTGCTGGAGAGATAGCGTATGTCGGTTACAACCAAATAACTAACTTTTATGTTGCTGCAGTATGGATTGAACCAGTAGGAATCAGGGAAAAGGGCCAAAGTTTGATTCCTGAATCAGGTATGTTTCTCAAACTCCAAACTGTTCTTCATCATCAGTTCAGATTATCACGATTAGCTACTGTTTTGGGGAAAAAATAGTAGAGATACGATAGTACAGCAAATATGAAGCTCACAATGACACTATACTACCTTTAACCCAACAGGTTCACAATGATCTTGCTTGCGTGGAAGGAACATTCATTCCTGCAAGGTAATAAGGCCCCAGCGAACTTCAACTCTGTAAACCAGCTCCATCTTCTTATCCGGTTGACCGACTTGAAAACATTTTCAGAATCGACTGCCAAGGAGGGTGATGGGTTGACTTGCAACCAGTCCACGGAGTATCTGACGCCATGCAAGGAAGAAGAAGAAGAAGAAGCAGAAACACTGCCCAGGCTAGAAGAAGCGTAGCCTGCAGCTAGAAGAAGCCCATAATCAGCCTTGTGATGCCGCTCAGAATAAAATTGCTTCGATGAGTACGCCATTCACATTCATACCGTGTGCGCGATGGTTAGTATTTCGGTCATCCAGAATTAGTGTAGTACAAAATATTCTGACCCTGACCCTGACCGGCAGAGCCATGCCAATTACTTACACATCTCCTTTTCAGAAACAACCAGACTGCATCTTCTGAAGAAATCAACACTTGTTATGCATGACCTACTGCATGATTTGGCACTGAAGGTTGCATCTCATGATTGTCTTAGTTTACATCTCCCTAATGTTGGGTCATTGGAAATTCAGCCATCCACCCGTCACCTATCTATAATCACAGAGCACTTAGATGAATATGATGAAGTGTCTGCTGAAATATTAAAGAGTCAGTTGGAAGAAATGAAGAAAACATTGAATGTTGAACATTTGCAAAGTTTGATGTTATTTGGAGAAATGGATGATAGTTTTGCCAAGATATTTGGTTACTATTTTAGGGAAGCAAAGGCTCTTCGTGTTCTTTATGTGCTCCAGATGAAGTATCCCATCGAGTCTATGTTGCATAACTTTTCAGGACTTGTTCACTTACGATGCCTATGTCTAGGGACAAAGGATAGTGAGATGCATTTACCACTCAACATCTCTAAATTTTACCATTTAAGGGTACTAGATCTTGAGCCATGGCACGGGATTCATGATTTTCCCGAAGACTTGAGCAACCTTGCAAAATTGTGCCATATCCATACCTTTTATGATGAGATTTATTCTGATATTTATAATGTGGGGAAACTTGAACTCTTAGAAGAATTAAAGGTATATCGAGTCAAGAAAAAAAGTGAAGGATTTGAAGCAAAGCAACTAGAGCATTTGACAAAGCTGCGGGAGCTGGGGATCTACAACCTTGAGAAATTACGTACAAAAGAAGAAGCAGTTCAAGCAAAACTGATAGAGAAGAGCTACTTGAGGAGGTTAACATTGGATTGGGATAGTGAGAGATCTACTGTTGAGCCTAGTGCGGAAGCAGTGGTTCTTGAGAGCCTTCTACCACATGGAGATCTTCAAGTGTTGTGCATTAGAGGGCACGGAGGCCCTTCTTGTCCAACATGGCTGGGTGATGGGTTCGCCGTTGAAGCTCTACAATCTCTTTACCTGTATGGTGTTTCTTGGGAAGTCTTCCCTTCTTTAGCAAAGGCGTGGGATCTTCGCGAATTAAGGTTTGAGGATATTGCTGGACTGAAGGAGTTTGTCATAGAGAAAAGATTTTGCATGCTAATAAAGCTTGAACTCATTGGACTAAGAAGTTTTGAAAAATGGGTTTATTCTGCTGAAGAGGAATCTTCCCTGGATGGAGACTTGTTTCCATCGGATACTGATGTGTTCCCTCTTTTGCAAGTGCTGATTATTAGGAGGTGCCCAAAACTCTTTGGGTTGCCTTCCTCAGATTGGTTTCCCAAACTACAAGAGCTTGAAATAAAAGACTGTCCAGAATTCTTGTCAGTGATCCCCATGTCTTGGATTGACAGTCTGCGTCATGTCACAATGCACCGTGTAAAGCTCCTAGATGGGCTTAAATACTCAAAATCCTCCAATGGAGTAGAATTAGAAATTATTGGAAATCATGATCTATATATTTTTGGAAAGGCTTATGTGGAATTTTTTGGAAAGAATTGTCTGGATAGCATAGACCAAGTGTTAGTTTTTGATAAAGAAACATGCCTTGAGAAGCTGAAGCTCAAGTGGTGCCCTCCTCTGCAGTTGAAGCACCGTATCATGCTAACCTCGCTGAAGACATTGATTATAAAAAATTCAGCTGGTCTTGTTGGACCACTAGGAGGTCAGGGTGTGGAATGGAAGCTCCCTATTGAGCGTATCAAGATATGGGACTCAAATGGTAATAGCAGGGTGGAATTGACAGAGCTCCTCCCCCACCTCCCAAAGCTCTCCAAATTGAAAATACATGGTTGTAGAAACATAAAAAAATTAGTAGTGGGGGTGGATGTGCAACAAACAATATCAGAAGCATCAGAGATGGGGGGAGGTGAAATAACAGCAGCAGCAGCAGCAGAGCGAGAGGATGATGGGGTGCTGCAGTTCCCAGCTCGTCTCTGTGACTCACTACAGGAATTGGACATCAGTGGCTGCCCAGAGCTGGTCCTGGTGGACTCACCAACTCTTGTTCCCGGAGGAGGATGGCTCCAAGCCTTGCTATCCCTCCAGAGATTTGCAATACAGGGTTCCCCGAAGTTTCTCCCCAACTCGTTTTCCCGTCACTTTTTTCCTCCCTCCCTCCAATTACTGAGTATTTTGGATGTGGAAGGCATGGGGACACTGGAGCCCCTCACAAACCTCTCCTCTCTTACCAAATTAAGACTGTTTAATTGTGGAGAGGATCTGAAAGGTCAAGGCTTGCAGTATCTCCTTTCCACCGGGGGCCAGCTCAACGAATTAGATGTCTTGGGCAGCCCTAGATTCTTTGCTGGTTGGGACCCCAATCCCAAACAGGCTTTAGAGGAAACTGAAGGAGATGAAGAGCAGCAGACACAGCTTGTTTCATCCACACTGCAGAAACTTTGCACGAATGACGCAGCAGGATTCCTCTCTGCACCCATCTGCAGCTTCCTCTCTTCCTCCCTCACCAACCTGGATCTTTGTGAGAGTTGGTCTGAAGGGGTGGAGCCGATAGAGCGCTTCAGCAAGGAGCAAGAGGACGCCCTTCAGCTCCTCTCCTCCCTCCAGAATCTTGAGTTTAGAAATTCCCGCAATCTTCAGCAACTCCCTGCAGGGCTGAGCAACCTTACCAGCCTCAAGAAATTAACAATCAAAGACTGTCCAGCCATCTCGTCGTTGCCCAAGGATGGCCTCCCCAAATCACTTCAAGAGCTAGATGTCCATCTCTGCGATAACAAGGAGCTAAAACAGCAGTGCAGGGGGTTAGTGGGAACCATTCCAAGAATCAGTATAAATACATACGGCATATTGGGCGACTAAATGAGACTTTGAGTCAAGCTACAGATATTAAGGGTGACCATTCTGTTTCATGCACTGCTATTTTGCTCTTGCTACCAGGCGTCCCTCCGTTCCTAATTTCTGTTTGCTTTTCTGTTCAGGTGTTCTAGTGTTTGTTTGGTAGGCTTTCTAGCCACTTCTCATTGTATACCGGGAAACCTCAGTTGTAGGGATCAAAGGATCTTCTTGGCGTAGTTATGGAAAACAATGGGTTTTCAGTGTTTTCCTACTGATAAGGTTTCCCTCCAGTTTTTGTATTCACTCTACATTCTAATAATACCAAGTATTCTTGCATTCGTCTTAACTGTTCTTGTTTAATGAAATTTAATGGTATATAGGATCTTCAGAAGAATAACCGGCATACCGTATCAGTGCACATGTGGAGCTAGTTCAGATCCTAGGCAGTGGTAGCAGTCTGAAGGTAATTTGAAATTGTAAAATTCCATCAAGGCACTTAGGTGCATGATCGCAATCTATTTATAATTAACACTAGTTTATTACGCTGTTCCATCTCGGTATAACATTAATAGACATTGCCTTCTAAGTTCTAATACTTCAGAAGATCCCCTCATTCCACCAACAGACTGACAAAGCTGCACAAGTTTATGACTTGACCTAAATATCGTACGTTTTTTTTCATGTGTGGTTGATCAATTTATGCTTTGCAGATCTTGTCAATCTGTTATCTTGGCGAAAACTGCAACTCAGTCTTGGGAATCATTTGCATTAAAGCAGTGAACTCAATCTTGAGTTATCATGTTATTGCTTAGTAAGCTAATGAACAGGACAAACTTCCAAGCAATCTATTATTGTACAGACTCCTTATTTTCCAGTTTTGAGCTATGAAAACATTTCTTATTTTTAATGTTTTAGCCGTAGAGAACTTTCTCTTTAGCCGTAACAGTTTTCAGTGCTCAATCTTTCTGATCTCCTACTTTAAATAAACACGTACTGTCAGATGCTCACCTCAATTACCAATTTTCTCTTGTCAGTTTAGTAAACACTCTTAGATTGTGTTTTTGCTCGCCAACAATAGGCAATGCATCTTTACAATTCAGAAGGTCTCTAATTATTGATCACTACATTGTTCTATCTTTATTCCGAGTTCTTAAATTACTTTCTTTATTAATGTTCCCATCACTGTCAATTGCAAAGTAAGGCGATTAAAAGTTCTGATAAATTCAACAGTGAATCAGGATGTCGATTAATGCCGGGAATTTACTTTGTGCCCTTAACTGTTTACATGCAAAACTTGCCTAACCAGTGATGGAAAAGTGCCACGCTCTGATTGGTCTTTTACCTATTTCAGTCAGACATGCATGTAGCGTCGGTAGCAAATCTCAGTCATGATGTTGCTTCGTTTTGCAGATCAATCTCCTTGGAAGCAACCGATTGAGTTGAGGAAAGGTGTGGTTGACTGAGGCGGTCTTCTGCCGCTGCAATGGTGGCACGAGAATGGTCAAAATATTCCTTGTGACATCCTTGATACCAAATCCATTCCTTCCCTGATGCCCATCATTCTATTTTTTTTTCTCTGATGCAGTGTACCAAATCCATCTTAAGCACGCGCTGGTCGCTCAGGAATTGCTACAGTTTACCAAGGCACAAATCAAGTTGTTACTCCAGGAAATATTTCGAAGGTGGTTTGTGCCTGCAGCATTGTGCGAGAGAAATACCAAGCCCAGGTTTAAATATTCATATATGCTTCATTTTAATCGCATGGAAGGATGATGCTCTTTGTACTAACTAACAAGCAACTCCTCGGTGCAGGTCATAATGACAAACAAGTAAGATGCAGCCAACAACCTTTTATGTTAAGGTAAGGAGATTATGGATGCCTATCTTCTCTGAGTAGAGGGACGTTACTAGAACAAGCTAATGGAATCGCTGGTTGAATTTTACAGGTGCGACTTACTGAAGAAGGTTTAGACGGCGCTGAACAATTCAGGGGCACCAAAAGGAGACTGTACTCACGGCTCCCGTCAAGAACGGCACGCAAGGACTGCTACACACCTACTCGACGACTCCAGCAATTGGTGTACATAAAACAGTGCAGAACGTTTATTCATGTGAGGTTACTAGGCCCCAGTAAAGTCAAGCTAGCTCCTTGTTCTCATCAGATTAGCCGACTTGAAACCATTATTTCAGAATCGGCTGCCAAGAAGGGTAATGAATTGACTTGCAACCTGTCCGCGGAATAAACCATTATTGCAGTCTGAAGCCATGCTAAGGAAGAAGAAGCAGAAACACTGCCTAGGCTAGCAGAAGTGTAGCCTTCAGCTACGTAGTATATCTGAAGCCTGTCAGCCTTGTGATGTCACTCAGACTTAAATTGCTGCAACAAGCATTTTCACCATCATACCGTGTGTGCGATGGTTAGTATTTCAGTGATTCAGCATTGGTGTACTACAAAATATTCTGACATTGACCGGCAGAACCATGCGAATTACTTACACATCTCCCTCCTTGTCAGGAACAAGCAGACTGCATCATCTTGTGAAGAAGTCGACACCTGTCATGTTGTTAACTGAAGAAACCGACACCCAGCTGTTATCTTCATCTAACGTATCTGAAGACTAGAGCTGTGGCTATTTGAGTTACCTTTTACTGTCTCCTTGTTCACCTGCCTTACTTTAGCGTTAAAATTAAGATTACCTTTCACTGGTTGTAATGGGCATAAAACCAACCCCGGATCTATCTGAGAACCCTGGACCTCATCTTCCTGTACTTGGGAAAACCCTAGCCGCCGTGTCCTGGCTGGTGTAAACGCGTATCTGCTCCTGTACCTCGCTATGTTTCTCTTGTGATCATTCTCTGAATTCACTTACTTGGTGTGATCTGTTAGTGGTTTATTTTTCAGTCTACATTCTACTAATACCAGGTATTCTTGCATTCATCATAACTGTTCTTATTTAACGAAATTTAATGGCGTATAGGACTTTGGGTTTGTAGATCATCTCATCGGTAACCTCATGTAGCCATGGAAAAGGTGTTGGCCAAAGTATGAGAATAGTACTGTCTTGGGCTATCAGCCTATCACTGGGAAAGGTATGCTCTCCCTTTGCTGGAAGGTAGTTGTGTAATGGTTCGGTGTTGTTTCCGCGAGAATGTAGGAATATGAATTGATGATACATGGTTCCAAAGTTTCTTTTTTTTTTTTGAGAATCACCGGGGGAGGAGTTCCTCCACCTGAATATATTACTCAAAGTGGCCAAAATGCCAGAGGAGTGATCCAGTTTATAAGGAAAACCGGATCGAAAACCTGAACAAATTGACCCGTTTATAAGGAAAACCGGGCCGAAAACCGTACAAGGCACGACCAAGCTAGTAGGCATAAGACCATCACCACGAAAGACGCAAGTAGATGTGGGGTGTCGTCGGGAGATCACAATACCAGGACTTTGCAAACAGCCGAACGCATCGACGAGCATACCAGCCCCCATGACACAACTCAGGAGCATCCACAATCAACGAGTGTCATCCCAGACACGAACCTTGACTGGGGCTCCGCCACAGGAAATCGGAACGATTAGCAAGTTTGAAAGGCATCTTGCGCCATCCTTAAGCAAAGATGAGCCGAGACAACACCAAGAGCACGAAGCTCGCCGCAACACAATGGCAACCATGAGAGGGTCTTGAGCAACCATTGCCAACCTGAGCTGCACGAGAACACCACTACCGTAGACGAAGAGCTCCAATCAACCGAGACCATCCGTGGTGCCTCAAGGCTATTGGTGCAGCCGAAGGGCAATGAGCGACCGAGTCCACACCCGGACGAAGAGTCACACGCAGCTGAGGCTGCAACACAATAGCGGCACCGCCGGCGAAGCCGAAGGGCATCAAGGAGCCGAGTCTACACCCGGATCGCTTCACCGTGCACACCAGCGCAAGCCGGCCGCGCCACCACCACTCCACCACCACATCACACACCACCGTCGACCCCAGTCGGCCGCACAAACACACCACCAGCCGCACCTCCTTCATCCACACTCACCAACACCAGCCGAAGTTCGTGTCTCCAAGATGGCGCCTCCAAGAAGGGAATGATGCCAGAGACACCACTGCCACCCGATCCGGCAAGCCCGACCACAGGTTTTCACCCGGAAAACAACGAAACAGGAGGTTTGCGGCTGAAAAACAGCTCCACGGCGGCACCTCCGCGAGGAAAACGACAGCCACAGCCGCCGTTGCCGCCGGCGTCGACCAAGTCGACCCAGAATTTTGCATCCGGAGCGTGAGCAACCAACAAACCATGACGGCATCTTCAGGGCGCATGCTGCCCGGATCTTGCGAGACCACATCGCCGCGCACCGGATCTGGGCAGAAATTAGTCTGCCCCACCGAGCACAGGAACGGCCAGGGTCGCGCCTCCCCTGGCTGGAACAGCCGCTCGCCGGAGAAGCCGAGGGCCGCCGCAAGATGCAGCGGCGCACAGAGGCAGGCCGGATCGAGACAGCGCCGAAGGAAAGGAGCAGGCCAGCCCCCGACGCACCTGAGAAGGACGAGGTGGATCTGGGCACCAGTGCCAACCCCGCCACCCCCGAGCACCCCTCCACCACCTAGCAGACCACGGGCCGCACTCGAGCAGCAGCACCTTCACGTCAACGATGAGGCAGGCCACCGGAGCCGGACGAGCCGAATCCGAGCGCCCTTGCCAAATCCGCCGCCGCGGTCACCGAGGGAGGCACGGCCGTGACCAGGGCCATCCCACGACGCGAGCAAGGCCCCCGCCGCTGCCGTCGGCTGCAGCGGCTTCGCCTTGCAGCTTCCTCCGGCGGCGGCGGGAGAGGAGGGGTGGATCTCGCGGTGGCGGCGCTAGGTTTCTGGGTTCCGCCCGTGTCGCTCGCTTGAAATTAGCCCAATATAGTAGTATGATGCACTCAGTTTGAAATATAGTGGCCCCATGGTTCCAAAGTTTCAGACTCGACTGAGATTCTTTCTGTGGTTATCTATGTTGATGATATTATTGTCACTAGTTCATCTGATGAGGCAGTGGCAGGATTGTTGAAGGATCTGAGTGCTGAGTTTGCTCTCAAGGATTTGGGTGACTTGCACTTCTTCCTAGGAATTGAAGTAAGAAAACTTGAGGATGGTCTTCATCTCTCCCAAGAAAAATATGCTAATGATTTGGTAAGAAGGGTCGGTTTGCAAGGATGTAAGCCGGTTCCAACTCCCTTGTCTAGCACAGACAAATTGTCTCTTACAGACGGAGATCCTTTGAATCAAGAGGACAGTACCAGGTATAGAAGTTTAGTAGGAGCACTTCAATATCTTACTCTGACAAGACCTGATATTTCCTTTGCTGTTAACAAAGTATGCCAGTTTCTTCATGCACCTACCACAGTTCATTGGACTGCTGCAAAGCGTATTGTGAGATATGTAAAGCATACTATGAATCTTGGTCTCACATTCAGCAAGTCCTCATCTACACTTGTCAGTGCTTTTTCTGACTCAAACTGGGCAGGCTGTCTAGATGACAGACGCTCTACTGGTGGGTTTGCAGTATTTTTTGAACCCAATCTTATATCATGGTGTGCAAGGAAACAGGCAACTGTATCAAGGTCAAGTACAGAGGCTGAATATAAGACACTGGCAAATGTCACAGCAGAGATCATTTGGGTTCAGTCCATGCTAAGAGAACTTGGTATAAAACACATTCAGGCTCCTTGTTTATGTTGTGACAATCTTGGTGCCACCTATTTGTCTGCTAATCCGGTCTTTCATGCAAGGACAAAACACATTGAGATGGATTTCCATTTTGTAAGAGAACGTGTTGCTAACAAACAATTGGAAATTCGTTTTGTGCATTCAAAGGACCAGGTTGCAGATGGCTTCACCAAGGCTTTACCCACAAGAAATCTTGAAGAGTTCAAGCGTAATCTCAACTTGCGAAGTTGTGATTAAGGAAGGGTGTTAAACATCGTGACAGCCCTCATCGTATGCGCAAAGGGATTAACAACCGAAGCTTGTAGCGTAGGATAGACTAGGAATCTGTTATGGTTTATTTTCTTGTTAAACTAGATATCTATCTCTAGTCTACCTCTTGTTCTCCAAGTTTGTAATCCCAACAACTTGTACGCTATCAGGGAGGTCGCGACCCTGCATATAAACACGAAACCGTCGGCCCTGGCAAAAGGCACGACGTTCCCGAGTGAGGGCTTTTGGTGGCCGGGCTACAGGCAGGCCGCAATCTGGTCCGTTTGTATGGGCTTCGTGATTGTGAATCAGTCATGTCGTTGCAGCAGAGTGGCAGGCCTAATGGGCGAAATACGGTCCATGATACACCTAGGTTCGCATAGGCGTATTGGTGTTCGGCCCAACAACCACTGCTGTTCCCCGGCCCGCGGTAGCACTGATTGGCCTGGACCGCCACTCGGGGTACAGGGCTGGTGTTTTGAAATAGCACAGGTAAGATGGCCCGTGACCTTTGTGAACCAGATAGATCCACGTGACCAGCAGGTTGGCTCGGCATTCCCTTTTCTTCCACAGAAGCTCAGCTCGGCGGCCCCTGTCTTCTTTCAGACGCGCACAGCGGCGGCGATTCTCCACCGGCGATATGTCGACAGATGGACTCGACCTCGACGGGTATGTTAATTTTCCTTCGCTGCCCATCTTTTCCGCCTGGATTCGACGGCGTACGTCTGGAGATTTCTTTCGTTATTTGGATTAGATTTCATTGTAGGAGGGGAGCAGAGTTCGCCGGATGGAATTCTGCCGTGCTACCAGTGGAATCCCAGGATTCCATGAGTGCTGCAGCTGTAGAGATGGACAAGGGCGGCGAAGCACAGCAAGCTGTAGATGGACAGAGATATGAGGTGTGCTGAAGCTATGAGCGGCTGGACACGGAGGTGGGATTTGTTTTCCCTATTGCTTGATTCGCAGCTGTTAAGTTTAGATTTATTCTTGGTCGTGGGTCTATATTGCTTAGAGGATGAATGGTGTATAGAAAAAGATTGTTGGTTGCTATACATCACTAGGTATAGTTTCAGGTTCGGATGTGTGCTGGTTTGACCACATATTAACAGTTGGAGACTATCGATCTTTCCACCGTAAAATTAGTTGGTCGGAGTGTTGAAGGCTTCAAGGTGTTACCGTTGCGACTAGGCACCGAAATATGATAAGATTAGATTTGCCGATGTGTGATTTATTCCCTAGCTTGTCGTTTACAGACTGAAGTTGTCACTGGTAACTGAATAGAAGGGTTTCAGTTTAGAGATGTTAGTTGTACAAATATGGTTTTTCTGCAGTGGTAAAATTGCTTAGCTAACAAAACTGAATGATATTTTGGGCGTCTTTGGTCGGCTGTTTGAGTCAAGGAATTTCAATGCTAAATATGTCTTGGAAATGATTTATGTCTGGATCTGCTGCCTGGTTGTGTTGGGTTTGAGCATGTTGCTTGAATTGTAAAGTAATTTATATGTGTTTGGTTCTTCAGCTGGAAGATGTAATTATAGGTGGTATACCATGGAGATAGATTTTTTTCTAAATGTGTTAATGGTTATATGTTCGGAGTGTGTTAGCCCTTTCTTCTGAATGGAAATATATCACATGGTATAGTTGAAATCCAGCCGTCGTCGCAAACAAAATTATGGTTTGCATTATTTATTTTAAAGATGTATGGACAATCATAATTTGGCCAACATTCGTTTTGCCATTTTTTTTAAAAAAAATGTTGGTTTATCTGCATCTATTTTTAGTGATCACGATCTTGCAAAAACTAAATTTTGGTGTTTTTTGTTGTGAGACACTGCTACAGGGTAAGGCTGGGTAAAGCACCTGATGAGAGGGAGATGAACCCCGACAGGAAGACAGCGCTTGAATTGTCTGTCCGTGCTTACGCAGAGAATGGGAAGGGCATGTTATCAGGTTCTCAGGTGTAGGCGTGAATGAGAAGAGAGGCAGAGGGGAAGGCCGACAACAAGCAGAGACAAGGCGCCTTACGAGCAACAGCTGAAGAGGTCGCGGTTTTGCACAATCTGCAGAGAGCAGGGACACAAGTGTACAACTTGCCCACAGCAAGGCAATTTGCCAAAGGCTCCAAGGAAATCGTCAAATGCACAAATTGTGGGGTGGTTGGACATCGGCGCAATACTTGCGGCACTAAAAAAACCGGGCCATTTGAGCCAAACTTCCTCCAGAATCAGTTAGTTTGCCACATGCTCAATGTAATTTATACTTGCAAAAATGTGTTGCAAGGGCTGACGTTGCATGCTCCAAACGTTTCATTTGTTGCTTCAGCTATCAGAACTTTTATTTGATGCTTGCATGGTTTGGTTGATTCTATTTAACTTGTCCTGCTTGTGTCTTGCATTCATAATTACCGGATCAAAATGTGCTTCAGAGTTCCATCTTGTTGCCTTTAAATATAGTAGATTTGATTTCTAGCACGCTTTATCATTTTCTTAGTATCTCTGCGAAAAAAGATAGGATTGTTGCTGCCGTAATATATTAATGTAATAATCTGTTTGTCTCAGAATCAGTGCTCAAATTCCGTCAATTTATAACAGCTGTTACCTGAAAAAACTGATGATATTGGTTGTGCACGTGCGGCATGTGACCCCGAAGTCAAATTTCTACACCCAAAGGACCGCGCTGTTTTGATGGATGAAGTGACGAGGAAAGTGGTGTAGATTACCATACGGTGCTTCATTGCACTCTGAACCCGGTGGTAGAGGTGAGCACGCCAGCTCTGTCTTGCACAATTTGCGCGACGTATGGTACAGTCATTCGTTGCCTGCATCAGATCGGTGTGGGGTGTTGAGTTCCATGGTCCATTACAAGGGATGGCAGCCCCGCACGTTGGCTGTGGGAAGCAGCTTGTTTTATGGAGCGAACAACTTACCGGGAGCAATGTCTCCTAATTACGTAAAACTAACAGAAAATTAGAATGATTAATTATGATGAAAAAATGGTAAATTTATCTGATGATTAATGGGCCGTGGTTACTGACTTTTTTTTGCCGTTGCTGGCGTTCTTGTTCTTTGTGTGCGAACCACACCGGATGTTGTGCGAGCACACATGCTGTGACCCTGCGAAGTGACAAGTGATGGCAGCGCTGTCCCCCAAATCTTTTGCTCTGAACTGATCACGCTCCTTTCTCGCCGCGTCAACCGGGGCAGTGGCTGACAAGAAGCTTGCACACAGGGCATGGTAGCTGTACCACTGCACAGAGCATCTCTCCTGCAATCAAGCCTCATTAGGAACACTTTTACATTAGCGTCGAGACGCGGCGGTGTTAGTGCGTGGTTAACTAAATTATTAAATTGTTCAAAAGAAACACGCATGTAACTGCGATTGTTCGTTCAATCGGACTGTGACACATACCCCAAAATAAGGTTAACAAAAAATGTTAACGTCTTTCAACATAAACTGTCGAGCGATAAACTGCCTGACAGTCAAAAACGCGATCAACAAAACCCTCAAAACATCATTAGTGGAACATAATTGATAACACTGGAACACTGCACAGTGTTTTCACTGGTCAGAAATGATACACGAACGCATTTTTGCCTCCGTGTGCTCTCCTATGGACCCAAGACGACCACGACGTGCATGCTGGTGCAGTTCTCCAGGCGCATGGAGCATCTATACCGAAAAGTCCAACCTTGTGCGTACATGTCAGCTGAGTGAGGCAGGCCCTAGCTGCTTCTGCATGTGGGTGGGCCAGGTCTGGTTGAATACAAGCCAAAAATAAATCGAATACGGCCCCTATACACCGACAGCGGGAATCTCGATGGTGGACAGACGGCAGGGATTCCGGCCTGCCTGTAGGGCGAGCACCATTGGCATTTTCCGCGACGTTCCCAGCCTTTCTCACACTGTGTTTATTAAAATGTACAGTGGAACGGTACATGCTTATCTTTCCCTACATGAACACTCTGTTATGTCTTGAAATCCTTCACCAATTGCTCAACATCAAAATGTGTGTTGTGAACGTGTAGTAGTGCTCACAGTCAGGGGAAAAGCACGTAGCACTGCTGATAAAATTCAGGGGGGAGATGACTTGTCATTCATTTCATTTTAGATGCCGCTGAACATTGTTTCCGATCGATCGTGTACTCACGGCGGTACGCAAGGATCTGTATACACACCTACTCGACCGCACCAAAAATAGGTTTATTAGATGCCGCTGAATACGGTTTATGATCGATCCGGTACTTACGGCGGCACGCAAGGACCTGTATACACACCTACTCGACGGCACCAAAAAAGGCTATCAATGTGTGTTCTGAACGTTTAGTACTACTCACTGTAAGAAAATGTAGTACTGCTGATAAAATTCATTTCATTTTACGGCACCAAAAATAGGTTACCAACCTGGGCTTCGGTGGGGCCAGTCACTCAGCGCGAGTCCCAGCAGTGCGGTCTTGGGAATCATTTATGCATTTGAAGTGATACAGCATGGGCCACTGCAACTTCGAATCGTTCGCTAATTGGTCTTCAGATGGATCCCGCCTCTGAAGTGTCTCATGTATATACAGCAGCGCAAGTCTTCCCTCTAATTCTGCAAAGAACTCTTTGCTCTCTTGTATCACACTCTAACCAAATCACCTCTCTGAAAAATGCTTATTTTCATGGTCTTTTATCTATTTCAGTCAGAAATGCGCTTCATTGCTCCAGGAAGATGCAGCCAACAGACTCAAAACTGATACTGCAAAGGTAAGAAGGAGATTATGGATGCCTGTCTACTCTGAGTAGGAGGGATACATTATGTATAACTAGCTAATGGAATCACTGGTCGATGTTTGCACATGTGACTGCAGTGGAGAAGGCATAGATGCCGCTGAACAGTCCGGGGCACCAAAAGGAACACCCTACTCATGGCTCCTGCCAAGAACGGCACGCAAGGAACTGCAGATGTTCATTCATGCGATCGGGGTAAATAGGCTCCACTGAAGTGCAACTCTGCAAGATAGCTACATGTTCTACCAATTTAACCGGCTTGAAAACATTTCAGAACCGGCTACCGAGGAGGTGACGAATTTACTTGCAACCACTCCGCGGAGCCATGCTAAGGAAGAAGCAGCAACACTGCATAGGCTAGCAGAAGCATTAGCCTGCAGCTAGGTGATGTCACTCAGAAATTTCTGCGATGAGTAGGTACATCCCTTATTCACATTAATACCGTGTAGTGAAAAATATTCTGAACCCTGGCCGGCAGAAGCAGAACCATGCCATTTACTTGCACATCTCCCTCCTTGTCAGGAACAACGAGACTGCATCATCTTCTGAAGAAATCGACACTTGCATCGTCGACCGTCCGATCTTCATCTAACGGCAACTTGCCGCTTCGCCCTGAGTTATGACACACCGCCACGCGCCACCCATGATTGCACATCCAACGGTTCTGAAGACTGGAGCTGTCGCTGTTTGAATCACTTTTACTGTCTCCCTGTTCACCTGCTTTACTTTATTAGAGTTAAAGTTACATTTCACTGGTTGTAGTTCGTACAAAACCCCGGATCTAGCTGAGATCCGTGGAGCTCATCTTCCTGTACCTAATTCGTTATATATTTCTGTCGTGACCATCCTCTGAAAATATTCACCTAGCTAAAACTTGGTGTGATCTGTGAGTGATTTAGTTTCCTCAACTAGTTGTGCCTTGTCACTCCTTTGCTGTTGCTGTGGCTGGCAGATGTAACATGAAACCGAGGGTACGTACCTGCTTCTGCCTGTTGGTGAAATAAATGGCCAGCTTCTTCTTCTCATGTTTGCTGCTGCTGCTGTTGCTTTGCCAGGGGGTAAAATGGTCGGCTTGTTCTTGTCAACAAAGGAATACTTACTGCTCATCTCATCTCATCTCGTCTCATCTGGGTTGCTTCAAGCCTTGGCCTTGAGCTGTATTCCGGGAATCCTATTTATTCCCTGCGCCCACTCGATTGCTGGAGGACACCGTTGTTGTGCGCCGGATGTGCCTTGTTCGTAGCTGGAAGACGCCATCCGGAGGCCCATGCCCGCTGTGCTGATCCATCATGCCTGCTTCTGCGCTGCAGTTTAATCTGCTGCTTGTTGAACATTGGAACACGCCTGCTTAAGCGGCTTATTAATTGTTATAGGTACATAAGAACAAGGACTTGTTGTACCAGAAGATGCAGCTGACAGGCTCAAAACTGGTACTGCAAAAGTAAGAAGGAGATAATGCATGCGTGCCTGCCCTGAGTAGTAAAATCAGCTATAACTGAATTAATGGCTGGTAGAATTTCGCATGGTGGTATGTAAGAAGTGCCACACGACTCCAGCAATGTGTGCACCTAAAACACTTCAGAACATTTATTCAGGTGAGGTAAATAGGCTCAAATGAACTATGCAACTCTGCAAGATAGCTATGGATGAACTGACTTCAAAGACATTACAGAATTACCTGCCGAGGAGAGGAGGGTGACGATTGACTATGCAACAAGATTTATGCGGATGTACCGAGATGCAATATGCTTGGTTTGCTGGAGCCATGCCAAGCTTGTTCTTCTCAGCAAAGCAATGCTGCTCTCATCTCGTTCGGCTTGCTTCAAGTCCACAAAAATATCCTGGCGCCTGCTTACTGGAGCTCGCCGGATGTGCCAATATATCTCAAATCACTCTTCCTTCACTACATACAGAGTCATAATAATCCTGGAAGATTTGTAAGCCCTAGCTGTTGGATTTACAAGACGATGAGAAGATGTTGTTCGGCAAATGGCGCTCTGCTCATCTCCCCTGCTTTTCAACCTGATGGATGCTTGCTTACTTGCACTAAAAGTATCTGCTGGAAGGTTCTGTGTTGTTTGTTGCTGCAAGTCTATGGATTTGAACATCTGCCAAATTGAGCTCGTGCTGTTTTCTTTGATTTCCCAGACTTTTTTTTAACTGTTTCTGCTAGTGTTGTTGCTCCCCGAGAAAACAGAGCTTAATTTCGACGATGCCAAGGCTGGCAGGAGATTTCTTTCTTTCTTTGTATTCATATAGAAATTTGTAACTATGTGATCTTCTACCGGAGGCGTGAAATTTGTAACTATTCAAATTTATTTCTTTGCATTCAAACCCCCACAACTCAATGTCCCATACCACAACCCAATGGTATGGCGCGTTACGTATTTGACGCATTATGCATCAAATTGTCAAGGCTTCACACAGCCAATCAACCGAGCAAGCGACAGATGGGCCGGCCCACTTAGTGTTGGCCCAGTCCCGACGCCGAGTACTTTCCGGCGACTGGCGATGACCGACGATGAACGATGCGACACTGGCTGCCTTGGTTCCTGCCCCAAGCGGCTCGATCCACAGGTACAAAGCTGGCCTCTCAATACGCACGTACACAACAATCAGGATCCGATCGGTCTGGCCGGAAACAATAACAGACGCACACACACAAATTAGATTGATTGCCACAGGCACATAACGTGCCTGGTTGCTTTGTATTGATCTCCGTGGTTCGGTTACAAAGGCTAGGGGTACATGTATTTATATACACTGCTAGCACCTAACTAAGTAGGATACGGCCATAAAGTCTAAGCCTACTCGGACTAGTACTGCTAGCCGTGTTTAACTCTAACACTTAGCAGTTACGTGAAGATTCTTGTTCTGTTTTTACCCGTTTTGAGAATCTTCTAGAACATTTGGTTTGGTTTCTGTTTCTTTTATTTTTTTAATGTTTAGAATTACAAAAGATATTCAGATTTTCAATATATGTTCCAGAATTCCAAAAAAATGTCTGTCTTAAAATTGTTTGCAATTTCAAAAAATATTTCATTTTTAAGAACCAAAATGTTAATGTTTAAAAAAAATCGCAATTTCATATAATGGTCATGTTTTTCAATAATTACTTATAAAAAATGACCGAAAAAACTGAGTGCCACAGTGTCTAGCTACTGTACGTGCTGAAAAAACAAAACAACAAAACAGAGAACCATAGCAATGAATGTCTCTTAATGAGCGGGCTCATGCGTTGTGTGTTTGGGTGCCTATTTGACGCAAAATGCGTCATATAGAACATCGCCAACCCAAGGGCATGTCTATGTCTCACCTTCAGCCAGACGGAAGCCAAGCTCGCCTACAGTGGGTCCGCCCAGTAGCCATGTGGTTTCGTCACATTGATGGCATGAATGTGCATTTTTTTACCTTTTTATATTTTAGAAAATACTAAATACATATATTATTTAAAACAATTAGCTAATTTTTTCAAAAGTGTTCATCGTACATTAAAAAAATTATGCAGTGTAAACAAAATGTTCACTACACTTTTAGAAAATATTTGTATAATTCAAATAATATGTATGTAAAATTTCAAAAATGTTCACGTGCTTCCAAAATATGCATATATCTCTCTCTCGGTAGAAATCACGCTTGATCCCCATTCCTTTGTTAGGTTTACAAGTTCCCCAGAATTCTCAACTCTCACCCTCAACAACTTCAAACATTTCTTCTGATTGGTGAAAACGGAGAATGCTTACAGCTCTTTCCCTCAATTTCCTCCTCAAACGATCCTCAAAGAGGTCGCGCCTCTTCTGTACCACCTGCCACACCCGAGTGCCAGCCAGAATCGGTTCCGCCACGGCCATCACTACCTCTCTCGTACTATCGTTCCAAGATCTCCAGGCGACAGCGGGAGCTCCAAGTTTTTTTTGTTTTTGAGAAAACACCCTAGCTGGTTATAGAGTTCAAACACAGCCACACACATGCCCCCGCGGAAGTAAAACACAAACACATACACGCACAACCCAATGGACTGATCTGGGTTGGCTATGCTCAGGGTTGCCGCCGTTGATGCCAAGCTAAGCCCATTACTAGCGAAAGCCCGCCTCCAGCCAGAATAGTATTTCCAATTGTACTGACCTAAGTTGGTCCAAAATGCGGGTCAATCATGAGCTGAAAACAAGCGACCTAAATGGGCAACTTTCTAGAAGCCTCTGATTGGTTTGTTCCTTGTTTTCCATTTTTAAGTTTTTTTACCACTTTTTAGCTTTTCATATATTTTTAAAATAGTTCTAAAATTTTCAAAAAGTTCGTAGAAAATTCGAATTCAAATTTTTAAAAAATGTTCAATCTTTTTAAAAAATAACAAAAGTTTCTAAACATGTTCCCGAAATTCAAAAATTATTCACGCTTTTTTATTTATCTTTTTGAAAACCAAATGATGGGTAGTATTCAGTCTTTGCTGCTAGATGTCTACTAATTAAAGCTAGCAACAGATGTCCACACACTGTGTTCTAAAATTAGGCTCCACCACATCCAATGGGACAAACTGAACTGGAAATGACCCAATTAAGATAACCTGTGAGCCAGCTGTCTGCACAGCCAGTTTCTTCTTTTGTTCAGCACATATTGGTGCACCAAAATTACCTTTCTGATTGAGACTTGTCAGCACCTTTCTTTGATGCAAAGCAGGAACAACATATTTCTGAACTGAACCATAACTGGGCTCCCTCTTGATCCATAAAACTGAAAATACCATGTGTTCCTGCATTCCTAATATCTGCTTGCTTGATTTTCAGGTGTTCTGATGTCTGTTTGGTAGGCTTTCTAGCCACTTGTGTTTACATTTAGTCCAAAACTCATGAAGTCTGATGGTGTACCTAGAAAGTTCAGTTCTAGGGATCAAACGATCATCTTGGCGTAATTATGGAAAGCAATGAATTGTCAGTGTTTTGCTACTGATTAGGTTTGCAGTTTTGCCATCCAATCTACTCCCTCCGTTCCAAAATAGATGACCCAACTTTGTACTAAAGTTAGTACAAAGTTGGGTCATCTATTTTGGAACGGAGGGAGTACCTTCTACATTCTACTAATACCAGGTATTCTTAAATTTGTCATAATTGTTGTTGTTTAAAGAAATTAATGGTGTGTAGGATCTTCAGAAGAATAACCGGCATACCATATCAGTGCACGTGTGGAGCCAATTCAGATCATATGCAGTAGTAGCAGTCTGAAGGTAATGCATTGCAGGTCAAGCACAATTCTGAAATTGTAAAATTCCGTTAAGGCACTAAGGTGCATGATTGCAACCTATATATATAATTAACACTAGTTTATTATGTTGTTCCATCTCGGTATAACATTTATATGTAAATCACCTTTTTTAAGTTTGTCATTTTCTTTCCTCACCAAGCCACTTTAGTAAACACACATCAAAAATTTATCTATGTGTCTCAAAGAATGTTTTGTCCCCAGCCCAGGACATTGTCTTTTAAGACTTCAGATCTCCCTTTTCCAAGGTGTACTTGTCACCAACATACTAGCAGAGCCGCACAATAAGTTTATGGATTGACAAGAATATGTGCATACTTTGGCATCGTATGCTTTTTTGTTGTCACATGATTTCGTCATTTTGTCCTGTGCAGATCTTATCAATCTGTTGTCTTAGTAAAAATCTGCCCCTCATTCTATTCTTTCTCTGATGCAGTGTACCAAATCCATCTTAAGCACGGGCTGCTCTGCAAGATAGATTGATATCAAGTTGTTGTTGCGGGAGATTTTCTGAAGGAGGCCCGTGCTGCGGCTGCAGCATTGCGGAAGAGAAATATCAAGGCCAGGTTTAATTATTTCAGATCTGCAGCCCTTTAATGGGTGTACATAAAACACCGAAGAGTGTTCATTCATGTGAGGTAAATAGGCCCCAGTGAACTGTAACTCTGCAAGCTAGCTCCATGTTCTTGTCAGCTTAACCGACTTGAAAACATTTCAGAACAGGCTGCCAAGGAGGGTGGTGAATTGACTTGCAACCAGTCCGCGGAAGATTTGAAGCCATGCTAAGGAAGAAGAAGCAGAAACACTGCCTAGTCCAGAAGAAGCGTAGCCTGCAGCTAAGTGATATATCTGAAGCCTGTCAGCCTTGTGATGTCACTTCAGAAATTGCTGCCATGAGTACCATCAGGAACCAGACTGCATCAGTATATCATTCACATTCATACCGTGAGTGTGATGGTTAGTATTTCGGCTATTCAGTATATGTTTACTACAAAATATTCTGACCTTGAGGAACCATGCCAATTACTTACACATCTCCCTCCTTGTCAGGAACCAGACTGCATCATCTTCTGAAGAAATCGACACTTGCATGTTGTTAACTGAAGAAATCAACACCTGTCATGCTGTTAACTGAAGAAATGGACACCCAGCAGTCGATTGGCGCCAAACCGGGCGGGCTCAACCTCAACCGTCAGATCTTCATCTAACGGCAACTTACAGCTTCGCTCGGAGTTACGACAGATCACCACCCTTGCTTGCGCATCCAGCGGCTCTGAAGACCGGAGTGGCCGCAGTTTGAATTATTACCTTCATTTACTGTCTCCTTGTTCACCTGCTTTATTTCATTAGCGTTAAAGTTAAGATTACCTTTCTTTCACTGGTTGTAATGGGTATAAAACCAACCCGGGATCGATCTGAGAGCTCTGGAGCTCATGTTCCTGCACTTGGGGTAAATGCGTGTCCTTAATCCGCTATATATATATTTCTCTTGCGGTCATCCTCCGAATTCACCTAGCTGCTTGGTGGTGTGATGTGTGAGTGCTGTAGTTTTGTGAACTACTCGTAGTTGGGTCTTATCACTCCTTTGCTGCTGCTTAATTTTGCGTACCTTGCCTGCCTGTTGGTGAAATACACGGCCAGCTTGTGTTCTTCTCAGCAGAAGAAAGAATGCTGCTCATCTCATCTAACTTGCTTGTAATCCTGGCCTTTAGTTGTATCCCAGAAATCCTGTTGTGCGCTCCTGTGGGGGCTTACTGGCGTCGATCATGGCCAAATCAAGGCAGTGAAGTTCCAAGATGTCATCATCACCAGATCGAGACAGAAGGAGAGGAGCACCATTTACTGAACTTGGCACAATCGTGCAGCTCAAGTTGCTCTTCAAATGATTGGTTTCTTCTTTGCCATCGACTGCATGATCTTAATTGTGTCCCAGACTTGGCAGCACTACTATCTGTCGATCGCCTCTGATGATATGATGAAGTATGAGTTGCAGTACAAGGGGCCCTTGCAACAAGTCCGGTTCAGAAAAGCTTGATGCCGCATGGTTTCAGAGCGGCCACCATGGCGATATGGTGTGGTGTGGTGTATGCCAATGGACGCATATAAGAAGTTTTGTGTCCTGGATCTGAATTTGATTTAGAAGTGGTGAGGAGTTTGTAGCTGCTATTGGTCAAACTGCATGTGTTAAGGGAAAATCTAGAGATACAGTAAGTAGAGCAGATATGAACGCTCACAATAATGTGATACTGCTATCTTTAATCAAACAGGGCCACTTTATCTGAAGAAGTACCCAAAGTTGGGGGCAAAATAGTGGACGGCAAAATTGTGTCAAGTACTGACGTTTCGTTTTATTTTGCCAGGCCTCTCATGCCCACTGTGCCGAAGATATCTGGCTGGCAGGACTGAAACCAACCGTTCTTCCTTCACACATTAGAGTCATAATAATCCATGGAGATTTGTAAGCCGTTGTTGGCTCTATGAGGTGATGACAAGATCATTGAGGGCGTTGTTTGACAAATGGTGCTTCTTTTGGATCATACCCGTCTGGTGAAAGGTGTGCCTCCCTTTATTGTCTAGTCTAGTGCCCATGTTCGTACGGTTCTTGTTACGGTGTCAGTGTGCGCCATGCTTGTAAGAATTGATGGATTTGGGTGGTGTTTTATCCAAGTTTCCCCATGTGTTGTTGTTTGATCACCACAAAAAACAGAGCTTGCATAATTTCAGAAACAGAGCATCCAGAGATATTTGTAACTAATATTATGTGATCTTCTATAAGGCGCAGAGTATGGATTTTACGTGATGGTAAAATATGGGTTCCAGCACCCCGGGACTGACTGGCTGGCTTCTATATATACTAGCATGCCCGCGCGGCGGCACGCCGCGCCTGTTGAAACATAATATGAAAGTTCTTTATGTGGTGATGGAAAAGTTTATGTGTTAATTTTCCATCTAATGGCTCAGTTGTTGATTGTTTTTTACACTATGATGTACTCCTGTATGAACATTAAGTTCTTATATATGGACGCTGGAAAAGTTTATTTGTTAATTGTACAACTAATGGCTTAGTTGTTGCTTGTTTTCTACATTATAATGTATGTATGAACGTTAAGTTGTTATATGTGGACACTGGAAAAGTTTATTGAATTAAACAGTTGCTACATTTTATACAAGGGGGAGTACAATTAGAGCTTGCATGCTAAATTTGTGTCGTTATGGTAAATCATTTCATCGTTCTACGACCACATGCTAGATTGGTGTCGGTGATGAAATGGTAGAGCGCCTGTGCAAATTCTTGGACGCGGTTCTGTGCACTTTGACACCAGGGTATGTCACTATCGAGTCAATGGTGTGTGGTTGCTGTGGATACATGCGTAATGGTATGGTATCTGAAAAATTGTCATAGATTATTGTTCGAGTTTTGATTTGTCTTGTGAATTCATTTTGCTGAGAAGTCGCATGTTGACGGGCCATGTTGAGTTGCCATTGTAAGGTTCATGCAGAATCTTGAACACTAAATAAGTTTCTTTTTGCAACATTGAATGCTTGATGAAGAAGCCACAGCCCCTGCCGGTCCAGAGACGCCGCCACCCCTGGATGGTCTGATGGGCTACAGTCTGCAGTGTAATGTTGTTGGATGTACCGTGCACACTACAGTGCTATAACGTAATGTAATTATGTTTAAAGCGATTAGCGCCATATCGAGCAAATTTGCTAAATATAGTGTGCCCCTTCCAAATACGCTATAGCGACACTATAACGGTGAAATAGCGCGCTTTTTGTTTCCTTGATTATGACATGGGTCTCTGTATTTTAAAGCAATATGGGGATATGCATTCACATTTGATTTATATTTTAGTATAGTATTGCGAAGAGAAAAACTGATCAATGCTATAGGATTAGACATTTCCCTCCTTAGCCCAGCATGAATAACAAACAAAAAATTACAATGATCATGTTCACCATAGAGACTGATCATTTCATTCATGTAAGACAAAATAAGAAGAAAACACTGACCTTGTAAGTAGTGCAGAACCGGAAGAAACTGGAAAGGTTGCAGCCCACGCTATGTCTTTCATGAAAAGCATCTCATTGTAGATGAATAAGCAGAGCAACAATGGTAGATAAGGCATTCCTTTGGCGGAGCTAGGCAGGATCTTCAGGGGGGGCCAAGCAGAAATAATAGATGTTTGGGGGGGGGGGGGGCAAAGGGTATATTCTTTCTAATCCAAGCACCCTTTAAAAAATTTCCTTCCTATTTTTAACTGAGGCTGTGGGGGCCATGGCCCCTGTGGGCTGCAACGTAGCTCCGCCACTGCATAGTGCACTGTTCTGAGAAAGTCAACCAGCTGATATGAAGTTAGGGTCATCAATGGTAGATAAGCGACGCATATTTTCAAAAATAGGTTATGCAAAGGGATGTAATATATATCACACACCTTCCATTGGGAACGGATTCAAGTGGAAGTTACCGATGAAAGAAAAAATACTGGAAGTGATCCCTAGATGGGATTTTGCACTTTAGAAAATTATAAGGATGTGGAATTAAAGATGAAATTAAGTGCATGTATGCCCTTACTACGCGAGATCGCTAGTTGTCGTCTGTATAGTTTCATATTTCACGCTGGATGTATTTTATGTGTTCCCTCATTAAAACATCTCAAGTAGTCATATTGCATGGAACAGAAAAAGTAACAGGAGTATCTACATGGCCACACAACCACAACTTTTCCAACTAAAACTGTATACACAACATTATTCACAAAAAACAGGGGATAACAACAGCAAGCTCACACAATGAATGAAAAACACTTTATATATTAAGAAACTATATATATATATATATATATATATACACATATATATATATATATATATATACGCCAGTTTGGGACACCTAGGTGCCCAGGCACCTTGGCTATCCATCGTTGGATCGTGTTCAGCGGCTGATTTGGCAACAAATGTAAATGCCTTAATTACTAGTTAATTTGGCAGGCTTTAATTCTTTAACCATCCCATGCATGCATGTCACCTCATAGAAAAGGAAGGAGATTAAAATACCATATTGTATAAAAATTAACACTTATTGTTTCGTAGAACAAGTCACTAGGTATGTAAATACTCGTGTATTTTACGTAATTTCAGTAGTAGGCATACACATACACACCACATAATTGGGTATACGCATACTCGTACATATACTTTTTTTGCATGGTACCCGCATATATACATAATTTCGTTACTTGGTATATGCATACCCGCATATGGAAATAAAATTTTTAGTAGGTATATGCATACCCACGCATGTATATAATTTTGTTAGTAGGTATATGCATACCCGCGTATGTATATAATTTCGTTACTAGCTAGAACCTAGAATAATTTATTGGATATATACATACCTGCGTATTAGATACTCATATTGAATTGTTAGGAAACAAAAAAAAAAGAACATGGAAGTTTAGAAAATAATTTACTGGGTATATGATAAGCGCTTATGCATGTACATAATTTCGCTAGTAAGTATTAGATACCCGTATTAGATAGTTAGGAGACAAAAATACGCATATTGGATACCTACAGTAGGTTAGAAAAAAATCAAACATTAATACAATCTATTGTATGGCAAATCTTGCATGCCTACTAGTTAAAAATGGAAACAAAATGTAAGCATGAAAAGCCTTGCATGAAAAATAGTTAGGAAAGAAATTAAACAATCATTATGCAGCGATACTTACCTAAAACAATCAAGGTGCCCGGGCACCTAGGTGTCCCATCTATTTTACCTATATATATATATATATATATATATATATATATATATATATATATATATATATATATATATATATATATATATATATATATATATATATATATATATATATATAGACACACACACACACACTTACAATCCGTCGAAAGTTGGCTCACCACACAGAGTGGAACTGCATCCCATAACACACCGAGACTTGACACACAACCAACTAATTTGTCCCAGCCATGGACATTTGTATAAGCAGATCGATGAACCTTATCAAATTAAGTTGCAGACATGAAAAATAAAATCTATCTAATTTCTAGGACACTTGCATTTTTGTTGTTGTTGAGTAAAGGACACTATTGCAAAGTCAGACACTTATTGTGTCAGATAAAAAATGATGGGCTGCATGGATCATTGTTTTGAGGCCTTGAAAACATGAGATAATCTGAAGCATCCAACCCACACCTTTTTTTTGAGGAATATGTCGAGCCCTTCATGACAGCGTCTTTGGTCCACACCTCTGCAATGCTCATGCAGGATACCGTTTTGAAGATGCGCATACTATCGAAGACGCGTATTACAAACTGTCCTAAACCTCGAAGGAAACAAAGACAATGAGCAGGAGTATAGTGCTTCAGTGAGTAGCCCCAGGGCGTTCCACATGCAGCTCGACACGGCCCTGCAGTGAAAGCAACATATGTTCGACTGGCTCCATCGCGGGGCAAATATCGCATAAGCATAACTGAAACCGACAGTGTCGAACATATGTGCCATCAGGACGACATATTCAGTGCACACCAGTCCGTGGGAGGGCCGGAGCCTGCAGATGCCGCAATAGTCAGCAAAGGCTTCGGGCGATGGCGACGACGGAGCCGCTGGAGGAGTAGCCAGAGATACGGCCTGGGGCACAGGGGTTTTGGCGAGGCCGCGAGGGTGCCGTAGTGCGCTTTCTTGTTGTTCATGCTGTAGACCATCTCGTCCATCACCGTATTGGCCATGCCCATCGCCGCGGCGGCGAGCACTCTGCGCCGTCTCCCGTCTGTGCAGGTCGACCTCGTCCACGGCTGACTTGCAGCAGGGCTGGCGCGAGCTCAAGGCGGCGGCCTCCCATCTGCGCTGGAAGGCGGCGCCGGGCTGCGGCCAGAGAGACGGCGAGAGGGCGCAAGGTAGCCGGGCCGTAGCGACCTCGCACGCTGACGGCGGGAGGGCTGCATAGGGCGGCGGGCCAAGCTGCAAGCGTCGTCGTCGGAGAACGGTTGCGAGTTGTCTGGGAGTGACGGCGCGTTGCCGGACGCATCACGCGTCAGACTGCCATGGCGACATCGAGGTCTTGTGATGCCAGAGGCGGCCGTCTCTCGATCGCGCGCCTTTCCTACGCCGTCTATCCTGCCTGTCATGTTCACGTCTGTGATGATCGGAGACCTAGAAGCTCCACCGCCCTCCATGCCGAATCTACTATGATCATTACACACAATATCGAACACATGCAGGTGCGCGTGATTTCTCACCTCTTATTTGGAGCTGCCAAGGACCATGGGAGGTGGCCCAGGAAATCGTCTCGTTCCCGCCATAGCCGAGCATGATATGGCAGGTTCGGAGCATCTGGTACCCGACCTGAGGAACCGGCCATATGGTCAGTGGTTGTGTGATCCCACATACGCAAAGCGGAGGCGGAGGAGAGGCGCCGTCGGAAGGGCGACGGAGTCCAGCCTAAAATATCTATGGGGTCAATGGTATTTTTAAAAAAAATTTCTTCATGGTGAACAGTAATTCTTTTCAGAAAAGCTGTGGGGTCAGTTGACCCCACAGCCAACACGTAGCTTCGCCGCTGGCCAGCGCCGAGAGGGAAAACGGGGGCCCGACGGTCGAGGCTTCGTAGAGGGACAGGCCAACAGCCAAGTCATGGAGGGGACGAACGCAGGCATCTATCGGTGGGATTTGGGAGATGTGCGACCAAAGAGGAAAACACCTCCTTTTATAGGGACATACAACGAAGGTGATTGAGTCATGCACGTTTCTAACTGGACAATCTAGAGATATCTACTATCGCCTACATCCATCAATCGACACAAAAAGAAGAAGAAAAAAGGAACACAACTGCCTACGTTGAGCGGCCGGCCGTTGAGAGAAGCCTGGATACGATCGATCCATGCACGTGGTCGTCAAAACCTCGCCGCTGCATGCATGCAACTGCAAAAGAAAAAAAAAAAACCTCACCGCCTAGCCACCGCTGCATGCATGCATCTGCATAAAAAAACAAAGAATCGGAGCACCCAACACCACCAGATCAAACGCATGCTGACCAGGAGTCCAGGACCCAAATCACTAAGGAAAATGCAACGGGCACACAAGTAGCCTACCCTCTCAGGTCCCCCAGTAAATAAGGTGGCAGCACCTCATTGGTCTGTTTTTCACTGACAGAAGAAAGTCAAAAAAGAACAGGTAAACTAAACCTAGCTAGATTTTTTTGTGTGGAGAATAGAGTAGGAAACCTACTCAAAAGGAGCAGTACATTCAGAGAGCATAAGATGTCGAAGGCTACTCGGCACGTTCGCAATCAAAACTTGCTCTCCCGAGCTCCTTGTCAGCGCGGCCAGTCCATGAGCCAAAGTATTCCTGCTCCTCTTCACGCACTGAACACTGCAGGCAGAAAAAGCGGCCATAGAATTCTTGATGTCCATTATTAGGCCGTAGTTAGGGAAACATGTGGGCCTCGTTGCCAATAGTTCATTCGCAATCAGTTGATTATCCGTCTCAATGGTCACCCGGCCATTAAACATTTCTGCCATGGATTGCAATCCTGTCAGAATGGCTCGAGCTTCGGCCTCCTCAACGCTTCGGCACAGTGGCAATTTCTTGCAGACTGATTTGAGGACCGAGCCTTGTAGTCTCGACCGACTGCGCCAGCCGCGCTTTCTCCTGTCTCTGCTAGATAGGCTGCGTCCATGTTGATCTTAACTGTACCTCGTACTGGTGGGATCCACTTTTCTTCAGAACATTCAGATGCATGGACAAGATGTGCACTATTTGGAGTTCCGTTCCGGCTGAAGTTTTCTGCAGTCTTTCCACTCGTCCACTCAGCTGATGCCTCTACCATTCTTAATTCTTCCTCATAATTTTTTAGAAACTGCACTGAACTACTGATTGTCTCTCTGCCCTTATTTCGCACGCAGTCCTCCCTGAGATGCCAGCATCGCCAGACTAACATCAGGATCTTGGCGCGCGTTTCCTCGCTTTCTATGTCCAGCATTACTTGCAGCCAGTTTTCACCTGTGAACCAGAACTTGTTTTCAGCAGGTAAGCTCCAAACCTCTCTCATAGCAGCTCTCAATGCTCTGCTCTTCGTACACATAATCACTGCATGATGTTCATTTTCTGTCCCATGTCCACAAATGTTGCAGGTAGCATCCAACTCAAGGGTTCTCTTCCATTTGTTCTCTTTTGTTGCTAGGGTGTTTGTATCTACCCTCCATCCAAAGATTCATATTTTCCCCGACACATTGGATTTCCAGATTAGGTCCCATATGCTCCGATCATTTGGGTCCCTGGTCGAGCTAGAGGGGTTTTGAGCTAGTTGTGGAAGTCCCATCGCTGCAAGTTTATAGGCACTTCTGACCAAACAATCGCCGCTTCTCTCGTAATGCCATGCTGTGCGGTCCTCCACGTCCGAGGATGGGATGTAAATTTTGCAAATCTCGTCTACATCAAAAGGGTGGAAATTTTGCCTTATTAATTCTTCGTTCCACTCCTTTCTATCCATGTGCTTGAGTTGGTTAACCCATCTGACCCATCTGATCCGAGATCACCCTATGAATGCTGCTGTCATGAGTCCCTCTCGTCGTGGGATCCATTGGTCGCGTTTTATTTGGATCTTCTGGCTATCTCCCACTCTCCATATTAGACCCTTTTTCAGAAGCTCAAGGCCAAACTCTATTGCTCTCAAAACTGGGGATGCATCAGTCGCAAACACTGTGTCCAGAAGGTCACCATGAAGATAATATTTGGACTTAAGGACTCTCGCGCATAGGCTGTTTGGATTCTGGATCAGCCGCCACCCTTGCTTGGCTAGGAGCGCTTGGTTAAATAAGTGCATTTTCTCTGAATCCAATGCCCCCTGCCCTTTTCGGTTTTGTCATTCGTTCCCATGACATCCAGTGTACCTTTCTGTGGCCTTGTTCATCGCCCCACCAGAAATCCCTAATCAGTTTCTCATACTTCTCGCAGAATCCTTTAGAGAGCATGAAGACGCTCATGGTGAAGGTTGGGAGGGCTTGGACCACAGACTTCACGTGGACCTCCTAGCTAGATTTAGTATATTTAGAATATAGATTGCTGCCAAACATTCGGTGACTGTAGCAGATGAAGAAGCTTTGATATATATATATATATATATATATATATATATATATATATATATATATATATATATATATATATATATATATATATATGCCAGTTGTGTGCAGGTTGATTGCAATGACCATGTCATGATAATTGAATGAACGCTGTTTCCCCCTTTACTAATAAAGATTCTACTAGAGTTCCACACCTTCAAAGAGTATAATTGTATTAGATAAAAAAGATTAAAGCAAGGGGGATTTTGACACATAACTAACACCTAAAATAAAATTTCAAATTACACAATTCATCTGAGTAGTTAATAGTGAAATACTATTTGTTTTTAGCTTCCAGCCTTTCTCTAATTTCTTGAATAGGAGCAATGGCAGGTTGGGACCGGAGCCAAAAATTTACCCCGCCAGAGCCCGATCCGTGGCGTAACCGCTCCAGGAGTTTTACCACACCATTGATGAAGTTGTACCTAAACACGCAGGTCCCAAACACGAAGTAGGCACACCCACCATCCATGCCTAGTTCTGTGGCGTCCACGGAGAAGCTGGCCGGGGAACCAAGGAATAGAACACGGTCACTCAAGCTCCGTCCTTCTCTCTCCACCCACCGCATCTTGTCGTCCCCATTCGTTTCTTCCAGTGCCTCCAATTCCACCAAGAGTGTGCCCGACGAGAGATCATCAATGACCTGCCAACCTTGCTCGTGTAGAACGAATGCTGATATAAGCTCACCACTGGATTCCAAAAGGTACGTGCCATCACAGATGTAGTCTCTTCTATTGATTGCATTCAACTTTGGCACTAACTTGTCACATGCGCGCACATAGATCTTGCTATTGTGACACGCTACGTCCAAAAGCCTACCTCTTGGCACATCTAGCTCATTCAGGGTGATGCTCCATGCCGCATCACTAGGAGGCATGGTGGCCGCCGTTAGGATCATCGTGTGTTGTTGTCGAATACAAGTGTATAGGAAAACGGTGCCATCACCATAGACGATACCACGAGGATTACCACGGGGATCCTTCCAAAGCTGTTTCGTCTTATCATCAACATTGTCTGGAAGCTCAGACATCAGGGTGATGTCCCCTGTGAGAAGATTTACAAGTTTTGGCTCGGTACTCCACGTGAAGAACCATGCAGCCGTGCCATCTATGCTAGCCACCCACTTTCTATCGTCGGCCGATGATGCATCAGGCGGCTCCGCGAGGACCACGTCATCACAGTCATGACGTAGACCCGAGGTCGACATGCCCCCGAAGTTGACGACGGAGTGTACAATGATGCCGTCACATGGCATGAGGAGCCACGGCCGGAACATGGGCCGCGTCCGCGGAGAGTGCAGTAGTCCTGCATCACGCCACGACGTGCAGACGGTATGGAAGCGGACGAAGTCGGCGGGTTGATGTAGGCGGCCGGAGATGTCGAGAAGCAGTTCCGGCGGCAGGTCCGCCCACGGCGGCCTCAAGGAGGACATGCGGCGCCGGACGATGATCCAATCCAAAGAGATCGCGATCTTGTATTCACGTAGAGCCACCGGAGTCCTCTTAATCTTTTTGTTTTTTTTAGGGGAGGAGTCGTTTTAAATCAATCGTTGTCTGTTCTTATCGTTTCTCTGGCAACCCATATTAATACTTCTGGCCCAATCGTTTTCAATCACATGAGCCCGGCCCAATCGATTTCACGAGGTTGTGGCTTGCTGTTTGGTTTTGAATCACATATAAACTCTGGTGGTAGGACAATAAAAATATCAAGGTTAGATGTAAATATTCACATCTGGTTCATTTTAATCAGATGGAGAGATGACTGCGCAGATCATAATAAGCCCCAAATAACAGAAGATGCAGCGGGCAGCCTTTTCAGATTTAATTTCTTTTTACTACAAATGTGAATAAAAATAAAGTAAAAAAGAAGTCAGCTTAGCGGCTTCTAGTTTTTGGCCGGGCGCAGCGGCTTCTAGTTAGCCAGGCCGTTGAGTAATCCCAAATTATATCGGATCGGACTACCTAAGCAAACGTGCTCCCCTAAAAAAGAGTTCACGCCGGTGATCGATGGCCGACGCGGAGCAGCAGCAGCTTCTTGCAGCGGAGCCTGAGGAGTGCAGCCGGTCGGCGGTGATCTTCCTCGTGGGCTGCGCCGTGGCCGTGCTCTTCTCCATCGCCATCTCCGTCGCCATCGTCCTCGGGAACCTGTGCGCCTCCATCAGCGACCACGATGACGGCGTTACCGCCCTCAAGCTCGTCGCGCTCGCGCTCGTCCTTGGCCTGGCCATCGGCCTGGCTGCCTGCATCCTCGGCATCCTCATCGGTCTGCTCATTCAGCGGCACCACGGGAACCCGCAGGGACAGCGAGTCGTCGACTGGTTGCTTTTACTCTGGTGACCCATCCATGCATCAAACCGTTTCGGCTGGAAGATCAGATCAGAGATTCAGAGGTCAATGCATCATATATCGATTGTATTCTTAGACTGATCGATGCTACGTACCTGCAGTCTGCAGAGAACTAGCTAAAGACACGTGTATCACGTTATTAATAGAGTTATGCATCACATTCTTAGCTTGTACTTAATTAAGATGAGCCCGAGTATAATCATCTTTATACTTGGTTTCCATTGTTATAATCATTTATTATAACCATTTATGCTCGTAGTGAGCCCAGGTATGAGATAATGGTTTCCATTGTTAGGTTCCATGCCTGATGCTACACTTCATCTTGATCGTTCATCTTTCTTCTGGATGTAAGTTTGTTTTCATTGATCCCTTTTGATGTTGAACACTCATGTTCCGACCGAAGTATTTCGATTCCACTGCGAGTGAGACGCGTAACCAGTGGTTATTAAATTTTCTAGTATACTCCTAGGCCTCGTTTGATAGCAAAGTATTCTCTTAAGTATTTTGAGAATACTATAGTTTTTAAGATTACCATAGTTTTATTTACAATGAGCTGTTTGGTTGCCCCTAACAACTGTGCATTTAATCCTGTAGTATTGGACAAACTGTAGTTTTTTCTTTGCATAAAAAAAAGAACACCATGCCTCTTTTTTAAAAAGAGAGCTACCGAGTGCTTAAACGCAACGGATAGACAGCTAAATTTACAGCGTTGTGCGGCAACGGCCAAACAGGTTCTATGCATTGTGAATACTCCAAAATACTCTGTTTTAGTAAAAGGGAAACGTTTCCAGACGGTGCACCGGGCGAAGCTTCGGCCGGTCGTACGCCTCATCACGCGCCCAGCGCGAGCGTAGTGGGCCGCGCCTCCTTTTTTTTGGGCCCATGTAACCCTCCTTCCTCCTCCCCCGATCCAATCTCCCCTTTTTCACCTCAATGCTGCGTGCCTCCACCGCCGCCTCCCCGCGCTCCGTCCCCACCCCCCTCCTCCGCCGACAACGATGCTGCGTTTTGTTGCAACTGGTCTTAAGGAAGCTAGCACCGACGCTCGATTTTGTTGCAACCAGGACGTCGACGAGCATCGCCGGCGGCGATGGCGCCTGACTTTTGCTACAGCCAGATGTTTTTCAAGTGTAAAATGTTGCAACCGGCGAAAACAAAAGCTGGAACGGGCATTCACGTTTGTTGAAAGCGTTTTTCGATTTTGCTTCAACCGCCTACCGGAGCTCTTGACACCCTCGCCGGCGACGCCGTAAAATGTTACAACCGACCAAACAAAAGCTGGAACGGGTGTTCAATTTTGCTGGAAGCATTTGTCGATTTTGCTTCAACCAACCCCGTAGCTCTGATTTTGTTGCAACCGGCAACCTGCAAAGCTTCCACCGGTGAGGTTTTTTTGCTTCAATGGCGACAGATGGAAGTGGCGACCAGGGATACGGCGCCGATGCGAGCGGCATGCACCTGGCGGCGAGGGCGCCTGGGCGCGCACCTGGTGTTGCAACCATGGGGGCGGCGAGGTGCAAACGCTGTTGGCCGGTGCTACATAGGCATGATGTCGAAGCGGCGACCCGCCATGGCGAGGAGCTGCAAAGAACACGACGGACGGCGATGAGGGATGCGAATGGCGGCGACGAGGTTGCAAGCGCAGCGCGGGAAGGCTAGTGGTGCGGCTCGCTGTCGGGTGCGGGGGCGGCGCTCTCCTTCCTTCTCCTTTTCCCCTGTGCGGGAGGTTGACGATGGGTGCTGGAGAAGACGGGAGAGAGAGATCTAACGGTTGCGCGTGTAGATCGAACGGATCTGGCCAGACCGGCCGAAACTTTCGGCCGGTGCGCCGGCGCAGAGTGCTGCCCTTAGTAAAATCATGGTATCTCATACCTACATGCAAAATTACTGCTGTTTTTGATACTTTGGTTTATATAACACTTTGGTAATTCTAGAACCGAGAAATATCCATAAAACAAGAATTTTTTTTGTGAGTCATGGTCATTAATTGTCATTCCTTCCACTCATAAATCATGGCTAGGGCTAACCTTTTCCCTCCAGCTGTAAGTACATTGATTTTTAGAGAAGAGGCGGGCGCCTGGCTTTAAATTAGTGAAGCCCTTACAACCAATGGTACAATTCAACGCAACCCGAACAACACGGAAACAAACAAACAAAAACAAAAACAGAAACTCCGGCAAGATACAAGGGTGCCCAGAAGCAGCAACTAAGTCCAAAAAACAAAGTCTAGGGACCCTCGAACATGATCGAAGGACCGATGTTGCGAAGAAAGCCACCTCGCGAAGGAGACCAACCGTCGATAGGAGCTATGTCTTCGCCATCGCCTGGACGTCCCGCATGGCAATGCCAACTTGTTCCATCATCGAAGGAGCCCCCCTGCTCCTCACTTTGGCTCGTAGGGTGCCGCACCGTCGGATGATGGAATACTCACCTCCCTAGAGCACAATTGGACACTTGCCGCCAAGACCAGAAAGGGAGGCCTTTGAACACAACCACCTCAGCGGACCTAGCTCTTCGAAAGAGCGCCATCATCGAAGCATGGAACCGTCACATGAAGAGAAGCATCTGCCATCCACGCACCCACCCAGCGGCCAAAAAATGGAACCTTGCTCATGAAACGGACCCTCCAAGGAGGGAACGACGCCACAACGTCGCCACTGTCCGGTCTGGAACATGAAAGACCAAGGTTTTCACCCAGGGCCTACTGGAATTTAGTCTATTTTGGGCAGCCCAATAACTATTTCAGAAATTCCTAATAAATCCTAGAGGACCACTTAGCCCATTTGTGCAAGGCAAGGGATACTACTAAAGTTTAGTCCCACATTGCTAGTTTAGTGGGAGTTGGACCTCCTTATAAGGGAGGTTCTTTCCCCACTTGTACGAGCATGAGAACAAGAGGGACATCCACGCGCGCTCCTCCTCCGCCGCCCGCCACGCCACGCCTCGGCGCGACAAGTTTGTGGACTTGCTACCGGACAAGTTTGTGGCCGGAGGTATCATCACTAAGCTTCCTCCTTCGTGGAGGAACTTTGCTAACTTACTGAAGCATAAGAGACAAGAGTTTTCCGTCCCGGATCTCATTGGAACTCTTGATGTGGAAGAAAAGGCGAGAGCAAAGGATACACGTGCTCGAGGTATTGAGGGAGGATCTAGTGCCAATCTGGTACAGAAGAAGAACTTCCAGCCCGACAAGTTCAAGAACAAGGGCAAGTTTTGTAACGCCCTCGATGCGGCTATATCTCCCACGTGTCGAAGCACGACTTGGAGGCATAACCGCATTGAAAGCAATGTCGCAAGTGAGGTAATCTTCACACAACCCATGTAATATATGAGGGAAAGAGATACATAGTTGGCTTACAATCGCCACTTCACACAAATACATGAATATAACATTACATCATACAGATACAATCAGGGCCCGACTACGGAGCCAAAATAAAAGAAGAAACCCCAAAAGCGACAAAGGTCCACGATCGACCCCACCTGGGCTCCACTACTGATCGATTAGAATGAAACAACCTAAAGGGTAAGATCTTCATCGAGCTCCTCCTTGAGCTCGGGTGCATCACCTACACGGTTCCTCGGCACCTGCAAACTGGTTTTGGAAGTATCTGGTGAGTCACGGGGACTCAGCAATCTCACACCCGCGAGATCAAGACTATTTAAGCTTATAGGTAGGGAAATGTATGAGGTGGAGCTGCAGCAAGCGACTAGCATGTATGGTGGCTAACTTACGCAAATGAGAGCGAGAAGAGAAGGCAAAAGCACGATCGAACAACTATGATCAATAAGTGATCCTGAACTACTTACGTCAAGCATAACTCCAACAACCGTGTTCACTTCCCGGACTCCGCCGAGAAGAGACCATCACGGTTACACACGCGGTTGGTGTATTTTAATTATTGAGGTCAACTTCAGGTTTTCTACAACCGGACATTAACAAATTCCCATCTGCCACATAACCGCGGGCACAGCTTTCGAAAGATCAAACCCTGCAGGGGTGTCCCAACTTAGCCCATTATAAGCTCTCGCGATCAACGAAGGATATTCCTTCTCCCCGGGAAGACCCGATCAGTCTCGGAATCCCGGCTACAAGACATTTCGACAGTAATAGAACAAGTCCAGCAAAGCCGCCCGATGCGCCGACAATCCTGATAGGAGCTGCACATATCTCGGTCTCAGGGCAACACCGGATGAGACATCCTACGAGTAAAACCAAACCTCGAGTTTCCCCGAGGGGGCCCCGCAGTCTACTCGGTTCGAACCAGCACTTAGAAGGAAGCACTGGCCCGGGGGGGGGGGGGCTAAATAAAGATGACCCTCAGGCTGATCAGGCCCAAGGGAAAGGGGTAGGTGATAGGCAAATGGAAAAGGCAATGTTGGGCCTTGCTGGAAAAGTCTTATTCAAAGCGAACTGTCAAGGGGGTCCCATAAATCACCCGACCGCGTTAGGGACGCAAAATCCGGGAACATAACACCGATATGACGGAAACTAGGGCGGCATGAGTGGAACAAAACACCAGGCATAAGGCCGAGCCTTCCACCCTTTACCAAGTATATAGATGCATTAATTAAATAAGATATATTGTGATATCCCAACAAGTAAACATGTTCCAACAAGGAACAACATCTCCATGTTCCAACAAGGAACAAACTTCATCTTCACCTGCAACTAACAACGCTATAAGAGGGGCTGAGCAAAGCGGTAACATAGCCAAACAACGGTTTGCTAGGACAAGGTGGGTTAGAGGCTTGGTTTAACAATATGGGAGGCATGATAAGCAAGTGGTAGGTATCGCAGCATAGGCATAGCAAAAGAGCGAGCAATCTAGCAAGCAAAGATAGAAGTGATTTCGAGGGTATGGTCATCTTGCCTGAGATCCCGCAAGGAAGAAGAACGAGTCCATGAAGAAGACAAACGGACTTAGTCGAACGAATCCTCACAACTCCGGAACGACACCGAAGCTAACGAGAGAAACAACCCGGAAACAAGCAAACAACATAGTAAACAACCAACACATGAACATGGCATGATATGCGAGATGTGATATGCAATGCATATGCATGCTCCGGAAGGAAAATGATGAACCAGGCATAATCTTGGCAAACCAAGTATGCCTCTGGATAGATGAGATGATTTCGGTTGAAATCGATATAAAGATCACCAGAATCGGATGCACGGTTTGCAAATGGCAAGCAAAACAAGAATGGCATGAATCTGAGATTAACAGCATGATGCTACTTAGCAAGCAACAAGAAATTAAGCTACTGCACCCAAACATAACAAGAAAGCATATGGCAGTAATCTACTCAAGATGCTTGACAAAAGATGAACACTGAGCTACAGCTAAATCACATCAGAGCAGGTTCAAACAAGCATGGCAAAAGTGCAAAAGATAACAGGTTCACAGACTTAGTGAAAATAACAACATAGCAGAAACTAACATCAGGATGACATGTTCAGAGCAATGAAACAACATGCTACAGGATCAGAACATAGCAAAACATGGCATGGCATGAATCTACTCAAAGCACTTAACAAAAGTCCCTTACTGGCCATAAGCCAAAATGGATCATAAAATACAATAACACCCATGTGAATTAAGCAAGTTTCGTTACTGGTTTCAGACTTAGCAGAAAACTGGGCATGTCAAAAACAGATAACAAGTAGGCATGTTTACGAGCTCGATGCACTCACTACAGAGCATTGCATGATAAACTAAGCATACATACATCAAGAAGACATGGCATAGAAGCTAAACATGGCAAGAACAACAATATAGCATGCACGGATCAACTACAACAAGCTTGGCAAATTTGAATAACAAGTAAACAATCTGCCAGGAACATTTTGAAGCAAAAGTAGAGCTCGATTGACTCAATCTAAAGCACTCAATAAATACAAACAAAAGCATGGATGGATAGAACAAATCCATATTCTTAAATCACCCTTACTGATTATGCTCAAAATATGCATGGATCTCTCAGAAACAACATGAACACATGGCAACAAAATAACAGCAGTCAGGGACTTAGTGAAATCACTAAGTCTCTGAAATCAGCAACATCAACAGCCCTACTTTGCATGCTTGTGCTAGTCACCACCAAGATCATAAAAATACATAGTAAAATTCAATGGATAGAAGACATGGCATATAACAAAACTCATGTAGGACTCAACTTCATAGGATGCACACATCAATCATGGCAAAAATGACAAAAGTGCATGTTCTGATAAGAATCAGAAACTAACATCACATAGCCCTCTTCTAACAGCATTTCGGGCATCAAAATGAGCTCAATTGAAAATGACTCAATGGTATAAAATGATGTACTCTCTGAGGCGAACAATCTGACATACTATACGCCCAAAACGGAGCAGCGGATGCAAAGATATGATGCGTTGAACTTGACATGATAATGATAAAATGCGAGGCCCGGGGCGGGCTCCCCGAGGGCCGAGCGGGCCGCGGCGGCGGCGGGTCCGGCGGAGCGCCACGTGGCAGGCGGGGAGAGGCTGAAAGCGGCGGCGCGATGAGGTGGCGTCACGGGATTGGTCGGAGTGAGGTGGCAGCGCGGGATGGACGCGTCCGGCGCGGGACGGACATGTCCGGCGCGGCGCGGAGGGAAGAGGCTAGGGTTGCACCGCGAATTTCGGGAGGGGAGGTGTTTATATAGGTGGAGGGGGCTAGGAAGCTTCAAATGGAGTGCGGTTTTCGGCCACGCGATCGTGATCAAATGACCGAGATGATGGAAGTGACTTAGGTGGGTTTTGGGCCAAAATGGAGGGGTGTTGGGCTGCAAAGAGAAGGAGGCTTTTACGGTCACCCGGTTAACCGTTGGAGTATCAAACGAAGTCCAAATGGTACGAAACTTGACAGGCGGTCTACCGGTAGTAAACCAAGGCCACATGTCAAGCCTCGGTCCATTCCGAGAAAGTTTAATACCCGCACATGAAGAAAAGGTAAAAGGGGACGCCGGAGGGTGTAGGAGCGCCGGATTGCAAAACGGACAACGGGGAAGATGCTCGGATGCATGAGACGAACACGTATGCAAATGCGATGCACATGATGACATGATATGAAATGCAGATGATGACATGGCAAAGTGCAACACACAAGCACATGACATGGCAACGACGACGAATAACTGACGGACACCTGGCGCATCAGGTCCGGGGCGTTACAAGTTTGATGGTAAAGCAAAGTTTGATGGGAAGAACAAGGCTATGCAGCACACGAACTTCAAAAAGAAGAATGACAAGAAGAAAGGTGCTTGTCATGTGTGTGGAGATCCTGATCATTGGGCTCCTAGTTGCCCTAATCGCTATGACACCTGGGAAAGGCGGCAAGACCGCTAATGTTGTCATTGGAGACACTGACATGAAGGATGATGGGTATGGTATATTTCCTACTATTCTTTCAGTATGTCATTTTCCTGATTGGTTGATTGACACGGGTGCTAATGTGCATGTATGCGGTGATATTTCCATGTTTTCGTCTTATCAGACCGCATGGACTTCAACCGTGCTGATGGGCACCGGTTCAAGTGCTTCTGTTCGTGGTGTTGGCATGGTCGATCTGAAGTTTACTTCGGGGAAGATCGTGCTGCTGAAGAACGTGCATTATGTCCCCTCCGTCAATAAAAATCTTGTTAGCAGATCTCTTCTATGTAGAGATGGCTACAAGCTTGTCTTTGAGTCGAACAAATTTGTAATATCCAAGTATGGAACCTTTGTTGGTAAAGGCTATGAGTGAGGAGGCCTGTTTCGTTTATCCTTATCAGACGTTTGCAATAAAGTTGTTAATCATATTTGCAACAATAGTGAATCAAATGTGTGGCATTCACGACTTTGTCATGTTAACTTTGGTTGCATGTCGCGACTAGCGAAGTTGAATTTAATCCCTAGTTTCACCACTGTGAAGGGATCCAAGTGTCAAGTGTGTGTGCAAGCTAAGCAACCTCGTAAGTCTCCACTACTAGGGAGAAGGCTAGCAGCAGCGCGGGTTTTAGGCCTATCAGCAGCGCGGGTGCCCGCGCTACCAATAAGGCGCTACAGCTAACTCTTAGTAGTAGCGCTGCCTGTACCCGCGCTACCACTATTGACTATAGCAGCAACGCTTTTCAAGAACGCGCTGCTATTACTTAGCTGTAGCGATTTCCTGGTCCCGCGCTACTGTTATATCTTTCACCATTTCCCCATTCCAGCTTTGATAAACTGCAATTTCCAGATACTAGATACTACTAGATATCAATTTCATAAAGCATTATAGGTACTAGGTAGTACTCCCTCGGTTCAAAATTACTCGTCGTGGTTTTAGTTCAAATTTGAACTCAAACCACGACGAGTAATTTGGAACCGAGGGAGTACTAGATAACAATTTCATATATACTCAACATGCATCCTCAAGCAGTACAAGGTGACATCGATGACAATCATCATATTTAGTTCTAGATGATATCGACGACGACCATCATATGTAGTTCTACATGATATCGACGACGATCATCATATGTAGTTCTAGATGATATAGCCACACACACATATGTAATTCTAGATGATATCGACGACGATCATCATCCTCAAGTCTGGGCGGTGGGTGTTCCTGATAGTAATTAAGATGGCCTGTCCAACACGAAGATTCTTGCCAACAAGGAATCTCTTCCACCCAACCGAGTTCAAGTGTGTGCGACCATCTGTGTCCATGCGGTAAGTACAGGTAGTGACAGAGCCCCTTGCGGTAAGGCATAGTCCAACTGAGCCTTCTTCATCAGGCTCGATACCACAACTCACAGATAGGTTCTTTGGCAATCTCTGAATAAGAAAAACATATCAATTAATAAATAGCCTCACACATACTCTTGCAAATATATTTCTATTAAGTCTAGATTTCTACACTATCAAAAGACACATTACTACGCATTTGTACTAATTAATCATGAATTCTACTAATAAGTATATATGAATTATCTACACTATTAATAGTTCCTTGAATTCTACACTAATAAGCATGTGATCAGACTCTACACTAAAGTATATCATCGACTAGATTCCACAAAGCATATCATTGGACTCTACACTAAGCATATCATCGGATTCACTAAGCATATCATCGACTAGATTCCACAAAGCATATCATTGGACTCTACACTAAGCATTTCATCGGATTCACTAAGCATATAATCGAATAATTTGCATTTGTAAGTATAACAATAAAGCATATATATATATATATATATATATATATATATATATATATATATATATATATATATATATATATATATATATATATATCATCAAATTACTACAGTCAGTACGTATAACATACCATTTCATGCCGATCGACCATGGTAATTGTCAGGCGGGTCACGAATGGCACCCCGACAAAGTCATCACGTGGCGGAATTATGTCCCATAGGTTGCACACCTCCTCCTCGCTCAGCCTCATTCTTTGAGCTACGATGGCTTCATGAAGTGGGTCCTCATTATCTTCATCATCTTCGTCATCTGCATTATCTTCGTCATCTTCATCATCTTCGTCATCTTCGTCATCTTCATCATCTTCCACCAGGTTGAGATAAATGACAGCCAGCTTGGGTCTTTCTACTCTGAAGGAGAAGCTGATCAACTCACCACCAGTAAGACGCATGCGGGCGAGGAAACGGGCCCATCCATCTCCTCCAATCTGTGACATATTGCGTCCTTTCTCGACCTCCATAGTGTACGGCCCCCCAGGAGCCTCAAATGTCACAGTGTCTCCTGTTAGTTTGTTGAATTTCAACCTCACATTGCATGGGACGATATGTGTAAGAAAAGCAAAATGACACAATGCAGTAATGCCAACACTAAAAATTTCTTACCGCCGCATGACGAAAACTCGGCTGGAAGTAGATGCCGAACAGCTTGCCAGTTGCAAGGCTGCTGGCGCACCTTGACTTGCACAGTCGACATAGTGGTGGTGGTGGTGGCGCCATTTTCCTAAAGCAATATGAGCAAAGGATTAACGATTAGATGACAAGGTACCATGTACCAAAGCATTTCGATGGCACCTATTGCCTAAAATAATTGATTAAAAAAATAAGTGGCAAATTTATCTAAATTGGCACCTACATTTTGCCAAAAAATAACTTATTACAAAAAAACAAAAGCATCTACCTATCCATGTACAGAAAAAGTAACAATAAAATGGTGCATACTAAATCAACTAGCATACTAAATCCACTAGCATACTAAATCAACTAAATGACACAATGTTCTAAATCAACTAAATCAACTAGCCTACTAAATCAACTAAATCAAGTAGCCTACTAAATCAACTAAATGAAAATGTTCTAAATCAACTAAATCAAAATGTAGCAGGGAGGAGGGAGAAGGAGGGGCGACTCGAGGAGGGAGGAGCGAGTAGGACGGAGGAGGAAGGCGGAACAAGGAGGGGCCGGCTGGCGGCGAGTGGAGGGAGGACGGAGGAGGAGGCCGGTACCGAGTCCAGCGCGAGGAGGATGAGGTGACGGCGGCGCAGATCGGATGAGGGGCGACGGGGGAGGACCGGGGGCACGGGGGTTGAGGGGGAGATCGAGTGAGTGTGTGTGAGTGTGTGAGATCTGGATCGGATAGGTGAGTGGGGGAGATGAATGGCTTAGCAGTAGCGCGCTATAACAAAAGGCGCTACTGCTAAACGACCTATCAGTAGCGCCTTTCCACGAGAACGCGCTACTGCTATGTGTCAGTATGTAAAAATAGACATAGACATAAAAAATACATTGATCATCAATGGTCTTTTTGTGTATAATCTGATTTGTCAATAGGAGTCCTCGCCAGTTGGTTTAAGAACTCGCGAGGATTCCTATTGCGGCCACAGATCCTACACATAGAGTTCAGTAAAGACCAAGTGCTTGTGAAAGTTGTAGAAGTAACATATTTAAGGTGGTACGAACCCTCTTCGCGGAGCAAGGTGGGACTAAATTTTTGTACTAAACTAGCAGCAACGGTTATTGCGTAAATGCGCTACTGCTACGACCCGTAGCAGTAGCGCTCTTCGTGTTAACGCGCTGCTGCTATAACTGGCCTCGCGGCGGCATGATACATCCAAAACGTATCTATAATTTCTGCTTGCTCCATGCCTCTTTTGGGTGATATTGATATGATATTTATACACTTCCATACACTTTTGATCATATTTGGACTAACCTATTAACTCAGTGCACCCCAGTGCCAGTTTCTGTTTTCTGCTGTTTTTGTATTTCAGGTTTTCCCATCACGTAAACTGCCAGAAAAATTCCGGAAAAATTATATAAAAAATCAGCGTTCCAGAAGATTCCACGCACCCGAAGCAGAGTCGGAGGGGGGCCACCAGGGCTCCAGGCGCCCTGGTGGCGCGCCCCCCCTCCTGGCCGCGCTGGGGGGGGCCCAGGTCTCCGCTGATGCCCCCCTTTGGCCTATATTTAACACGCGTCCCGAAACCCTCGAGGAAGGAACCCTTTTTCGCGATCTCATGTCTGTTCCGCCGCCGCCGCGCTTCCAAGATCGGGAGCGCCAGGAGAACTCTTCCCGGCACCCTGCCGGAGGGGAGGATCACCACCGGGAGCCTCTCCACCACCATGGACGCCTCCCGGATGACTCGTGAGTAGTTTCCCTTGGACCATGGGTCCATGACCAGTAGCTATGTGATGTTATCCTCCCCTTCTTGTGCTTCACTAATTAGACCTCGTGAGCTGCCCTACATGATCGAGGCACATATGTAATCCTTATGTTGTTGCTATGATGAGTTTGCTGGGATCCGATGGATTGTGAGATTATGTTCAGATTGTGTTTGAGTAATATATTTGATTTACCTCTTTTATATTTATGTTCGTAAGTAATTCTTGCATGTTCTCCGTTGCTGTTTATTGCTTTGGCCAAGTAGTAGGTAGTGACTCCAAGAGGGAACGTTATGCTTGATTATGGGTTCATGCCCCTCGATGACTAGTTTGAGTGACAGAAACATGAGTCTAGGGGATGTGCTGTTGCCACAAGGGGGAAAACAACGGTGCTTGTGCCCGCGGGTGCAAGGATTGTTTACTTTACACAAAGTTATTTTAATGCAGTTGTCTGTTGCTTTGAGTTTACACTATGGGTGGGACTCGCAACTTAATACCAGCGAGATGTTCTGGATAGATATCTCAAGGTGGATGATTAGTAGTAGATGCAGATGGATTTCGGTCTACTTACCTTGGCGTACCGCCCATGCTTTGAACCTCTACCTTTGTTGCAATATAGTTAGCATTGGTTTGCGCACATAATCCTGTCAATTGCCCAGCTGTAATTTGTTTACCTCACATAGCTGTTTTATCGTCTTTTGGGAGAGAGACATCACTAGTGAACATCATGGGACCCCGGTCCATATTACCATCATTGATCACATCCGCTATTTACTTACCGTTTTTACTTACTATTTGCAGCAATACCTATCACTATTATCACTTGCGTTTGATCCTTTGTAAACGACAAGGCCGGAGGGATTGACAACCTCTCTGTACTCGTTGGGAGCAAAGTTATTTGTATCTGTGTGCAGGTCCACGTTGATTGCTAATATCCGGCACCGTTAGCGGTTGACACCTTCTTGTTGAAACTGGGAGTCTCAGGGCAAATTGATCCTTGGTATCTTTGCCAAGGGAAAAACTACCGCTACACTGCATCTCAAACCTTCCACTTGGGGTAACCAACGAGGAGCGAGAGCCAGCTAGCAAGAGTATTTCTGGCGCCGTTGCCGGGGACTCCACTCTTCAAGATAGGGGAGTTGCACGCTATCTTTTACCTTTGCTTTTTAGTCTTGTTAGTTTACCTTTCAGTTTTTGCTTTAGTGTCCTTTATCGAAAATCACAAAAATAGTTATCTTGCTTGCTTGCTGCTATGGGGTCCACCAAGAACACCAAGTTGTCTGACTTCACTAGTCATAACAACGATGACTTTATCTGCACACCTATTACTACACCTGCCACTTCAGCACCTTCTTATGAAATTAAACCTGCTTTACTGAACTTAGTCATGAAAGATCAATTCTCCGGTGCTGGAGATGATGCTGCTTTACACTTAAACAATTTTGTTGAACTCTGTGATATGCAAAAGTACCAAGAAGTAGATAGTGATATTGTTAAGCTTAAGCTTTTTGCTTTCTCCTTGAGAGGAGGAGCTAAAATTTGGTTTCAATCTTTGCCTAGAAATAGCATAGATTCATGGGACAAGTGCAAAGATGATTTTATTGGAAAATACTATCCACCTGCTAAAATTATCCAACTAAGAAGTAACATAATGAATTTTAAACAATTGGATAATGAACACGTTGCCCAAGCTTGGGAACGCATGAAATCTCTTGTCAAGAACTGCCCTACTCATGGTTTGACTACTTGGATGGTTATCCAAACTTTTTATGCAGGCTTGAACTTTACCTCGCGGAACTTGTTAGATTCGGCCGCGGGAGGAACCTTTATGTCAACTACACTTGGTGCTGCCACGAAGCTTCTCGATGAGATGATGACCAACTATTCCCAATGGCACACCGAACGCGCTCCAACAGGTAGGAAGGTAAACTCTGTCGAGGAGATTTCCTCCCTAAATGAAAAAGTTGACTTGATCATGTCTCTACTTTCGAAGCAATCTTCTGTTGATCCTCGTGATGTTCCTTTAAATTCTTTGATTGCTCAAGAACAAGTAGATGTGAACTTTATCTCTAGAAACAATTTTAATAATAATGCTTATAGGAGTAATTTTGGTAGTAATCCTAGACCGTTCCCCTCTAATTCTTATGGGAACAACAATGCTTATCCTAGCACCAAGAACTCCAACCAAAAAGATAGAGACTTGCCTGGTTATGAGAAACTTCTAGAAATAGAGAAGGCCACTAAGAATTACATGCACACCCAATATGAACAAAACAAAACCTTCTCGAAGCAATTAAATGAGCACACTGCTATCTTGCAAGACATTAGTAGACAATTAGAGAGCATAAATATTGAGATTTCTAACCTCCAGACTAGGCTCACTATCACTGAGACCCAAGTTTCCAATATGTCCCACACACAAGCCACTCTGATAAACCAAATGGCAGCTAAACCTGAAGTGGTTGCACCCCAAAGGGAGGAAGAAGATAGAATTAAGAGCCTTCCTACCCACCACACTGTTGCTACTATCCAAGTTGTTGAGGATATCCAAACTCTTAGCACCCAACGCACTCCTGGTCCCATTGGACCTACTAATGGTGATGCTATGACCATAGAAACTACCAAACAAGTGAGCCTAAAGGACACCACTACCACTTTACTTGATAGTAGTGACCTTGATTTTGATAATTGCACTCTTACCGAAGTTATTGATTTCCTTCACAAGATGTCTAGAGATCCCCGCACTAGCACGCTTAACCTTGCCTTCACAGAGCATATCACTAATGCTCTCATCAAAGCTAGGGAGGAGAAACTTAGAGTAGAAGCCTCCATTCCTAGAAAGCTAGAAGATGGTTGGGATCCTATGATTAAAATTAAGTTGAATAACTTCTCTTGATATGCTTTATGTGATGTTGGAGCTAGTACCTCCGTTATGCCCAAAAGAATATATGACATGCTTAAACTAAAACCTTTTGATTCTTGTTCTTTTGGTGTTCGTTTTGTTGATTCTTCCATAAAGAAACCTTTGGGGAGGATCGACGATGTTCTTATTGTTGTCAATGATAATTATGTTCCCGTTGATTTTACTATTATGGACATTGAATGTGAACCTTCTTGTCCAATTATTTTGGGACGTCCTTTTCTTCGCACCGTTGGCGCCATCATTGACATGAAAGAGGGGAATATAAGATTCCAATTTCCTCTCAAGAAAGGGATGGAACACTTCCCTTGAAAGAAGATTAAGTTACCATTCGAGTCCGTTATACGGGCTAGCTATTCTCTTACTCTTGATAAGACTTGATCTCTATGCATTATGCCTAGCTTAAAGGCATAAAAGAAAGCGCTTTTGGGAGGCAACCCACAATGAATAAAATTTTATTTTGCTTTTGTTGTGTCTTGATGTTGTTAGTACAGTAGCATCATCATTGTATCTTTACTTTTCAAGCTTTGTGCCAAGTGTAGCCTCTGATTGCAAGAAAGATCAAAAGTTGTGACGTGCTGTCCAGGAAACAGATTCTGTCCTTGCACAGAAAAAATCGTGTAAAATCACCAGATCATCTTTTTGGTCTGAATTTTTTCCACAGCGTGCTCTATACAATTTTCTTTCGGGCGTCTGTTCTGAGTTTTTTTATTGGAGTTGCAGAAGTGCCCTGAAAAAATCATTTACTACCTGCTGGTCTGTTTTTCACAGATTCTGTCCTGTTTTGCCTTTCCTTCATTTTGCAAACCTTGAGCTTGCTTTTTCTTTGCAAAAACCTTTTGGAAATCTTGAGAAACAGTAGACTTTCAAGAATATCTTTATTTCCAGCAAGGAACAATTATACTATTATGGGTACTAACCTCGCTAATCGGATTATGATGAGTTATGTATGAAGGGAGTTTTCAAGTGTGCGAGGGAAGATGATAAAAAGATTCAGGAGTGTCAAACGCTCAAGCTTGGGGATGCCCCCATGCACGCCCAAGAAATATTCAAGAAGACTCAAGCGTCTAAGCTTGGGGATGCCCCCGCGCATCCCCTTCTCCATCAACATTATCAGTTCGTCTTTCGTTCCACTATATTTTTATCACTTCATGTGTTATGTGCTATGCTTGGAGCGTCTTGCTTTCAGTTTTCCTTTTTAGTTTTCTTTAGCTTTTCATAACGAGTCGGAACTCAGCTTTCTTTGTGTGGGAGAAACACGCTCCACTTCTACCTAGAACATAACATAGAATTTTCATGTCTTTCTTTGCTGTGTGTGTTATTTGTCTTTCAGTAGCTACTATCATGCTTAGCTTTTAGTTTTCATGCTTATCTTTTTAAAGAGCTTTTGTTTAGTTGGTTGCTTGAACTCTCTTTATTTATCATGATTATCTTATTAAGAGAGTTTGCTTCTGTTGCATTGGTTGATATGTCTATGATAAAGATGCTACGTGCATAATATTGCTTGGTAATTCATGTTTTCTTATGGTTAGTTTCAAATAGCTGGGGGGTTTCCAATGTGTTATTGGAGTACCAACATGATTTGTTTGCCTATGATGTGGTATGGTTTAGTGATATCTTCCTTCGAGAATTTATTTTGATTGACTTGGCGTATGCTCATGCATATTTAAGACTGTAAAGAAAGTCTGTCAAGCCTTGATGATCTTTTATTTCTGAGTAGCGATATAACTTCCATGCCTGATTCAATGTTGCTTTGTCGCTCTGCATGATTATGACCGTCATTACTCTCTTAGTTGGTCGCTCCCAGTCTTTTTCTAACCTTCGCCTGTACTAAGCGGACTGACTGCTTGTGCATCCAAAATCCTTTAAACCAGTTATGCCATATGAGTCCACCATACCTTCCTATACATGGTATTTACCTGCCATTCCTAACGAAGACTTTCATGTACCATCTCGAAATTATTCAAAAGAAAAAGCATTTCTATTTTGTGCCTCTGTTTTAGTTCATGAGGAAGTAGTAGTTAATTCATGATCTTTTTAAGTTGGACAAGCTTCACCCCAGGATTGCATGTCTAATGTGCAAACCCATAATATGAGAAGGAACTGGCATAGAGTGCGCCCGGCTCATTAAAAATTAATATAACAAACAAACCCTCCTTCACGCTTTGTTCATGAGAAATCAGAAAACTTTGGCAGTGATAAACAAAGGAGATTAAGAGGATGTGATAGTCCTCATTCGGGAGCCGTTCCTCGAAACTTGTCCAGCTCAAGAAGTAATTGGGTTATCTGGTAGCATTCGTTGACAAAACATGCATATTCAAAAAAAAATTATTACCTCTGTTTTTAAAACCAAGAGCTCTGGTACATGCTTTGTCTTTGTTTCCGACTACGGGTTTTCAACCTTGCCAACAAAAGCCACGGTTCGAGAGTCTCCACCTTCTTTTAAAGCACCAACTACTGAGACCATGATTGTCATTCTGAGTGTAATGTGCATTGTCCCAAAGTAGCATTGTCTTTTGCATGATTGTGATATCGTTTATTCAGAAATCATTGTATCTAGTCATCACTTAAACCTTGGAGGTGCCCCTGCATTTATGTTTTGCTTCACTAAAGGGGGCAAGCGAGATATCACTTTATTATATTTGCACACCATGCTCATTACAAATCTATTTGATGTTTCAGTATCATGTTGAAAAACTTTCAGTTCTTTGTGCTTTTCTCACAAGGCGACTAAATTACTACAGATTCATTGTCTCAGTAAGCTTTTGTCATGCGACTATGAAAAGTCCTATATGGTTAATAGCATGTCACCACAGAAATTATTCTTGTTATCATTTACCTACTCGAGGACGAGCAGGAATTAAGCTTGGGGATGTTGATACGTCCAAAACGTATCTATAATTTCTGCTTGCTCCATGCCTCTTTTGGGTGATATTGCTATGATATTTATACACTTCCATACACTTTTGATCATATTTGGACTAACCTATTAACTCAGTGCACCCCAGTGCCAGTTTCTGTTTTCTGCTGTTTTTGTATTTCAGGTTTTCCCATCACGTAAACTGCCAGAAAAATTCTGGAAAAATTATATAAAAAATCAGCGTTCCAGAAGATTCCACGCACCCGAAGCAGAGCCGGAGGGGGGCCACCAGGGCTCCAGGCGCCCTGGTGGCGCGGCCCCCCCTCCTGGCCGCGCCGGGGGGGCGCCTGGGCCCCCCAGGTCTCCGCTGATGCCCCACTTTGGCCTATATTTAACACGCGTCCCGAAACCCTCGAGGACGGAACCCTTTTTCGCGATCTCATCTCTGTTCCGCCGCCGCCGCGCTTCCAAGATCGGGAGCGCCAGGAGAACTCTTCCCGGCACCCTGCCGGAGGGGAGGATCACCACCGGGAGCCTCTCCACCACCATGGACGCCTCCCGGATGACTCGTGAGTAGTTTCCCTTGGACCATGGGTCCATGACCAGTAGCTATGTGATGTTCTCCTCCCCTTCTTGTGCTTCACTAATTAGACCTCGTGAGCTGCCCTACATGATCGAGGCACATATGTAATCCTTATGCTGTTGCTATGATGAGTTTGCTGGGATCCGATGGATTGTGAGATTATGTTCAGATTGTGTTTGAGTAATATATTTGATTTACCTCTTTTATATTTATGTTCGTAAGTAATTCTTGCATGTTCTCCGTTGCTGTTTATTGCTTTGGCCAAGTAGTAGGTAGTGACTCCAAGAGGGAACGTTATGCTTGATTGTGGGTTCATGCCCCTCGATGACTAGTTTGAGTGACAGAAACATGAGTCTAGGGGATGTGCTGTTGCCACAAGGGGGAAAACAACGGTGCTTGTGCCCGCGGGTGCAAGGATTGTTTACTTTACGCAAAGTTATTTTAATGCAGTTGTCTGTTGCTTTGAGTTTACACTATGGGTGGGACTCGCAACTTAATACCAGTGAGATGTTCTGGATAGATATCTCAAGGTGGATGATTAGTAGTAGATGCAGATGGATTTCGGTCTACTTACCTTGGCGTACCGCCCATGCTTTGGACCTCTACCTTTCTTGCAATATAGTTAGCATTGGTTTGCGCACATAATTCTGTCAATTGCCCAGCTGTAATTTGTTTACCTCACATAGCTGTTTTATCGTCTTTTGGGAGAGAGACATCACTAGTGAACATCATGGGACCCCGGTCCATATTACCATCATTGATCACATCCGCTATTTACTTACCGTTTTTACTTACTATTTGCAGCAATACCTATCACTATTATCACTTGCGTTTGATCCTTTGTAAACGACAAGGCCGGAGGGATTGACAACCTCTCTGTACTCGTTGGGAGCAAAGTTATTTGTATCTGTGTGCAGGTCCACGTTGATTGCTAATATCCGGCGCCGTTAGCGGTTGACACCTTCTTGTTGAATCTGGGAGTCTCAGGGGAAATCGATCCTTGGTATCTTTGCCAAGGGAAAAACTATGGCTACACTGCATCTCAAACCTTCCACTTGGGGTAACCAACGAGGAGCGAGAGCCAGCTAGCACGGCGTCATGGGAATTTGAGCAGTAGCGCGTCTTTGTGTGTGCGCGCTACTGATAAACTTGTTTCAGCAGCGAGTTTTGTCTGCACGCGCTGCTGCTACTTAGCAGCAGCGCCTTATTTTAAAGCGCGCTGCTGGTAAGATTCTGTGTATAGGCTTTTCCCTAGTAGTGCTCACGTGACTGCGGAAACGAGAAATCTTGCACCAGTAGAACTCATACATTCAGATCTATGTGAAATGAATGGTGTTTTGACAAAAGGTGGAAAGAAATATTTCATGATGTTAATTGACGACTCCACTAGATACTGCCGTGTGTATCTTCTGAAATCTAAGGATGAGGCTTTGAACTTTTTCAAGATCAATAAAGCTGAAGTGGAAAACCAACTTGATCGAAAAATCAAGAGGCTTAGGTCCAACCGTGGTGGAGAGTATTTTTCCAATGAATTTGATGCTTTTTGTGCGGAACATGGTATAATCCATGAGAGGACGCCTCCCTATTCACCTCAGTCAATTGGGGTGGCCGAAAGAAAGAACCGTACTCTAACTGATTTGGTTAACACCATGTTAGACACATCGGGTCTCTCCAAGGCATGGTGGGCGGAGGCGATATTGACTGCATGTCATGTCCTAAACCGAGTTCCCACAAAGAACAAAGAGATAACTCCATTCGAGGAATGGGAGAAGAAAAGGTTAAAACTCTCTTATCTACGAACATGGGGTTGTTTGGCGAAAGTCAACGTTCCAATTCCAAAGAAGCGGAAGCTTGGACCAAAGACTGTGGATTGTGTTTTCCTGGGATATGCTTTTCATAGCATTGGCTATAGATTCTTGGTTGTAAAATCAGAGGTACCTGACATGCATGTCGGTACGATCATGGAGTCGAATGATGCGACTTTCTTTGAAGATGTCTTTCCCATGAAGGATATGGCTACCTCATCTAATCAGGAGATGCCTAGTTCATCGAATCAGGAACCAGTTATAATTACTGAACTTGCCATTTTGATGGAACACTTTGAAAGTCCCGTGGAGGAGAACAACGAAGTTCCTACTAGGAGCAAGAGACAGATGACTGCAAAGTCCTTTGGTGATGATTTTCTTGTGTATCTCATAGATGACACTCCCAGTTCTATTTCAGAGGCCTATGTATCTGAAGATGCTGACTACTGGAAGGAAGCAGTTCGTAGCGAGATGGATTCCATCTTGGCGAATGAAACCTGGGAGATAACTGATCGTCCGTATGGGTGCAAACCTATAGAATGCAAATGGGTATTCAAGAAAAAGCTTAGGCCTAATGGTACTATTGAAAAGTACAAGGCTCGGCTCGTGGCTAAGGGTTATACCCAAAAGGAATGTGAAGACTTCTTTGATACTTACTCACCTGTGGCTCGACTGACCACTATTCGAGTTCTACTTTCACTAGCTGCCTCGCATGGTCTTCTCGTTCATCAAATGGATGTTAAGACTGCTTTCCTAAATGGAGAGTTGGACGAGGAAATTTATATGGAACAACCAGATGGGTTTGTACTAGATGGTCAGGAGAGAAAAGTGTGCAAGTTGCTGAAGTCTTTGTATGGACTCAAGCAAGCACCCAAATAGTGGCATGAGAAGTTTGAAAGAACTTTAACAGCTGCAGGCTTTGTTGTAAACGAAGCTGACAAATGTGTGATATCGCCATGGTGGGGGCGAGGGAGTTATCCTGTGCTTGTATGTTGATGGCATACTGATTTTCGGAACAAATCTAAATGTTATTAAGGAGGTCAAGGATTTCCTATCTCGTTGTTTTGAGATGAAGGATTTAGGAGTGGCTAATGTCATTCTGAACATCAAGTTGTTGAGAGACGATGATGGTGGGATTACATTGCTTCAATCTCACTATGTGGAAAAGATCTTGAGTCGCTTTGGCTATAGTGACTACAAGCCCTCTCCAACACCATATGATGCGAGTGTGTTACTTCGAAAGAATCGAAGAATTGCTAGAGATCAATTGAAATATTCTCAGATTATTGGCTCGCTTATGTACTTAGCCAGTGCTACAGGACCTGACATCTCTTTTGTTGTTAGCAAACTGAGTCGGTTTGTCTCAAAACCAGGAGATCTGCATTGGAAAGCTCTAGAAAGAGTTTTGCGTTATTTGAAAGGCACTGCTAATTATGGAATTCACTACACCGGGCACCCAAAGGTGCTTGAAGGGTATAGTGACTCAAAATAGATCTCAGATGCTGATGAGATAAAGGCCACGAGTGGTTATGTATTCACTCACGGAGGTGGCACTCTTTCTTGGAAGTCTTGCAAGCACACCATCTTAACGAGGTCAACAATGGAAGTAGAACTCACAACACTAGATACAGCTACGGTCGAAGCAGATTGGCTTCGCCGGCTCTTGAATGACTTGCCGGTTGTTGAGAAACCTGTGTCGGGTATCCTTATGAACTGCGACAATCAAACTGTGATCACAAAAGTGAGCAGCTCAAAGGATAACATGAAGTCATCAAGACATGTTCAGAGAAGGTTAAAGTCTGTCAGGAAAAATGAGAAACTCCGGAGTTATTGCATTGTATTATATCCAAACGTCTAAAAATCTGGCAGATCCTTTTACTAAGGGTCTATCACGTAATGTGATAGATAATGCATTGTGGGAGATGGGTATGAGACCCACAATATGATTTGTTCACAGTGGTAACTTATTCTTTGTGATCGGAGATCCCGTGAATTAGATGTGGAAGACAAGCTGTTGGTCAACTGAGAGGAGAGTATCCTTACTATTCACAATACCACTCCATGAAGATGCTATACTCTCCTAATCTGCATGGCAGGTTGATGTATATCTTAATGTGTTCTAAGTGGCTCATTTAAGCAGAGATGTTATCCTGCAGAACATCTTTTGAAGAACACACCTATATGAGTCTGATTGTCAAACGTCGCAATCTATGAGAGTAGGGTTCTCTCTAGTAAACTCATGAAAGGTCACGGAGTATGACGCATAAGCTTCACCCGCGGGGAAGACCCACGGTAGCCACGTATCGGTCAAGGCTTTATGTGAAGCTTGATTCGCAGAAAACTTGCGGTTCAAGGCCCAGTCCACTGTTCAAGTTGCTTACTAGTGTAGCATAGAGTTCTAGGTGGAAGTTCAACTTAACAGTCTCCACTGCAGTACCGGTATATAAAACAGTGTTTTGGAACCAAAGGCAAATTTCGGTGTGCCTCTGGGATCTGGTGGGGGATTGCTGAAATTTAGTCTATTTTGGGCAGCCCAATAACTATTTCAGAAATTCCTAATAAATCCTAGAGGCCCACTTAGCCCATTTGTGCAAGGCAAGGGATACTACTAAAGTTTAGTCCCACATTGCTAGTTTAGTGGGAGTTGAACCTCCTTATAAGGGAGGTTCTCTCCCCACTTGTACGAGCATGAGAACATGAGGGACATCCACGCGTGCTCCTCCTCTGCCGCCCGCCTCGCCACGCCACGCCACGCCTCGTCACGACGCGACGCGGGTTGCGGGAATGAGCCGAGCCGATGTCTAAATTTTTGCCACGCACGATGGGTATACGAAAGGTCACGCGGGAGCTAAAACGTTTTCTGTAGTGGACACTGAATTCGAACGGCGCGCCTCTTCGGTCGCTGCCTGTTCGTTTCGTCTCGCTCTGTTGCTTCACCTCCTGCCGCAGCCTGTTCGCGTCCTTCTCCCATGCCTATATAAGAGAGGTCGCTCCTCTCCATAGAGACACACCAGAAGCTCATCTTCCTCTCGCCACAAAGTTCCGAGCACTGCGCTGCTGCTACGATCTTCCTCATCCCGGCTTGCGGCGTGCACCGCAGGTCGGGACAGTAGGCCTCCGGAACCGCACCTTTTGAGTCCTGTACGGGAGAAGGGTGATAAGGTTTTTGGGGAGCACTCCGCGTGACTACTGGATTCTTCATCACGGACTCCGACGACTACTTCCCCGACGACGACTTCTTCCCCGACGTCGACAACCTCATCAACGACATGGCTGGAGAGGATGTCAACCCCAAGTCCAGTGCTTCTGCTGCTGTCCCGTATGTGTTCTTCTTTCTGTTAGATGTCCTGCCACAGTTTCTTGTATTAGTACTTGCCCTAGATGTGTTAGGTTCTACTCCATATATGCAACTAGTTCTACTGTCTGCTCTAGATATAGTAGGCTACTGTTCATATATGCAGATTTTATTTACCTTCTCTCTGTCAGAACGCATGATTTGTTTTATCTCTACTATATTAGTCCTGCTTTGTCTAGTATTTCTGTTAATAAAATCATTTGATAAATTGCTCATATTTCCAACAGGGCACAGGGTGGATGGAGGCCACCCACGATGACACCTCCAGGAAGGGAAACGGCGCACAAGAGCGTCGCTATCACCGGCACCGACAAAATCGGGCAGAGCTTTCGCTCGGTATGTGTCCCCCATCACCCAAGTCCATCCGCCAGGGCCGACCACGAAGAGATGCAGACAACGACCGAATTAGAGCAGGGTAGAAGCAAAGACCACACGTAAGTGCATTGATTTGATTGACTTTTACCTTCAAAAGTACCATCTCTTGTGCGCATACTATTTTTGCCAAGATGACAACACAAGGGTGAAAGTACCATCTCTTTTTACCATTGGAGTTACCACTGTTCGTTGACAGCATACAACAGTGACCATCGGCACCAAACCATCTCTTGACAACATAAGGACTACGAGGAAGGTTCTTCAAAAGCGACGCCTCCAGGAAGAGATCGACGTGCAAGCGCCGCCGTCGCCAGACCTAACCACCGCAAGTTAGGTCATGGGTTTTCACCCTGAAGATCAAATCCGAGTAAACTCCGAGCAATGCCTTCATCAAGGTAATGACATAGAGAATGCCACCATTGCCAGGTATAACAAAATGACCAGACCTAGGGCTTTCACCCCGAAGCTTGAGACTAGGTACCCAAAAAGTACCATCCAATCGAAGTCATCATATGTTGTCTCCTTCACTTGCCTCGATCCCAGCAGCGCAATACGCGTACCGTCCTGGCGATAGGCTAATGAGCCATGGCGAGGGCCGTTCGACACAACATGGTGAAGTCTTTGACGGGGAGAAAGGACACCGGCACCGCCAAAATCCCAAGTTCGGGATGATCCGGAGGCTCACCGTCCTCGCAAGCGGCAATAGATGGCTGATCTTTATAAGACGACAGCACCATGCGCTGCCACACTATCTCCTCCATCCTCGACGCAGTCCATGAATCTTGTGAAGTAGGAAATCACTGTTGTCACCGGATTGGAAGTTTAAAACTCCTTAGGCGATCAGACTCCCCTCCTCCCCTCCCCTCCCGTGTCGCTCCCGCGAGCGACGGGGGGGGGGGGGGGGTGTCTCCCTAGCGCCGCCACGGGCCGTCCTCCCTTCCCTCTCCCTCCCCTCGCCGCCGCCGGGCAAAGCCCGGTCGGCGTCGGCGGTGGCGGGGTTTCTCACCCCCCCTTCGGAGACGGCTGGCTCGGGCTGCGAAGCTTCGGATGGTGGTGATGCGCGGGCGCGGTGGTGGGCGTCTGGTGGTGGCGTCGCAGACGGGTGGCCCGGCGCGGTGGGCTACGTAGTGGCGGCGGCCCGATCTGGTCTAGTCCGGGCCCGATTCGGGCGGCTGTGGCGGCGGATGGCTCGGTGGCCGCCGGTGGCTTCTCCTCCCGCTCCTGGAGGTCTCCCTCCTGCCTCCATGGGTGGTTGGGGTGGCTGCTGCGCGGCTGTAGGGCGGGTGGCGGCGTGTCCGTCTTGGATCTAGCGGTGGGACCCGGTGGACGGCGCAGGTGGGGCAGCGGTCTGGTGTAGCTGTTGCTCCGGCCATGGGCGGCGGCGGCGGAGGTCCGGCACATGGTGGTGGCCTCCCGGGGCGCGACGGCTACACAGTGGTTTGGCGGATCTGCCCGCGGCGACATCCGGCTATCTCTGGCGTCGGCTTGTTTGCGGTCGGACCGCTTCGATCGTCGCTCCATATCCTCGTCGTCCGGGATACTTCGGTCCAAGGGCTGGCCCTCTCCCAGCTGCGATCCATTGCTCGTCTCGCGCCCGGACCTGCAGGACGGAGCTCTTCTCGCGCCCGGCAGTAGGATAGAGCTCGCCTCGCGCCCGGCAGCAGGACAGAGCTCGTCTCGCGCCCAGCGGCAAGACGGAGCTCGTCTCGTGCTTGGGGCTGCAGGACGGGCGATGGAGGCCAGTTTTGGCGGACCTATTGGGTCTCGGCAATGGGGGTTGTCCGGAGGTGCGAAAGGCGGGGCCTTTCCGCTCGTCTCTTCGGTTGGGGTAGCGGCAGGTCTCGGGTCAGGTGATGCCTAGGTCTTGGATGCCGAGGCGGCGGCCCCGGTGGTGGTAGCGCGGTGCTTTTGGGCAGAGCCTGCGGCATGGTGCTGCCCGGTGGCCATGGCCGTGCGGGCCGCGTGGCAGCCGGGGTGCGGCGTTCGGAGGCGGTGAAGGGTGGCCGAGGTGAAAACCTGTTCTTTCTGCGGACAGACCGGTGGCGGCGAAAGTTCCCTTCTTGAAGGCATCGTCGCGGCTCTCATCGCCCGTCGTGTGCTCCAGGGGAAACTCTGATCCTTGGATTGGGCGGTCGCGGCACTCCGGTGTCGTATCCTTGCTGAATGCGCCGCCTTGGAGTCCACGGATCATCGTATGTGGCTTCATCTCTTCGTAGTTATGGGTGGTGTTGCTGCGCTCAGCGCCTGTGTATCATGCATTGGGTGTGTGCGTTTGTTGTGGTGGCGTGCGTCTGTATTGGGATGTTGGTGATCTTTGCTTTATATATAAAGCGGGGCGGAAGCCTTTTTCAGTAAAACTCCTTAGGCGACGCCATCCGGCCACTGCCGCAACCAATAAGGTCTGGGGCAGTGCAAGCCAGCATCATACTAGCCAGATCCATAGTGCCACCGGCCTTTTGCCGGAGTGGACGACCACCATGGCCACCACCTTCGAACGCACAGCATATGCGACAGCGACCACCATGGCCACCATGGCCACCATGGCCACGACATCTGTCGCTTGGCCTACGCCGTAGCGCGCTGCGCCCTTGCGCCGAAGAGGCACCTTAGGACTCCAGGAGCATCGCCGACCTGGCATGAGAGTGCTTTACAAGTTGGGTCATGGACCTCATGCCCGCCTGCATCCCTGCCACTTGATGCTCCTGGCCGCCAGGGAAGGGAAGGAAAGACGTGCACCCATTGCTGCGAGGCCGCCACCCAACCAGGATCCCTCGCCGTCGCTGCAAGTTCCACCTTCATGGCGTCCAGTCGCCGCTCGTACGCCGCCAAAACAATGAATTGTCAGTGTTTTGATGTTGATCATGTTTGCGGTTTTGCCATCCAAGTATACTTGCAGCTGATAGGTTTGCAGTTTTTCAATTCAGTCTACGTTCTACTAGTACAAGGTATTCTTGCATTCACCATAACTGTTCTTACTTAACGAAATTTAATGGCGTATAGGCTCCTCAGAAGAATAACCGGCATAGCATATCAGTACATGCGTGGAGCCAGTTCAGATCATAGGCAGTAGTAGCAGTCTCAAGGTAATAATGCATTGCAGATTTGCAGGTCGTGTACAATTTTGAGATTGTAAAATTCCACTGTGGCACTAAGGTGCATGATCGCAGCCTATTTATAAATAACACTAGTTTATTATGTTGTTCCATCTCGGTACAGCATTAATATGTAAATTACCTTTATTAACAGTGAATCAGGATGTCGATTAATGCCCGGAATTTTGCTTGGTGCCCCCAACTATTTATATGTGAAACCTGCCTATCTAGTGATGGGACTGTAAGTACCTTGCCCTGATATATTTTTACCTATTTCAGTCAGACATGCATGTACTGTTGGTTAGGTAATCTCAGTTACGATGTTTGCTCAGTTTTGTAGATGAATGTCCTCGGAAGCAACAGATTGAGTTGGGGGGAAGGTGTGGTTCACTGAGGCAGTCTTGTTCCACTGCAATAGCCACACGAGATTGGTGCTGTTCGGTGGATGCAGTTTTAAGTTTTCACTGTCAACTGTTCCTTGTGACACCGTTGATACCTTGCCCCTTATTCTCTATTCTTTCTCTGATGCAGTGTGCCAAATCCATCTTAAGCGCATGCTGGTCGCTTTGGAATTGCTGCAGACACTGCCAACAGCATCCCCCAAAGCACATTGTCAAGCTGCTGTTGCATATGATATTTTCGAAGGTGACCCGGTGCTGCTGCTGCTGCATTGTGCAAGAAAAGGATAAAGGTCAGCTCTAAATATTCAGATCCGCTTCATTTTAATCACATGGAGGGATGATGCCTTTGTACTCTACTGACAAGCAACTCATGAATTTAGAGCTGACCTTTAATTGCAAGTCTGTGGAATAAAAATGCTAATGAAGAAGAAGTCTTTCCTAAGGCTAGGCTAGCAGAAGTGTAGCCTGCAGCTAAGTATATCTGAAGCCTGCCGTTTCATGATGCCGCTCAGAATTAAACTGCTGTGACGAGTACATCGTTCACATTCATACCGTGTGTGTGCGATGGTGAGTATTTCAGTCATTCAGTATTAGTGTAGCAGATAATATTCTGACCCTGAGCAGCAGAACCATGCCAACCTCTCCTTGTCAGGAACCAGACTGCATTATCTTCTGGAGAAATTGACACTTCTCACGTTGTTAACTGACGAAATCGACACCCGCGGTTATCTTCAATCTAACGGCAACTTACTGCTCCGCCCGGAGATACGACACACCGCCACACTAGATCGTGCATCCTATGGCTCTGCAGCCTGGAGGTGTTGCTATTTGGATTACTGTTACTGTCTCCTTGTTTACCTCATGTACTTCAGCATTATTAAATTAAAAGTTACATTTCATTGGTTGTAATTGGTATAAAACTCCGGATGTATCTGAGATGCCTGGAGCTAATCTTCCTGTACTTGGGGTAAACCCCCAGCTGCCGTGTCCTGACTGGCGTAAAGGCGTATCCTTAATTTGCTATATATTTCTCTCGCAGTCATCCTCTGAATTCACCTAGCTAGCTACTTGGTGTGATCTGTGAGAGATTTAGTTTTCTGAACTAGTTGGTTTAACTGCTGCTGGTTTAACTGGCAGATGTGAACATGGAAGGCCTGTTGGTGAAATAAATGGGCAGCTTGTGTTCTTCTCAGCAGAAGAAAGAATGCTGCTCATCTCATCTCGCTTGCTTCAAGTCCTGGCCTTCAGTTGTATTCCGGAAATCTTGCTCCGTGCGCCTACTTACTGGAGCACGCGCCGTTGATCATCACCGGAGACAGAGAGGAGAGGAGCACCATTTACTGCGCTTCCCGCAATGGAGGAGCCCAAGATGCTCTTCAAATGATGGGCTTCTTCTTTGCCATCTGACTGCATGCAGGATCTTTTGTCCAGACTTGGTAGCAGCAGTATCTGTCGATCGCCTCTGGGAAGATGACCAAAGTGGTAGTGGTGTATGGAATTGGTGCAGAAGCAGAGCCATCCCATTCCCATTCCAGTCGAATTTCGCCATCAGGCCTTCATCATGCAGTCATCGAACCCGTGAAATTTCTATTTTAAAGTGTACATACATGCATTCATAAAAAGGCAAGGAGAAGATGATTTGTGGTCGGTCACCCCATGTTACTAGACATTCTATGTACTACCTCTGTCCCAAAATATAAGAACGTTTTTGATACTATGCTAGTGTAAAAAAACGTTTTTATATTTTGGGACGGAGGGAGTAGTATTTTATCATTGCCATCATCATCCTTTATTTACGCCTCGGAGTTATAACGGCATACCTTTCCTTTTGGTTACAGACAGTTACACTGAACGTGCTTTGTTATATTTACTCTGATTGTCAGCTCTAGCTAGCTAAGATATATAAGACGGGCAGGAGTTGTGCTCACCGATTGGTCAACATCACAACACAGATGTACTAGTACGGCTAATAAAAATTCGGGAGGGGGATGTGGCTCCCTTCAACCTCCATTGCCGGTGTGCTTCTCTGCTGCTCATTCATCATGTTGGCCTGTTTCTTCTTTGTTACGGTGTGAGTGTAAAAAAACAAAAACGGATTTGGGGGCTGTTTTCTTCAAGTTTTCCCGAGTGTTGTTGCTCGATCGCAGTATGCCATGCCCATGTTAATTGAATTAGCGCTATTTCCACTTCAGTTTTCCTTTTGCAACTATTCACGTCTCTTTCTTTGCTGGGGCGTTACAAATTCATACGGTCAAACCCACATCTCACCAATTCCTGCAGAAAAAAGGAATACACCCCTACCACATCCCTAGGATTTTCATTTCATTCTTCCTATATGTTATTTGTGAAATCTGTTTTTCTTTTATTTTTACTTTTCGCTGATCGTGCTCTTTTCACCTCTTTCTGGAAGCTGCTAGAAGCTCTTCACTAATTTTTTTTATTTTTCCTTTTCTGAGTTTCTTTCTGGTTTCCTTTTTTGTTTTTTTCCGTCTTTGTTTTATTTCATTTTTCCTCTCCTCTTTTATCTTCTTTTTAAAAACTAGTGAGCATTTTTAAAATGTCTGCACATTTTAAAATTCTTCAATGATTTTAAATTAATAAATTCTTTTTCAAATCCATGAATATTTTTAAAATTCACAGACACTTTTTCAAAATATTGAACAATTCTATAAGTCATGAATATTTTCAAAATTGTGAATATTAACCCATGAACGTTTTTTTTAAATACACGACCATCTTTTAAAATTTATTAATGTTTTCTGATTTTGTGAAATTTTCAAATCTACCTAAAATCAGAGAGCTGTTTTTATTTTTGGCTAGTGGTTGCTGTCTTGTTTTAAGCTAGCGCCATGAGAAAAAGTGCAGCGATGAATGCTGCTACCAACGTGATAGGAGCAGGAGAGCTAGCGCTGTGGCCCGTCAAGCTAGTGACGCGCGAGCGCTAAAGGCTCTAAATAGGTACTCTAAGTGGAAGCCGTTAATCTTAGCTCCAGCTCATGCGGGCTCGGATGAACAGCGAAATAAAAAAAATTCTGAAGTTTATTTGTAGTAAACATTGATGGATTTTTTTCGCTCAATTGCAAAGTTCATCATGGAATGACATTCTTGGAAGACATGAAAATAAAATTTCGATGCTTCAAAAATGTTATTTTCAAAAGCATTTTGGAGCATCGATTTTTTTTGCAACGTCTTCCATATTGAAATTTTACAAGCAATCAAAACATTTGTCAATGTTTGCGACAAAAAAATTTAAGAATTTTTTGAATTTTTTTATCTTACTATTCACCGAAGCTCGAGATGGGAAGAGGGCTTTCGCTAGATGCATTACCCGCCAAAAAAATGATATACTAAGAATTATTCCAGCTTGTCTTGTACTCCAATTTGATCATATACCCCGACTCAACATCGACCACAGCGTCCTCCGAACTGCTATAACTCGATCATGGCTACACCACTCTACGCTCTCGGCTACCTCAATAACGGCACAAAGGGCTATAGCCTTGCTTGAGCAACCTCGTCGGTTTTCACTCCATCCACGACATCCGCGATGCATCAACTGTTACGATTGTGGGGGATGTCCGTCGGCTTACCTTCGGATTGTTCTCCAGTCTCACCATCTGCATCACTACCGTTGTGACTGTGGGGATGTTGAGTATCGTGATTATTAGGAAATATAGGATAGACTAAGAATTATTCCAGCTTGTCTTGTACTCTAAATTGATCATACCCACGAGGCTCAAGCAATACAACAACAATTGCACCAATCTCCTCCATTCTTCTACAGGAACGTTCAATGAAGGGTGCTTCACCTGATGACACATCTAGTTATTATTACTTTTGCGGGTAGCGCATCGAGTCTAGATATAAATAAAGTTATATAAAATTACAGTACACCTCGGATGCTCTTGGGACAAGCAAAAAGATGCATGGATCTGTCCTTGGGAGACAGGTTTGTGTCATTAGAATATCAACTAGCCAAAGTGATTGCCGGTTGGTCAAATGCGCTCCTTGCTAGTTGATCTGAACCCCAAATTTGTTTATTTTGTACTCCTTCTTGCCATATAGCTCTAGCTCTGACCCATCACAAGGTGCTCTAGCTCGGCCCCAATAGCTTCCATTTCGTAGTGCCTGCAGCTGCAACTGCAAGCGCCTTCGTCCTCCTGGTTAGTTCTGCGAATTCACCTCCCTTATGTCTTCTTGATTGATTTGTTCTTGAGTGTTATTGTTCGAGTGTTTGGGTTATGTTTATCTGTTACTGGAGAAAATGTCTAATTCTTGCAGCTTTTTTTTTCCTTTTGGCGTGAGCATTTTCCCATCCAGTCATCCCCTTTTGGAGTACTCCCTCCGAGCTTTTTTCATCTTTTTGATCGAGTTGAGAACTCCCTCCCAACTGAAACAACCTCTCTACCCTTCATTTTTCTTAGCGCATCTGCTCAACCTGGTTAGTTCAGATTCATGCCAACGGAGATTCTCTCTCTCTCTCTCTCTCTCTCTCTCTCTCTCTACATTTTTTGCGAGGAAGAACAGATTTACGCTCTCTTAAGTACTAGATTCCCTACAACAACAACAACGACCACAACAAAAAGTTCCATGCCCCGTTTGGCAAATCAATTAATTTTCTGACCCATCACTATTTTACGGTTGCATTTTCCTGTGCACCCAAAAAATCACAGTAATTTGGCAAATTTTAGCATGGTCCCTCTTACCTCCCCTTTTCACATGAGAGGTAAGAGTACATAATAGATCCCAGCCATTGATTTGATTAACTAGTGGTCTCATTAACTATTACCTTCTTACCTCTCATGCGAAAAAAGAGGGTAAGAGCAAGCATGTTAAAATTACTCATGTAATTTATTCCTGGACGGATATCACTGCGCGGCCAGATTCGTCAATCTTGACCATAGTCATTTAATTTTGCCAATTAAAATTTCTCATTTACAAGACACAAGATCCATGACCTATGTGGCAGAAGGCGAAATTCCTTCAGGTGAAGTGGAATGTGCATGGGTGGCTCAGCGGCAGTGTCATGAATCCTAGCCAACTGGTGACGCCATGCAGGGACACCCGCATCTGGGAATCTGAAGTTATGGGTGGCAGCAATGGTGCTCTCTAAGAGCCATTGGGGGCGGGGCAATAAAAGGACGACAAAGTAAGAAACCAGAAAAAAAGAAGAGGAAAAAATCACTCGAAGTGAAAAATACGCAGTCTACTATACGATAGTGTTTCCTCTTCTTCTTTTTTTCCGTGTGTAAAGTGGAAAATGGGCCGTGTTTTATGAAAAACCAAACCCTAGCAATTCCGCCGTGTAGAGCCGTAGCGGAGACCTACCAATGGAGAGCTGCCACATCATGATGTACACCACCATCCACCGAGGACCGAGCCCTGTATTCATGTGCATTTTTATGTTTTGAGCAATTTCCACTTTATATCCTACTAGTTTTGAGGCCTTCCGGTTTTCTTTTCTTCCAATTTTTATCCTATCTCTCCACTGCTTGTCCCATATCGAGGCTTTCCTTTTTTTCTCTGTCAGATTCTCTCTCAAATGACTATTCCAATGCCCCTGTCTTTAGGCTTTTTATCTGATATGAAAATGTTATTTCTGAGTACCTTGAGTTATAATAAGGATCTCACTAACTAGGGAACGTTATGTTTTTAGGGATAGGTACGAACGCTCCATCCTCTCCCTTCACATGAACTTGCATGTATACACTAGAAGACAAAAATTGATGTCATCCTAGATTCTTCCCATTTTGAAAATTCAAAATACTTTTCTCCGCTTCATTTGGTGCAGCTCCCCACGTTTGGTCTGCAGGCAAATCTGAATCGTGGTTGAAACGGCTACTTTCACCATTAAAGAGTTAACTGTCCCCGGAAATCATGTTCGCTCATATCACAATCCTGTGTTCACAATCCGATGACTCCTAGGTTGTCGGCTGTAAGCCTAAAACCAGACTATTCGTCATTTAATTTTTGTGTATAAATAATAACTCGTTAAGGACCTAGTACCAACATAGCACACAAAATGGGTATGTATAAACATTAGTCTTATTTTTGCAATACTAATGATATAAAATATCACCACACTGAGACTGAGTTATTATTCTACAATAATAATGAGGTAATGTCCATTACTATCATAGCATATATGGTTTTGTATAAACACTAGCCTTGTTTGTTTATTACTAATACCGAAATATGGTTATATTGAGTTACTATTCTATAAATAATACTTCCATGAAAATAAAAAAAATTAGAAATGCAATAAATATTGGTCATACTTAAAAGATTTAAATATGATAAAAGCTATGGTCAAAATGGATCATAAAAGATAATCAAGTTTGAAATCTGCAACACAAAGAAATTATCAGTGTTGCAGCATACTAGGAGTGGGAAAGCATAACGACGTCCATTTTACACGCATGTAAACTACACCTGTATTGGGCCTGGGCATCCAAGGTTTTTTTAATTATATTTTGAGTTTAAGTATATATACATGTTTCTTTTCTTTTTGGATGTGGAAAAAGAATACAGATAAACCAAGAAAGCTGACAGAGAACATGTCTGACCTGTCTTTGTTCTTATATAGGTTGGTGTTTTCGATGTCTTCACCTCATCTTGCGCAGATGGACAACTTCCAACACAGTGAAAGCCTTTCCCTAGAGAGGGTGTTACGTGATGTAACCGCAGATCCAACCAATCTACCTTTGTGGTTTTTGAAGTCCATAACAAAAGATTTCTGTAAGAATTACGAAATTGGTCGTGGTGGTTTTGGAGCAGTATACAAGGTACGTGTGTAGGAGGTTGACTTTGATACTTCTATTCAATGCAGCGATGTACTCCTCCCATTTTTATTTACTCCAAATATTAGTTTCGTCTAAAGTCAAAGTTTGTAAACTTTCTCCAAGTCTGTGGAAAATATATGAGCATATACACCACCAAATCAATATCATCATAGTTATCCTTGAATATATTTTCACATTATAGATTTGCTATTATAAATGTTTATATTGTTTTCTACAAACTTGGTAAAAATTTATAAAGTTCGACCTCAGTCAAAGTTAATATGCGGAGTAAATATAGACGAAGCGAGTAAATTTTATATAAAAACTTTATGGTATCTGTATATGTAAGTGTAGACGCAAGTTTTCATGGAAACTCATGTGAACATAAAAGATTAAACTCATCTTTCATACCATTTAAGCGGAGAGAGTGCTTTTTCTAACATGAATGTACGGATCCACCGTTATCCTTCCCTTACGATGTGTTCCCTATATATCCACCAAAATATGTACTCCCAAAAAAGCTACGCATATTGACTTAACCAAGAACTGTCCCTGAGGGTGCGAAATTCACTCCCGCTCTTGTTACAACGTGAAATTAGCAACTCGGGTAATTAGTCTGTCCCATTATGAATTTAGTTCCTATTTAGGATGGAAGGATCATGTTTTCATGGAAGGAAAATTTGGGTGATCTTCAAATTTTTTTTCGCCCACTGGCATATAGATAACCCGTTTCTTTATAGGTAGACCTTATGTACATAAATTGGAAGGTGTTTGAAATTATTTCATAAAATGATATGCTATAAAGCCTGTAAAGCAGAAGTGAGGTTGCAAGTTGGCCATCATGATGTTTATTTTAATATTTTTTACTTTTACAGTATTATCAGTCGTAACACGCATGCTAATATGAGATGATTGAACAGGGAGTGCATGCCAATGGGGAAGAAATTGCTATAAAGAAGCTTTATCAAAGGCCGGACCTTGATGAAAATAAGCAATTCCAGAATGAGTTTCAAAATCTGATGAGGCTGAAACATCAAAATATTGTACGGTTAGTTGGTTACTGCTACGAGACACAACGCATACATCAGAATTATGATGGCAAATTAGTTTTAGCTGAAGACACATTCAGGGCACTCTGCTTTGAGTACATGCACAATGGAAGCCTTGAAAAGCATATTTCTGGTATGATGTTGGTCCACTTTCAAGTATGTTGTCAACATGGAAAAGGAAACACAATTACAAAGTTTATTTACTTACAGGTGAGAGCGATGGGCTTGACTGGCCCACACGTTACAAAATTATTAGGGGTACTTGTGAGGGATTAAAGTATCTTCATGAAGGATTGAATCATCCTATTTACCACTTGGACCTGAAACCTGACAATATATTGTTAGACAAAGATATGGTACCGAAACTCGCAGATTTTGGTCTGTCAAAGCTCTTTGGTGAAGAACAAACCCGAGTAACACAAAATTTTGCAGGAACATTGTAAGCTGAATGGATGTAAACAAAATTGTTAGAATTTTCTAAATTTCCCTTTCTATGTCTTACATTTTTCAGTAACATTTCAATTCTTGTGCAGTGGATACTTGCCTCCAGAATACATAGACAAAAAGTTAATCTCGAAAAAGTTAGACATATTCAGCTTGGGGGTTATAATCATTAAGACAGTGGCAGGACCCGAGGGATACTCCCGAAGATATGAAATGTCTTCCCAACAATTCGTTGAGCTCGTAAGAGAATATTTATCTTTCTGTTTACATCAATTGCCATCTTTTCTACTTTGGAGAAATGATATTAGTTTTTCACTTTCTGTAATCTTTCTGGATGTTCGAATTACATAGGTACATGATAAGTGGCTGGAAAGACTAAATGGAGAGTCAAGCGTTGCATCAATGGAAGTATATTGCCGGCAAATAAAAAGATGTATTGAGGTAGCATTGACTTGTGTTGAGGATGATAGAGCAAACAGACCATATATAGGTGATATAATCCACAAGCTAGACGAGATAGGAATGGGGATGATTGACGAGGTGCCCCTATCTTATAGCGAACCAGGGACTTCAGTTGACCAGGTATGGTTGTTCATTGAGTAGAGGATCTATTCGACTATTCACTTGTAGATTACTTCTAGGGTCCTTTGAAGTGGAGTGGCTACTTGTTAAGGAACAATCTTCGTTGACATAACATTCCTCATTTTCATTCTTGTTACAGATAAGATCCGCCTCGGAGTTAATGGATGGGGTGAACTCGATGACATTTTCTCGGGCATCCCAACTGCAATTATCAGCGCTGGATAGGTTCAACCTTTGTTACCGGCATGCCAAAAAGGCATGTAAGCCACAACGAACTAGTTCACACAAAGGGCCAGATGGAAGTACCAGTGAGGTTAGATACAAAACTTAAAATGCGTATCAATACAAAATCTAGTAGTATTAAAATGGAAACCCTGTCGGGCAGAATTAGTTCACTAACAAGAAGAAAGTGAATCATCGTACCCTATCGAGCAGCACCGACCATAGTATGAAAATGCAAGTCACGTCCATAGTGCTACACACAATTGAAGAACATGCTCTAGGCTCAAATGCACTGGCTGTAAACAGAAAAATGCAAAACCTTAGTAAAACAATTAAAGGATCTGATTTTTTTTTCTTGTGACAAGCATTATTAAATGTTTCACATATGTGCCAAGTTTCATGACGGATTGATATTCATGAAGATCTGGGCAAAAAAAATTGTGCTTCAAAATGCTTTAAAAATAGCATTTTTTGGAGCTTCAATTTTATTCAGAGCATTAGGAATGTGTTTCTTTACAAAACTTTGCTTGAAGGTGAAACATTCAAACATGTTTCTATCATAAAAAGTTTAGATCTTTTCAAAAATTTCATACAAAAAATTTGGAAGCTAATTTCTGATTGTATTGTGACGATTCTTTGGAGTACTATATCTAGAACATGTTCTGGGCCTAATGTGGACACATGATAAGTCTTCAATATTTTACTGTTCATTCATGTGCATGTGCACCTGGGAGCAGAAACTCCGTGCCAGACTCTGCTTCATTTAGGCCATAAGAACGGTTTATCTTTTTTTAGATGGAACCATATACATATTAACCGGAAGTTATTGTTGCTCACTGCCAAATATTTGGTTTTCTGTAGTCATTTTCTTTTTCTTTTTTGCATTACACGAGGCATACTAAATGCAGGCAGTAACGCTGATCATGTTTACGTGTGGGTCTGGATGCTCTATCTGTATGATGGGTAGCTTTCTTATTTTGAGCAAACTGTTGCGTTCATCTAAAAGGCTATAGGGTAAATCATGCATGTGTATAGTTCGAACCAAAGTTTAAAATAGGCCATTATAGTTTTTGCTATAGTGCCCTTATAGATTTTGGAGAACCATTCAGTGAAATCTATGCACTTTTAATGCTAAATTGGGAGTCATTTAGTGCCACTAAGCCGCTGCAGCCAGAGTAGGCACACAAGTGAGTGCCACAAAGCTATGCATCTGTCTGAATCTTCTTTCTTGTTTTTGATATATATATGATGCATTGATCTGACCAATACTCTGTGTTTGATGTCTGAATATGTGTATGTCAAGTACATGTGATATATATAATATGTGATGTCTGGTTGTATGCATACCTTTTTTTAGAATAAATCATGATTTAAGAAAATGGCTAAATGGGGTTTATCTTCGCTGTAACTTTTCAAAGTTTCTGGCCGAGCCGCCACTGAATGGTGTAGCCTGATATTTAAAACTTTGTTCTGAAGTGAGAGGAATCAAATATGATTCGCAATCACTATGATTTCGTACGTATGAACTATGATCACATAAGGTTTCGATGTGCCACCTTTACCGAAATTGATTATTGCAGAATAAGCCCTGCTTTGTGCCTGTTTAACGTAGCTGCAGATCATAAGTGGACGTGTCGGCATACTCTTTTGAGTTGTCATGAGTGTTATGTTGCCAAAAGTACGGTACTGCGGAATACAATAAGCCATGTTTATGCTATTGCAGATGAGCCCTGGCTCAGCTGAGATTGGGCAGCTCGACGTCCACCCGCTCGAGTTGCGCTTTCCCTTCGAGGCAAACAAGCGCATCAACTGCTCACTAAGCATAACCAACAAGACCGACCATTATGTCTTCTTCTTAGTTAGACCACAGATCCGTGATATATATCCTCCTAGCGCCACATTCCATGGAGTTCTGGATCCAATGTCGACGACTGGTGTCATAGTGACAATGGTAGAGCAACAACAACCACTACTAGACCCGGGTATGTTGGAAATAGTGATGGTGGTCTCCATGGCAAGCGAGTGGAGCCTCAAAAATTTGATGCCATACACTGGCACAGTGCCTAGCGATGAGAGTGCTTTATTGAAGAGAGTCCAACAGTTAGGGGGCGAGGTGTATGAGGCGATGCTGACTGTTGTTGTTTGCCCGCCAAGCCAGACAATGGTCCCCCCTATGGTGAGCTATATATTATATGGGCAATTTTGTAATGCTGATAACAAGATGGGCAATGTTGCAAAGGTTGACTCGTATTTGGTTGCCAGATCATATCAAGTCATGAATTTGAAGATGCTAGATCCACGGATGTGCATCCCACAGAACCATGGTGAGTAGTTTGCGGAGTTACTAGTGTTGTGCGTGGCGTGCGGGGAAAGCATATTCAGCACTTTTTCTGCCCTTAAATTTCATATCCCTATTGTATAATGCAGGATTTTGGTGGGCCATGGATGTTCTATTTCCATCTGGAACTACGAGACGCAGGTAACAGTATTTAACATGCATGCAACTTGTCCTTGAGTAGACAGTAAACAAAATACGTATTGTATGTACTGATTTAATATACAGGCACTAGTGATGACGTCCGAACTTGGCATATTAGGCGTCGTCCATTACATGCGACATGGCCGCGCTAGTGTTCGTGAAGTTAAATTCATCCCTCAAAAGGAATGGTTTGTTGCGGGGGATGATTCTGGGTACATCCATGTATACACGTGTCATACAATGGTAAGAATTAAGAGTTTCAAAGCTCACGGTGGCGAATATATCTGTGCAATGGCTATTCACCCAATCAAGCCATTGATGGTAACATCGGATTACGATGGCCAAATAAAGATTTGGAACTGGGAAATGGGCTGGATCTGTTCTCGAAAATTTAAGGGCGGTCCGGGTATGAGCCAAGTCAAGTTTAATCCAAAAAACACCAACACGTTTGCCAGTACTAGCTCAGATGGCATAAAGGTTTGTCTTCCTATTTTTCTACTGTACAAACTATATCAGCTAGTCCCAGTTCCAACCATCGGGGTCTATTTGATCTTAATCTTGCATACATACTTGAAATTCACAGACCTGGTCAATTTTTTCTTCCGAGGCTACTAACATCACAATAAGGGAAGACCATTTGTGGTCCCTACAATGTGATTATCCTTTCACCGGCAGTGTTCAGCAGTACGTGGTTAGCAAACATTTCTCTTCGAATGGTATAAGAGTACGTACGACATCTCGACCTGAAGACCTTGTACTCACTACTAGCTAGGAGTATATGCCATATCACTGTGTGAATTTATACGGAACATTAATCAGCATATGTCTAAACACATTTCCGTTTTTGCTGTCTTGAATCAGGTATGGGATTTGCAGACAGCAAGACTTGTTCACACATTTTATATGAACGAAAAGTGTAGTACTGCTGTCGCTTGTCATCCAAGACATCCACTGATTGTTACAGGTTGCTCGAAATCGGGGGAGAAGCCTACGGTTTGCTTGTGGAACGCCTGTAATAGCTACAGGTAATAATTCTTATCTTATTTAGAGTGCACCAGTAATATATTATATAGCATACATCTTCACACATTCTTCTCCACTGGCCTGGATGGCAGATGCTCCCAAAAGCTAGACAACAGACTTTGTTTAAGGCCAGCTGTTGAAGGCTACAAACTAATTGTTGATTTGTTATGTTGTACAGACTTGAGAGAGTGATTCCTTGCCTGCTTGACAGCCAAATTGAAGGTTTTGCATTTGTAGGCTCAACAAGGTAATATTTTATCAACATTACATTGTGTACCTGTGCAATGGTATATTTTAAATTTGTGAATGGCGGATCAATTAAGTATTTAAAACTAATTCTTAGTTTTAGTGTCTACTCTGAAATAATTTGAACACAACACCACACCCACCATGTATCGCCAACTAATGCACCCAACCCTGTATTATTGCAAAAACAGTATGATACATAAATCTTTATCAACAAACACAACCAAAGGGGAATATAATATTATATCACGCTCTCGAGCTAGCCTCACTAATCCTATTATTTGGACCGTCATCCAAAACGTTTCAAGATAACCACAACCGGCATCGTGGTTAGGGGAATGAGCTGCCCACGAGATTAGGCTCTTGTGTAGCAAGGTCTACTCCATGTTCTCGTCGTCATGACTGCTTTGTGAGTCATTGGGCCACTGATACTGAGGTGGTGGGCCACTATAGGAGGAATGTGCAATGGCGGGCTGCCCGGCGGAAGACCAAAAGGCGGTGAAGGACTGATGGTTACGCGAGAGCATATCTATGTTGGTGTTAGTTTATTGGAGGGTCGTCTCGACACCCCCAACATGCTACACCAGCTGTTGGTGCTCCACCCTAGCCACAAAATCACCGTCATAGCCAAAAGACTATTGCGGCACGTCCTAACCGGCACCTCTTTTCCAGGCGCCCCAACCGTGTCCAACACCGTAACTAGCACCGGCACTTGCTGCTGCCTTCCACTGGGTAGCTGGCTCAGACACGAAATCATGTCTGAGACCTACATCGTTCCTAGTCTGGTTAATCTGATTGAGGGTGAGCCCCCCCCCCCCCCCACTCCTGACGAGTACTCACCTCAAGAGGCAAGTGCACAACTGCAACCCCTTCATCCGGCATGGGGCACTAATAAAAGTGATCACCCCCATGAGCTTTATCGGGGCTCAAAATTTTGCTATAGCAATCATAACTTTCCTGGTAAGTATGGTAGGGCTATTATACGCCGCCTTACAACCAACCAAGTTGATGTGAAAGTGTCTAGCAATATCGGTAATGATGCCGCCAATATGAATGCCGCACGTAGTCTGTTTCCGCTGATTACGGAAGTATGCAACCATCAAAGCTCCCAAATTTGGTTTTTGAACCGCGTGGGGTTATGTGCAGCATGAAGCACAAACTTGTTCGAGTTAGACATGTCCCCTAAGTTCTCTCTCTCGAAAAAATTATTTCCTTTGAAGGTCATGTAGTAATGGATGGCGGGGTTTTGAATGGTTGAAACCTTCTCCTTGCTGAAGTAGTTGTTTTGCTTGACTGAGATGACCTCCCACTTCCCGGTAGCTTCAACGACGGGTTTACCCATCCCGTGGATGTACCTTGTGTTCGCAAAATAGAACATGTCGCATAACTCGTGCAGTGATAGCGCGCACACCTCTCCACCCAGGACAAAATTGCATACCAGCTCGGTATCGGGGTTCTCCAGGGTGTCCTGGAAGCTGACGAGCAACTCATGCGTGAGATCCGCATAAGTCAGGGTGTGGAAGCTGCTGAACACTCCCATGCCGGTGTTGTTCGCCATCCATACGAGGTCGTCAAAGATCCCAAACTCACGTAAGAACGCCTCGCACATCCACCTCGTGTATGCACCTCATGAGCACTCTGGACAGCGTAGGACTGATCCTAGTCCACCATGAGAGAAGCACCTTCACCTCTCATGCGCCTTGCATGAGAGCCATCCCCGGCTCCCCACGGTCTTATTCCCCTTACATAACATGCCCTTCATCATGCCCTACACAAAAATAGAGCAAAAAAGTTATAAGTTTATGTGTGGACTAAGTACATACACTACCTAAGATCGATCCTAACCCAATACTTTTAATCCTAACATTCAAATCGAATAGAAAATCAAAATTTTGCTGATCTCATCTATAACAAGAACTTGAAAAAAAAGCATGTGAAGAAGAAAATAGACCATGGATCGGGGGAGAGATGTACCGGAGAAGAGCTTGTATGGATCAAATGGAAGAAAAGCATGAAGAATCAGGGCGTTTGGGTGGATTCGGGTGATAGTTTGAGAGAGAAAGAAAGAGGTTAGGGCACAATGGAGGAGATGAACAAGCCCTCCGTGCGCCGGCAGCGTTAATACGCCAGATTCGACGCAATACAAGCAACAGTACGAGCGCGAGCACTCCTACCTTGAGTCATATCACATTCAAAACCCGCATATTTAGGGGTGGCGTACCTGGTACGAGAGTTGGTACGAGCGTGAGCGCTCGTACTAAATGTCATAGTTCATCCTGGATAAGTTTGAACCCAGCTACCGAAGTGGTACAAGACAAGGTATGAGCACGTTTGCTCATACCTTTGGCCGTCTTAAAAATTTAAGCTTTTGTTAGTCGGGAAGCTCCATGGTACAACCCATGATAAGAGTGTGGTTTCTCGTACCTTAGGTCGTCTCAGAAAATTGTACTATCTGTAAGTTGGGGCAGCATCACGGGACAACCCACGGTATAAGCACAATTGCTCATACCTCAGGTCATCTCGGAAAAAATGATTTTCTGTAAATCTAGCAGTTGGAGGGGTATGAGCGTGCTTCTTGTAACTTGGGTCGTCGATTGCCTTGAATAGCTGGCTCTTTTCATTGACGCTCAGGTACGACCATTCGTATGAGTAGCTCGGTCGAACAATTGGCAGTCTTGTGTCCTTTTTCCTTTTGATTTTTTCACTTCTTGTTTCTCTTTTTCTCCTTGTCCAAATTCTTCTTCTCTCGTACTTCCCTTCTGCAAAACACAGACCAAAGTGTTTTTCCCAAAGGGTTATGAAGATAAACACTTGGTAGAGAGTTTTTACGCTAACAAAAATGAAACTTTTTATCGAAGTGAAGGGGTGCTTCCCATTAAGCACTATATTTTAGGTTCTACGCTCAACTTCATACCTTTGTCTCAAGTGCAAACCCTAGGTGGTTTGCACATTGTTTCACTTACAACACAAATTCTTTCTGGAGGTTGAAGGTACTTCTCCTTCTCTCCTGGTTTATATCATAAATTATGTAAGTAACCTTCCCATCGGCACAATCCAACTCTACACATAAGGTATTCTAAATGGTCTCCTGAGAATGATAGATAATTTTTATTCTTCAGAGATATCAAGTATAAGAAAATCCGTAGGAATGACATGTTCGTCCAATCTCAAGATCACGTCTTCAGCCACTCATATTGGCTTTAAGTAGACTTATCTGCCATCTGCAAGGTAATTGTCGCCGGGACACATTCTCCTAAGTTAAACTTAATATAAAGTGATAACGGTATCACTTACCCCTCATTCGATGTCACAGAAAGCATTGTCTATAACAATATTACCTATAGAACAAGATGTCATCAGTATACCTAACTCCTAGTTTTATCGGTATCTTCTCATCGAAGGGATAACTCATTATCATTGCCACATGTTCTTCAAAGTTCAGACTTCCTTTATTATTACTATACCACGCATAGACTTTGCAGAAGTAGGAATCTTCAGCATATCGATCACATGCAAAGAAACCTAAAGATCCTTAATAGCTTTCACGAAAGAAGCGTACAATTCCTTGTTCGAAAGAGGCCTAACCGCCCTCGGGTAAGGTAGAGTTTTCTTTGTTTTATATTTTTCTTTGTCTTTTCTCCTTACCTTTATCTTTACTTCTCTCGGCTATGACTTGTCTGTCTTCAGTTATTTTTGGATACGAAGGCTTGCTCCTCTTTTCTTTTGTGAAATCTTTGATTACTTCTGGTTGTGGGGCAACCTCTACTTCATATTTTCCATCGACGGTTTCTTTGTCAGAACCAACTTATTTATTATTCTCCCCCACTTCTTCATTACCTTAATCATCTTGATGAAACGGTTCTTCATTGTCATCGACAGGGTTAAGAAGATATCTATCCTCTTGAGTTTGACGTTGACTCTCTCTTTTCTTGTGAGCTTGTTACCATTCAGGTCCTTTCGGGTCCAGCGTGCTTTTACCACTTCTAGTAGTGATCACATTAGAAAGAATAAGATTATCTTAATCAAGTTGGGCGAGGATTAAAGAATGTGTTTCTGAAATTTGCGGGCATTGAGTTTCAATCATGCAAGAATGTCTGGCATGACCTAAACCATTTAATCCTTCACAGAGGTAAGATATAACCTTTTTTGGTTTGATGTCCTCAGGTATTTGGTATAAACCTCTTGGTGATGTCTAAACTTTTTTATCACCTCATTGAGTTCATCTTGCTACTGAGAGATACATTTTTTTCTAGTTTAACCCGCTCAAAAGGTTTACCTTTTTCTTGGGTGACCTTTCTAAACGATCCATGTTTTCAACGTCGTATAATTTTCATGTGAAGTCAGTTGGCTCTTCAGTACACCATTGTTCGTTAGTAGTCATGATCTTCTATATCAGCTCCTTTCCTACCTCCAAGGTTAAAGACATAAATGTTCCACCTGCACTCATATCAAGGACATATCTAGATTCATTCTCTATCCCCTGATTAAACAACTGGAGTATAACATCTTCAGCAAAGCCATGGTTAGGACACAGATTCAAAATTTTAGAGTATCTTCCCCAACTTCATGTAAGTTATCTCCGAGTTTTTGTGCAAAGCAGGTCAACTCTCCTCGGAGACTTGCTATCTTGGAGAAAGGGGAAAACTTAATCATAAATTTCTCAGCACATACATTCCAGCTGGTTATGCTACAATATGGAAGCATTCTTATACCATACCTCGACCTTCAACTCAACGAGAATTTAAATAGTTTAAGCTAGATAAATTCTCTGGGCACATGTTTAATTTTAAAGGTACCACATTAAATGTGCTTTAGGGCCTTCTTCTTCATCTCCTATAAGGAAAGATTTTCCACTTCATTGATTAATTCACAATCAATCGTATACCCCAAAGTGAAGTTAGTAGGATAAACTATCAGAGATGTTGAGCCCATGTAGGGAGCATAATAGTCGTAAAGAGATTTTTCCTTTTTCAGAGTGATTGACATCTTTGCAAACAAAGTATTAAGCTCACTAGTTGCATCTGTTCGTATTTTTTGTATAACTGAAGCTCATAGATCCATTGGATATTGTTCGATATAATCTGGTAAATAAGTTATTCCAGAATGAGTAGAGTATCTCTTAGTCACAGCTAGCGTCTACATAAAAACACGTGCAAATCAGCTACAAAAGAGATACTCTGTTATTAGCTCCCGACAACGACACCAAAAAGACTTGATGGTTTGCAAGAAACATAAGATAGTGTAGCACCTTTGTGTAATTATCCCAATTGTTAGCGTTCTTAACAAAAAATGGAGAAGAGTATTGTGAGTAGTGTTTCAGTCAGACACAAGTTGTCGACAGTCTTGTGCGAAGTAATTGTTTGAAAATCTGCAAATGGTATTATTATCGCGTGAAAGAAATATATCGAAGTGATTGAGAAAATTGATTGCTGCAGCAAGAATAGTAATGGCTAAAAACTAAATAACATCAAGTAAACAACTGAAAGTAAATGGGTGTTCCCTGCAGTAGAGAGGTCAGACGTTGAGAAACTTCCTATCATGGTATAAATCAAGTGTGCTAGTGCGACGGTAATACCAGTTACCTTGTATCTTGATTCTAGTAAGTAGATTATATGTTCGGTAGGAGGATCGCCCTTGAGCGGTCGAAGTCCGCCATGTCGGATTCATTCTTCCCTATAATCCTGCTTCGATGTATCCATAGCATGGTCGTTTCCGCAATTATGGTCATGAGACCGTAACTATGCATCATGTTTCGTGGATCGCCGTTATCTTATGTTGTGTGTGTTCCTTGTAGTTATCAACACCTATCACATGGAGGTTACATATTCGTTAAATATATTTTTTACGTGTGTGGGTCTTTCAATCTTGTTGCATGGGCCATTAAATTAGACAACGCGCATTACGTGCACCATAGTTAAATAACTTACTAAACAACCATAAACTATAATCATGAATGAATACATATAGAATAGGCACAAATGAATCTTAGCAATCAACTACATCTCCCATGCCTATTGGGAATTACTCACGCTTAGGAGTGGGGTTACCAATCATCACCGAGATAAAAGCCAAAAAAAATTGTATCAATAAGTGAAGATCCACAATAACATGAATGATTAAACTAGTTTCATCTCAAGATGAGTAAAAATAGAGTTATGAATCCTAATCTTACAACTTGGAATTCCTCTCCCTATGATGAAGTTGCGATGAATGGAAATGGAGATGGGCACAAAGAAGGAATGGATCCCCGATGGTTCTTCTACTCCGAATCTCCCTTTGTTCCGACCGTTCTCTCCACTTCACCAAAGTTATTCCTGTAGATGAGGTGGCGCTGGCGGGAGGTGGTGCGAATAGTGGTATGAGCTTTTGCGCTTGTACCATGCGCCGTCTTGTCCTCTGGTCACTCCGATGCAATTTTTACCAAAAGAAAAGTTGATCCATTTGACTTCATTTGATAGGATTTTGATTGAATTCCTTCCAAAAATATACACTTCTGCACAAAAATACGAGAAACAAGGTTTCTTCTTTATTGAGGGATTATTGTTAGAGAAATGAGAGAGATATTGAAAACCCGTTGAAAATCATATCAAAACCCTATTATAAAATTGAAAAAATATCGAGCCATCACGCGTATGCGCCGTCGCGGGGAGAGGATATGGGCCGCGCTGGAGGCAGAGGAGGGAGGTGAAACTTCCCTCCCGCGTGAGCGGTTGCTAGATGGTGCGCGGTCCAACCAATGCCCATAACCTCCAGATATGAAGGCTCACATAATCGATATTAAGGCCCCTCCATAAATTATACTGACTCGGACCCATATGGCGACTCTGCTAGAGTGACCTTTTTGGTCAAATTCGCCATATCGACGCGTATTATTCGACCGACCCAATATGACGACTCCTAGAGTTGATTTGAGAGTTGTTTATCTCATTGTTTCTTGCTCAGTAGAGTAATGATGTGGGGTTCCTTCTGATAGCATTTATGTAACTTAATTCTACTTGCTCCTTTATTATTAATGAAACAATGCCTCTTGCGCATTTTCAAGAATAAAATTATATGATTGGACAAAACCAAGCCATTCTTGACCATTATGTTTTAGCTTTGTTATTTAGAGTGATTATTAGTTTTTTCCACTCATACTTATTACGCAACATACCTTAATAATGCAGGCTTGTCGTTTCATTTCGTGAAGGGATTGAAGTTATGGAAATTAAGGGCCTCTTTGATTCGCAAGATATCTGAAACACAGGCATACAAAAAATACTGAATGTAGTGCCATGCCATATTCAATATGTAATACCCCGGGATTTTGTTACATGTTTTGGCAGAATCTAGGATAGAGTTTACCAAAGGTTGTCTTTTGAACTATATGCCATATGAAAAATCTGAGACCGTGCTTCGGTTCGTCTTGTCGAGTGCCCCAAAATGAGTATTAACTTGTCCAAAAGTTTAGGCAGTTTTCGGCGCATAGTTTAACTTGGGACCCCAATAAATCCCGAACGTTCGGATTTTAAGCATGTCATCCTGAACGTTTTTTCATGGCAACTTTAGTTAACACGAGGTGGTAATTTTAGTGTTGAAATATTTGTCCCAGATTGTTTTTTTGTCAGAAAATTACCATGTTTGCCAACCTCACATAAACTAAATTTGCAATGAAAAACGTTTGGGTTGTCATGCTTAAATTATGGACATTGTTTGGATTAAATTACGGAGTTCTGTGACTTGCAGTCTGGGATGGCCCTTTAAGGTTTCTCCCTTTCGTTTTTCTTTTCTACTTTTGAGTTTGGAAAATGATTTTGCAAATTTACTTCAACCCAAATTTGGAAATGTACCTGCATATTTTCAAAAACCAACTGAAATAGAATACAAAAGTGCCCTTTTAAAAATAGTGTCGTGTTTATATACTCCCAAAAATATTATTGAAGTCCAAATAAATAATCCAATAATATTTAAATCATTTTCAACCTTTTAAGCCATGTAATTTATTTTAAATTGTAAGATTTCTATAAATATTTAGAAAGGCGCCAAAGAAAATCAAAATAAATATTAAAGCGTCCCTCATTTATATTTTGGGTTGGTTTGAATACATGAAGAAGCAAATAAAATTTAAATTGAATATTTGGGGAGGTCCTTTTATTCTCTATTTTTTATATATAATTTTCATACTCCAAGAGCTTCAAATCCTGGAAATATCCAACAATCAATCTATTTTAAATACTTATCTTTATTTATTAACATTCCAAATGTTGGAAAAAAAAATTGAGATGCTAAAGTTGTCTTGTGTTCAACAACATTAATTGTTGTCCTATGTATGAGCTATGTATGCTATGGAATATATGTGTTTGCCTGCCTGCCTGCCCGTGAGTTGCTTGTGTTTATGCCAATATGGTTCTTCCTGTTCGCGGAAACCCCGGCGCCAGTCTACAGTGTTTGCCTATTATATTTGTGGAAGCTTCTCAACCCCTAATATTTTCTGAGTTTGTTTGGTGGAGGTCCGGTTTACAGTTTTTCCAGAGTTTATTTAGTTTTCATCTCCTTTTATAATAGTTTTTCTTTGTTTTGGTTTTCTATCAAGTTTTATTTTAGAAAAATTACGAATGTACAAAAATATTCTCAAGTTTGAAAGAATTATTCACTATTTTTTAAGAAATTGTAAATTTCAAAAAAGTGTTCTAAACTTATTCAATATGTTCAATGAAAAAATAGAGAAAACAAGTTAAACCCAAAGAAAAGAAAGAAACCCGCAGAGAAGATCAGGAAAGCTCCTGTAACGAGCACAGACGCTGAACTAGCCCGGCCCACCTATGGAATTCGTCGACATTTTGATGCAGTGAGCGTCGTCCAGAGCTTCTCCACAAAGCAAGCCAGACTCCACGCAAAAACACAAGGCCTATGGACCTTTTTGGCAAAACCTAACTTTTATTATTTTAGAAAAAATATTAATCAAGTTTTAAAAAATGTATATATGCAAAAAAAAAGTTTTAAAAAATGTATGCTTTTTCTTAAAAACTATCATAATTTTATTAATGTTCACAAAAGTTTTGCAAAATGTTCATATCTTGTCAAACTTGTTAACATTTTTCAAGGAAAATATTCACACATTTTAAATTTTTTCATAATTGATAAAAATCACAAAAGTTTTACGGCATACATGTATTGATGCATCCAAATACCACTACATACTACATTGATGTACAGAAAAAAAATTGGGGGGGTCAGACAATGTCTGTACATCATCTGCCCTGCAACACATTTACAACACTGGAGTGGCCCACCATTGATGCAATCCACCATTTCTTGGTAGGGATGTAAATGACAAACAAACGGCGCCTTTAAATCTGTTCAATTACTTTAGCTAGCCTGATAGTTTATTTTCCCTAAGAAAAATTTTATTAAACTAAACAATAGTGGGGCAACAACAAGCTAGCCCATGAGCTCGCAACGACTACAAGAAGAAGTGGCGACTTTATGTTGATCTACAACGTCCCCTCTGAGACGAGACATGTAATGCTAGCGGCGGCAGTTCACGTGACAACAATTGCTAGCGGCGACAGCTCAAGGCAGCAGCTCGCACGGCGGCAGCAACAAATTGGACGTGGCAGCGGTAGTAGCTTGGACGCGGCAGCAGTTACTTGTGGTCGATGTCCCCCAGCCAGAAAGGCGGCAGCGCGCTGCGATCGAACCGGCTGGAGTTCTCCTCCCCTTCCTTAACCACCAGGGATGGCCAGAATCGAGATCAGACTGTCGTGGTGACGACTGGGAGGAAGGAAGGCGCAGGAGCTGAAAGTTTCCTCCCGCCAACCGTTTTTTTTGTTTTGTTTCATAGGCATGTGCAAAAACTGCCTCCAATCCTAATTATCTATTGGATGAGATCTCTTTTAGGGGAGCTGTATAATTTTTACGGGACGAGGAGTTTTTGCGGTCAACTGGTATGGACCTCTTTTTGCCTTATACTGTAAAACGACGGTTATTAAAAAGTTTGGGGTCTTTTATGGGACATGCTAGAGATGATCTAAGGACACCTCGAACGCTGACCCATAAACCGAACAACGTATCCGTCCGCGCGAGGATGTTATACGTGAGTTTGTACAAGTCGGTATAATTGTGTTTCGGTGACAACGCGCGAGGTGTTATCTACTCCCTCCGTTTTGAAACAGAATCCTTTTTAGTTATTTGAATACAAACCACATACAGATATGTACATAGCCTTATTTTATAGTATAGATTTAGTCATTTTGCTTCGTATGTAGTAGTTTATATTAGAATCTCTAAAAGGGTTTATATTTAGGAAGGGAGGGAGTAGTTTATGTTTAACTAGAACCTACAAATGGATGCAATCGTGTTTTTGAGTTTTTTTCCGGAGGGAATGCAAGGTACTAGTGTTACCTACTCTCTCAGTTTTTAAATATGATCTTTTTTAGATATTTTAATACAAACTACGTACAGATACACATAGACATATTGTAGAGTATAGATTGATTCACTCTTTTGACTTCGTATGCGGTCTTTATTAAAATCCCTAGCCTTATACTCCCTCCGTTCCGAATTACTTGTCTTCGATTTGTCTAGATACGGATGTATCTAGCACTAAAATGAGTCTAGATACATCCGTATCTAGACAAATCTAAGACAAGTAATTCGGAACGGAGGGAGTATTTAGGAACACTCGTTTTTTATTTTTTTATTTCTGAGGGAATGCAAGGCACTAGTGTTACATGTTTTTTTTTAGTTCAGAGGGTACGAGCTAGTAGTGTAGGCGGGCCCTTGAACAGTCATTGCACCGCCCTGGCCCACCTTCAACCAACCAACCCACCTGGCCACCACCATTCCCTCCTCCCCTGCCCTGCTCTGCTCCCTCAGACGGCGGCGACGGCGAGGAGACATCGAACGGCGGGCAAGGACGAAGACGCGCGTCGTCTTCAAGCTGCTCTGCTCCCGGCCCTCTCCTCCGTCCGCTGGAGCTGGAGCTGGAACCGGAAGCAAGCGCCACCCACAAGGTCATCAGCTCTCGTCTGCTCTGCCCGCGCCCTACAGGTGCTTGCGTTTATTCCCACCAGGTTCCTTCCACCGTGGCCTAGCTAGCTAGCTCGAGCACCATGGTCACCAACCACTCAGACTCAGTTGCCGAGCGCGTGCACGCACGCTTGTTTGCGTCAGTGGAATCGCAGCTGTCTCCGCCCTATTGTCTGTCTCTCTCTCGCTGCGTCCCCAGAAATTAAGTAGTAATGGCCACCCACCATACATCAAGATTCAAGAGACGAGATTGAGCTTGAAGCGAATAAAGCTGGGCCCTGTGGGAACCAATTCAAGTACTCCGTATAATATGATGATCAACTCGAGTGTAGGTGCCTGTCTTTTAACACCCGCTTACCAAGCTCGTTCACATGGTGTGTGCTTTTGCCGGCCATCGCCTTGAAGTCCACAATGCCCTTGTCTTTACTCTTGGAATTGCTTCAAGGGATGAGACGTGATTAGTCGGAGCAATGTATAGATGGACATACACATCCTTGGCTGGCTCAAGCAGGCCACTGGCCCCTCTGACCTGAGCTTGATCACTTCTTCAGGGGCACCACAACTCTGAAGCTCCTTCACTTCAGTTGCACTAGTAGTATATCAGTAGGCCTCTCCCTGTATGACACGAGTAGATTTTAGTACTGGTTACTACGTACTACCGTAGTTATTTGTAGCTGATAACAGCTCCTTGCCCTTTTTTTCCTTCTTCCTAATCCGTGTGACAAGAAGTGCTGCTAATAGCCTGATTATTACTACTACTATACAGAGCTACTTTTGGCTTTGTGGAGCTCCCTAGTGCATTCGCCTCACACTTGTGCTTTAAAGGCAAGCAGATGTATACTATGTAGCTCTGTTTAATAGATGATTAATTAACAAGTACTCCAAACTACTTTTTTGACACACCGGCACAGTTCTCAACACGTATTAATACCATATATATCATCCCTCTTTTTTAGATTTTTTTTCTACAGCACAATATTCTCTCTCTTTGTTGTGTGGGTGGAGAAGCTGTGATATCTCAGTGTGAACGAGTTAAATGATAATTCAAGTATAATACGATCAAGTTGAGTCTAGGCAGGAGCGAGTGCCCGTCTTTTCACACTCGCTTACCAAGCTCATTCACATGGCATGTCCTTGTTCTGTCCATCGCCTTGAAGACTGCAACGCCACCGGTGTGAGATCCGTAGCTGGCCTAGTCTTGGTTTTGCATCGAAGGATGGGAAGCGATTAGTTCGGTTGAACAGATTCGGTGGTAGCAATGTGTAGATGGACGTACACATCTTTGGCCCATGCATATCGCTGGCTTGTCCGGCCTGAGCTAGTGAGCTTGATCACTTGTTCAGGTGCGCCACAACTGAGACTCCTTCAGTTCTCTAGCAGTTTATCAGTAGAGGCTTAGATACTAAAGGTGCCCATTTGCTTGCTTATCCAGCAGGCAAACCAATTTTGATCCCCGATACATACAGAGTATTTTGTATTATTGATTGGTACTGGTTTATTTGTAGAGGACGACAGCCCCTTGTCCTTGTTTTTAATTTTCAACCTGTATGACAAGAAGTGCTGCTAATAGCCTGATTATAACTACTGCAGAACAGAACTACTTTTGGCTTTGTGCGGCTGCCTACTGTCAGTTCAAGTATAATATGATCAACTTGAGTCTAGGTGCTAGCGCCCAGTGGCCTTTAGCACTCGCTTACCAAGCTCGTTCACATGGCATGTCCTTGTGCGTTTGTGCCGGCCAGCGCCTTGAAGACTGCGACGCCACCGCGCGAGACCCGCAGTTGGTCTAGTCTTGTTTAGACTCTTGGTTTTGCTTCACAGAATGCACGCTTAATTTGCTTGGGCAGCGATTAGTTCAGTTGATGACTTTTAACCGTACCTGCTGATTACCAATACAGATTGAGAACACATCATACGATCATAGTAGTAAGTAAACTAAGCAGCTCATATCTAGAGATACACATACACATATTTCTCTTGTTTATATAGACCAATAATGTGTACATGTCACGCAGCTTTTACTTACTACACCTTGGCTTAACACATCAATAGCTTACATGACATTTTCGTATTTTGTGATTTAACTTCAACCAATAATCTGACCGATAACTTGCCAGTTATATGTCATAATAATTATAGCATTGGAAACTTTATTCGAGCACAAATTCAGTGACATGTTTTCTCATACATAGAAAACTTTAACACATCAATAGCTTACATGTACATTTTCATATTCAAGTACAAACTTTACTCATCAAAGTTTGGATAGAAAAGTGGTGCTAAACCAGTACTCAGTCTTCCACTCACTCACTCTGTCGAGCGTAGGAGTTGTGCTGTCAGCTGTCTGTCTTCTCCACGGCCGGCGCTCCTCTGCTCTGCTCTCCACATCCGGAAACGCAGCCCCCTCCGCCTCCCACGGTCGACGCAACTCGGGTCATCTCGCCCTCTCACCACGGCGACGGTGGCTCCCGCCCGGATCTGAACCAGACAGCAGCAGGTCAGTTGCCTCTATCTCTCTCTCATTTCGTGCTCTGTTTCCGTGCCTCCATTCCCCGGTGTGACTCTCTCATCCCCCATTTGCAGCTAGCTAAGCGGCACCGGCAGGAAGGCAGGCAGGCGGCATCCATCACCGGCACGGCAGACCTCCCACGCACAGCAGTAGGTCAGATCCCCCTCCCCTCTCTACGTAGTAGATCTTTTTAACCATTTTTATTCTCTGCCTCTCTCTCTCTTGTGATTTGCGAGATGCCTAATTTTAGTTGACCACACAGAAACAAACAACATGACCCTTTTAAGCATTTTTATGTTTGTTGGTATACAAATAAAGAAAACGATTATGCTCTGTTTATGCATGTTTCCCCACTCTCTCTCCGTCGTGCCTTAATTATATTTCCCTTGTGATTGTAAATTCTTGGCCTGATGCCTGCACTGCATTTATACTTGTCTCGTGATTGCAAATTCTCAACAGGCAGGTAACCATCCCTGGCCTGCTGTGCCGTGCTGCAACTCAACCCCCCATTCGCAGCAGCTAGGTACTAGGCAGAGGGATCCGTCACCGGCCGGAAAGCAGGCAGGCGGCGTCCCATCACCGGCGCGCTTGCGCTAAAGTACGTGCTATACACACACTCCTCCCCTTTCATTTGCAGCCTCATTTGCAGCTTCCAGCAGCCTGTTTACCATCAAATTTATTTTGATTCCTGAATGCAGGTGTTGCACAATCCTTCATCCCTGCGACCGGCCAGGGGATGGCTGAGGCCGCCCTCGGCGCGGCGCAATGGGTGGTGGAGAAGGCGCTAGGCCCCGTTGCAGATGGCTTGCTGGGGGCTTGGTCAGCCAGCAGCAACCTTGGCCTCAACATCGAGGACCTCAGGATGGAACTGCTGCTCGTCAAGGCCACGCTCCAACAAGCTGCCCACAAGGAGATCTGCGGTACGGCCATGGAGGAGCTGCTGCAGAGGCTGCTGGACTCGGCACACAACGCCGAGGACTTGCTGGACGAGCTGGACTACTTCCGCATCCACGACGAGCTATATCATACATACGATGCTGCTGACCAGCACGGCAAGGGTTGCGTCTGCAACCTCGCCCTCAATGCTCGCCACACCGTCAAAGCTCTTGCCAAACAGCTGTCATCCTTGTCCGCGTACTGCTTTGGTGCCAACACTGGTGGTGATCACCGGCAGGGAGTTGCAAGACAACATGTCAGTTGTTGTGCTTGGCCGTGTGGCAGAGGGCAGAGACTACCTGCCGATTCCTCCTCGCCGCCAAACGCCAATCAGGCTGGTCAGGAGCTCAGTGGATGCATGCCAAAGCTCGGTAGACTCCTCCCTTGCTCATCTTCCCCGCATCCACATGTTCATGGTGATGAAGTTGGTGCCAATGCGCAAGACACACCAATGCGTGAGTTTAATAGGGTCGATTTCTCTCAAAGGATGAAGGGCACTGTAGAGCAAATAAAGCTTATGCGCAACGAGGATACCAAGATTCTTCAAGGTTGTGGCCCTAGAACCATCCCAGACATTGCCCAGAGTCGTCCCATCACCAAAGGTCGAATTGATGAGCTAAAACTGTACGGGAGGGAGACTGTCATGAATAGCATCATACATGATATCACCGAAGGTCAATACTGTACCAGGGGTCTAACTGTGCTTCCGGTTGTTGGTCCGGGGGGAATGGGCAAGACAACTCTGATACAACACATATATCGCAACCCATAGGTGCAGAATAATTTTCCGGTCATGATTTGGATATGTGTGTCATTCAATTTCAATATGGATAAGGTGCTTGAGGAAGTCCTGGATTAGGGGGTGTTCGGCTAGCCGGACTATACTCTCAGCCGGACTCCAGGACTATGAAGATACAAGATAGAAGACTTCGTCCCGTGTCCGGAAGGTTCTTTCCTTGGCGTGGAAGGCAAGCTAGGCGTGCGGATATTCAAGATCTCCTACCAATGTAACCGACTCTGTGTAACCCTAACCCTATCCGGTGTCTATATAAACCGGAGGGCTTTAGTCCGTAGGGAGGACAATCATCATACACAATCAAACCATAGGCTAGCTTCTAGGGTTTAGCCTCCTTGATCTCGTGGTAGATCTACTCTTGTACTACCCTTATCATCAATATTAATAAAGCATGAGTAGGGTTTTACCTTCATCGAGAGGGCCCGAACCTGGGTAAAACAAAGTGTCCCTTGTCTCCTGTTACCATCCGACCTTGACGCACAGTTCGGGACCCCCTACCCGAGATCCGCCGGTTTTGACACCGACATTGGTGCTTTCATTGAGAGTTCCTCTGTGTCGTCGCCTTTGGGTCCGATGGCTCCTTTGATCATCAGCAACGACGAGGTCCAGGGTGAGACTTTCCTCCCCGGACAGATGTTCGTCTTCGGCGGCTTCGCTCTGCGGGCCAACTCCCTTGGCCATCTGGAGCAGATCGAAAGCTACGCCCCTGGCCATCAAGTCAGGTTTGGAAGCTTAAACTACACGGCAGACATCCGAGGAGACTTGATCTTCAACGGATTCGAGCCACAGCCAAGCGTGCCGCACCATCTCGAGGGACACGATATAGCTCTGCCCCCGAATAGTGTCCTGGAGGCCGCATACGCTCCGGCCCCGACCCTCGATTCGGAGCCCGTTGCGTTCGTTAAGGATGAACGGTTGGACGTCACCTCAGGGGCTGCGATCTCAAAGGCGATCGAGCCGAACGACAGCCCCGCACCCCGCGTGGCCCATGACTCCGAGGAGCCGGACTCTTCCCCGAGTTCCGAAACTCCCTTGCCCCTGCCGATCGAATCAGATTGGGCGCCTGTAATGGAGTTCACCGCCGCGGATATTTTTCAGCATTCACCCTTTGGTGATATACTGAACTCTCTTAAGTATCTCTCTTTGTCAAGGAGCCCAGGCCGAACTATGGCCTGCGAGGTTGGGATTCGGACGACGAAATTCAAAGCCCGCCCACCACCCACTTAATAGCCACTGCCGACGACTTAACCGACATGCTTGACTTCGGCTCCGACGACTTCGACGGTATGGACGACGAAGGAGGAGACGAACAAGAGCCAGCACCTGTAGGGCGCTGGACTGCCACCTCGTCATACGACATATACATGGTGGACGCTCCGAAAGACGGAGAAGGCGATGGAACAGCGGAGGATGGCACTTCCAGAAAGCCTCCCAAACGCCAGCGTCAGCGGCGCCGCTCTAAATCCCGCCAAAGCAAGAATGGTGATTCCGGCACAGGGGATAATGCTACCCCGAATAGCGCCGAAGAGCACCAACCCCAGCAAGATTCGGCACAGGAAGATGGAGAAGCCAGCCCTCATGAGAGGGCGGCAGAACAAGAGGTTGAGGATGATAACTATATGCCTCCCTCCGAAGACGAGGCAAGCCTCGGCGACGATGAATTCGTCGTACCATCAGACCCCGCCGAACAAGAGCGTTTTCAACGCAGGCTTATAGCCACGGCGAACAGCCTAAAGAAAAAGCAGCAACAGCTTAGAGCCGATCAAGATTTGCTAGCTGACAGATGGACAGAAGTCCTTGCGACCGAAGAGTATGAACTCGGACGCCCCTCCAAAAATTATCCTAAGCACAGGCCGCTCCCCCTATCAGAGGAGGAAGCACAAGACATGGCAGATCGGCCACCTCGTGGCCGCGACAGAGAAATCTGCCGAACAACCAAACAAGCCATGCCTCGCCGCCGCTTTACCAAGGCACGGGAAAACGAGCCAGACCTGCGAAGCGTACTGGAGGATAAGGCAAGGCAAACAAGATCGATCTACGGATCGCGCGGACACCCAAACTTTCAGTCCAGACAACATAAATCCGGCCGGGCCGAACATAACAAGCACAGCTCTGCCGAGCTGCGTAAGGACATAGCCCAGTATAGGGGTGCCGCACACCCGTTATGCTTCACAGACGAAGTAATGGATCATAAAATCCCAGAGGGTTTCAAACCCATCAATATAGAATCGTACGATGGTACGACAGATCCGGCAGTCTGGATCGAGGATTATCTCCTTCATATCTACATGGCACGTGGTGACGAATTACACGCCACAAATACCTCCCACTCAAGCTTAAGGGACCAGCCAGGCATTGGCTTAACAGCTTGCCTGCAGATTCGATCGGTTCTTGGGAGGACCTGGAAGCCGCATTCCTCGATAACTTCCAGGGCACTTATGTGCGACCGCCGGACGCCGATGACCTAAGCCACATAATTCAGCAGCCAGACGAATCAGCCAGGCAATTCTGGACACGGTTCTTGACAAAGAAAAATCAGATCGTTGATTGTCCGGATGCAGAAGCCCTAGCGGCCTTTAAGCATAATATCCGCGACGAATGGCTGGCCCGGCACCTGGGACAGGAAAAGCCAAAATCTATAGCCGCCCTCACGACACTCATGACCCGCTTTTGCGCGGGCGAAGACAGCTGGCTAGCTCATAGCAACAACTTGTCAAAGAAAACCGGTAATCCAGATAACAAGGACAAAGGTGGCAGGTCACGTCGAAATAATCAAAAACGCCACGTTAGCAGCGACAGCAATGAGGATACGGCAGTTAATGCCGGATTCAGAGGCTATAAATCCGGTCAGCGGAAGAAGCCATTCAAAAAGAATAACCAGGGCCCGTCCAGTTTGGACCGAATACTCGACCGCTCGTGCCAGATTCATGGCACCCCTGAAAGGCCAGCCAATCACACCAACAGAGATTGTTGGATGTTCAAGCAGGCAGGCAAGATAAATGCCAAACATAAAGACAAGGGGCTGGATAGCGACGACGAGCAGGAGCCCAGGCCGCCGAACAACAAAGGACAGAAGGGGTTTCCCCCATAAGTGCGGACGGTGAACATGATATACGCGACCCACATCCCCAAAAGGGAGAGGAAGCGTGCACTACGGGACGTATACGCGATGGAGCCAGTCGCCCCAAAGTTCAACCCATGGTCCTCCTGCCCGATCACTTTCGATCGAAGGGACCACCCCACTAGCATCCGTCACGGCGGTTTCGCCGCATTGGTTCTCGACCCAATAGTCGACGGATTTCACCTTACAAGAGTCCTCATGGACGGCGGCAGCAGCCTGAACCTGCTTTACCAGGATACAGTGCGGAAAATGGGCATAGATCCATCAAGGATCAAGCCAACAAGGACGACCTTTAAAGGCGTCATACCAGGTGTAGAGTCCAACTGCACAGGCTCTATAACACTTTATGTGGTCTTCGGATCCCCGGATAACTTTCGAAGCGAAGAGTTAATCTTCGACATAGTCCCGTTCCGCAGTGCCTATCATGCCCTGCTCGGACGAACCGCGTTCGCTAAATTCAATGCGGTGCCGCACTACGCATATCTCAAGCTCAAGATGCCAGGCCCTCGAGGCGTAATCACGGTCAGCGGAAACACCGAACGCTCCATCCGGACGGAGGAGCACACGGCGGCACTCGCAGCGGAGGTTCAAAGCAGCCTTTTAAGGCAACTCTCCAGTCCGGCTGTTAAAAAGCCGGACAATGCAAAGCGCGCTCGGAGCAACTTGCAGCAAGACCAACTGGCGCGTTCGGAGCAAGCGTAGCAATGCGGCCCCAACCCTGGCCATAGCTGCATAGCAGAGCTAGTACCTAGAGTACATAACTACGCCCTTAAAATTCCATGGGCACAGGGGAAGGGGCATATTCCTGGCATGCCTACAGTATGGCGTCAAACGCACTAGGGGCTGCCGGATTCTTTCTTTTTTACTTTCAGGACTCCACATTCTGGACAACCTGTTCGGCAATGATGCCGCACAGACGATACAAGACCCAGGAAAGCAGACAAAGCAACGCCGCATTATGGAACTCTCAGGTGGTCTCTATTTCGAGCAATATAACTGATTCTAAATTCCGCGGCCTGCGCCTGGTCAGGACATGTCATATGGTCTAAAAACATTTTTCGCTTATTGCACTTATTGTATCGTTCGGCTTGAGTAAACAGCCTTCTTATAAACAATGCATAGCTTTAGTCTATTTTTTGCATTATCATCTATTTATATATATATATATATATATGTTTATTTCATAACATGATGGCACCCGTACACCATGGTACGACAAACCACGCCAGGGGCTTCATCACCCTTTTATCTGGTCGTGAGAAGTCCGCACACTTTCCTAAGTGTGGCACCCCGAACTTATAGCACTATATGCATCGGCTCCGAGTCATGATTTTGGTCATATGTTGGGTTTGCCCGGCTTCTATGTTTTGGTACCTTACGTTCCGCTCTATCGGCTAAGGTAGCACTAGGAGAACCGCTGCGATTTGCGCCCCAGATCAGGTGGGTGAGCGCCTCAGTGGAGAAAGCTAAAACAGACTGTCATGATAGGGCGTGAGACCGGTCGCTGTTCGAGAGGTTTTTTTGAGTCCTTAAAGGCTTATGCCGTTTTCGAACGGAGAGCTGGTTAAATCCGGCTAATAGGCGTGGATAGTGCCCCGAATTCGGCCTTCCGAACTAGGGGCTTCGCCGAAATTTAAAATTATAACGTTCTATGGCTAAGTGAGAGTGTTCAAGCATTATAGTCCGATTGCCTGGTTCGTTGTGCTGCGGGCCTCCCTCGAAGGACCCAACTATGGGAACAAGAGCCCGCAGGTTTATCCCGAACACCTCAGCACTAGTTGCATGAGGGCAGAAGCCGACGACTCGCCATCTCTCAGTTATTGATAAACGGCCGCACAGAAAACAATATTTTAAATAAAGCATTGCTTAAAGCGCATACGAACAAGTTTTCGGCGTACAGGATAAAAACGAACAAGTTCATTGATAGATTACATCATGGGTACATTCATCCGCGATAAGGCGGGATCCGGCAAGAACTTCCTTATAGTACATCTCGGGCTTGCGATGTTCCTTCCCCTGCGGCGGACCGTCCGTCACCAGCTTCTCACCGTCCAGCTTGCCCCAGTGTACCCTTACACGGGCAAGGGCCCTCCGGGCACCTTCAATGCAGGCCGAGCGCTTGATGACCTCAAGTCGTGGACAGGCCTCCACCAGCCGCCGCACTAGCCCGAAGTAGCTCCCTGGCAGGGCCTCTCCAGGCCATAGCCGAACAAGTAAGTCCTTCATGGCCTGTTCAGCCGCCTTGTGGAGCTCAAGGGCACAGGGTGTCCGGCCTCAGAATACTGAGACCAGAACACACTCTCCGTCGAGCTGTTCCCTTCGCTCCGGAAGAATGCGGCGGCGGCGGATGCACTGCGGGGTAGATCAAAGAACGCCCCTGGAGAACTCCTGATCCGGGTAAGTAACAGGTATTTTACTTTTATGTTCCTACTTTGCATCGAGAATGTCTTACCCGCTGCTATCTTCCTCATCTCCTCCAACTCTTGGAGGGCCCTTTGGGCTTCGGCCTTGGCATTCTTGGTGGCCTCAACGGCAGAGGCGAGTTCGGTGGCTTGCGCTTTCACGTCAAGCTCCAAACCCTCATGTTTTTCCATGAGAGCTTGCAGCTTCTGCTGCACCTCTCCGTATTGGCCCCCGAGCTTTTCTCGTTCCGTGCGCTCTTCGGCCGCCTTCTTCTCGGCCTCAGCAAGCGCCTGCCTTAGGGTTTCCACCTCGGCGGTGACCCCTACAATAGGCAGTTCAATCCTGTTATTTTTTGCAATCAAGCCTCTCTATAGGCATATTTTATTATTGAGGGGGTTATCTTACCTTCCTTCTCCTTGAGCTGCCTCTTGGCAAGGCCGAGCTCCCGCTCGGACCGCTCGAAGTCCTTCTTCAGGACCTCCACCTTCGCAGTTAGTGCGGCGGTGGATAGCAGGGAAGCCTGCATACGCATATTTGACTTTTTATAGTTAGACTCCTGCGAAAATTATTAAATCCTCTATTCGGCTTTTCTTTCCGAACACCGAACAGAGCATCAGGGGCTACTGTCTATGCGGTAATTAATTCAGCATATTTTTTGCTTACCTGGAAGCCTGTTAGAAGGCTGGTGCAAGCTTCATTCAGCCCGCTCTTGGCGGACTGAACCTTCTGGACCACCGTACTCATAACAGTACGGTGCTCCTCGTCGATGGTGGCACCTTCAAGCGCCTCCAGCAGATTGTCCGGCGCCTCTGGTTGGACAGAGGTCGCCGGCTCGGATGGCTTACTCCTTTTGGAAGGAGTTTGCCCGCCGTGAACCCGGACGGTGGAGTCCGGCACGGTGTCCGGCTCGACGCCGGACTGGGAGCCCTGGGGGGTTTTGTCCCCCGTACTCCTGGGGTCCTGAGGATTGCCTTGCGGCTCCTCCAGGACCACCTCCTCCTGCCCCATTTGGCGGGACGCCACTTCGGCATCATCCGCCTTGCGGGGGGAGACCGCGGGAGGAACGGAGTCCATCTCCGACGGATCCAGGGAGCCGCTCGAAGAAATGTTGAGTGCATCCCGGGGCGGCCTGCACAATTATGTTCAACATAAGGAAAAGCTGTGAAAGATATCATGAGTTATTCTGGTATCCGAATACTTACGACTTCGCCGGACGCTTGCTCCTCTCCGGCCACTCCTTCTCTTCCTCGTTGGCGCTAGGGGAGTAGTCCGGCGGAGGGGTCTTCCTCTTCTTGGACCCCTTAGCTTCCCCCGCAGGGGCAGCCTTCCTCTTCTTTCCTTCCCCCGTCGGAGGGGGAGGGATTTCTTCCTCCTCCTCGTCTTCACGAGCGGAGGGCGTCGCAGACTCGTCCGATGACGAGTCCGACATCACCACATTACGGGCACTCTTTCGAGTCCCGGTGGTCTTGATCTTCTTGACCTTCTTTTCCGGCACCACATACGGCGCCGGAGCCAACAGCTTCTCTAGAAGAGCTGGGGCTTGGTCTTCTGGCAGAGGAGCCGGACAGTTGATCGGTCCGGCTATCTTCAGCCACTTCTGTTAAAGACAAAAGGGAGTTTTTTAAAATCCCGCATAGAGTCAATCTATGAAGAGGAGCTTAATGAACCTGTAAAAGATGTGAATAGCTTACCTCCTTAGCATCGCGCTGCGAGCTATATCCGCGATCTTCAGAAGCGGATGTGGGGCAATCGGCGCTTTTTGTTAGCACCTTCCAGACGTCTTCGTACGTCGTGTCGAAGAGCCTGTTGAGGGTTCGGTGCTGCGCTGGATCGTATTCCCACAAAGTAAAATCCCGTAGTTGGCACGGGAGGACCAGACGAACGAGCATGACCTGGATTATGTTGACATGCCGGGTCGGCTTGTTCACCAGGGACTGGATGCAAGTTTGCAATCCGGTCACTTCGCTCTCGTTGCCCCACGATAAGCCCGTCTCTTGCCAGGACTTGAGACGCGTGGGGGGTCCGGATCGAAATTCAGGGGGCGCGACCCATGTTGCGTCGCGTGGCTCGGTGATGTAAAACCACCAAGCCTGCCACCCCTTCAAGGATTCCACAAAGGAGCCCTCGAACCAGACGGCGTTGGCCATTCGGCCAACCATCGCACCTCCGCACTCCGCCTGGGTGCCGGACACCACCTTGGGCTTGACGTTGAAAGTCTTGAGCCAGAGGCCGAAGTGGGGGCGGATGCGGAGAAAGGCCTCGCACACAACGATAAACGCCGAGATGTTGAGGACGAAGTTCGGGGCCAGATCGTGGAAATCTAGGCCGTAGTAGAACATAAGCCCCCGGACAAAAGGATGGAGCGGAAAGCCCAGTCCGCGGAGGAAATGAGGGAGGAAGACCACCCTCTCCTCAGGCCTAGGGGTGGGAAGGAGTTGCCCCGCCTCAGGGAGCCGGTGCGCGATGTCGTTGGACAGATATCCGGCCTTCCTAAGCTTTTTGATTTGCCCCTCCGTGACGGAGGAAGCCATCCACTTGCCCCCTGCTCCGGACATCGCTGGAGTAGATTGAGGGCTAAAGGGCGAACTTGGGCGTTGGAGTTTGAGTGCGCAAGAGATGGATAGGCAGAGGAGGAAGAAGGCGTAGGTGAGAAAGGAGGATCTTTATCCCCTTATATAGGCTGATGTCGTTATGCGTCCCCACCTGCCTCATAAAACTCGCCTGCCGCTCAAGCGTCGTGGTAAATGGCGCGGTTGGGTTACCCACGTCCGTATTAATGAGAATCCCGTTAAAGGGGGCACACGATCTCTGCTTCGACAAGACGTGCCAAGGAAACCGCCTCGTTGAACGTGCTGCGGTGGAACAGTAAAAATAACCCATACAGAAGGCTTGGACGCAGTGTTATGACGCACTGCGGAATACGTCAGCAGATTTGATTTGTGCTTATATTATTCTCTATATGGCAATACGTGGAAAATTGTTTTGCAGAGCCGAACACTATATTTTGGTGTTCATTATCTTCCTGAAGAAACTTGGAGGAGGAACCCGCCTTGCAATGCTGAAGACAATCAGCGCGCCGGACTCGTCGTCATTGAAGCCTGGTTCAGGGGCTACTGAGGGAGTCCTGGATTAGGGGGTGTTCGGCTAGCCGGACTATACTCTCAGCCGGACTCCAGGACTATGAAGATACAAGATAGAAGACTTCGTCCCGTGTCCGGAAGGTTCTTTCCTTGGCGTGGAAGGCAAGCTAGGCGTGCGGATATTCAAGATCTCCTACCAATGTAACCGACTCTGTGTAACCCTAACCCTATTCGGTGTCTATATAAACCGGAGGGCTTTAGTCCGTAGGGAGGACAATCATCATACACAATCAAACCATAGGCTAGCTTCTAGGGTTTAGCCTCCTTGATCTCGTGGTAGATCTACTCTTGTACTACCCTTATCATCAATATTAATCAAGCATGAGTAGGGTTTTACCTCCATCGAGAGGGCCCGAACCTGGGTAAAACAAAGTGTCCCTTGTCTCCTGTTACCATCCGACCTTGACGCACAGTTCGGGTGAAGGAAATATGCCCTAGAGGCAATAATAAAGTTATTATTTATTTCCTTATTTCATGATAAATGTTTATTATTCATGCTAGAATTGTATTAACCGGAAACGTAATACATGTGTGAATACATAGACAAAACAGAGTGACACTAGTATGCCTCTACTTGACTAGCTTGTTAATCAAAGATGGTTAAGTTTCCTAACCATAGACAAAGGAGTTGTCATTTGATTAATAAGGTCACATCATTGGTTGAATGATCTGATTGACATGACCCATTCCATTAGCTTAGCACCCGATCGTTTAGTATGTTGCTATTGCTTTTATCCATGACTTATACATGTTCCTTTGACTATGAGATTATGCAACTCCCGTTTGCCGGAGGAACACTTTGTGTACTACCAAACGTCACAACGTAACTGGGTGATTATAAAGGAGTACTACAGGTGTCTCCAAAGGTAGATGTTGGGTTGGTGTATTTCGAGATTAGGATTTGTCACTCCGATTGTCGGAGAGGTATCTCTGGGCCCTCTCGGTAATGCACATCACATAAGCCTTGCAAGCACTGCAACTAATATGTTAGTTGTGAGATGATGTATTACGGAACGAGTAAAGAGACTTGCCGGTAACGAGATTGAACTAGGTATTGGATACCGACGATCGAATCTCGGGCAAGTAACATACCGATGACAAAGGGAACAACGTATGTTGTTATGCGGTCTGACCGATAAAGATCTTCGTAGAATATGTAGGAGCCAATATGGGCATCCAGGTCCCGCTATTGGTTATTGACCGGAGACGTGTCTCGGTCATGTCTACATTGTTCTCGAACCGTAGGGTCCGCACGCTTAAGGTTTCGATGACGGTTATATTATGAGTTTATGTATTTTGATGTACCGAAGGAGTTCGGAGTCCCAGATGAGATCGGGGACATGACGAGGAGTCTCGAAATGGTCGAGACGTAAAGATCGGTATATTGGACGACTATATTCGGACATCGGAAAGGTTCTGAGTGGTTCGGGTATTTTCGGAGGTACCGGGGAGTTACGGGAATACGAGGAAGAAGCAATGGGCCTTGATGGGCCTTAGTGGGAAGGACCAGGAGGTGGCGCACGCCCCTCCCAAGTCCAGTCCGAATTGGACAAGGGATTTGGGGCGCGGCCCCTCTCTCCCTTCCTTCTCCTCTTCCCCTCTTTCCCCCCTTGACCTAGTTGGACTAGGAAAGGTGGAATCCTACTCCCGGTGGGAGTAGGACTCCCCTTGGCGCGCCCCTTCTAGGCCGGCCGCCCCCTCCCCCTTGCTCCTTTATATACGGGGGCAGGGGGGCACCCCATGACACACAAGTTGATCCTTGAGATCGTTCCTTAGCCGTGTGCGGTGCCCCCCTCCACCATATTCCACCTCGGTCGTATTGTTGCAGCGCTTAGGCGAAGCCCTACGATAGTAGAACATCAAGATCGTCACCACGCTGTCGTGCTGACGGAACTCTTCCTCCCCGGAGCTTTGCTGGATCGGAGCCCGAGGAGCGTCACCGAGCTGTACGTGTGTCAAGAACTCGGAGGCGCCGGAGTAACGGCGCTGGGATCGGTTGGATCGCGAGGAGATCGTACGACTACTTCCTCTACGTTGTGATCGCTTCCGCTTCGGTCTACAAGGGTATGTAGACAACACTCTCCCCTCTCGTTGCTATGCATCACCATGATCTTGCGTGTGCGTAGGAATTTTTTTTGAAATTACTACGTTACCCAACAGTGGCATCCGAGCCTAGGTTTTTATGGTTTGATGTTATATGCACGAGTAGAACACAAGTGAGTTGTGGACGATACAAGTCATACTGCCTACCAGCAGGTCATACTTTGGTTCAGCGGTATTGTTGGATGAGATGACCCGGACCAACCTTACGCGTACGCTTACGCGAGACCGGTTCCCTCGACGTGCTTTGCACACAGATGGCTTGCGGGAGACATCTCACCAACTTTAGTTGAACCAAGTGTGGCTACGCCCGGTCCTTGAGAAGGTTAAAACGGAGTCTATTTGACAAACTATCGTTGTGGTTTTGATACGTAGGTAAGATGAGTTCTTGCTTAAGCCCGTAGCAGCCACGTAAAACTTGCAACAAACAAAGTAGAGGACGTCTAACTTGTTTTTGCAGGGCATGTTGTGATGTGATATGGTCAAGACATGATGCTAAATTTTATTGTATGAGATGATCATGTTTTGTAACCGAGTTATCGGCAACTGGCAGGAGCCATATGGTTGTCACTTTATTGTATGCAATGCAATCGCCCTGTAATGCTTTACTTTATCACTAAGCGGTAGCGATAGTCATAGAAGCATAAGATTGGCGAGACGACAACGATGCTACGATGGAGATCAAGGTGTCGCGCCGGTGACGATGGTGATCATGATGGTGCTGCAGAGATGGAGATCATGAAGCACAAGATGATGATGACCATATCATATCACTTATATTGATTTGCATGTGATATTTATCTTTTATGCATCTTATCTTGCTTTGATTGACGGTAGCATTATAAGATGATCTCTCACTAAATTATCAAGAAGTGTTCTCCCCGAGTATGCACCGTTGCCAAAGTTCGTCGTGCCCAGACACCACGTGATGATCGGGTGTGATAAGCTCTACGTCCATCTACAACGGGTGCAAGCCAGTTTTGCACACGCAGAATACTCGGGTTATACTTGACGAGCCTAGCATATGCAGATATGGCCTCGGAACACGGAGACCGAAAGGTCGAGCGTGAATCATATAGTAGATATGATCAACATAATGATGTTCACCATTGAGAACTAATCCATTTCACGTGATGATCGGTTATGGTTTAGTTTGATTTGGATCACGTGATCACTTAGAGGATTAGAGGGATGTCTATCTAAGTGGGAGTTCTTAAGTAATATGATTAATTGAACTTTAATTTATCATGAACTTAGTCCTGATAGTATTAGCATCTCTATGTTGTAGATCAATAGCTCGCGTTGTTGCTTTCATATGTTTATTTTGATATGTTCCTAGAGAAAATTGTGTTGAAAGATGTTAGTAGCAATGATGCGGATTGGATCCGTGATCTGAGGTTTGTCCTCATTGCTGCACAGAAGAATTATGTCCTTGATGCACCGCTAGGTGACATACCTATTGCAGGAGCAGATGCAGATGTTATGAACGTTTGGCTAGCTCAATATGATGACTACTTGATAGTTTAGTGCACCATGCTTAACGGCTTAGAATCGGGACTTCAAAGACGTTTTGAACGTCATGGACCATATGAGATGTTCCAGGAGTTGAAGTTAATATTTCAAGCAAATACCCGAGTTGAGAGATATGAAGTCTCCAACAAGTTCTATAGCTAAAAGATGGAGGAGAATCGCTCAACTAGTGAGCATGTGCTCAGATTGTCTGGGTGCTACAATCGCTTGAATCAAGTGGGAGTTAATCTTGTTGGAAATATGCCCTAGAGGCAATAATAAAAGCATTGTTATTATATTTCCTTATTCATGATAATTGTCTTTATTCGTGCTATAATTGTGTTAACCGGAAATCGTAATACATGTGTGAATAACAGACGACAACAACATGTCCCTAGTGAGCCTCTAGTTGACTAGCTCGTTGATCGACAGATAGTCATGGTTTCCTGACTATGGACATTGGATGTCATCGATAACGGGATCACATCATTAGGAGAATGATGTGATGGACAAGACCCAATCCTAAACATAGCATAAGATCGCATAGTTCGTTTGCTAGAGTTTTCCAATGTCAAGTATCCTTTCCTTAGATCATGAGATCGTGTAACTCCCGGATACCGTAGGAGTGCTTTGGGTATGCCAAACGTCACAACGTAACTGGGTGACTATAAAGGTATGCTACGGGTATCTCTGAAAGTGTCTGTTGGGTTGACATAGATCGAGACTGGGATTTGTCACTCCGCTTGACGGAGAGGTATCACCGGGCCCTCTCGGTAATGCATCATCACAATGAGCTCAAGGTGATCAAAGTGTTTGATCACGGGATCATGCATTACGGAACGAGAAAAGTGACTTGCCGGTAACGAGATTTAACGAGGTACTGGGATACCGACGATCGAATCTCGGGCAAGTAAAATACCGATTGACAAAGGGAATCATATACGGGATTAATTGAATCCTTGACATCGTGGTTCATCCGATGAGATCATCGTGGAGCATGTGGGAGCCAACATGGGTATCCAGATCCCGCTGTTGGTTATTGCCCGAGAGCCGTCTCGGTCATGTCTGCATGTCTCCCGAACCCGTAGGGTCTACACACTTAAGGTTCGGTGACGCTAGGGTTGTGAAGATATGTATGTGCAGTAACCCGAATGTTGTTCGGAGTCCCGGATGAGATCCCGGACGTCACGAGGAGTTCCGGAATGGTCCGGAGGTAAAGAATTATATATAGGAAGTGCTATTTTGGCCATCGGGACAAGTTTCGGTGTTATCGGTATTGTACCGGGACCACCGGAGGGGTCCCTGGGTCCACCAGGTGGGGCCACCTGCCTTGGTGGGCCACATGGGCCTTAGGGCGTGCGCCTTGGCCTGCTTGGGCCAAGGGGAACCAGCCCCAAGAGGCCCATGCGCCAAGAGAGAAAAAAAGGGGAGAGTCCTACAAGGGGAAGGCACCTCCGAGGTGCCTTGGGGAGGATGGACTCCTCCCCACCCTTGGCCGCACCCTTCCTTGGAGGAAGGGGCAAGGGCTGCGCCTCCCCCTCTCCCTTGGCCCTATATATAGTGGGGAAAAGGAGGAGCAAACCAACCCTATTGCCCTGGCACTCCCTCCTCCCTGCAACACCTCCTCCTCCTCCCGTAGTTGCTTAGCGAAGCCCTGCCGGAGTTCTGCTGCATCCACCACCACACCGTCGTGCTGGATCTTCCTCAACCTCTCCTTCCCCCTTGCTAGATCAAGAAGTAGGAGACGTCTCCCGTCCCGTACGTGTGTTGAACGCGGAGGTGCCGTCCGTTCGGTACTAGATCATCGGTGAATTGGATCACAGCGAGTACGACTACCTCATCCACGTTCACTCGAACGCTTCCGTTGCGATCTACAAAGTGGTATGTAGATGCTATCTAATCTGAATACTCGTTGCTAGATGAACTCATATATGGATCTTGGTGAAACCGTAGGAAAATTTTTAATTTTCTGCAACGTTCCCCAACAGTGGCATCATGAGCTAGGTCTATGCGTAGTTCTTCTTGCGCGAGTAGAACACAATTTGTTGTGGGCGTAGATGTTGTCAATTCTTCTTGCCGTTACTAGTCAATCTTGATTCAGCGGTATTGTGGGATGAAGCGGCCCGGACCAACCTTACACGTACGCTTACGTGAGACCGGTTCCACCGACTAACATGCACTAGTTGCATAAGGTGGCTGGCGGGTGTCTGTCTCTCCTACATTAGTTGGATCGGATTCGATGAATAGGGTCCTTATGAAGGGTAAATAGAGATTGACAAATCACGTTGTGGTTTGAACGTAGGTAAGAAAACGTTCTTGCTAGAACCCTAATTCAGCCACGTAAAACTTGCAACAACAATTAGAGGACGTCTAACTTGTTTTTGCAGCAAGTGCTTTGTGATATGATATGGCCAAAGTTGTGATGTATGATGAATGATCTATATGTGATGCATGAGATGTTCATGCTATTGTAATAGGAATCACGACTTGCATGTCGATGAGTATGACAACCGGCAGGAGCCATAGGAGTTGTCTTTATTTTTTGTATGACCTGCGTGTCATTGAGAATCGCCATGTAAGTTACTTTACTTTATTGCTAAACGCGTTAGCCATAGTAGTAGAAGTAATAGTTGGCGAGCAACTTCATGGAGACACGATGATGAAGATCATGATGATGAAGATCATGGTGTCAAGCCGGTGACAAGATGATCATGGAGCCCCAAGATGGAGATCAAAGGAGCTATGTGATATTGGCCATATCATGTCACGTTTATTATTTGATTGCATGTGATGTTTATCATGTTTTGCATCTTGTTTACATAGAACGACGGTAGTAAATAAGATGATCCCTCATAATAATTTCAAGAAAGTGTTCTCCCTAACTGTGCACCGTTGCTAAGGTTCGTCGTTCCGAAGCACCACGTGATGATCGGGTGTGATAGGTCCTTACGTTCGCATACAACGGGTGTAAGACAGATTTACACACGCAAAACACTTAGGTTGACTTGACGAGCCTAGCATGTACAGACATGGCCTCGGAACACAGAAGACCGAAAGGTCGAGCATGAGTCGTATGGAAGATACGATCAACATGAAGATGTTCACCGATGTTGGCTAGTCCGTCTCACGTGATGATCGGACACGGCCTAGTTGACTCGGATCATGTAATACTTAGATGACTAGAAGAGGGATGTCTATCTAAGTGGGAGTTCATTAAATTTGATTAAATGAACTTTATTATCATGAACTTAGTCTAAATATTTACAATATGTCTTGTAGATCAAATGGCCAACGTAGTCCTCAACTTCAACGCGTTCCTAGAGAAAACCAAGCTGAAAGACGATGGTAGCAACTATACGGACTGGGTCCGGAACCTGAGGATTATCCTCATAGCTGCCAAGAAAGATTATGTCCTAAGAGCACCACTGGGTGACGCACCTATTCTCCCTGCAGAACAAGACGTTATGAACGCTTGGCAGTCACGCTGTGATGATTACTCCCTCGTTCAGTGCGGCATGCTTTACAGCTTAGAGCCGGGACTCCAAAAGCGTTTTGAGAGACATGGAGCATATGAGATGTTCGAAGAGCTGAAAATGGTTTTCCAAGCTCATGCCCGGGTCGAGAGATATGAAGTCTCCGATAAATTCTTTAGCTGTAAGTTGGAGGAAAATGGTTCTGTCAGTGAACACATACTCAAAATGTCTGGGTTGCACAACCGCTTGACTCAACTGGAAGTTAATCTCCCAGATGAAGCGGTCATTGACAGAATCCTCCAGTCGCTTCCACCTAGCTACAAGAGCTTTGTGATGAACTACAATATGCAGGGGATGGTAAAGACCATTCCTGAAGTATATGCTATGCTGAAATCAGCAGAGGTAGAAATCAAGAAGGAGCATCAAGTGTTGATGGTGAATAAAACCACTAAGTTCAAGAAGGGCAAGGGTAAAAAGAACTTCAAGAAGGACGGCAAGGAAGTTGCCGCGCCCGGTAAGCAAGTTGCCGGGAAGAAGCCAAAGAATGGACCCAAGCCCGAAACTGAGTGCTTTTATTGCAAGGGAAGTGGTCACTGGAAGCGGAACTGCCCCAAATACTTAGCGGACAAGAAGGCCGGCAAAACCAAAGGTATATGTGATATACATGTAATTGATGTGTACCTTACCAGTACTCGTAGTAGCTCTTGGGTATTTGATACCGGTACAGTTGCTCACATTTGTAACTCAAAGCAGGAGCTGCGGAATAAACGAAGACTGGCGAAGGACGAGGTGACGATGCGCGTCGGGAATGGTTCCAAGGTCGATGTGATCGCCGTCGGCACGCTGCCTCTACATTTACCTACGGGATTAGTTTTAAACCTCAATAATTGTTATTTAGTGCCAAGTTTGAGCATGAACATTGTATCTGGATCTCGCTTAATTCGAGATGGCTACTCATTTAAATCCGAGAATAATGGTTGTTCTATTTATATGAGAGATATGTTTTATGGTCATGCTCCGATGGTTAATGGTTTATTCTTAATGAATCTCGTACGTGATGATACACATATTCATAGTGTGAATACCAAAAGAGTGAAAGTTGATAACAATAGTCTCACATATTTGTGGGACTGCCGCCTTGGTCACATAGGTGTCAAACGCATGAAGAAGCTCCATGCAGATGGACTTTTAGAGTCTCTTGATTATGAATCATTTGACACGTGTGAACCATGCCTCATGGGTAAAATGACCAAGACTTCGTTCTCCGGAACAATGGAGCGAGCAACCAACTTATTGGAAATCATACATACTGATGTGTGCGGTCCAATGAGCGTTGAGGCTCGCGGAGGATATCGTTATGTTCTCACACTCACTGATGATTTGAGTAGATATGGCTATATCTACTTGATGAAACACAAGTCTGAGACCTTTGAAAAGTTCAAGGAATTTCAGAGTGAGGTTGAAAATCAACGTGAAAGAAAGATCAAGTATCTACGATCAGATCGTGGAGGAGAATACTTGAGTCATGAATTTGGCACACACTTAAGACAATGTGGAATAGTTTCACAACTCACGCCGCCTGGAACACCTCAGCGTAATGGTGTGTCCGAACGTCGTAATCGCACTCTATTAGATATGGTGCGATCTATGATGTCTCTTACCGACTTACCGCTATCTTTTTGGGGCTATGCTTTAGAGACTGCCGCATTCACTTTAAATAGGGCTCCGTCGAAATCCGTTGAGACGACACCGTATGAATTATGGTTTGGGAAGAAACCTAAGCTGTCGTTTCTAAAAGTTTGGGGATGCGATGCTTATGTCAAGAAACTTCAACCTGAAAAGCTCGAACCCAAGTCGGAAAAATGCATCTTCATAGGATACCCTAAAGAAACTGTCGGGTATACCTTCTACCACAGATCCGAAGGCAAGATCTTTGTTGCCAAGAATGGATCCTTTCTGGAGAAAGAGTTTCTCTCAAAAGAAGTAAGTGGGAGGAAAGTAGAACTTGATGAAGTGTTACCTCTTGAACCGGAAAATGGCGAATCTCAAGAAAACGTTTCTGAGGTGCCTGCACCGACTAGAGAGGAAATTAATGATGATGATCAAGATGCTTCTGATCAAGCTCCTACTGAAATTCGAAGGTCCACAAGGACACGTTCCGCACCAGAATGGTACGGCAACCCTGTCTTGGAAATCATGTTGTTAGACAACGGTGAACCTTCGAACTATGAGGAAGCAATGGCGGACCCGGTTTCCGACAAATGGCTGGAAGCCATGAAATCCGAGATAGGATCCATGTATGAAAACAAAGTATGTACTTTGACAGACTTGCCCGATGATCGGCAAGCGATAGAAAATAAATGGATCTTTAAGAAGAAGACAGACGCGGATGGTAATGTGACCATCTATAAAGCTCGGCTTGTCGCTAAGGGTTATCGACAAGTTCAAGGAATTGACTACGATGAGACTTTCTCACCCGTAGCGAAGCTGAAGTCCGTCCGAATCATGTTAGCAATTGCCGCATACTATGATTATGAGATATGGCAAATGGACGTCAAAACGGCATTCCTTAATGGTTTCCTTAAGGAAGAATTGTATATGATGCAGCCAGAAGGTTTTGTCGATCCTAAGAATGCTGACAAGGTATGCAAGCTCCAACGCTCGATTTATGGGCTGGTGCAAGCATCTCGGAGTTGGAACATTCGCTTTGATGAGATGATCAAAGCGTTTGGGTTTACACAGACTTATGGAGAAGCCTGTGTTTACAAGAAAGTGAGTGGGAGCTCTGTAGCATTTCTCATATTATATATAGACGACATACTTTTGATGGGAAATGATATAGAACTCTTGGACAACATTAAGGCCTACTTGAATAAAAGTTTTTCAATGAAGGACCTTGGAGAAGCTGCTTATATATTAGGCATCAATATCTATAGAGATAGATCGAGACGCCTCATAGGTCTTTCACAAAGCACATACCTTGATAAAATATTGAAGAAGTTCAATATGGATCAATCCAAGAAAGGGTTCTTACCTATGTTACAAGGTGTGAAATTGAGCTCAGCTCAATGTCCGACCACGGCAGAAGATATAGAAGAGATGAGCGTCATCCCCTATGCCTCAGCCATAGGTTCTATTATGTATGCCATGCTGTGTACCAGACCTGATGTAAACCTTGCCGTAAGTTTGGTAGGAAGGTACCAAAGTAATCCCGGCAAGGAACACTGGACAGCGGTCAAGAATATCCTGAAGTACCTGAAAAGGACTAAGGAAATGTTTCTCGTTTATGGAGGTGACGAAGAGCTCGTCGTAAAAGGTTACGTCGACGCTAGCTTCGACACAGATCTGGATGACTCTAAGTCACAAACCGGATACGTGTATATTTTGAATGGTGGGGCAGTAAGCTGGTGCAGTTGCAAGCAAAGCGTCGTGGCGGGATCTACATGTGAAGCGGAGTACATGGCAGCCTCGGAGGCAGCACATGAAGCAGTATGGGTGAAGGAGTTCATCGCCGACCTCGGAGTCATACCCAATGCGTCGGGGCCAATCAAGCTCTTCTGTGACAACACTGGAGCTATTGCACTTGCAAAGGAGCCCAGGTTTCACAAGAAGACTAGGCACATCAAGCGTCGCTTCAACTCCATTCGTGAAAATGTTCAAGATGGAGACATAGAGATTTGTAAAGTGCACACGGATCTGAATGTCGCAGATCCGTTGACTAAACCTCTCCCTAAGGCAAAACATGATCAGCACCAGAACTCTATGGGTGTTTGATTCATCACAATGTAACTAGATTATTGACTCTAGTGCAAGTGGGAGACTGTTGGAAATATGCCCTAGAGGCAATAATAAAAGCATTATTATTATATTTCCTTATTCATGATAATTGTCTTTATTCGTGCTATAATTGTGTTAACCGGAAATCGTAATACATGTGTGAATAACAGACGACAACAACATGTCCCTAGTGAGCCTCTAGTTGACTAGCTCGTTGATCGACAGATAGTCATGGTTTCCTGACTATGGACATTGGATGTCATCGATAACGGGATCACATCATTAGGAGAATGATGTGATGGACAAGACCCAATCCTAAACATAGCATAAGATCGCATAGTTCGTTTGCTAGAGTTTTCCAATGTCAAGTATCCTTTCCTTAGATCATGAGATCGTGTAACTCCCGGATACCGTAGGAGTGCTTTGGGTATGCCAAACGTCACAACGTAACTGGGTGACTATAAAGGTATGCTACGGGTATCTCTGAAAGTGTCTGTTGGGTTGACATAGATCGAGACTGGGATTTGTCACTCCGCTTGACGGAGAGGTATCACCGGGCCCTCTCGGTAATGCATCATCACAATGAGCTCAAGGTGATCAAAGTGTTTGATCACGGGATCATGCATTACGGAACGAGAAAAGTGACTTGCCGGTAACGAGATTTAACGAGGTACTGGGATACCGACGATCGAATCTCGGGCAAGTAAAATACCGATTGACAAAGGGAATCATATACGGGATTAATTGAATCCTTGACATCGTGGTTCATCTGATGAGATCATCGTGGAGCATGTGGGAGCCAACATGGGTATCCAGATCCCGCTGTTGGTTATTGCCCGAGAGCCGTCTCGGTCATGTCTGCATGTCTCCCGAACCCGTAGGGTCTACACACTTAAGGTTCGGTGACGCTAGGGTTGTGAAGATATGTATGTGCAGTAACCCGAATGTTGTTCGGAGTCCCGGATGAGACCCCGGACGTCACGAGGAGTTCCGGAATGGTCCGGAGGTAAAGAATTATATATAGGAAGTGCTATTTTGGCCATCGGGACAAGTTTCGGTGTTATCGGTATTGTACCGGGACCACCGGAGGGGTCCCTGGGTCCACCAGGTGGGGCCACCTGCCTTGGTGGGCCACATGGGCCTTAGGGCGTGCTCCTTGGCCTGCTTGGGCCAAGGGGAACCAGCCCCAAGAGGCCCATGCGCCAAGAGAGAAAAAAAGGGGAGAGTCCTACAAGGGGAAGGCACCTCCGAGGTGCCTTGGGGAGGATGGACTCCTCCCCACCCTTGGCCGCACCCTTCCTTGGAGGAAGGGGCAAGGGCTGCGCCTCCCCCTCTCCCTTGGCCCTATATATAGTGGGGAAAAGGAGGAGCAAACCAACCCTATTGCCCTGGCACTCCCTCCTCCCTGCAACACCTCCTCCTCCTCCCGTAGTTGCTTAGCGAAGCCCTGCCGGAGTTCTGCTGCATCCACCACCACACCGTCGTGCTGGATCTTCCTCAACCTCTCCTTCCCCCTTGCTAGATCAAGAAGGAGGAGACGTCTCCCGTCCCGTACGTGTGTTGAACGCGGAGGTGCCGTCCGTTCGGTACTAGATCATCGGTGAATTGGATCACGGCGAGTACGACTACCTCATCCACGTTCACTCGAACGCTTCCGTTGCGATCTACAAAGTGGTATGTAGATGCTATATAATCTGAATACTCGTTGCTAGATGAACTCATATATGGATCTTGGTGAAACCGTAGGAAAAATTTTAATTTTCTGCAACGTTCCCCAACAAATCTTCCAGATAAGATAGTGATTGACAGAATTCTCTAGTCACCATCACCAAGTTAGTAGAACTTCGTGATGAACTATGATATGCAAGGGATAACGGAAACGATTCCCAAGCTCTTCGTAATGCTGAAATTGACGAAGGTAGAAATCGAGAAAAACATCAAGTGTTGATGGTTGACAAGATCACTAGTTTCAAGAAAAGGGCAAAGGAAAAAAAAGGGGAACTTCAAGAAGAACAGCAAGCAAGTTGCTGCTCAAGTGAAGAAACCCAAGTCTGGTCCTAAGCCTGAGACTAAGTGCTTCTGCTGCAAAGGGACTGGTCACTGGAAGCGGAACTACCCCAAGTGTTTGGTGGATAAGAAGGATGGCAAAGTGAACAAAAGTATATTTGATATACATGTTATTGATGTGTACTTTACTAGTGTTTATAGCAACCCCTCAGTATTTGGTACTAGTTCAGTTGCTATGATTAGTAACTTGAATCGGGAGTTGCAGAATGAACAGAGACTAGTTAAGGGTGAGGTGACGATGTGTGTTGGAAGTAGTTCCAAGATTGATATGATCATCATCGCACACTCCCTATACTTTCGAGATTAGTGTTGAACCTAAATAAGTGTTATTTAGTTTTTGCGTTGAGCATGAATATGATTAGATCATGTTTATTGCAATACGGCTATTCATTTAAGTTAGAGAACAATTGTTGTTCTGTTTACATGAATAAAACCTTCTATGGTTATACACACCAACAAAATGGTTTGCTGGATCTCGATCGTAGTGATACACATATTCATAAATTTGAAGCCAAAAGATGCAAAGTTAATAATGATAGTGCAACTTATTTGTGGCATTGCCGTTTAAGTCATATTGGTGCAAAGCGCATGAAGAAACTCCATGCTGATGGGATTTTGGAATCACTTGATGCTTGCGAACCATGCCTTATGGGCAAGATGTCTAAAACACCGTTCTCCGGAACAATGAAGCAAGCAACAGATTTGTTGGAAATCATACATACTGATGTATGTAGTCCGATGAATATTAAGGCTTGCAGCAAGTATCATTATTTTCTGACCTTCACAGATGATTTGAGCAGATATGGGTATATCTACTTGATGAAACATAAGTCTGAAACATTTGAAAAGTTCAAAGAATTTCAGAGTGAAGTGGAAAATCATCGTGACAAGAAAATAAGGTTTCTACGATCTGATCGCGGAGACGAATATTTGAGTTACGAGTTTGGTCTTCAGTTAAAACAATGTGAAATAGTTTCACTACTCACGCCACCTGGAACACCACAGCATAATGGTGCGTCCGAACGTCATAACCGTACTTTATTGGATATAGTGCAATCTATGATGTCTCTTACCGATCTACCACTATCTTTTTGGGGTTATGCATTAAAGACAGCTGCATTCACGTTAAAAAAAGGGCACCATCTAAGTCCGTTGAGACGACACAGTCTGAACTGTGGTTTGGCAAGAAACCAAAGTTGTCGTTTCTTAAAGTTTGGGGTTGTGATGCTTACGTGAAAAAGTTTCATCCTGATAAGCTCAAACCCAAATCGGAGAAAAGTGTCTTCATAGGATACCCAAAGGAGACAGTTGGGTACACCTTCTATCACAGATCCGAAGGCAAAATATTCGTTGCTAAGAATGGATCCTTTCTAGAGAAGGAGTTTCTCTCGAAAGAAGTGAGTGGGAGGAAAGTAGAAAACTTGATAAGGTAATTATACCTTCTCCCTTATTGGAAAGTAGTTCATCACAGAAATCTGTTTCTGTGACACCTACACCAATTAGTGAGGAAGATAATGATGATGATCATGTAACTTCGGATCAAGTTACTACCGAACCTCGTAGGTCAACCAGAGTAAGATCCGCACCAGAGTGGTACGGTAATCCTATTCTGGAGGTCATGTTACTAGATCATGATGAACCTACGAACTATGAAGAAGCGATGGTGAGCCCAGATTCCGCAAAATGGCTTGAAGCCATGAAATCTGAGATAGGATCCATGTATGAGAACAAAGTATGGACTTTGGTTGACTTGCCCGATGATCGGCAAGCCATAGAAAATAAATGGATCTTCAAGAGGAAGACAGACGCTAATAGTAGTATTACTATCTACAAAGCTAGAATTGTCGCAAAAGGTTTTCGACAAGTTCAAGGTGTTGACTACAATGAGATTTTCTCACTTGTATCGATGCTTAAAGTCTGTCCGAATCATGTTAGCAATTGCCGCATTTTATGAAATCTGGCAAATGGATAACAAAACTGTAATCCTTAATGGATGTCTTAAAGAAGACTTGTATATGATGCAACCAGTAGGTTTTGTCAATCCTAAAGGTGCTAACAAAATATGCAAGCTCCAGCGATCCATCTATGGACTGGTGCAAGCATCTCGGAGTTGGAATACACGCTTTGATAAGTTGATCAAAGCATATAGTTTTATACAGACTTGCGGTGAAGCCTGTATTTACAAGAAAGTGAGTGGGAGCACTACAACATTTCTGATAAGTATATGTGAATGACATATTGTTGATCGGAAATAATGTAGAATTATTCTGTAAAGCATAAAGGAGTGTTTGAAAGGAGTTTTTCAAAGGAAGACCTCGGTGAAGTTGCTTATATATTGAGCATCAAGATCTATAGAGATAGATCAAGACGCTTGATAAGTTTTTTCAATGAGTACATACCTTGACAAGATTTTGAAGTAGTTCAAAATGGAACAGTCAAAGAAAGAGTTCTTGCCCGTGAAGTTGAGTAAGACTCAAAACCCGACCACGGCATAAGATAGAAAGAGAATGAAAGTCATTCCCTATGCCTTGGCCATAGGTTCTATAAAGTATGCCATGTTGTGTACCAGATCTATTGTATACCCTACACTAAGTTAAGCAAGGGAGTACAATAGTGATCTAGGAGTAGATCACTGGACAGCGGTCAAAAATTATCCTTAGTGGAATAAGGATATGTTTCTCAATTATGGATGTGACAGAAAGGTTCGTCGTAAAGGGTTACGTCGATGCAAGTTTTGACACTGATCTGGATGACTCTAAGTCTCAATCTAGATACATATTGAAAGTGGGAGCAATTAGCTAGAGTAGCTCCGAGCAGAGTATTGTTGACATAGAAATTTGCAAAATACATGCGGATCTGAATGTAGCAGACCCGCTGACTAAGATTCTCTCACAAGCAAAACATGATCACACCTTAGTACTCTTTGGGTATTAATCACATAGCGATGTGAACTAGATTACTGAATCTAGTAAACCCTTTGGGTGTTGGTCACATGGCGATGTGAACTATGGGTGTTAATCACATGATGATGTGAACTATCGATGTTAATCACATGGTAATGTGATCTAGATTATTGACTCTAGTGCAAGTGGGAGACTGAAGGAAATATGCCCTAGAGGCAATAATAAAGTTATTATTTATTTCCTTATTTCATGATAAATGTTTATTATTCATGCTAGAATTGTATTAACCGGAAACGTAATACATGTGTGAATACATAGACAAAACAGAGTGTCACTAGTATGCCTCTACTTGACTAGCTTGTTAATCAAAGATGGTTAAGTTTCCTAACCATAGACAAAGGAGTTGTCATTTGATTAATAAGGTCACATCATTGGTTGAATGATCTGATTGACATGACCCATTCCATTAGCTTAGCACCCGATCGTTTAGTATGTTGCTATTGCTTTTATCCATGACTTATACATGTTCCTTTGACTATGAGATTATGCAACTCCCGTTTGCCGGAGGAACACTTTGGGTACTACCAAACGTCACAACGTAACTGGGTGATTATAAAGGAGTACTACAGGTGTCTCCAAAGGTAGATGTTGGGTTGGCGTATTTCGAGATTAGGATTTGTCACTCCGATTGTCGGAGAGGTATCTCTGGGCCCTCTCGGTAATGCACATCACATAAGCCTTGCAAGCACTGCAACTAATATGTTAGTTGTGAGATGATGTATTACGGAACGAGTAAAGAGACTTGCCGGTAACGAGATTGAACTAGGTATTGGATACCGACGATCGAATCTCGGGCAAGTAACATACCGATGACAAAGGGAACAACGTATGTTGTTATGCGGTCTGACCGATAAAGATCTTCGTAGAATATGTAGGAGTCAATATGGGCATCCAGGTCCCGCTATTGGTTATTGACCGGAGACGTGTCTCGGTCATGTCTACATTGTTCTCGAACCGTAGGGTCCGCACGCTTAAGGTTTCGATGACGGTTATATTATGAGTTTATGTATTTTGATGTACCGAAGGAGTTCGGAGTCCCAGATGAGATCGGGGACATGACGAGGAGTCTCGAAATGGTCGAGACGTAAAGATCGGTATATTGGACGACTATATTCGGACATCGGAAAGGTTCTGAGTGGTTCGGGTATTTTCGGAGGTACCGGGGAGTTACGGGAATACGAGGAAGAAGCAATGGGCCTTGATGGGCCTTAGTGGGAAGGACCAGGAGGTGGCGCACGCCCCTCCCAAGTCCAGTCCGAATTGGACAAGGGATTTGGGGCGCGGCCCCTCTCTCCCTTCCTTCTCCTCTTCCCCTCTTTCCCCCCTTGACCTAGTTGGACTAGGAAAGGTGGAATCCTACTCCCGGTGGGAGTAGGACTCCCCTTGGCGCGCCCCTTCTAGGCCGGCCGCCCCCTCCCCCTTGCTCCTTTATATACGGGGGCAGGGGGGCACCCCATGACACACAAGTTGATCCTTGAGATCGTTCCTTAGCCGTGTGCGGTGCCCCCCTCCACCATATTCCACCTCGGTCGTATTGTTGCAGCGCTTAGGCGAAGCCCTACGATAGTAGAACATCAAGATCGTCACCACGCTGTCGTGCTGACGGAACTCTTCCTCCCCGGAGCTTTGCTGGATCGGAGCCCGAGGAGCGTCACCGAGCTGTACGTGTGTCAAGAACTCGGAGGCGCCGGAGTAACGGCGCTGGGATCGGTTGGATCGCGAGGAGATCGTACGACTACTTCCTCTACGTTGTGATCGCTTCCGCTTCGGTCTACAAGGGTATGTAGACAACACTCTCCCCTCTCGTTGCTATGCATCACCATGATCTTGCGTGTGCGTAGGAAATTTTTTTGAAATTACTACGTTACCCAACATCGGGACCCCCTACCCGAGATCCGCCGGTTTTGACACCGACAGTGCTAGAACAGATTAAAGTAGGTACTCGTCCAGTTGAAAGTGAAAAGGAGGGCAGTACAATTGAAGAGTTGATTGAAGAAAGATTGAAATCTAAAAGGTTCTTACTTGTATTGGATGATATATGGCAGATTAGTGATGTGGGTGACTGGGAAAAACTCATGTCGATACTCAACCATTCACAAGAAAAGGGTTCCATGGTTCTAGTCACAACTCGGTTTCGAGCAATAGCACAGATGGTTAAACCAACTGGCCATTCAATAGAACTGGATGGTTTAAATTCTGGAGAGTTTAGAAAGTTATTTCTCACATTTGTCTTTGGCGATGAGCAATGTCCAAGGGACAAACATTTTCTGCTTGAGACCGGAGATAAGATAATGGAAAAACTAAAAGGCTCCCCTCATGCTGCAAAGGCTGTTGGTAGATTACTGAGTAAAGAACATAGTTTGTATCATTGGAAAAGGGTCCTCAAAAGTAAAGAATGGGAAAAGTAAACCGATGGAATTATGTCTGCGTTGAGGCTTAGCTATGACTTTCTCCCTTTCCATCTGCAGCAATGTTTTTCCTATTCTGCATTGGTTCCTGAAGATAGATATCTCAGAAGCTATGATCTCATCAGCCTGTGGATCGGACTAGATATTTTGATACCCAATGGCCAAAACCAAACATTTGAAGACATAGGTTTGAGCAATTTAAATGAGTTAGTCAATTATGGATTTTTCCAGGAAGAGGAAACTAATGGTGATCAGCGGTATGTTATGCATGACCTACTACATGATTTAGCAATGAAGGTTGCATCGCATGATTGTCTTTGTTTACGTCTCCCTAATGTTGGATCAGTGGAAATTCAGCCAACCAGCCATCACTTGTCTATAAGCACACATGACTTAGGCGAATATGATGCAGTGTCAGGTGAAAAATTAAGAAGTGAATTGGAAGAACTCAAGACAAAATTGAAGGTTGAACATTTGCACACGTTGATGTTATTTGGTAAAATGGATGGAAGTTTTGCCAAGATATTTGGTGGTTTTCTTTGGGAAGCAAATGCTCTTCGTGTTCTTTATTTGCCGGAGATGATGTATCCCATGGAGTCCATGTTACATAACTTTTCAGGACTTGTCCACCTACGATGCCTATGTCTAGGGACATGTGACAGAGAGATGCATTTACCACTCAACATCTCTAAATTTTATCATTTAAGGATTCTAGATCTTGAGTTGTGGGATGGCAGTCGTGATTTGCCCGAAGGCATGAGCAACCTTGCCAAATTGTGCCATTTTTATGTACCAAGTGATGATCAGCTTCATTCTGATATTTATAATGTGGGAAAACTTAAAATCTTAGAAGAGTTAAAGGTATTTCGAGTCAACAAAAAAAGTGAAGGATTTGAACCAATGCAACTAGAGCATTTAAGCAAGCTCAGGAAACTCGGCATCTACAACCTTGAGAAAATACACACAGAAGAAGAAGCAGCTCAAGCAAAACTGACAGAGAAAAACTGCATGAGGTGGTTAACATTGGACTGGGATAGTAAGCGATCTAGTGTTGAGCCTGGTGTGGAAGCAGCGGTTCTTGAGAGCCTTCAGCCACATGGAGATCTTCAGGTGTTGTGTATTAGAGGGCACGGAGGTCTTTCTTCTCCAACATGGCTGGCAGAGGAGTTCGCTGTTGAAGGTCTGCAATCCCTTTATCTGGATGGTGTTTCTTGGGAAGTTTTCCCTTCTTTAGGGAAGGCGTGGGATCTTCATGAATTAAGGTTGGAGAATATTACCAGACTGAAGGATTTTATCATAGAGAAAAGCTTTTGCAGGCTAATAAAGCTTACACTCATTGGCCTAGGAAGTTTTGAAAAATGGGTTTACACAGGTGAACAAGAGTCTTCCGTTGGTGGAGACTTGTTGCCGCCGACTGCTCATATGTTCCCTCTTTTGCAAGTTCTGATTATTAGAGAGTGCCCGAGACTGTTGGGGTTGCCTTTCCCAAACCACATTGTTTCCCCAGATTGGTTCCCCAAGCTACAAGAGCTTGAAGTAACCGGCTGTCCAGAATTCTCGTCAGTGATTCTCATCTCCTGGACTGAAAGTCTGCGTCGTGTCATGATGAAAAATGTAAAGCTACCAGCGTCTTTTTGGTACTCAAAATCATCCAACGGAGCACAATTGGAGATTATTGGAGAGGCCGATTTGCATAGCATAGACCAAGTGTTAGTTTTTGATAAAGAAACATGTCTAGAGAAGCTGATACTGGAGAAGTGCCCACCTCTGGAGTTGAAGCACCTTCTGATGCTAGCCTCGCTAAGGACATTGATTGTAGAAAATTCAGTTGGTCTGGTTGGATCACTAGGAGGAGGTCAGGGTGATGTGGAATGGCAGCTCCCTGTTGAATATATCAAGATCAATGACTTAAATGGTAATACTGGTGAGGAACTGACAGAGCTCCTCCCCCACCTCCCAAAGCTCTCCAAATTGAAAATATGGAAGAGTAAAAACATAAAAAAGCTGGTAGTGGGGGTGGATGTGCAACAAACAGCACAAGAAGCATCAGAGATAGGGGGAGGTGAAATAACAACAGCAGCAGCAGAGGAAGAGGATGATGGGGTGCTGCTCTTCCCACCTCATCTCTGTGACTCACTACAGGAATTGTGGTTCTCTCAATGCCCACAGCTGGTCCTGGTGGACCCGCCAACTCTTGTTCCTGGAGGAGGATGGCTCCAAGCCTTGCGATCCCTCCAGAGATTAAGAATAACTTGGTGCCCAAAGTTTCTATCCACCTTCTCTGTTTCTTGTCACATTTTCCCTTCCTCCCTGCAGTTTCTGTTGCTTTGGGATGTGGAAGGCTTGACGACACTGGAGCCCCTATCAAACCTCTCCTCTCTCACCACATTAGAATTGAGTGGTTGTGGAGAGGATCTGAAATATGAGGGCTTGTGGTCTCTCCTTACCACCGGGGGCCAGCTCAACGAATTAAAGATCAGGAACAGCCCTAGATTCTTTGCTGATTGGGATCCCAATCCCAGACGGGCTTTGGAGGATGCTGAGGGAGGTGAGGAGCAGCAGACACGGCTTGGTTCGTCCACACTGCATGAGCTTGGGACAGATGACATAGCAGGACTTCTTGCTGCACCCGTCTGCAGATTCCTCTCTTCCTCCCTCACCAAGCTGACACTTTGGGGGGATTGGTGTGAAGGGATGCAGCGGTTCAGCAAGGAGCAAGAGTACGCCCTTCAGCTCCTCTCGTCCCTCCAGGAACTTGAGTTTTCGTGTTTCTGTGAGCTTGAACAACTCCCTGCAAGGCTGTGCAATCTTACCAGCCTCAAGAAATTACTAATCAGCCTCTGTGTAGCCGTCTCGTCGTTGCCCAATGATGGCCTCCCCGAATCACTGCAAGAGCTAAATGTCAGATTCTGCAGTAACCATGAGCTAAAAGAGAAGTGCAGGGGGTTAGTGGGAACCATCCCCGAAATCATAATAGACTACTGATCCAAGGTAACACAAACATACTTTCTTGTGTTTTTCCACTTTGCTCTTTTCCTGCAATCCTGCTTAATAAATCTGTGTTTGTTCCCATCCCAGTAACTCCAAGGAATGCCTTGGAGTTCCCATGTACAAACACATTTGCTCCTTCCTGTGGCTTAAATCTGGTAAGTACATCTAAACTGGAACCTTACTCCTGCTGTACTACCTTTGTGATTGAAACTTGTCAGCACCTTTCTTTGATACAAAGCAGGAACAACATATTTCTGAACTGAATTATAACTGGGCTCCCTCTTGGTTCTAATTTCAGGCAGAGCATTTACTTGCAAATGAGATGCAAGGACTTTCGTTAGGGGGTGTCCACATCAATATCGGTAGAAAAATAAAAAATCACTTTTACTCCAGCCATACCAATTTTCCATTTTCTTCTCAACGGTAGTGAAGGTATTTAAGATTTGTTTCTCAATGCCCCTTGTCTTTCCACAGTTCGGTAAAATCGACATTATGAACAACCGATTCCTTCTGCAAGTCTCTCTCGTTTTCTTCTTTGATGTAATTACCAAGGAAACTTGTGATCACCATTTGTTTTGGTTCTCTGAGTGCATGTGTTCGTTCAATTTTGTGGGCTTCTTCATATTTTGCATTTAAAATTTGGGTCATTGTCATTCATCAGGACGTGGTAGTCTACTTCCCTATTTCAGGTTTCACGGTCGAAATATCAGTACTATGTTGAGACTTTGGGGTCAAGATACTGATGTTAAGGTCATCAATTCTTTTTCATACACTACCATGTTGCTATCAGTACCAGGTGTTCCTGCATTGCTAATTTCTGTTTGCTTGCTGTTCAGGTGTTCTAGTGTTTGTTTGGTAGGCTTTCTAGCCACTTGTGTTTACATTTTATCCAAAACTCATGAAGACTGACGGTGTACCTGGAGATTTCAGTTTTAAAGATCAACGCATCACAGGGATAGCCTGCATACCATAGCACTGCACCCCTGGAGCCAATTCAGATCATAGGGGTAGTAGCAGTCCAAAGGTAATGCATGATTGATTGCAACGTATTCAATATGTTTCAGTTTTGAGCTATTAGAAGATTACATATTTACTATTTTTGACCTACAACAGTTTCCGGTGTTCGATCTTTCCAATCTCCTATACTGAACAGGGACATACAGTTTTCCGTGTTCTGTGATTTCTTTTTTACTGTTCCCATCACTGCCGAATACAGGTAAAGCAATTTGTTCTGATCAAGTCCACAGTGAATCAGGACGTTGATTAATGCCTAACTAGTGGTTCACTTGCTGCTCAAGTGTTTACATCATGTGAAACTTGCCTAACTAGTGATGGAACTGTAAGTGCCTCGCTCTGACTGACTGATCTTTTACATATTGCAGTCGTACATCATGCTGCCTCCAATAATGTTGCCAGTGTCATGGCTCTCCACGGTGCTGAAATTGTTGAGAGGAATGTCCTGAAGAAACTCATGTTGCAGTCATGGGCCATACTAAAATACAGTTTCCATGTAAGAATTATCGCGGTAAGTTTACAAGACCTTGTTATTAACGAAATAATAGTGTGCTGCCGTGCTGGAGAGATAGCTTATGTCGGTTACAACCAAATAACTAACTTTTATGTTTCTGCAGTATGGATTGAACCAGTAAATAGCCTGAATCAAGGAAAAGGGCCAAAGTTGGATTCCTGAATCGGGTATGTTTCTTCAGCTGTTCAAACTTCAAACTGTTCATCATCAGTTCAGATGATCACGATTAGCTACTGTTTTGGGGGAAAAAAGTAGAGATACAATAGTACAGCAAATATGAAGCTCACAATGATATGATACTACGTTTAACTCTACAGGCTCACAGTAATCTTGCTTGCGTGGAAGGAACATTCGTTCCTGCAAGGTAATAAAGCCCCAGCGAACTTCAACTCTGCAAACCAGCTCCATCTTCTTATCCGGTTAACCGACTTGAAAACATTTCAGAATCGACTGCCAAGGAGGGTGATGGATTAACTTGCAACCAGTCCACGGAGTATCTGAAGCCATGCTAAGGAAGAAGAAGCAGGAACACTGCCTAGGCTAGCAGAAACGTAGCCCTACAGCTAGGTGAAGCCCGTCAGCCTGGTGATGTCACTCAGAAATTGTTGCGATGAGCACATCATTCACATTCATACCGTGTATGCGATGGTTAGTATTTTGGTAATTCAGTATTAGTGTAGCACAAAATATTCTGACCCTGACCGGCAGAACCATGCTAATTACTTACACATCTCCCTCCTTGTCAGGAACCAGACTGCATCGTCTGAAGAAATCGATGCTTGTCATGCTGTTAACAACTGAAGAAATTGACACCCAGCGGTCATTTGGCGCCAAACTGGGCTCATCGGCTCATCATCACCCGTCTGATCATCATCCAACTGCAACTTACCGCTTCGCCTGGAGCTACGACACACCACCACCCTCCGTCATCATGCATACAAATAGCCCGGAGTTTTCGCTATCTGAATTACCTTTTCACTGTCTCCTTGTTCACATGTTTTACTTTAGCGTTATTAAAGTAAAGAATACCTCTTACTGGTTGTAATGGGTATAAAACCAACCCTGAATCTATCTGAGAGCCGTGGAGCTCGTCTTCCTGTACTTGGGGTGTACTAATTTCACTAAACGTGTATGCTTAATTTGCTATATTTCTCTCGCGATCATCCTCTGGATCCACCTAGAACACGTAAATGGCCAGCTTGTTCTTCTCAGCAGAAGAATGTCCATCAGTTGAATCGCCATGAACGCATAAATTAAGCTCATCTCATGTGGGCTTGCTTCAAGGTGGCCTGGCCTTGAGAGTTCTATTCCAGCAACAGGTGTACCTATATATATATAAAACACTGCGCAATGTTCATTCATGTCAAGTGCAATTCTGCAGCAAGTACACTGGCTAGCTATGTATGAGACGCAGAGTTTGGAATTTACCTGATGATCAAGTATGAGTTTGGAATTTATCTGGGCTTGCTTCTGTTGCTGCTGCGTACAGTAAGTCAACTTGTTACAGACAGACAGACAGACAGACAGAGCTATGTATGTACGTACGTGATCTACTCATCTACAACATCCGCTGGACTAGTCCCAACTTCTCGGGCTATATATGTCTCGTCTGGTGAGACGCCTTTGTGGAGATCAACCAGCTTAATTTGCATAGTTTATTCAGGTGATGAACAAGACGGAGGGAAATAGCAGCCATTTCAGTGGTGTGGATGAACCCACTGCCATTTGTTTCACATGGCAACCCACTTGGGTGCAACTCCAACGTAATAAACATGGCTGGCGTTATAGATTTTTTTTAGGGGGAACATGAACATACCAGGTTGACTGATTTCCCCTCAAAAAAAATTCGAATGATTCGAATTTCTTTCTTTGCGGTGGTGGCGTTATAAATTCAAACCCACATCTCAAACAACATCATAACCCACATGCACGGAGAAAAAAAGAGGAGACATCCAACTCGTGCGTAGTTGGCCGGGCCAATTAGTGATCCTGCATTTCTTCCGACAGAATTTGCCCTGTTTTTTTTTTACTTTCTGGGAAATGTTATATTTAATATAAAGTACTTAAATTATATTTCTAAAGCTTAAGAAATATTAACGAATTTCAACAGTATACAAAAACAGTTTAAAAATCATTGAGTTAAAATATTATCATGATTTTTTTAAATCACAAATTTTAAAAATGACCTAGAATTTAAAAATTATGATTAAAATGTTCTTGAAATTGAAAATATTCAAAAATCATTTTAAATCAATTTTACAATAATACTTGTGAATTATGAAAAAAAAATGTTCCACTTGTCAGCGTCTATCCTCGAAATCATAAAGCATGTGTTACAGGGAGTCTTGTATTTGCACAAGTGCTTTCTCTACCGGATTTGCTGTTTCTCGCCCAGAAACGATACGTCTCATTTCCCGAAAAAAAAAACAGACATGTCTCATGCGTCGTGATTTGTGCAGGGATGAACAGACTAGTTCAATTCGTGAGTGTGGAACGTTTTCTTTTAGTTTTACTCTGTACAAACACTATAGCAACGTTGCGAGCTTGTCGTACTGTGACGACTTGCTTGTTACTGGTTTTTTTTTTTGAGACAATCTCACGAAGCTTTTATTAAGTCGTCACAATGTTTACAGGGACGAAAGGAAGATCTCTGGGGTGGCCCAGCCATACACGGCGTCCAACCCCGAGAGATAAAGCATGTTTCGCTAAGTTGTGAGCTTCATAATTTAAGCTCCTAAATTCATGGCTAACCTTACAAAAATCAAAATCTAAGAAGTGGTTCATTATTTCATGCATAATAGCTTGTGTTGTGTCACTTGCGTGTTACTGGTAGTTGCCAATGACAATCTGTCCCGACCATCCTGTGGTAGATGTAGGGGGGCTACATGGGCCGGCTGAAATAGCTTCATACTTTTTAATCTGGACACGATGCGACGTTCATACATACACACATACACTCATTTCTATGAATGCACGCACATCGTATCTCAATGAGCACATCCGAAAGACTGAGTCGGCTTATCATTTTGAGGTTGACGAAGTCACCGCAAAAGCATTTATACTCGACAGAACGTCTTCTCTCACTGAACGCACATTGCTAGAAGGCCTGAAATAAATATAGCACCATTGTCCAGTCTAAGAGTTCAACTCTGTGGGCTAGAGATACCACTGTCCTCCTAACCATCCATCCAACCACGGATTGGTTTGTAAATTTGTTTATGTTATGAAATAAATATTCATATATAAATAAATATTCGTACATATGAAAATTTGGTTCGCCACGTATTTTGAAAAAAGTCCATATGTTTTAAAAGAGTTTATGTGTTTTGAATTTTTGTTTATTTCATTAAAATGCTAATGTGTTCAAAAAATTAGCTGTTTGTAAAATATTTATGGTTTCGAAATAATATCATTTTTGTAGAAAGATTCATGCATGGCTCAATTTACTTTCATAACAATAACAAATTGTTAGCGTGTTTAGGAAATGAAAAAACTAATAAAAAATTGAAAGAAAACAACAAAATGTAAAAATAAAATTGAAATGGCCGGTCCATGAACATCGAGGGCGTGCACATTATAGTGTCTATCCCTCTTCATGATAGGTGTCTATTAATAGCGCCTCTGTGAGCTTTGCCAGTTCTGGTCATAGGAACCAATACAGGTGGGCGCAATTACATTATTTTTCAACACAAACTAATCATCAACGTCGAAATGCCTATACTGCAATACCAATTAGACTAGTTTTTCCTTAAGTGTAAATTCTTAACAATTTTGCAAGCATTTTCTGAAATTGCGGAACATTATTTAAAATCTGGTACCTTGAGGGTTTTCATTCCAGGAACAATGGTACCTTGAGGGTTGCGGCCGCTGCAACATGTCCGATGGAAAAACAAATGGAAATTGGATAGATATATGTTTCTCATTTCAGCTTCTTCCTTTTTAGCGAAATCAGGAGTACAAATGGTGTGCCCCTTTACGAGAGAACCCCCTCAAAGCATACTAGTCGTACGGGGATCTCTTCCACATAGTTCCACGTGTTGGAAATATGCCCTAGAGGCAATAATAAAAGCATTATTATTATATTTTCTTGTTCATGATAATTGTCTTTTATTCATGCTATAATTATGTTATCCGGAAATCGTAATACATGTGTGAATACAAAGACACCAACATGTCCCTAGTAAGCCTCTAGTTGACTAGCTCGTTGATCAATAGATAGTCATGGTTTCCTGGCTATGGACATTGGATGTCATTGATAACGAGATCACATCATTAGGAGAGTGATGTGATGGACAAGACCCAATCCTGAGCATAGCACAAGATCGTGTAGTTCGTTTGCTAGAGCTTTCCAATGTCGAGTATCTTTTCCTTAGACCATGAGATCGTGTAACTCCGGATACCGTAGGAGTGCTTTGGGTGTACCAAACGTCACAACGTAACTGGGTGACTATAAAGGTGCACTACAGGTATCTCCGAAAGTGTCTGTTGTGTTGACACGGATCGAGACTGGGATTTGTCACTCCGTATGACGGAGATGTATCTCTGGGCCCACTCGGTAATGCATCATCATAATGAGCTCAAAGTGGCCAAGTGTTTGGTCACGGGATCATGCATTACGGTACGAGTAAAGTGACTTGCCGGTAACGAGACTGAACAAGGTATTGGGATACCGACGATCGAGTCTCGGGCAAGTAATGTACCGATTGACAAAGGGAATTGTATACGAGGTTGCTTGAATCCTCGACATCGTGGTTCATCCGATGACATCATCAAGGAGCATGTGGGAGCCAACATGGGTATCCAGATCCCGCTGTTGGTTATTGCCCGAGAGCCATCTCGGTCATGTCTGCATGTCTCCCGAACCCGTAGGGTCTACACACTTAAGGTTCGGTGACGCTAGGGTTATTAGGAAGACTTGTATGTGATTACCGAATGTTGTTCAGAGTCCCGGATGAGATCCCGGACGTCACGAGGAGTTCCGGAATGGTCCGGAGGTGAAGATTTATATATGGGAAGTTGTCATACGGACACCGGAAAGTTTCGGAGGCATATCGATATTGTACTGGGGCCACCGGAGAGGTTCCGGGGGTCCACCTTGAGGGGCCAGCCTTCTCGGAGGGCCTCATGGGCCACAAGGGGCAGGGAACCAGCCCCTGGTGGGCTGGGCGCGCCCCCTTCCCTTGGGCCCATGCGCCTAGGGTTGGGGGGAAACCCTAGTGGGGGCGCCCCCCTTGCTTGGGGGCCAAGTCCCCCCTCCCTGGCCGCCGCCCCCCTCTAGATCTCATCTAGAGGGGGACGGCCCCCTTGCCCCTTCCCCTATAAATAGTGGGGGTGAGGGGAGGGCAGCAATACCATCCAAGGCGCAGCCCCTCCCCTCCCCAACACCTCTCCTCCTCCGTCGCGCGCTTAGCGAAGCTCTGCCGGAGTACTCCTTCTCCACCACCACCACGCCGTCGTGCTGCTGTTGGAGTCTTCTTCCTCAACCTCTCCTTCCCCTTGGTGGATCAAGAAGGAGGAGACGTCAATCGTCCCGTACGTGTGTTGAACGCGGAGGTGCTGTCCGTTCGGCACTTGGTCATCGGTGATCTGAATCACGGCGAGTACGACTCCGTCATCACCGTTCCCTGAACGCTTCCGTGCGCGATATACAAAGTGGTATGTACATGCAATCTCTCTCCCATGACTCGTTGCTTAGATGAACTCATAGATGGATTTTGGTGAAACCGTAGAAAAAAATTTAATTTTCTGCAACGTTCCCCAACACCAGCTCTCCTAAATTAATTTTCCTAAAGGTTTAGGCTCCTAATTAGACGGGTTCAAATCCCGGTCTAATTGGTCTAATAGAATTAGAATCATAATTAGACGAAGGCGATGCTAGGCTTACTCTCTCTAGGTTTCTCGGGGCTCTTCTTCTTGGATGTTGGAATGCTTCCGGATTACTACTTAGGAATGCATGGATATCTTGGAGCGGTCTTCTACTTCGTCTCTTGATCAGTGGATTGTCTCGAAGAAATTCTCACAGCTGGGAGTCATAACGTAGTTGCGGGAATCGTTGCGCTTCACCAACTTCTTCACTGCTTCCGCTACTCTGCTAATTGGTCAATTTGATCATTATTGTCATCTTCATAGTTTTCATGGGTGCAATCTTGTAGCATAATTTTTTTTGTGTAACACGTTCTCCTACAAACGAGTGGAAGTTCCAGTCCACAACACACATGGATGCTACCAACTATGTGATTTTAGCCTGGATGGTTAAATTTGAAATAAGCATCCTTAACAAGAGAGAGCAAAAAGAGGGTTTTGAGGACATATTACTAGTTTACACTTCATACACTCTAGAATTATCTATTTAATACACATACACTTGAAAGTCTTGTACTCCAGGAAGCTCTACCAAGTTATTTGCTAGATACATACAATCTAAAAAAATCTACCAAGTTATTTACTAGAAAGGTATACTCCAAATCACACTATTATCTTATTTAGATATCAGGCATAGTATGGACAAATGTATATGATTTCACTATAATAATTTGTGGGGCGTATATAATTTGGGTAATGTGATACTATTTATTTGCTTAGCCTTTTGGTGAAATCGGTTATAACCTAATATTTTCTTAAGCATCCAAAACAAAAGTTTATAGACAATCATTTGCAACAAAATACATTATAGTTTGGCACTAGAAATTGTATTTATAATGATAAATGCAGGAACCACATGACAAAATTTTGTCTTAATATACATGCACATGTTTATAATGTAAGTGTTTTTTTGTGGTTTATAATGTATGTGTTTGTGTTGCTATAGCTAAAAAATGTATGTAATTATTTTATATCGAATAGTGTATCAATAAAAACACCAGAAATTTGATCAAAAGTTGAGTTATGGATAAGTAAAAAAGTTCAATATAAATATCTATGAACATTTTAAATAAAGCATAAATTATATGTCGGGGAGAAAATATTATTTAAGTTGTATACAATAATCCTGAATCTGGTGGAACGCCTTTAAATTTATTGAAAGCAAAAGGAGGGTTTATATTTGGATTGGGAATCTTATCCACAAATATTTATTCGAAAGACGCTACTAATGGTATTATTACGATGTTTAACGATATATGTAATCTAAAACTTGTTGAATAAAAATTGGAATACCAAAATTATTCGCTATTGACATTATAGTCATATGTAAAATTGTTTTGGAGCTTACAAAATATCTTTTCAAATTTTTTTTCACAATGTTATTACTCAATTTAAATCAATTCATTTAAACTATAAGAGAATCTATGTCGTTTTGACGCCCGTGGCCATCTGATTAGATCGATCGATTGTCCTCACACCTCATCTTATGTCTCTAGGGCCGCCGATCCACAAACTTACCTAGGCCTGTAATGGTCGATCGGGCTAGAAATATAGATGGGCTGGACCTAGGCTGGTGGTGGACAATGGGAGACAACAGATCTTCTTTGCAAGCCTCTTTCCGCCCCCACACGTACGAGAGATTTGCCTTTGAAAAAACGTACGAGAGATTCCTTCGTCGGCTGGCCACCAGTCAACATATTATTGATGATAAGTTTGTTCTTGGTTACAACATGCATAAATTTGTTCTTGGATACTATGCAAGTACTCATGTTCCTCTCGACCTCTCACACATCACAGCCTGATGTTTATCTGGCCACCACCAGTAGAAACCAAATACCTACTGGTACTTCCCATTTTTGATAAGATTTGCTTAAATTCAACAAAATTTGATCAAAATTTGACAAAAAATCTTTGAACAATTTTGTGTTTAAAATAACAGGAAGTTTTCAAGATTACCATTTTTTAAAGGAAATCCGCAAGTCGTGAGCTATTGGAAAAGAACAGGAATGTCTGTTCTTTTATATATGTATATAGTCAGGATATTCTTACATTTTTCTCTCCAGGTACAAGGGTGTGGCAGCGAGTGTGAAGATGTTATTTGTCTACACTGCGTGTGAAGAAGTTAGATGTGTTCATTTTGAGCATCTTTTCCACATATTATGACTCACTTCTGTACTTAGACCCTGTTTGGATTCCCTTTGCTCTGCAACTCCGTGCCGGAGCGAAGCGGCATGCAGCTATAATTTGAGGAGTGGCTAAGACGACGCTCTGCGCGCTCCGCTCCGTATTGGAGGACTGGAGGGTTGCCAAACAGGGGCTTAATCTATAATCTTAAATTAGTAGCATGGTATTTTTGAAGATAAAATAGTATTTCTAAAGTTAGAACAAAATTCTGGTGGTTCCAAATAGCCTAATATCTAATTCTTGAAGATAAATTAGTAACAGGATGAGCCATTAATGTATAGGCTCACCTTTCGGTCTCTATAAGGCACACTGCCATGGAGAGAGAGGGAAGTTGAAACCTATGCTACATGAAATTGAGAGAATATCAGGTGCTCTCGGAGCACCTAGGACGTTGGATCCTCCAACAATCATGGCCGGAACCCTAGGTTAATCATGTTATAAAAACAACTATGTAATTAGGAAATGTATCTAAGCATTTTCATAAAATGTTCATGTAACTTTTTAAAATTATTCGATCATTATTTAAAAAATGTTTGTGTATTTTGAAAAAATGCATGTAAATTTGAAAAAAAATATGTATATACTTCTATAAAAGTAAAAGGAAAATAAATAGAAAAACAAGAAGAGGAAAAGAAATTTAGATGGAAAAGTATTAGCATATTGTACCCAAAAAATAATATTTTTAAAAAGAGAAAGGAAGTAAAGAAAATCACAAATGCTAAAAAGCCCAATCAAGAAAAAAAGATGCATATACTAGTACAAAACATGTTGCTTGCCTATAAAAACAGGTTGATCGGTCTCTACTATACCTTGTTGGGCAATCAGGTCATGTAGGCACTCTCTTCGCGGCCCGTCGGAGGCCGTGTGAGCGGCCAGGGAAAATAGCCGAATAGGTCCAATTTGCTGCTCATTGTGTGAGCAAATCGTCGCTGGGTTGCCTATTTTGTTGTTTGGTTTTTGTTTCTGGATTTTTTTCTAATAGAAAAGGCTCCCAAATAATCAGAAAAATGTTCAGTGTGTTCATAAACTTTTTAAACGTTTTCAAATTCCTAAAAATGATCAGACTTTTCTGTTTTCTGACAGATTTCAAATATTCATACGCTTTCTGTTTTCTGTTTTCTGACAAATTAGTTTCTGATTATTCAGGTGATGAACAAGACGGAGAGAAATACTTAGCAGCCCATCTCAGTGGTGTGGATGATACCTGGCACAACCCACTACCATTTGTTTCACATAGTAGCCCACCTGTGTGCAACTCGACTATAATGACCATACACCATGGCATGTCCTTTTTAGGGGGGGATATGAACATACCATGTTGATTGATTTCCCCTCAAAAACATTATAAGTATTTAAATTTCTTTCTTTGCAGGGGGGTTATAAATTCAAACCCACATCTCAAACAACGTCATAACCCACATGCATGCAGAAAAAAAGAGGAGACATCCAACTCATGCGTAGTTGGCCGGCCCAATTAGTGATCCTGCATTTCTTCCGGCGGAATTTGGCCTGTTTTTTTTTTACTTTCTGGGAAATGTTATATATAATATGAAGTACTTAAATTATATTTCTGATGCTTAGGAAATATTAATGAATTTAGGAAGTATAAAAAAATAGTTTAAAAGATCTTCCAGTTAAAATATGTTCATGATTTTTTTAATCACAAAATTTAAAAAATGTCCTAGAATTAAAACAATTACCACTAAAATGTAAATAATGTTCTTGAAATTGAAAATATTCGAAAAATTATTTTAAATCAATTTTACAATAATATTTGTGAATTATGAAAAAAATGTTCCACTTGTCAGCGTCTATCCTTGAAATCATAAAGCATGTGTTACAGGGAGTCTTGTATTTCCACAAGTGCTCGCTCTACCGGATTTGCTCTTTCTCGCTGAGAAATAGATACGTCTCATTCACACGCTGAACTGTTGGATGTAACGTGTAGGGAAGAACAGACTAGTTCAATTCGTGCGTGTGGAACGTTTTTCTTAGTTTTTTACTGGCTGTTTAGCACGCAGGCCGTTTTCTCGCACATTGGGATATGTGTTATTTTTCTGTGCTTTCTGTCTACATGGCCTTGTTTATCCAGGGCAGTTGTGGGGCTGACCCAATCACTCGGCCACTGCTCAAAAAATAAATATACAATCACTCGGCCGTTGAATTCGGTGCGTCATGATTCAGATTTTTGTTCAGCTTTGTATTTCTCTTCTTCAATATAAAAAAACCATTTCTATTTCCTACCTTTTGTAAGCAATTGCCAACTTATAAATTATAAGAGTTATTTATTTCCTTGTGTTTCTATTATTCTTACTTTTGGTTTTCCTTTTAATAATGACACCAAATGCCAACCCCCCTCTAGTGGAATGCTTTTTTGGGAGGTTTTTAGTCAAAATTTCCATATGCCAAAGTTTTGAAGCCTGGTGACAACGACATTTTTCAAATTGTATCGCAACAGCAAGTTTTCAAATGGATCGCAACTGCAGTTTTTAAGTTGTGTCCCAATCAGTGTTATAGCCGTTAGACCTAGGGTTTTCAAGATTTATGTGGCGGTATTGTTTTTCTCGCGTGATGGGAGGCATGACTCTTCTATACAAGGGTAGTCCATGTGCGTAAGTTTCTACATGGCTCTCTTTGTTTGTACACTGAGCTGGGATATGTGTGTTATTTTTCTATTTTTCCCGGCCAAAATAAGGGATACGAAGGATATGTGAATGCTGCTAGCTTTTTGTATTCCTTGTTGCATGTTTTGTCATTTGTTCACCGTAGCTTCCAAGGTCAGATTTGTGTAATGACTTTCTTTTACATTTTTTTCTCATGATTAATTAATGTTTTTGTTTTTCTTCTTCTCATTTTACTGTATTTAGTAGAACATTGTTTTACTATTTTCCCTCTTCCTATTTTAGTATATTCATTTTTTTTCTTAGCTTAATATTCATTTATTATTAGAAACTGCAAAATTGATTGTTAACTTCTTTTAAAAAAAATCCTATTATTATTATTATTATTATTATTATTATTATTATTATTATTATTATTATTATTATTATTATTATTATTATTATTATTATTATTATTGTTGTTGTTGTTGTTGTTGTTATTATTATTATTATTAAATCATCATGCCCATAAGTAGACATGCAACTGCCGCATTGTAATCCGACTGCAATTGTACAAGCACACATGGACTACAACTCGGCCGGGAGGGTGGTTGTCGGACTAGTTGCATGTCCATGTTCATATTTGGACACATGATTGCAAGCTTTGTAACATGTGCAACTTGCACGAGCCACATTGCGACTGCAACTGGGAATGGGTTGCATGTCCACTAATAGATATGGAACGGCAAGCATTGTAACCCGACTGCAGCTGCAAGATATGTCCTACAAACATATCCCTACCTGTAATAGAAATAACAGAGACAATCAATAATGATTGTAACTAACATATGAATTAAAACGATGATGCAACACACAAGAATCATATATACTTTACACATTATAAATATGAGCAAACACATCAAGCTGGCAGTGGCAGGTGCGGCTTAGCTTTCATTTCTCATGGATGTATATTGTTGTTTGATGGAAACAAGTAGCACGACTTGTGAGAATTAGTGATTGCATGCCACAACATCTGTATTGCACATACCAAGTAGAAGATTGAAATGTACCAACTTCTCACTGAACCCAAGGTGATTTGTAATAAACAACTAGGTTCAAATAGTGTCTTTTGACCAAAAATATTGGTCTCTTTTAACAAAAATATATTAAATGGAGCACAATCAGCATAAAGCTAAAGTCCATTTGATTGGGAGATTTAATTTAATACCAAATAATGTCCAGTACCACAAAAAAGGTCATAGTTTACCTCCTAAGTGTTCAGCTACAGCTCCAACAACTTAGCCCCCCCCCCCCCCAACCATATCAACGGCAAGCACATCTGAATATGCAGCAAAAATTGCCATAGACAATAAGAGAGAGAGCACACCTACTCACATAATCCTAGGAAACACAGAAAAGACAACATGATGCAACTAAGTGCTATAGCTACACACTTGATTTTTTTCTAGGCAACAAGATCAAGAAACTGACTATGATGATTGACAAGGTAAAAACAGATTGGCTCTAGCAAGTAATGACCCAGAAATAATTACTCTATTAGATTTGGGTACGTACTTCTTGAAATATGTCTCATAAAAATAAAAAATCACATCCGAAACTTATGTATTCCAGATTTTCCTATTTGCGTGTTCATGACCTTACACTAGGAACCATTTTCAAGATATTTTTTAGAGCAAACGCTTTAAAGATCTCTATCAGGATATTTTAAGATATTAAAATATAAAAAAACAAGAACACATTAATATATACATACACTATATTTACAAATGGCAATACACATTCTATAATATATTGAAGTGTCACAAATTAACAATGTCGAGGCTTCGGATATTGTCTTGCCTTTTTGTTCTCACATTTAGAAGGTTATCTTTTAAAAGATCTTATTAAGTGCCAATATACCAAAGTTAAAACAGACAAAAATGTTTTATGTACAAATTAAATGTAGTTTAAAGTTAGTATGATGAATTTGTATTTTTTTATGATGGAAGCTACAATAATATAACAAATAACATCATAGTTATTATTTAACAATATTTTACATGGTTAATCATTGATGATTAATTTATAGAAAAATTAAACTAGTTAAACTTATGGTTCGATAAGATTATTAAATTATGAAAAGTATAAAAGTTTAGTATAACCATTATTTACTTTAACCCCATGCCCCTCCAATTAAGGACAGTAAAATTGAGCCTAATCCGAGCTCTCTCACGCCATTAGGCTTTGTGGCCGTCCGTTTTGGTGATTTGATCATTTCCAGCCATCGGATCTTCTTCATGTAGCGTTTTATAGCGTCGGCCCAACTTCTGTAGCGTTCTGGGCCAACTGTCCTGGGAGTGCTACTCTAGAATAAAACCGAGGCCTCTGGTTAATTGGGCCGATTAAGACAGCCCATTCAAAAAACCAAAGCCCGAGTCCAATCTGCCCTTGGCCCGCGTACGTAATGAAACTGTGCGGTCGAGTGGGGACTGTGCGGTCGATGGGATGCGGAGGAGAGATCGAGCGCCTGCGCGGGGAGCCGAGGCCAGCGAGGGGATCCAGCATGATGCACTTCAGCCGATGCGCGTGAGGGTAGATGATCCAGCCGACGAGGGATCCAGCGGACGAGCGGATGAATCAGGGGCCGGTCGACACAGCCAACGCGGTCGATCCGCCTGTGAAGTAGAAAGGGGGACGCGGGTGATGATGGCTGGCGCCTCATCTCCTGGAAACTGCTCGCAATATACTTCAATTTCTAAGCGTTTATGAATGACGATTGATGTGCCAATCATTTCTGCTGCAGTGTGGTACGTCTGTATATTCTTCCTCCCTCACACTCCTCGCCCATCCTCTCTACCCCGGTAGCACATGATCTTTCATCATGGTCACCACAATCCCGATTTCAATTAGCTTGATGGGGGGACTGGGCCTTACTGCAGATCCTGGGAGTTCAAATAAATCTTTTGGCGTGCCCAGACCCCTCCTTGCTCCATGGTATAAATAGCTCATTTGCCTCCATTGTGATACGTTCTTGATATGGGTTAGTTCATAGTACGTTTGTTGGTGAGTAGGATTTAACTTGAAAGGGCTCACTTTTCATGCAGAAATTGTGGAGGTCACCATTCACTCGGGTTGCAGCGAGCCTGAACGAGATTCATCCATGGCTCCTGGATTAGTCCAATCATTGCTACACCCTGTAATTTCATCCATCCATGGCTTCTGAGTTTTTCTGCCTATAAAACATTCTCTTTGTTTTCATGTATGTACACTGTATACTATAACCTCCTGAAATTTAATGTTAGTTGATCGCTTTTGGTGCTTTACATGCTGATGATTAGTCCAATCAGTATGTTATTGGGTTTATGAACTTAAATTCGATTATCCGATTCTGCATCTATAGGTACACCCTATGGTCTCTGGATTTCAAAGGAAACTGAAAGTATTCCTGTAGCACACTTTTTAGTGAATGTTGGCTTTGATGTACTCGTGGTCTTCTAAGGCACATACTTTTGACTAGCATGACTGGCACTACAAAATGCTGGGTGCATTGGATGCATGCTAGATCAATATTGTTGGCGGAATATTGTTTTCTTGTATACCTTCAACTACTCTGAAAACATTTGGTGTATATGCTCAATCCTTGGGCTCCTACTGTTATGTTAGGCTAAGCTAGATGTTCGTTAACTTCCTTTTGGGCATCTCCGCATATTTTTGCTGCTCTCTTAATTGGTTTCTGGTCCTTCACCGTAAGGCTGGCATGAGATATTTTTGGTGCTTGGCATTGTATCTACTTTGTTATCCTAAATTGGATGCATGGTCATTCCAGAACTTGCTTCTTTGGTTTTGCTGCAGTTTATTTCTGGCTGGTTTGGGTACTTTCTGATGCTATCCTATTTGCTGAATAAGACTGTAAATACAGGCCATCTTCTCGATGATAAATGGAGTTTCATTCTTCCTGGTCATCTAAACGTGCATGTACATAAATCCATTATTTTTCTGCCAATTTTTGATAAGTGTTTCGCTAGCCAAAATTTTGGAGATCAACCAAGCAGCAGCCAAAAGTCACGGCCATGTCAAATTTTCGGTCACATACAATACCATAAGAAATTTGGCATTAAGAAGAATTAGTATGTTACCATTTAGACTCACAAATATGTAGTGAAAATTTCACCAGGTGCGTTTTACTAACCATTACTTAGTAAATTATCCAAAGCTAGCTCCAACGTAAACTTGCGCCCATCTCGCAATTTGTTGTCTTCAATCTTTCATGGCTTCACATTTGTCAAGCCAACACAAATTAGTTCAAACATACCTCTTTGGTTCCTTATTTTGTTGGCCACTGACCTTTTCTTTTTGCATTACTCGCTTCTTAGCCTAACATCTAAATAGTGTTGGTTCCATGTAGTATTTATACCAACAAATCCATCTTTTCATTTGCATTACTGAAATTTCTATTGCATATTTAGAAATAGATGGGCATATCGATGTGCGCCGTTGAACGATGTTTTTAACCCTCTCACACACTAACTGATTTTGACCATCAGGTCTCGTCGCTGGTCTATTTTGTACCGTCAAACCACCATAGTTAGCATTATAGTGCCCATTATTATGCCAAAATGGATAGGCGCAGCAACGCGCGCCATCAATAATCTAGTGTGTTATGTAAAGTTTAGTCGACTGCACTTGCGGTGCAAGCCCACCACAAGGGAAAGAACCGGCATCTGATGACGAACCAAACTACTTTGTACGCTCAATTAGGGCAGACAAAGTGTGTGGAAAAAATTAAGGCTTGGTCCAATAACACGTACACTATCGTTCAAAAGATATTTGAGATGTAGGACAAGTTTCATCCAAAATATTGATTGTAGTCAATTACGAAATAAAACCTTGGGTAACAATATACCGTAGATAATAATTTGAAACAAATGGTCACACTCACACTCAACCTCCTCGCGTCCGGGCAGTGGAAGCACTCCAAAGGCCGGCTGGCCCTCGCAGCACTCGCGATCGTGTTGAGTGGCGCAATGCAAGTGATTCTGGGTGAGATACTCGGGGGGCCCTAGGACGGCACGGCTTGGGATCAGACTCTAGAGATCGGCATCATCGCCGCAGTAGCAGGCATTCATGTGACCGTCGCATGCAGCGCTACACTGTGCTTGCAGTACCTTCATGGTGACGAGGATGGCCTGACCAGTGATGGAGCTTCAAGGGGGCCAAAGGGGGCCATTGCCCCCCCCCCCCCCGACTTAGGAAAACTGTTAAGTGTGGCTTAGTGAGCTTGTGTTCTGCTTAGTGAGCTACTACTATTCCGTCAGTAGTAATCTTCAAATATTAGAACAGAGCAGAAAAGGGGAGAGAAAGCGCGCGCAGAGCAGAGGAGGAGCATGGTCAAAGGATCCACGGCGGCTGTGGTGGAGGCGGCCGGGTATGTAGTTCATTAGTTCCCTTCCCTTCAGTTCATCAGTTGCCACCAGTCACCACTTACTGTTTCGCCCCTTTCGTGCTTCGTTCGTACCAACTAGGCGCATGGCGGCCAAAGGATCCACCAGGCGCAGGGCGGTGCGCCTCCTCGTCGTCCTCCTCCTCCCGGCACCTCCAGTTGCACAAGGTGAGGGGTTCATTCCTCTAGCTGGGTTGGGTGCGGGATGTGCGGCATTTCTCATTCTCAATTTCAATTCCTTCCCGCAGAGGCAGGAAGCCGCCTCGACTCCGCAGGCGCCGGCCACCCGAACAACTGCCTCGACTCCCCGCAGTAGCTTGTGTTCTTTCTACCAAGCCTCGGTTTCTTGCAAGTCTCTAACTAGGATCTGCTGAAGTGCAACTCTGCAAGATAGCTACATGTTCTTATCAATTTAACCGACTTGAAAACATTTCAGAACTGGCTGCTGAGGAGGTGGCGAATGGACTTGCAACCACTCTACGGAAGATTTGAAGCCATGCGAAGGAAGAAGCAATGGAAACACTGCATGTGACAAATTTAAGCATTTTGATTTTCATCCGCCGGGCAACCCTGATTTAGTTTCTATTTTCGTCCACACCGGGTCGCGATACTTCTGTTGTGCGACGCGCCGTGGCGCACGGGATGGTTCAACGTGACCGACCGTCAACGTGGCTGCACCTCTGCCGTCTCGCCAGTCGTGCCACTTTCGCTGCCGCATGCTGACACGCCTGTCATGCTGCATGCCGCCTCGCCCGCCCCGCCATTAAGTCGTCGCGTCGCGCCGCCTACACCTGCATTCACACCAATGAGGCGCCTCCCTCCTCCCGCGCGTAGCCCCTGGCTATGAAAAGCCGGGGTCAGCCAGCCGTTGCACGCCGCCCCTCCTCCTTCTCAGATCCCCGTCGCCCCTACTCTTCTCGATGGCGAGCTCCAGATCTGATAGCGACGACAGCCGATCTTGTCCATCGACTCTGTCGTGGCCGAATGCGGACTTGAGCCGTTTCGGACTGCTCGTTCCACCGTCTGGCGCGGCTGTCGAAGGAGTGGCACATCGTCGCCGACGGATATGCGACGTTGGGGCCTGGCGCAATACCGGATTGGTTCAAGACTTGCCCTTCTAGACTACCAAAACGTACCAGATTGTACATGGTGTGTTTGGTTGCAAGTATGAAATCATACTAAATTTTGCCAGAGGTTGGGCATATCTAAGGTTGTCCCACATGCAAAATTTGAACGAATTTGGACACCGATCGAACGTTGCGTCACATTCGGCCTGTGTTTTAGTGTTTGTCATTGGAACAACCTAGAAAAAATATAGAATGTCATAAACCAGTGAAACTTGGCATGCATGCTGGTGATGGTGATGCCAAGTTGTGGAAAATTTTTGGGTGCGTGTGGAGGATGTGAAAAGAAAAATGGTTCGAGACTTGTCCTTCAGGCCTACCCGAACGTACCAGGCTGTACACGGTGTGTTTGGTTGCAAGCATGAAATGACACCAAATTTTGTCAGCGGTTGGGCATGCCCAAGGTTGTCCCTCACGCAAAATTTGATCGAATTCGGACAGTGAACGAATGTTGCGTCACGTCCGACATGTGTCATACACGGTGTACACGGTGTGTTTGGTTGCAAGCATGAAACCACTGAAAAGAGCAGGTCGTACACGGTGTGTTTGGTTGCAAGCATGAAACCACTGAAAAAGTTTCATGTGCTCATGAATAAAAAACAATCACAAATTTGAAATAAAATCATAGACTAAAAAAAGTTCATCAATTGAAATAAAAACCACAGACTCAAAAAAATCATGAGTTTTAAAAAAGGTCATGAGTTTGGAAAAAGTTCAATAGAAAAAACAAATCATAAATTTGAAATAGTTAACAAATTTTAAAAAAGAACTAAAAATTAAGAAAAGAAGAAAAAAATAGAAAGAAACATGGAAAATTGAAAAAAAAAACAAATAAAAAGGCCAAACAGAAAAAAAAAATCAGATCTGAAACGCATGCTTTTTTAAGTAGCGCTATATTTTGATAAGGTGGGGGAAAGAAGTATTATGTCACAACAATTAAACTACCACAGTGGATAGCATCCTCTCTATAGAGGCTGATCGCGTGGGTTCGAATCCCACAAACCATCATACATACAAAACTGTGTAATGTCCATATTGCCCTTTATACGTTTTGTGAGGGGGGTGTACCGAAGCGGTGCTCAAGAAAGAAATCTGGTACTCACATTTACATGTAGCAGCTGGAGCTCGTCGGTTGTTGTTATCTCTGGCAGTGAGACGTGGGTGTGCTTTGGCATGTATGTGTCTCCCTCGAGTTGTTGGTTAAGTCATTAGAGTGCTGCCTTGTGCAGAGTGTGTGCAGCAGCTACGCAGGCCCTACCTAGTACAGTTTTGAATCAGTGCCATGGCAGTACCAAATTATCCGGTGAGAAAAAATTCCGACAACGAAAAGTATCATCGTAGATTGTGCAATTGCGTAGAAGGAGGATCCTCCCTTCTCCCTCCCCGAGGCGCTCCCGGGATGAAAACCTAGCGCCGCCTCCATGCCCCCCTCACCGCCGCTGCAAGAAAAAGGGGCCAAGTAAGCCGCAACCACAAACAAATGCCATAGCCGTCCACCCTCAGGACAGCCCCACCCGACAGAGTTTCATGTTGTCTCTGCAAGTTCTCCGTGTTGCCACAAATAATTTTTCTGAGGAAAATGTGCTTGGCCGCGGCGGATTCGGCATCGTTTACAAGGGGGTGCTGCACGATGGAACAATTATTGCTGTGAAGAGGATACTGTCCACGGTGATCAGCAACGAGCCTATTGATCAGTTCCAAGCAGAAATTGCAATCCTGAAGGTGCAGCACCGCCACCTCGTGTCTATACTGGGGTACTCAGTCGAAGACAATGAGAGGCTGCTCGTCTACGAGCACATGCCCAATGGTTCTCTGAGTAAGCATCTCTTCCGGTGGAAGCTGCTAGGCTTGGAACCCCTCTCCTGGAAGAAGCGGCTCAGCATTGCACTAGACGTCGCTCGTGGTATGGAGTACCTCCACTCGCTGGCGGAGCACTACTTGATCCACAGGGACCTAAAGCCAGCGAACATCCTGCTCAGGGACGACTTCCGCGCAAAGGTGGCAGACTTCGGGCTACTTAGGCCGGCACCAGACAGGAATGCTTCCGTGAAGACAAACGTGGCAGGAACTTGGGGCTATTTAGCACCAGAATATGTTGGTATGTTAATTTCACCTCAATGAATGGATTTTTGGCTCCAAATCAAATATGCGTAGCAGACGATTTTTGTGGCTCCAAAATCAAAATACGCGTAGCAGATGAATGGTCAAGGTTTATCCTTGTCACCATTTAGAGCCATACTCATCAGCATATTTTGAATCTCCCTCCACTGACCCTGTTCATACGCGTAGCATATTTTGAATCAGCATATTCTTTTTGAAAATGGGTCCTCCTATGCCGACGCGGTTGAACACCAAGTGAGTCTGAAGCCTGTTTCCAAGCAAACACTATAACTTTAGGAGGTACAAAATTATTTGTAGAACATAAAATCAACATGAATAGGGGGCAATAGCCCCCCCCCCCCCCCCGGTGCACTTCACGATGTTGGAAAGAATGAGGTGCTTTTTCGCCATCAACCATAGCTTCAATTCGTTACCGGATTTGGTAGCGGCACTATCAGTCGATCGCCTTGGAAAGATGACCAAGGTGGTAGTGGTGCATGCAATGGGCGCAGAACCATCCAATTCTAGTATAGGTTTACCATCAGGCCTTGATGCAGTTGGTGAACCTGTGTGATGTTGTACAAAGTGAAATTTCTCTTTTGAAGTGCACATTCATTCATAAAAAAAGGCATGTAGAAGATATTGGTGTTCACCACATGTTAGACATGGTATGTACTCCCTCCATTCCTAAATATAACTCTTTTTAGAGATTTTAATAACAACTACATACAGATGTCGTTTATAGATATATTTTTGACTGAAACTTAGCAGGAGCTCTGCTTTTTTAATTAAGCAGAGGGAAAAACTGTACGTTCACCGGGCCCGAGTTTGGAATATACCCTGTCGATGAAATGTGAGTGGGTGCAGTAGACGGGGCCTGACTGGCATCATCCCAGGAAGGAATGAAAGCATTGTGCACGGCTAGGTGTGCTAGCCATGATGTGCAAGGAAAGAAACCTGCTTTTGCAACAAGTCCGCTTCAGAAAAAGCTTGATGCATGTCACGTGCTTTCAGAACGGCAACTACGGCTGCGGGTGGCCGTGATCTGCGTCCATGGGGTTACAAATTCAAACCCACATCTCATCCATGCCCGCAGAAAAAACATACACCCCAACCACATTCCTTGGATTATCATTTCAATCTTCCTCTATGTTGTTTGCAAAATCTTTGAGGATGGCTCCCTTTTCACCACTTTTTGAAGCGTTTCGCTATTTCTTTTCCTTTTGTGTGTTTCTTTCTGGTTTTCTTTTTGGTTTTTTCCATGTTCTTTTTTTCATTTGTTCACTCTTCCTTTACTTTTTTTAAAAAAATTAATGAGCATTTTAAATTTCTTCAATAGTTTTCACATTCATAAATATTTTTTCAAATGCATGAATATCTGTAAAATTCACGAAACCTTTTTAGAATAGTGAACATTTTTCATAATTCATGAATATTTTTACAATTGTGATTATTAACACATGAGCATTTTTTAAAATTGAATAATATTTTTTATTTTTTTAACGTTTTCTGATTTTGTGAAATATTTTTAATCTTCCAAAAAACACAGAGAGCTGTTTTTTTTAAGCTAGCCCCATGAGAAAAAGTGTAGCGATGCATGCTAGCAAGGAGGCTAGGCTTGCTGCAGATTTACATGCGCATGTTTTTATTTGTCCGAAAATCCTTCCCATATAACTCCTTTTCCTAATACGCATTTTATCCAATTTTGTATGTTCCATGTTGGACTCGGCCTATACATGTCATATGTGTCCCTCCGGATAAACCTTCCTACCTTCCGGTAAGTTTCCTTTTATAATTAATTTTCCTTGATCTAGTTTTGCACACACATGTTAGACTATGTGACCTCTGGGATTTTACAGATTTACACGTGCATGTTTCTTATTTGTCTGAAATTTTTTCCAATATAAGTCTTTTTCCTAATATGTACGTCATCCAATTTTGTATGCATCCAAGTTGGACTGGGCCTGTACATGTGCTTGTTTTTTTTTTCATCCGAATAGACCTTCCTGTAGTACTTGATCTAGTTTTGCATGTACCCTTGTTAGACTCAACATACATGCGTGAATGATGGATTGTTTGTACACACTTTATATTTTACGTAACATTTGGGTCTTTTAATCTCAACCATTGTAGTTAGAATCAACGGAGTATAATTTTTTGACATATGTGGATTGACTTCTGTTTTAGTTATATAATAATAATAATAATAATAATAATAATAATAATAATAATAATAATAATAGATATTAGAGTATGATAAGTATGATTAAATATACAGGTAATTTGGATGAATTGTTCCATGGTATCATTATCTTACAACTTGAAGCTGTTCCTGAATTTTTAAACCGTTACACAAAATTTTCGACATACCTTGCTTACATATCGAATGGACGCAATCAAGTATTTCAAAGGAGAGTTTGTCCACACTAGTTATATAACAGAGATCATGGTAAAGTTATATTTTCTGTGACCTAAAAAGTTTGTCATCATGTTTTAGAACATATTTGTTTCATGCCTAATCTATTCTGGTTATATTGGGCATGCATTCATGTATTTAAGGAATTTAGTTACAGACTAAAATGTTTAGCAGCGTTCACTGCTCATCACACGCTGCTAGGTCACCGTTTTGTGGCGTTTAGGAGCCAGTTGGACGCGCTAGTAGTTGTTTAGGTTATTTAAATTTGTGGTTGTTATTTTTCTGAGAGGGTGTTAACAAATTTGTATATATATATATTTTTAGAGGGTGTTAACATTCTTCTATAAAATTTTCCTACTACCGGGTGTAGTTACTCCCACTTTTGTTTCGTATGTTCTACGTAGTATCTATCATATCGGAGAGTATGTACGCATAGTATGTAGTATATAAGAATTTTTGGGTAGTATATACACTACTTTTTTGGTAGTATGTATCATATTTTGTGCATACTTCATTACGAGTACAAATATGTACGTATTTTACAAATACAATAAAATTATGGGCTCACTTGCAATTTTTTCATATAACTCATTTTGGAGTATCTTAGATATAGTATATGGACATACTAAAAATAATAAAGTAGAGTATATACTACCACATGGTAGTATATGAGAAGTGCGTGTAACTACACCCGGTAGTAGGATGCATTTTCCCTATATATATATATATTGAAAAGTTTATATGTATATGTGGAACTACTGCTTGCATTCCTGTGCTGATATTCCGTAGATGCACAACGGTAAAAGAAACGTAGTAATAGTTCGAAATTAACTAACAAAAATTCTTGGTAAATTAATTGGTCCCCATGAAGTAACCACAAATTCTTAGCGAGATTAACTAAGAACAACTTGGCTAACAACTCCTCTATAGGTAAAAGCCTAAGTGAAAAAAATCATTAATGCAATGGATGCCACTAGAAGAAATCCTGCTACTCATCCAACTGGGGGTATGAAACAAATCATCACAACAACTAGGAGTGCATATCGAAGCTTTTTAAAGTTCTCTAACTGTGCTCGCAGCTCGCTGTTTTGGATGTGCAGAACATTAATTTGTGCTTGCTTCTCATCCATCTTCACTTGCTTCTCATCCATCTCGACTTCTTCTCTCGTGCATCTATCAATGCATCATCCAACTGGGCTGTGAGTAATCGACTGAGGTACGCGACCAACTAATTTACCTGAGCCATTAAGAGATCGACCCATATCCATGTGTGGCAAGAGAAAGGTTGTTGCATGCATGTGTGCGTACAAATTAATGCAATGAAGCGAGAGCTCCAAATACTCTAATTAACTAATGGAAAGATAGAGATGTTTGGTTATACCTTGGTTCCTTTGCGTGCACACATCAGAAATTCTTTTTTTTAGCAAAACACATCAGAAATTCTTGACTTTCATTTCTTGAAGTGTACGAGATTCTCTTCACAACTGGGCTTTTGCAGCCGCAAAGGAGTCCATGTCGTACGAAATGCCACCGGATCAGACGGACGACCCGTTGTTGCAATGCGAGGTGTCACCATACACAGCCAGGTTCGCGGAACATGCCGAAGAGCTCATGGCCGAACGGGGGAAGGGATGGGAGACCTAGCTTTTGGAGAGAGAGAGAGAGAGAGAGAGAGAGAGAGAGAGAGAGAGAGAGAGAGAGTGGATGGAAGAAGAAGAGAGAATGAAGAGAAGGAAGAAGGAAAGACCCGTGAGACAATTATTGTTTGGTAATATCAGCGGCGTTTGATGGGCCAAAGTGCTGCCAATAAATTGTGAATATTTTAAAATTCCTGAAAATTTAAAATCCATCAGCATTTAAGTTTGATGGAAATTTTAAATTCGGACCTTTTTTAATTCATGAATATATTTATATTTCACAAATAAACAAATTACGTACATACTTTTCAAATTCATAATTTTTTTTAATTTGCGAATAGTTTATATTCATGGAATTTTCTAATTAAAATTCAAAAGGACAAAAAAATGAGGTTTTCTTCTGTTTATACTTCTTCAAATAACGAATGTGAACCTGTTTGTTTGTTTTTTCAGTTTTTTTTGGCCGGTTTTCTGCTGTTTTACTTTTTTTTCTCTTTCAATTTCGTGTACTTTTCTCGAGTTCGTGAAATTCTTTTGACTTCGTGAATTTTTCTCGAGCTCGCGAACATTTTAAAAGAATGAGCTGCTGTCAGGTTGCTGCCAATTATTTGAAAAAAAGCTATCGCGCTAGATAGGCCATGGCCGTTGATTGTTTGACCGCTGACCACCAAACATTGACCGATGACTTTTTTGAAAAAAACACATATTTAAAGAGAGTTCATAAAATTTGAAAAAAACTTCACAACTTGGAAAAGTCCGTAATCTAAAAAAAGATCATGAAAAAGAAAAAGTTCAAGAATTTGATTAAAGTTCACGACTTGGAAATATTCATCATTTGAAATAAGTTCTTGAAAATAAAAAATGTCGCAAGTTTGAAAGAAGCACGTAAATATGAAAAAAAATACAAATTGAAAAAAACAATCATGAATTTGAAAAATTGAAAAAGAGAAAAGAAGGTAAAAAATAAAAACAAAACGCAAAAAATTAAAACCACAAAAAAAGGAAAAGGGGGAAATCAAGCAAAACCCGTGCTGGGAAAACTAAAAGAAAAACCAGCGGAACATTCATGGGAAGGTTCTCAAAAACCGGTGAAAGAAAACCGTACATAGATCCGCCCATTTGCTATGTAGTGTTTAGGAGGGGTGCGCGCCATGTAACGAAAATGCATGTGAGTGATGCTTAAGGCGTCAAATAGGAATTGGGCCTCGACACTACGTGATTTTGTTTATTTTAGGACGGCTCCTATGATGAAGCCTTCTTCCTCACCGTCGTCGACGTACGGCCGTGTGGCATGGATAGCTCACGCCTCACGGCGAGGTCATTGGCGTCGGTCACGACGTTGAAACAAACGATAAGCCACAAGTACCATGCATGAGCTTATTAATAACTTGGTGATCTGCGCGCATATATGCATGCGTTCAGAGTAATGACCCCATCACACCTGGGGATCAGCATAAGTATGCGTTCAGACAGAGTCACTAGTGATTTGTGCTGATGCATACGGTACGGCCGGGAAAGAGCCAGTCAGCCATAGCCAGTCAACAAATAAGATTACGATGCAAGTTCGTCGCTCCTGAGTCCGACCAAGAAATGCTAGCAAAGAGTTTTCACCCCCAAGAGGAAGCGGTGTTCCAATCACTATCTTAACAGCAATGGGTCTTCCAAAAAAAAAGTAACTACGTCCAAAACCATTGTGGTTTCTACTAGAGATAGCCGCACGCCTCTCCTAGAACTCCTGGTAATTTATCATGCACAGGTCGAATGGTGTGGCCCAAACAAGCCATCTAGTTAACGGCCGCCCACAGTGTGCCTCGCCACGACGCCACCGTTGTTGGCGATGAGCAGAGGGAGTGGCGCTACAAGATGTGTGGGGCATCTCCCACCACAACTCGCATCGCGGTTTGTCCATTGCCACCAAAGCCCAAGTCAGTCATGTCCCTAGTGACATGAAATATGCCATACACTAGTGACTTTTCGGCCGACTGGATGCTGCTAGTAGTTCCTGGCTGATGGCTAGCTTGGATGTACACCACTAGCAGCGTGCGAACCACACGAATGCTGCTAAAGGATACCTATCTGCAGCATTCGCTTAATCGGCAAGCGCTGCTGCTACTTGTCCAAGTTAGCCGATGCGTTCGTTTTTCCAGGTCGCTGCTGATAGGAAAATCCTATAAGGGGTTTCCATACTAGTGAATCTCTATTTAAGATATAGAGACAGATTTTCCTTTTTATGCGATCTAGATTGGATATTGGATAGATAGAGCAGACGCGCCAAAAAAGGAAACGAATCAATTCATGCTATAAAGTCAGTGAGGCGATAAGCACTCAAGGATGTGCAATAATTGTTCAATTAATTCCCTAATATTAGGGTGGTATTTAATTACCACCCTCAAACTTAGGATGACTTAGCGTGCTCGCCCTATATAAACACTAGCAAATTGATTTACTCATCAAAACATTTGGTAGATTAGATCAAACAGTAAAAAGAAGAGAGTGCCAGTACATAGCTAGCATTGCATTTTGTGATGGCGATTAGTAAGAGCAATGCAAGCTTTGTATGCTGGGCGGCCCTGATGTTGGTGATGGCCACTCTGATGTTGTCATGTGATGCTGATCCAAAAGGTTCACACTCTTTTTTTCCTATTGTGTACATATACTTAAATTTTTCCTTGCACCTATGTTTGTAGCTAATAGCACCCATCAACAATGATTGATGAAGAAGCCCATATTTTATTTACGGTTGTAATTCATTTAATCTTTTTGTGTAGAATCATGCGGTTTGATTGAAGATGGATGCAACGAAGCCCAGTGTAGGGACTATTGTAGGATCATTGGTCACACCAAGGGATCTTGCCGGGAAGCCGAGTATTGTTGTTGTTTGATTGCCGCAAAGCCCAAGGTGGACGTTGTGCGTCGTCGTGATTGAGCTTCTATGAACATTATTTTATTAGATATATAGCAAAAGATCCCTTATAACGGGTACAAAATAAATAAATTTTATGCAGAAACATTTAGCACCTCCCATCACAGTTGCATAAGCTGAGTCATCAACATGCCACTTTGGACCGGATTTGGGACAGCCCCTCCTTTCATCTTCTGCCATGATTGCTCCCCATTTTCTCAAACCATGGTTCCGCCTCTTGGGTCATGACTGTGGAACCTTGGCACCATGGATCATATGTTGCCTCGCCTCTGACTCAGCTCATTATATGACAAGAAGTGGTAGAAAACAAATTAAATATGCTTAAGTTGCACCTAATTTTTAAGTAGCTATCACAGGAGAAATGGGCTATCTAACCCTACAAGCATGTCAAGAAGTTAAGTTCTAAAGCTCCACACTGCAGCTTGAGGACAATACAATTTAAATCCAATCTAAGCAGCTTAGTTGCCATATGTGCACTTGAAAAACTATGTAACTTATCAAAGAAACAAAATATGCAACATGGGATGAGCCTTGCATTGTTATCAGATGCAATGGCAGTGTGCATATATATACATAGATCGCTATTTGTATGATCAAACTAAAAAATATTTTTTTAAGCCATGCATTGCAACAGGGAATAGTGCACCAAAGATCAAACAGAAATAACAAAAATAAAAGGTTTTATCAATGGATTAATCAATTGAGAAAGAATCCAGCTACAATATTTAGTTAACAAAGAATAATATCCCTGCCGACACTACTAGAAAAAGGGCTACTAATGGCGCACCTAATTTGGCCATTAATGGCGCATTAGTGGTGCGCCATTACTAGCATGCCATTAGTAATTTTTACTAATGGCGCACCACTGATGCGCCATTAGTATCTGGTATACTCATGGTGCACCACTGGTGCGCCATTAGTATAGGCCATGGTGCGCCATTAGTATGCCTCCCAGGGGCCATGTATACCCAGGTGCTTTGGCATACTAATGGCGCACTGCTTAATGATGCGCCATTAGTATCCTCTGGCATACTAATGGCGCACTATGATGTGATGCGCCATTAGTATGAATATTAGGTTTTTTTAATTTTTTAATTTTCTATTTTTTGCACAGGTTACAAAATGTATAATTGGACAAAATATAGACAACACAAATCGACAACAGATTCATCGAATACAATAGAAGATTAGTCTCTGAATACAATATATCATATTAGTCTCCGAATACAATTCATCATATTAGTCTCCGAATTGAAAAGACCGAACAAAGATAGAACATTATATTACAAGTCTCGAGACCGCAAGTAGCGAGTTTGTCTTCACATTACAAGTCGATATCGATCATCTAAACTACCATCACATAGAAGAGAGCTGCGGTCATCACGATGAGCATCATCACGATGAAACTCGTCTTCATCCGGTTCCTCCAACGCTCCCTCCCCTCTCCCGCTAGATAGCGGGCCTATCTAGATTCCGCCTCGGCCCTAGTGGTGTACCCTTTGTAACTGTTACCGCTGAATCGGTGAACCTGTCTCCGACACTCCTCCCAGTCGTCGTAGACTTCGGGAACCTTACCCTTGTACACGACATACGACAGCATCGCTATGCACTAGCCAAACAAGAAAACACAAGACGGTAATTATGATGTGCTAAGGTTGTTTGCCAAGCATGGAAGAAAACAACAACAAAAGTATAATACATATTATCGAGAATGCACAAGAAGGAAAGAGATCTAGGTTAGATGCTTTAGCGAGAGCTCCTCTCGGAAAAGGTGGCCATTACCGAGAGTATTATACTGTAGTCTAATGAAAAAGACTTTCGTCTCCCTTTATATATAAAGCAACGATCACCGCCTAATACAAACACGTCATCACAACACATGTACACACGCAAGGCAAGATACACAGGCGCTGAGCACAGCAACACCACCCCTATCTACGAAGAGATGAAGCCGGATACGACAATCCGTGGACTCCAAGGCGGCGCCTTGAGGAAGGATACAACACCGGAGCGCCGCCATCGCCCCATACGAGGATCAGAGTTTTTCCTAGAGCAACACGACGGGCGATGAGAGCCGCGATGACGCCTTCAAGAAAGAAACAAGCTTCGCCGCCGCCGGTCTGTCTGAAAATAGAACATGTTTTCACCCCGGCCGACACTCACCGTCACCGAACGCCACACCCCGGCTACCACGTCGCCCACACGGCCATGGCCATCGAGCAGCACCGAGCCGCGTGCTCTGCCCATGAGCACCGGGCTACCACCACCAGGGGCGCCGCCCCGGCATTCAAGACCTAGACACCATCTGACCCAAGATCCGCCGCTACCCCAACCGAGGAGACTAGCGGAAAGGCCCCGCCTTTCGCACCCCTTGACGGCCCCGCGGCCGCGACAGGCATCACCACCACGCAAGGCCACGCGTCCGCAATTCCGCCGCCAGACGCCCGCAACCACGCCGACACACCCTGCACACGCGCATCGCCACCATCCGAAACCACAGTATGAGAGATACCATGGTATCTTAAACCGCAGTATTTGTTTCATCCAAACATCCCAAAGTATGTAATACCAAAGTTTTTTCTGAAAACCACATTATTCCAAAAAAAACTGCAAAAATACTCTGCCACGACGCGCGCTAACCACAACCATTGCTGGCGGTTCCGTTTCCCCGTGGTCGTGCACATGCACGTATGTGTGGATATTTTCCAAAAAAATGCCCCTAGTATAAGAGGAGGGGAACGGGCACCGGCCGCATCGCCCACCCCATTTCCCCCAAATCGCCTCCCTCCCCCTCCTCTCTCCTCTGCCTCGTCGTCTCCCTCACCGGCCACCCCACCTGCTCCCTCTCTCCTCCTGCTTGCTTCTGGCTCGGGTGGAGCAAGGCCGTGGCGAAGCTGCCATGATAGAAGGAGGTGCTACATCCCCACGCGCCGTGGAGGAGAAGAAGGTGGCCGTGGCGGCGTGTGTGGAGGAGAAGAAGGTGGCCGTGGCGGCCTCCGCCGTGCCGGAGCTTGGCGTGACGGCGTCCAACGACCCATCTCATGGACCTACGGAGGCCGGCGGCGAGCACGTGGACCTGCAGGTAATACTTGCCAGCAGTCCCCTCCGTTTCTAGTTACCCCCATTAAGCAGTAGATCTAGATGTTTGATTGATTGATTTATAGTGAAAGGTTAAGTTTGGTGTGATTGATCTACTAGTTAGGGTTTTTAAGTTAGATGTTTAGTTGGGGGTTTTTGGTATTGGATTCAATTATAGCCACTGATATGTGGAATCTATGATTCAATTAGTTGGGGGTTTTTGGTGTTGGGGAACGTAGTAATTTCAAAAAAATTCCTACGCACACGCAAGATCATGGTGATGCATAGCAACGAGAGGGGAGAGTGTTGTCTACATACCCTCGTAGACCGAAGCGGAAGCGTTAACACAACGTAGTGGAAGTAGTCGTACGTCTTCCCGATCCGACCGATCCAAGCACCGTTACTCCGGCACCTCCGAGTTCTTGGCACACGTTCAGCTCGATGACGCACCCCTAGCTCCGATCCAGCAAAGCTTCGGGGGGAGTTCCGTCAGCACGACGGCGTGGTGACGATGATGATGTTCTACCGGCGCAGGGCTTCGCCTAAGCACTGCAACGATATGATTGAGGTGGAATATGGTGGAGGGGGGCACCACACACGGCTAAGAAACGATCACGAAGATCAACTTGTGTGTCCATGGGGTGTCCCCTGCCCCCGTATATAAAGGAGCAAGGGAGGGAGGAGGCCGGCCCTAGGTTTGGGCGCGCCAGGGGAGTCCTACTCCCACCGGGAGTAGGATTCCACCTTTCCTAGTCCAACTAGGTCAAGGGGGGAAAGAGGGGAAGAGGGGAAGGAAGGGAGAGAGGGGCCGCGCCCCAAACCCCTTGTCCAATTCGGACTGGGCTTGGGAGGGGCGCGCGCCACCTCCTGGTCCTTCCCACTAAGGCCCATCAAGGCCCATTGCTTCTTCCTCGTATTCCCGTAACTCCCCGGTACCTCCGAAAATACCCGAACCACTCAGAACCTTTCCAATGTCCGAATATAGTCGTCCAATATATCGATCTTTACGTCTCGACCATTTCGAGACTCCTCGTCATGTCCCCGATCTCATCCGGGACTCCGAACTCCTTCGGTACATCAAAACTCATAAACTCATTATATAACTGTCAACGAAACCTTAAGCGTGCGGACCCTACGGTTCGAGAACAATGTAGACATGACCGAGACACGTCTCCGGTCAATAACCAATAGCGGGACCTGGATGCCCATATTGGCTCCTACATATTCTACGAAGATCTTTATCGGTCAGACCGCATAACAACATACGTTGTTCCCTTTATCATCGGTATGTTACTTACCCGAGATTCGATCGTCGGTATCCAATACCTAGTTCAATCTCGTTAACGGTAAGTCTCTTTACTCGTTCCGTAATACATCATCTCACAACTAACACATTAGTTGCAATGCTTGCAAGGCTTATGTGATGAGCATTACCGAGAGGGCCCAGAGATACCTCTCCGACAATCGGAGTGACAAATCCTAATCTCGAAATACGCCAACCCAACATCTACCTTTGGAGACACCTGTAGTACTCCTTTATAATCACCCAGTTACGTTGTGACGTTTGGTAGTACCCAAAGTGTTCCTCCGGTAAACGGGAGTTGCATAATCTCATAGTCAAAGGAACATGTATAAGTCATGAAGAAAGCAATAGCAACATACTAAACGATCGGGTGCTAAGCTAATAGAATGGGTCATGTCAATCAGATCATTCAACTAATGATGTGATCCCGTTAATCAAATAACAACTCTTTGTTCATGGTTAGGAAACATAACCATCTTTGATTAACGAGCTAGTCAAGTAGAGGCATACTAGTGACACTCTGTTTGTTTATGTATTCACACATGTATCATGTTTCCGGTTAATACAATTCTAGCATGAATAATAAACATTTATCATGAAATAAGGAAATAAATAATAACTTTATTATTGCCTCTAGGGCATATTTCCTTCAGTCTCCCACTTGCACTAGAGTCAATAATCTAGATCACATCACCATGTGATTAACATCGATAGTTCACATCATCATGTGATTAACACCCATAGTTCACATCGCCATGTGACCAACACCCAAAGGGTTTACTAGATTCAGTAATCTAGTTCACATCGCTATGTGATTAACACCCAAAGAGTACTAAGGTGTGATCATGTTTTGCTTGTGAGAGAATCTTAGTCAACGAGTCTTTCACATTCAGATCCATTATGTATTTTGCAATTTTCTATGCCCACAATGCTCTGCACGGAGCTACTATAGCTAATTGCTCCCACTTTCAATATGTATCTAGATCGAGACTTAGAGTCATCCAGATCAGTGTCAAAAACTTGCATCGACGTAATCCTTTACGGCGAACCTTTTTGTCACCTCCATAATCGAGAAACACATCCTTATTTTACTAAGGATAATTTTGATCGCTGTCCAGTGATCTACTCCTAGATCACTATTGTACTCCCTTTTCAAAATCTGTGTAGGGTATACAATAGATCTGGTACACAGCATGACATACTTTATAGAACCTATGGTTGAGGCATAGGGAATGACTTTCATTATCTTTCTATCTTCTGCCGTGGTCGGGTTTTGAGTCTTACTCAATTTCACACCTTGTAACACGGGCAAGAACTCTTTCTTTGACTGTTACATTTTGAACTACTTCAAAATCTTGTCAAGGTATGTACTCATTGAAAAAAAAACTTCTCAAGCGTCTTGATCTATCTCTATAGATTTTGATGCTCAATATGTAAGCAGCTTCACCGAGGTCTTTCTTTGAAAAACTCCTTTCAAACACTCCTTTATGCTTTGCAGAATAATTCTACATTATTTCCGATCAACAATATGTCATTCACATATACTTATCAGAAATGTTGTAGTGCTCCCACTCACTTTCTTGTAAATACAGGCTTCACCGCAAGTCTGTATAAAACTATATGCTTTGATCAACTTATCAAAGCGTATATTCCAACTCCGAGATGCTTGCACCAGTCCATAGATGGATCGCTGGAGCTTGCATATTTTGTTAGCACCTTTAAGATTGACAAAACTTTCTGGTTGCATCATATACAACTCCTTTTTAACAAATCCATTAAGGATTGCAGTTTTGTTATCCATTTGCCAGATTTCATAAAATGCGGCAATTGCTAACATGATTCGGACAGACTTTAAGCATAGATACGAGTGAGAAACTCTCATCATAGTCAACACCTTGAACTTGTCGAAAACCTTTTGCGACAATTCTAGCTTTGTTGATAGTAACACTACTATCAGCGTCCGTCTTCCTCTTGAGGATCCATTTATTTTCTATGGCTTGCCGATCATCGGGCAAATCCATCAAAGTTCATACTTTGTTTTTATATATGGATCTTATCTCAGATTTCATGGCCTCAAACCATTTTGCGGAATCTGGGCTCATCATCGCTTCCTCATAGTTCGCAAGTTCGTCATGGTCTAGTAACATGACTTCCAGAACAAGATTACCGTACCACTCTGGTGCGGATCTCACTCTGGTTTACCTACGAGATTTGGTAGTAACTTGATCTGAAGTTTCATGATCATCATCATTAGCTTCCTCACTAATTGGTGTAGTAGTCACAGGAACAGATTTCTGTGATGAACTACTTTCCAATAAGGGAGAAGGTACAATTACCTTATCAAGTTCTACTTTCCTCCCACTCACTTTTTTCGAGAGAAACTTCTTCTCTAGAAAGTATCCATTCTCAGCAACGAATGTCTTGCCTTTTGGATCTGTGATAGAAGTTGTACCCAACAGTCTCCTTTGGGTATCCTATGAAGACATATTTCTCCGGTTTGGGTTTGAGCTTATCATGATGAAACCTTTTCTTATAAGCATTGCAACCGCAAACTTTAAGAAACGACAACTTTGGTTTCTTGACAAACCATAGTTCATATTGTGTCGTCTCAACGGACTTAGATGGTGCCCCTTTTAAACGTGAATGCAGCTGTCTCTAATGCATGATCCCAAAACGATATTGGTAAATCGGTAAGAAACATCATAGATTGTACTATATCCAATAAAGTACGGTTATGACGTTCGGATACACCATTATGCTGTGGTGCTCCAGGTGGCATGAATTTGTGAAACTATTCCACATTGTTTTAATTGAAGACCAAACTCATAACTCAAATATTTGTCTCCGCGATCAGATCGTAGAAACCTTATTTTCTTGTCACGATGATTTTCCACTTCACTCTGAAATTCTTTGAACTTTTCAAATGTTTCAGACTTATGTTTCATCAAGTAGATATACCCATATCTGCTCAAATCATCTGTGAAGGTCAGAAAATAATGATACTTGTCGCGAGCCTTAATTTTCATCGGACCACATACATTGGTATGTTTTATTTCCAACAAGTCAGTTGCTCGCTCCAATGTTCCGGAGAACAGAGTCTTAGTCATCTTGCCCATGAGGCATGGTTCGCAAGCATCAAGTGATTCACAATCTAGTGATTCCAAAATTCCATCTGCATGGAGTTTCTTCATGCACTTTACACCAATATGACTTAAATAGTAGTGCCACAAACAAGTTGCACTATCATTATTAACTTCGCATCCTTTTGGCTTCAATATTATGAATATGTGTATCACTACGATCGAGATTCAACGAACCATTTCGTCGGTGTGTATAACCATAGAATGTTTTATTCATGTAAACAGAACAACAATTGTTCTCTAACTTAAATGAATAACTGTATTGCAATAAACATGATCAAATCATATTCATGCTCAATGCAAACACCAAATAACACTTATTTAGGTTCAACACTAATCCCGGAAGTATAGGGAGTGTGCGATGATGATCATATCAATCATGGAACTACTTCCAATACACATCGTCACTTTACCCTTAACTAGTCTCTGTTTATTCTGCAACTCCTGTTTTGAGTTACTACTCTTAGCAACTGAACCAATATCAAATACAGAGGGGTTGCTATAAACATAAGTAAAGTACACATTAATAACATGTATATCAAATATACTTTTGTTCACTTTGCCATCCTTCTTATCCACCAAACACTTGGGGTAGTTCCGCTTCCCGTGACCAGTCCCTTTGCAGTAGAAGCACTTAGTCTCAGGCTTAGGACCAGACTTTGGGCTTCTTTACTTGAGCAGCAACTTGCTTGCCGTTCTTCTTGAAGTTCCCCTTCTTCCCTTTTGCCCTTTTTCTTGAAACTAGTGGTTTTGTCAACCATCAACACTTGATGTTCTTTCTTGATTTCTACCTTCATCAATTTCATCATCATGAAAAGCTCGGGAGTCGTTTTCGTCATCCCTTACATACTATAGTTCATCACGAAGTTCTACTAACTTGGTGATGGTGACTAGAGAATTCTGTCAATCACTATCTTATCTGGAAGATTAACTCCCACTTGATTCAAGCGATTGTAGTACCCAGACAATCTGAGCACATGCTCACTAGTTGAGCGATTCTCCTCCATCTTTTAGCTATAGAACTTGTTGGAGACTTCATATCTCTCAACTCGGGTATTTGCTTGAAATATTAACTTCAACTCCTGGAACATCTTGTATGGTCCATGACGTTCAAAACGTCTTTGAAGTCCCGATTCTAAGCCGTTAAGCATGGTGTACTAAACTATTAAGTAGTCATCATATTGAGCTAGCAAAACGTTCATAACGTCTGCATCTGCTCCTGCAATAGGTCCGTCACCTAGCGGTGCATCAAGGACATAATTCTTCTGTGCAGCAATGAGGATAAACCTCAGATCACGGATCCAATCCGCATCATTGCTACTAACATTTTTCAACACAATTTTCTCTAGGAACATATCAAAATAAACACAGGGAAGCAATAACGCGAGCTATTGATCTACAACATAGATATACCAATACTACCAGGACTAAGTTCATGATAAATTAAAGTTCAATTAATCATATTACTTAAGAACTCCCACTTAGATAGATATCCCTCTAATCTTCTAAGTGATCACGTGATCCATATCAACTAAACCATAACCGATTAACACGTGAAATGGATTAGTTTTCAATGGTGAACATCATTATGTTGATCATATCTGCTATATGATTCACGCTCGACCTTTCGGTCTCCGTGTTCCGAGGCCATATCTATATATGCTAGGCTCGTCAAGTATAACCCGAGTATTCTGCATGTGCAAAACTGGCTTGCACCCGTTGTAGATGGACGTAGAGCTTATCACACCCGATTAACACGTGGTGTCTGGGCACGACGAACTTTGGCAACGGTGCATACTCGGGGAGAACACTTCTTGATAATTTAGTGAGAGATCATCTTATAATGCTACCGTCAATCAAAGCAAAATAAGATGCATAAAAAGATAAACATCACATGCAATCAATATAAGTGATATGATATGGTCATCATCATCTTCGTGCTTGTGATCTCCATCTCCGAAGCACCGTCATGATCACCATCGCCACCGGCGCGATACCTTGATCTCCATCGTAGCATCGTTGTCGTCTCGCCAATCTTATGCTTCTACGACTATCGCTACCGCTTAGTGATAAAGTAAAGCATTACAGGGCGATTGCATTGCATACAATAAAGCGACAACCATACGGCTCCTGCCGGTTGCCGATAACTCAGTTACAAAACATGATCATCTCATACAATAAAATTTAGCATCATGTCTTGACCATATCACATCACAACATGCCCTGCAAAAACAAGTTAGACGTTTCTCTACTTTGTTGTTTGCAAGTTTTACGTGGCTGCTACGGGCTTAAGCAAGAACTCATCTTACCTACGCATCAAAACCACAACGATAGTTTGTCAAATAGACTCCGTTTTAACCTTCTCAAGGACCGGGCGTAGCCACACTTGGTTCAACTAAAGTTGGTGAGACAGTCTCCCGCAAGCCATCTGTGTGCAAAGCACGTCGAGGGAACCGGTCTCGCGTAAGCGTACGCGTAAGGTTGGTCCGGGTCGTCTCATCCAACAATACCGCTGAACCAAAGCATGACATGCTGGTAGGCAGTATGACTTGTATCGTCCACAACTCACTTGTGTTCTACTCGTGCATATAACATCAAACCATAAAAACCTAGGCTCGGATGCCACTGTTGGGGAACGTAGTAATTTCAAAAAAATTCCTACGCACACGCAAGATCATGGTGATGCATAGCAACGAGAGGGGAGAGTGTTGTCTACATACCCTCGTAGACCGAAGCGGAAGCGTTAACACAACATAGTGGAAGTAGTCGTACGTCTTCCCGATCCGACCGATCCAAGCACCGTTACTCCGGCACCTCCGAGTTCTTGGCACACGTTCAGCTCGATGACGCACCCCTAGCTCCGATCCAGCAAAGCTTCGGGGGGAGTTCCGTCAGCACGACGGCGTGGTGACGATGATGATGTTCTACCGGCGCAGGGCTTCGCCTAAGCACTGCAACGATATGATTGAGGTGGAATATGGTGGAGGGGGGCACCACACACGGCTAAGAAACGATCACGAAGATCAACTTGTGTGTCCATGGGGTGTCCCCTGCCCCCGTATATAAAGGAGCAAGGGAGGGAGGAGGCCGGCCCTAGGTTTGGGCGCGCCAGGGGAGTCCTACTCCCACCGGGAGTAGGATTCCACCTTTCCTAGTCCAACTAGGTCAAGGGGGGAAAGAGGGGAAGAGGGGAAGGAAGGGAGAGAGGGGCCGCGCCCCAAACCCCTTGTCCAATTCGGACTGGGCTTGGGAGGGGCGCGCGCCACCTCCTGGTCCTTCCCACTAAGGCCCATCAAGGCCCATTGCTTCTTCCTCGTATTCCCGTAACTCCCCGGTACCTCCGAAAATACCCGAACCACTCAGAACCTTTCCAATGTCCGAATATAGTCGTCCAATATATCGATCTTTACGTCTCGACCATTTCGAGACTCCTCGTCATGTCCCCGATCTCATCCGGGACTCCGAACTCCTTCGGTACATCAAAACTCATAAACTCATTATATAACTGTCAACGAAACCTTAAGCGTGCGGACCCTATGGTTCGAGAACAATGTAGACATGACCGAGACACGTCTCCGGTCAATAACCAATAGCGGGACCTGGATGCCCATATTGGCTCCTACATATTCTACGAAGATCTTTATCGGTCAGACCGCATAACAACATACGTTGTTCCCTTTATCATCGGTATGTTACTTACCCGAGATTCGATCGTCGGTATCCAATACCTAGTTCAATCTCGTTACCGGTAAGTCTCTTTACTCGTTCCGTAATACATCATCTCACAACTAACACATTAGTTGCAATGCTTGCAAGGCTTATGTGATGAGCATTACCGAGAGGGCCCAGAGATACCTCTCCGACAATCGGAGTGACAAATCCTAATCTCGAAATACGCCAACCCAACATCTACCTTTGGAGACACCTGTAGTACTCCTTTATAATCACCCAGTTACGTTGTGACGTTTGGTAGTACCCAAAGTGTTCCTCCGGTAAACGGGAGTTGCATAATCTCATAGTCAAAGGAACATGTATAAGTCATGAAGAAAGCAATAGCAACATACTAAACGATCGGGTGCTAAGCTAATAGAATGGGTCATGTCAATCAGATCATTCAACTAATGATGTGATCCCGTTAATCAAATAACAACTCTTTGTTCATGGTTAGGAAACATAACCATCTTTGATTAACGAGCTAGTCAAGTAGAGGCATACTAGTGACACTCTGTTTGTTTATGTATTCACACATGTATCATGTTTCCGGTTAATACAATTCTAGCATGAATAATAAACATTTATCATGAAATAAGGAAATAAATAATAACTTTATTATTGCCTCTAGGGCATATTTCCTTCAGTCTCCCACTTGCACTAGAGTCAATAATCTAGATCACATCACCATGTGATTAACATCGATAGTTCACATCATCATGTGATTAACATCCATAGTTCACATCGCCATGTGACCAACACCCAAAGGGTTTACTAGATTCAGTAATCTAGTTCACATCGCTATGTGATTAACACCCAAAGAGTACTAAGGTGTGATCATGTTTTGCTTGTGAGAGAATCTTAGTCAACGAGTCTTTCACATTCAGATCCATTATGTATTTTGCAATTTTCTATGCCCACAATGCTCTGCACGGAGCTACTATAGCTAATTGCTCCCACTTTCAATATGTATCTAGATCGAGACTTAGAGTCATCCAGATCAGTGTCAAAAACTTGCATCGACGTAATCCTTTACGGCGAACCTTTTTGTCACCTCCATAATCGAGAAACACATCCTTATTTTACTAAGGATAATTTTGACCGCTGTCCAGTGATCTACTCCTAGATCACTATTGTACTCCCTTTTCAAAATCTGTGTAGGGTATACAATAGATCTGGTACACAGCATGGCATACTTTATAGAACCTATGGTTGAGGCATAGGGAATGACTTTCATTATCTTTCTATCTTCTGCCGTGGTCGGGTTTTGAGTCTTACTCAATTTCACACCTTGTAACACGGGCAAGAACTCTTTCTTTGACTGTTACATTTTGAACTACTTCAAAATCTTGTCAAGGTATGTACTCATTGAAAAAAAAACTTATCAAGCGGCTTGATCTATCTCTATAGATTTTGATGCTCAATATGTAAGCAGCTTCACCGAGGTCTTTCTTTGAAAAACTCCTTTCAAACACTCCTTTATGCTTTGCAGAATAATTCTACATTATTTCCGATCAACAATATGTCATTCACATATACTTATCAGAAATGTTGTAGTGCTCCCACTCACTTTCTTGTAAATACAGGCTTCACCGCAAGTCTGTATAAAACTATATGATTTGATCAACTTATCAAAGCGTATATTCCAACTCCGAGATGCTTGCACCAGTCCATAGATGGATCGCTGGAGCTTGCATATTTTGTTAGCACCTTTAAGATTGACAAAACTTTCTGGGTGCATCATATACAACTCCTTTTTAACAAATCCATTAAGGATTGCAGTTTTGTTATCCATTTGCCAGATTTCATAAAATGCGGCAATTGCTAACATGATTCGGACAGACTTTAAGCATAGATACGAGTGAGAAACTCTCATCATAGTCAACACCTTGAACTTGTCGAAAACCTTTTGCGACAATTCTAGCTTTGTTGATAGTAACACTACTATCAGCGTCCGTCTTCCTCTTGAGAGTTTCTCCGGTAAACGGGAGTTGCATAATCTCATAGTCAAAGGAACATGTATAAGTCATGAAGAAAGCAATAGCAACATACTAAACGATCGGGTGCTAAGCTAATAGAATGGGTCATGTCAATCAGATCATTCAACTAATGATGTGATCCCGTTAATCAAATAACAACTCTTTGTTCATGGTTAGGAAACATAACCATCTTTGATTAACGAGCTAGTCAAGTAGAGGCATACTAGTGACACTCTGTTTGTTTATGTATTCACACATGTATCATGTTTCCGGTTAATACAATTCTAGCATGAATAATAAACATTTATCATGAAATAAGGAAATAAATAATAAATTTATTATTGCCTCTAGGGCATATTTCCTTCATTTGGTATTGAATCATCCAGTGGATGTAGTGGTTAGGGTTTTCTAATTAGATGTTTAGTTAGGTTATTTATATTAGAATCTGGATTGCTGCATGTGCTCAGATTATGTTATGTGTTGTATATGTTGTTAGATTTGTTGTGCATATTCCCTCAATTAGGCCATGTTTGATAGCAAAGTATTTTCTAAGTATTATGAGAATACCACAGTTTTTTAGATTACCAAAGTTTTATCTACAATGAGTTGTTTGGTTGCCACTAAAAACTGTGAATTTAATACTGCAGTATTTACCAAACCATGGTTTTTTCTCTGCATAAAAAAAAGACCTTCAAACCTCTTTTTTTAAAACAGAGCAAGCGAAAAAACTTGGGGACGCATAGTTATCTTCTTCCCCACTATTCGCGACAATTCCCCTGTCCATGCCACTGCCCTATCTTTTTTGGTGTTGTCTCCCTCGGCGGCAAATTTGTACGAGGCGTCTGCATGGCTTGGCGCTGCTACCTGGCTGGATGCATGGATCTCTTGTGCTCTTATGCATGTGCATGATACGACCAGCCAGGTAGGTAAAAAAACACATTGCTCCAGCGCTGTTTTTGGGGCAATCCATTGCTGGATGCAATGGCTAGCAAGCTAACTGCTAGAAAATAGGCTAGTTTGCAATACTAACAGCTAGTCAGCTAATTATTTACTTATATTGCAGAATGAGGAAGCTGTTGGCAACAAGAGGAAGTTGTACATTGCTGGGTTCAACGACCCGTCTGATTCTGACGACGACGAGGAGGTAACCCCAAGCTGTTTTTTGGCCCTACTAGTATGTGTTAATCATTTGCTGGGATGGCATCTGCTTCGATCATAGGATAGTTATCTGGATTGAGTAATGTTGATATGCATCTTACGTGTGGGACAAATGATCAAATCAAATTGCAGTTTTAGCGCATGTCAAAATTGAGACCTGTGATTTGAGTTTAGTTTGGTTAGATTTACCTGTGGTCTATTTCTGTTTAATTAATTCCTGGACGTTCGTGGCTAGCTATTTGATGTTTGTTAATTAAAATTCAAGTAGATGGCAGTTATCTGATGTTTGTTTGTTCATTAAATTCCAGTAAATGGCAATTATCTGATGTTTGTTAATTACATTACTCTAAATGGGAAGTATGTATTTATGCAAATCATTTGTATGTGCAGTACAACTCTGGAGATGAGGTGGAAGAGTGGAACCACAAGTCCTTCATTGAGAAGGAAGCCAACAAGATTAGGGAGAAGGGGAAGGCGGCGTACTACAAGTGGGGCAAGTTCAGGTGCCCATACTGCACCACTAAGCCAATTCCCAAGGATGGGATGTATGAGCACCTTATGTCGCATGCACGCGGTTTACAGACGAGTGGGAGGGACCTGAAGATCAGGGCAGAGCATGCAGCCCTCCTGAAGGCTATGAGTCCCATGTAGTCACCCTCTGTGAAGTTGATGATGTTTAACTTTTGCGCTAGCTAGTATGGTTGTGAATTGTGAAGTGTTTGTGAACTGTTAAGTAGAATGGCAGGTTCTTAAGTACTATGGCAGACTTAATTAAACCCCATCTAGTATGTCTCCGGCATCCATATGTTTAATTTTCCTAGTATGTCTCTGAAGTATATCAACTGTCTAGATGCCGGCAGACTCTTAAGTACAACCGTAGATATTATTATTTTCAGTGCAATGTCCTAAATTTCAAAACGAGGATTATCTACCAGTCCTTAACCTACTAACTTGGTTCTCCAGAGTACTTAACAGTTAAACATAATGTCCAAATTAGACTGCCAAACCACCAAGGCTTGAACAAGTATGAACATCAAATCGAAGTTGCAAAAGTGCATCATTCAGGCACGAGCAGATTTGACATGAACAAGCACAAGAAAATAAAACTATATGCATCATACATGTACTAGCTAATAAAATTGAGATGGAGCTCACCAACGACTTGCAGCCGACGAGGTCGAGGAGGACGCGAGGTGATGCTGGAGAGGCGGTGACGAACCAGCCGCTGCCGGGGCCTGAGATGGGAGGCCGTGACCAACACACTACAGCGCGGATCTTAGCACTCCATGAGCTCCGATCTAGTCGGCTTCAAACTGGACCATCGGCGATTCGGCGGCACAGCGGGCACAACTGGAACATCACCTCCGGAGAATCGAGGTGGAGAGCGGGCACAGCGGGCACAGCGTACTCACCCAGTTTGCAGCCGACACAAGCTTGGAGGAGGATCGAGGTGGAGAGAATGAAGGGAAAGTGAGTGGGCAGGTGTGGCTGTCCAAAATATCTAGCTGTCCTACTTTACTAATGGCGCACCAGTCATCAATGCGCCATTACTAATGGCGCATTGATGGCTGGTGCGCCATTAGTAGTTTTGCAACAAAAGGAATAAAAATATAATTAAAAAAACAACATTAGTGGCGCACTACGGGACAGGTGCGCCATTACTAGCTACAACTAGTAATGGCGCACTGTGTCTGGATGCGCCATTAGTATGTTTGGATAGGCGCACTAGTTCAAAAAAAATTGGTACTAATGGCGCACCCTATGCCTTGTGCGCCATTAGTAGTTTCAACACTAATGGCGTATCAGTAGGTGGTGCGCCATTAGTACATACTAATGGCGCACCTCTTATCTGGTGCGTCATTAGTGTCAATCCCATCTATAGTCCTTTTTCTAGTAGTGCGAAAGAATAGCAATTGGCTGCTCGCATTAGGAAATTATACTTCTATAAAGGATGGTGGAGTAACCTCCACCCTGGGCGCCTCACGGGCAAAGAGCGCCTCCGAGCCGTCTGTTGCCCGGGGGCTACTCGGGGGCGTCGCGAGCCGATCCGATTTACCCGGATGGCTCAGATCAGTGCGACCCGACTGGGATGTCCATGACAGGTGGATTGCCAGACAAGCCTGGGGCCACCGTCATTGGGCGGCGTCGGGAACGCCCGCAAGTGAGCCACCACATGCTTTCTTGCATGCGAAGTCATGCCCTGAACCGCCTGTCGGTGTCCTCGCCCCATGCCAGGAAGGGTTGGTTGCGACAGGCATGCTAATGGGCAGAGAGCGCCTCCGAGCAATCCATCCGGCAGTTGCGTGCCGTGGGGGCCTCTCGGGGGCTCTCCGAGCGTCTGATCTGATCACCGGGCGTCCCAAGGGCACCCGTCATTGGGCGATGGCGGGCACTCGCCCAATGGCCCTGCTGTTGCCCTGTCGCGCGGTGTTCAACGGCGTCGCCATGAGCCAGGATGGTCCAGTTGCAACAGGCGGGTTGTGCGCCACGAGCCCGCGACCGTCTGGCTGGCTCGCTCGTGGGCCACGCCCGGTTAGAGTGCTTGCTAGTCCTGGTCTCTCCAAACACCCTGACCCCAGAACTTATTTCAGCGCCGTCGACACACACCCTCGACTCTAACCGTCAACCCTTTTGTGGCCTCGCCGTCGCGGATGTTGTAGACCAACGATGTCTTCCCCGTCTCGTGGGACTTCGCAATTGCATGCATTCCCTCAATGAGCCAGAGAAGGTTGGGCATACGTAAACAAGTAGATAAAGAGGTTCACCTACGACTGAACAAGAGATTCTACGAAAGACTATCATGAATTTCTTATTATCTTATGGTTTGCGAACTGATCGCTTTGTTTCCTTGATTTATCCAGGCAGATAAAGTATGAAAATTCACAGAACAACCAACGACGGTATGAATAAGGAACGCTAGCTACGATACAGTTGTTAACACTAATTTTTATATTTTATATCTGCATATTTAGTTTGCTTTCGTTATGCATGCAGCATAGGTTAGGGAGTAGCTAGTCCCGTGAATCTTCGACGGATTCATGTAGAGGAGGTGAGATGCTAAGCCACCGTGCGATACTGCGAGCACGGTGAGATGACGATGGCTGCATGAAGCTGCGGTGCTGCGCTAGGCGACAAGGTCGTGTGATGCGGCAAGCGTGTGGGCGGTTGAATTCCGACCGGCAAAGCAATTGGTTGTGCTAGTTAGTTAGTTTGTTAGCTGCATGCAAGTCTGTCTGCCGTGCATGTGCAAGTGATGGACGGGTCATGCGTTGGTGACCGGTGTGGTGTTCATGCATGGAGTTAGTGTGTGCGTCGGTTAGTCAGTTAGTGTAGCAGTAAAAATATGTGTAGAGGCCCGATTAGATTTCTCTCCCTCTTTCTCCGTTCTTTCAAAATTATTGTTAATGCACAAAATACACACTGTATTTGGTTGGGCATATTATTTGCATTGGCTTAGAGCTAACCTGTAGCAGTGCAAACCAACAGTGACTTGGAACTAAAAGTTACTAGGCTTTGGGCTCATTCAGTCATAGCCAACCCATTCAGGTGCAGTTATGTTAACACTAACAGGGGATACTTGACCAATGGACTGAGATCTCACATGGAGGTACCGAATGTCTTTATATATATGAACCCGGCCATAGCCATGTCCATCGAAGAATACATCTTAGTAGCTGCTAGCATATCCCACACTACTCACGCTAACAATGTCAATTATGTTCTCGCGAGAGCTGCCCATCTACGCAGCACTCGTGCTACTTGTTCTTCCCCTGTACTACTTGTACTCCAAGGCTAGTTGTACATCAAACAACCCAGCAATGCTCCCCACAAACTGGCCAATACTCCACATGTTCCCTTCCTTCCTGGCCAACCTCCACAAGATGAATGACTATTTCACCCTGGTCCTCGCCGGCTCAGGCCACAGCTTCAGGGCGCACGGCCCACCTGGGACCGGGATGCGGTTGTTCGTCACATGCGATCCTGCCAACATCCGGCACATCTTCGCGACGAACTACACCAACTTTCCCAAGGGTGCGGAGTTCGCCGCAATCTTCGACATCATGAGCGGCGGCATCTTCACCATCGACGGCGAGCCAGCTCGTCGGCAGCGCATGAAAATCAAGAGTGTGCTCAGCAGCCCGCGCTTGGTTGCAAGGATTGAGGCTTGGTCCCGCGACAAGGTGGAGAACAACCTCCTCCTGTTGTTTACGCACATGGCGAGCACCGGCACTTCGTTCAACATGCAAGAACTGATGTCGAGGTTAATGTTTGACCTTGCTGCTATGCCTCTCTTCGGCGTGGACCCCGGCCTTCTATCTTTGGACATGCCTCCCATGGAAGCCGCGGTCGCCATGGACACAGTCATGGAGGTGGCATATTTTCGGGTTGTGGTGCCGGCTTGTTGTTGGAAGTTGATGAGACGGCTGAACATCGGCCCTGAGAGGAAGCTCAAGGCAGCGCACAAGGTGCTGCGTGTGTTTGTCATGGAGATGACGGAGAGGAGGGTGATTAACGCATCTTCTGTTGGTAATGACAAGCAACATGAGGGTGTTGATATAATGTCTTCCTTCCTCAACGACCCCTATTATACCGAGGATGACATGTTCAATGCATTGACCATTAGCTACATGATCGCTGCAAGGGACACAGTTGGAACGGCCCTGACATGGATTTTCTACAACCTTGCCCAGAACCCTAATATTGTGTCAATCATCCGCAATGAACTCTCACCGATTGCATCACGCAAAGTAGCGGCCAATCCTGATGCCATGGTGATCTTTGAGCCGGACGAGACCAAATCTCTAGTCTATCTGAGAGCTGTCTTGTACGAGACTCTCAGGTTGTACCCACCGGCCCCTCTCGAGCGCAAGATGGTGGCCGCCAATGATATCATGCCGAGTGGTCATGAGGTGCATGCCGGCGACACCATCCTTATTTCTCTCCATTCCATGGGAAGAATGGAAGGCATATGGGGTAAAGACTGCCTCAACTACAATCCAAATAGGTGGCTCTCGGAGGATGGCAACGAGCTGAGGTACGTACCATCTCACAAGTTCTTGGCCTTCAGCTCGGGTCCGAGGATGTGCCTCGGCAAGGACATCGCGGTTATGCAGATGAAGACCGTCATCGCCTCAACGTTGTGGAACTTTGATGTTGAGGTAATGAAAGGGCAATGCATCGAGCCTAAGTCATCTTGTATACTGGAGATGAAAAATGGGCTCATAGTTAAGCTAAAGAAGCGACAAATGTTACATTAGAGCAAGTCTAATAAGGCATACTCAACCGACTATAGCAAGTGCCATGTCATTTAAATCCTAGGTGCAAGGGAGAGAAAGGAGAGAGAGTGAAGTGGATGCTAAATATGTAGCCAGGGTATAGCACAAGCTACAAGGCAGAAGAGCTAGCTTGCAGCATGTGCAAGCGCTAGATCCGGCTCTTAGTCTTCTCATCCAATCATGTATGTTTTTCTGCCTTCTTCATGTGCAAGAATTAAATGCTATAGCCAACTTTAGTAGTCAATATACGGCCAGTCTATTATACGAGTTTTTTTTTTCACAAAGGTTGTAGGTGACATGGCATATGTATAGAGCCGGCCGCGGGCTTTCTTATTAGCCATGCTCTTAGACTCTGATCTTTATATAAACTTGCTTAAGGACTACGAGAACAATTTTATGTTGCCCACAATCACATTACTTATCGAATAATAGAAGCATCCATGAATCAAAATTTATCTCTCTTTACTGAATAACCAACGTGCTGCCATTTATTACACCATTGTAGTATGAGACATGGAATAAAGGCATCGAGATATGCATGGTATTTTCCTCGGTTCTATGAGACTAGCTATATGTCCCATTACTGTCAAAGTGCAAGTTTTAGCGGCGAAGTCAGCCCCAACAATCTGTGGGGTCAGTGGTAATTTTTGTTTTTTGTTTTCTTCACAATAAACAGTAACCATACAGTGTTTTGCAGCTGTTTTTCAAAAAAAGAACTATGGGGACAGCTGACCCACGTAGGTTCGCCACAAAGTTTACTTAATCCAACAAATCATGTGAATCATCCACAAAAACCAACACATCAGATCCTCCAGCTAGCTAGATCATGTATCACATCAAACACAACATAATTAGGATGCTTAAAAAACACTCATCCAAATGTCAAAATTGCGCTTTGCCTCGCCCCACTATCCATCTCGCGCTGACCTGTGCCCGACATACCGACGCGCCAGCTCCCGCTACGCTCACGGCGTTTGCCGCTCCTGCCGGCGTGTGCCCCGCCTCGACCGGCCGCAGCTCTGCCGATGCCCTGCAGTCCTGCCATGCAAGCGGCCTCAGCATCCTATAAGGGAAGAGTGTGTCATGTTGCGTTCGAGTGCGTGCTCTGCGTCTGATCTCAAGAAATAGTTTCATCTTTCACGTTAATTCATTTGCACACACCAAGTCATCTGTTTGCAGATTCAAGGAAGTAAGTCCTAGGGTTGCACGCGTATGATTACAAGTATTAACCACCCTTCGTGCCTGAACGAAACACAATAACTTGAAATGGAGGAGATGGACGTTTTCTAGTCAGTCAACCCATCAAGTAATCCTAATATATATCGGATCGTGTGCTAGGTTTGTGGTTCGTGGATGATAGGTGTGGTTTTCTCGTCCAACGTCTGAGTCGTGTGGGGGTGCCAGATCTGGAGTTCGATGGTGTAGCTGGAGTATTGCCCTGGTCTGATTCGTTCAACGGTAATGGTTTCGCATTTGGTGATCCACCATAGAGGTCCGCAAAGTTGCATATCAGCGATGGAGCCGCTTCGAGCTCCGGTGTGAAGGCGATCTGTCATTTTTTTTTCCTTTGGTGGCTGATGTGGTGGTTCTAGAGGCAGGTGACAGGCGATGGTGTCAAGTTCAAAGGTTTCTTCGGTCTTGATTGTAATTTTACTTTTTGGTTGTTGTTCCTTTCTGCAAAGGCTAGCGTTCTGCTTTTTTTTCAGTTTTGACAGGTCGGTTTGTACGTGTCATGTACTATGTCTCTTAGGATATAGGTGAGACATCTATTGTCATGCAAAAGATAGATATTTTTGTTAAAGTTTTAGTAGGAACCTGAACTACGTTGTTGCGTATCCACAACAGACACCGGATAGCTAACAATCACCGGTGGGTACATGGTTAGAGCATCTACAATCGGTCACCTCAAATCCTTCTTAAACGTCCGCGGACATGCCCGGTCAGTGACTGGACAGGAGAGAGAAGGAAAAAAGTCACACACTCAGACCCCACATATGATCCCTACCCTATATGCATGGTCTGTCTGCGAGCATTTATATTGAAGACAATTGTAGGGAAGATACGAGGGCTCGCATACGCGCCCGGTCAGCCCGCCGTGTAGGACGCAGCCCATCCTGGACCATCTTTTCTCTTTCTTTATTCATTCTTTTTCTTCTCTTTCTCCATCACCACCTATCAAGTGCAAGTGACCACACATATAAGGAAGAAAATGAGAAGTACGGTTGCATGGACGGACAAATAGGGACACAAAACAGACACGCCCGAATATGAACCAGACATTTATATTTATATTTCACAAATAAATAAATTACGTACATACTTTTCAAATTCATGATTTTTTTAATTTGCGAATAGTTTAAATTCGTGAACATTGCTATATTCACGTACATATTTTATATTTATGGAATTTTCTAATTAAAATTAAAAAGGACAAAAAAGTGAGGTTTTCTTCTGTTTATACTTCTTCAAATAACGAATGTGAACCTGTTTGTTTCTTTTTTTTTAGTTTTTTGTTTTGGCCGGTTTTCTACTGTTTTACTTTTTTTCTCTTTCCATTTCGTGTACTTTTCTCGAGTTCGTGAAAAAATTTTGACTTCGTGAATTTTTCTCGAGCTCGCGAACATTTTGTGAGCCTTTTGTAAATCCTGAACTTTTTCAGATTTCTGAAAATTTTAAATTCTTGAATATTCTCGAGTTCGTGAACATATTTTGAATCCGTGAACCATTTTAGAAATCTTGAATTTTTTTGAATCAGTGAAATTTTTTGATTTCACGAACTTTTCTCAACTTCACGAACATTTTTCAGTTCGTGAATTTTTTTCGAAATTCGTAAACTTTTCTCGAGTTCGTGAACCTTTTGGAACCCTAAAGTTTTATTTGAATGGGTGTCCTTTTTTCGATTTCACAAACTTTGCTTAGGTCCGCAAACATTTTGTGAACCTTTTTTGAATTGGTGAACTTTTTTAAATTCATGAACTTTTTTCGAATCTGTGAACTTTTTTTCAAATATGCGAACTTTTTCTGTTTTCACGGACTTTTTTCGAAATCATGAAATTTTTTTGTGTTCGTGAACTTTGTTGACTTCATGAAGTTTTAAAAAATTTGGCGATTGTTTTTTTTTTTGAAATTTTAACTTCTTTTGCAATCCTGTGACCTTATTTGAAAAAGCCAGCCAGTCAATGGTTAACCGATCCATCAAGTTTCCTTTTTTTCTGAACGTGGGGAACTGATCGATCGAGTTTCCTGTGGAGCGACCAACAGTGCCCAGAGAGATGAGCCCAGAGCGATTGGTTGAGCTGCTGTCGGGTCGCTGCCCATTATTTGAAAAACAAAAAGCTATCGCGCTAGATGGGCCATGGCCCATGTGAGCACTTGACCGTTGATTGTTTGACCGCTGACCACCAAACATTGACCGATGACTTTTTGAAAAGACATATATTTAAAAAGAGTTCACAAAATTTGAAAAAACTTTCACAACTTGGAAAAGTTCGTAATCTAAAAAAATATCGTGAAAAAGAAAAAGTTCAAGAATTTGAATAAAGTTCACGACTTGGAAATATTTGTCATTTGAAATAAGTTCTTGAAAATAAAAAAATGTTCGCATGTTTGAAAGAAGCACGTAAATATGAAAAGAATTACAAATTGAAAAAAACAATCATGAATTTGGAAAATTGAAAAAGAGAAAAGAAGGTAAAAAAATAAAAATAAAACGCGAAAAATGAAAACCAAAAAAAAGGAAAATGGGAAATCAAGCAAAACCCGTGCTGGGAAAACTAAAAGAAAAACCAGCGGAACATTCATGGGAAGGTTCTCAAAAACCGGTGAAAGAAAACCATACATGGGTCGGCCCATTTGCTATGTAGTGTTGGGGAGGGGTGCACACCATGTAACGAAAATGCATGTGAGTGATGCTTAAGGCGTCAAATAGGAATTGGGCCTCGACCCTACGTAATTTTGTTTATTTTAGGACAATCGTTGAGCCACTGCTTTCTTCTTCTTCTTCTTCTTCTTCTTCTTCTTCTTCTTCTTCTTCTTCTTCTTCTTCTTCTTCTTCTTCTTCAGAGTAATGACTCCACCACACACACACAAAGCTGTTGAGCCATCAGTGTGTTGGGCCCACCATCCAGTCCCCCTCCGTAGGCCATGCCGCCGACGTCGACAGAGGGGAAACTGTCATTTTCTATCCTGGAGGAGAGACTTTTTTCTTGTTTGTCTTTCCTAAATGCTCGTTTGTTCCAATTTTCATGGCTAATTTTCACCGGTGCGCATGTCATCGCAGCTCAGCAACTGGAAACCGAATTCAACAAGTTTGTTCAAGACATCATCCTCAACAAATAAGATTACAATGCAAATTCATCGCTCCTGAGTCCGACCAAGAAATGCTAGCAAAGAGTGTTCACCCCCAAGAGGAAGCGGTGTTCCAATCACTATCTTAACAACAATGGGTCTTCAAAAAAAAAGTAACTACGTCCAAAACCGTTGTGGTTTCTACTAGAGATAGCCGCACGCCTCTCCTAGAACTCCTGGTAATTGATCATGCACTGGTCGAATGGTGTGGCCAAACAAGCCACCTAGTTTTTTTTTTCGGGGTAAACAAGCCACCTAGTTAACGGCCACCAACAGTGCCTCGCCACCGTTGTTGGCGATGAGCAGAGGGAGTGGCGCTACAAGATGTGTGGGGCATCTCCCACCACAACTCGCATCGCGGTTTGTCCATTGCCACCAAAGCCCAAGTCAGTCATGTCCGGGTCATCTCGTCGCCTCCGTGTTAGAATTTTGGTTTCAAAGATATTAGATTTTGTAAAGGAAATTAAAAATGATGGATTTTGGGAGGAAGAGAGGAGATGTTGTCAGCCATGCACGTGTCATAGTTTGTGAGCAGAGAGAGAGAGATTAATCGCATGCATCGCATTAAGTGGACTGACATGATACAATGTTATATTAATGCGAATGTCATACTCTATACGTATACGCGAAGCATATTTTGAATGCACTCGGATCTCCAGCATAATCCAACGATGGATGCATGCACTGGACCTCCCGTGCATGGGAGAATCGCTTTTCTCACTGAATCCCTTCTTCTTGGATCATGCACAACTGGGTCAACCAGGTAAAAATACTACTCCTACCCGGAGGAATTGGAAGTTAGTCTAGCCAACTACTAGGGGCACGTGTTCCTATATATGCTCTGGATCTCTGAGTTGACTTGTTGTGTCTGACCCAAGTGACCAATCCAAGTTGGTCACTGTGCCACATTAACTAGATCAGACACCATTGTAAATTTGTAATCATCTATAGACACAAACACGGTTCTCTTTTCTCTTGTGAGCAAACAAACAAGGGCTTGACATGGACACATGCATGCATGATATAAATAGGCTAGCAAGCAATTATTTACACATACATACAAATGCGATAAGACAAATACAACTACTAGCCCAGGCTCATCTCCATCTGCAGATGATCAATGATATGTATTGCAATCGCCGAGTGGGATATGATCTTGTGACCGCCTGTCAGAATCCAAGCATTCGGGAGTGGTCTGCTGGAAAAGCTTTCCTTTTTCCACCTTTTCCTGGTTTTAAAATATATTTTCTTTCTTTGTTCTTCACTGATTTTCTCGGGTTTTTTATTCATGATTATTTTTTGAATTTGCAAAGAAAAATTCATGAACTTTTTATGAATTTTAGAACAATTCTGAATTTTGCAATTGTTTCCAAATGCTCAAACATTTTTCGTACTCGCATTTTTTCCGGAAAAGTGAACATTTTTCAAATTCCTGAAAAATTTCAAATTTGTGAACATTTGATTTTTTGATGAAATTTTCTAAATTAGAAAATATTTTTTGAAATTCATGAATATTTTTATAAATCACAAAATTTAAAAACATTCTACACATTTTTTAAATTCATGATTTTTGTTCAATTTGTGAATATTGCTAAATTCACGTACATTTATATATATGGATTTTTATAGTTAAACTTCAAAAGAAAAATGAGGTTTTACTCTGTTTATACTTCTTCAAATAACGAATGTGAATCTGTTTGTTTGTGTTTTTCGACCGTTTTCTTTTTTTCCTTTTCAATTGCACGAACTTTTCTCGAGTTCTTGCAATTCATTCGAGTTCGTGAACTTTTCTCAATTTCGCGAACATTTTGTGAACCTTTTTTAATTCATGAATTTTTTCAAATTCATGAATTTTTTCAAATTCATGAATTTTTCTCGAGTTCATGAACATATTTTGACTTTGTGAACCTTTTTCGAAATCTTGAATTGTTTTTTTGAATCAGTGAACTATTTTCAATTTTGCGAACTTTTCTGAGTTCGCTAACATGTTGTGAAACTTTTTCAATTCATGAAGTTTTCCCTAGTTCATGAACATAATTGGAGTTCATCAACCTTCTTTGAAATCTTGAATGTCCAAGAAAATATTCAAGAATTTGAAAAAAAGTTCATAAGTTGGAAATGTTCGTCATTTGAAAAAAGTTCTTGAAAATGAAAAAATGTTGACAGGTTTGAAAGAAGCTCATAAATATGAAAAAAATCACAAAAATTGAAAAACAAATCATGAATTTGAAAAGGTTCATCCATTTGAAAAAAGGAAAAGGAAAAAAAGAAGGAAAAAAGTAAACACAAAAGGCAAAAAAAAGGGGGGGGGGGAATGGGAAATCGAGCAAAACCCATGCTGGGAAAACCAAAACAAAAACTAGCAGAGCATTCATGGGAAGATTCTCAAAAACCCATTGAAAGAACCCTACATGGGTTGGGCCATTTGCTACTTAGTGTTGGGGAGGGGTGCGCGCCATGTAACGAAAATGCCTATAAGTGATGCTTAAGGCGCCAAATAGTAATTGCGCCTCGACCCTACCTGATTTCTACTTATTTTAGGACAACCGTTGGGCCAGTGCTTTCTTCTTCTTCTTCTTCTTCTTCTTCTTCTTCTTCTTCTTCTTTGTGGGATATGTGTATATTGTTGTCCTCTCAATTCTGATATGAACAATGAGAAGCTTAGTAAAAAAATGAAATAGTTAAAGAAAATCATTGAAACCATAAGAAGAAGAAGAAGAAGAAGAAGAAGAAGAAGAAGAAGAAGAAGAAGAAGAAGAAGAAGAAGAAGAAGAAGAAGAAGAAGCCCCGACGCACCGACGCACGTGCACTCCTGACCGTTCCTATGATGAAGCCTTCTTCCTCAACGTGGACATACGGCCGTGTCGTATGGATGGCTCTCGCCTCACGGCGAGGTCATTGGCGTCGGTCACGATGGAGGAAACGATTTTTTAGAAATGGAGGAGGACCCCCGGCCTCTGCATCTGGACGATGCATGCAGCCACTTTATTAATTATTCACACAAGACCTTACAAAGTCATACAACAGTAAGACTAAAGCCACCATCTAGGCAACATCTGACGGAGCAAACGGTAAACCACAAGGAACATGCATGAGAGCATCTCCAACAGCCGCGCTAAACAAGCGTCGTGCCACAAATTTGGCCATTTTAGCACGCGCGCAACCGGTAGAGTGGCTCCAGCGGGCGCGCAATAACCGCGCGTGCGGCATATGGAGTTGGGCGCGCAGTCTGAATCGCCAACTCGCGCTGTGTATTTGGGGCGCCCGCTTCCGCGTGCGGCACAATCGAGCGCTCGTGCCGCACTCTCTCCTCCCCGCCACCTTCACCCCGCGCGCGCCGGCGCCGGCAAACTTGACCCGATGGACGCACGCGCCGGCACCCCGCTCACCCCATCCTACAGCCGCGACCCCTCCACCGCGCCGCCGCAAACCCTAGCGCGGGGAGCGTTGGCCTCGCCTCCGCCGGAGCTCCTCCGAGCATCGGCCTCACGCGCGGCCTCTTCATGCCACCGCGGATGACATCGGCGGCGGGTGGCGTCGCACCGGCGCCGCCCCGTGCCGCCGCCCCCCTCGAAGCTCCCCAATGCGGTGCGGCCGAAGAAGGGCAAGACATCCGAGAAGAAGAACAAGGCGGCGGACGGCTCCGGCACCTCGAAGGCGAGGAAGAAGAAGCTTGCAGGGCGTGTGACGGGTGCGGCGGCTAGCGAAGCGCCGGCGAGCTCACTCGTTGAGCCAGCGGCCGACACGCACAACGTGTTCGATGATATGCCCCAAAGGTAGAAAAAATTTCCAACTTTTCTTTTCTTGTTATTTTTTGAATGCATTCATATAGATAGCTTATTTGCATTGTTCTATATATTTTGTAGTCTCAACGATGATGCATCCATGTCAACTATGGGTGTTGGCTCCAACAATTCGCATTGGTCTCAAACCAATGACATGCATTTCGAAGACCATGAGTTCGAGGTGGACGAGGATGGTGAGGGCATTGTCGACGCGCCGAAAGGAAGAGCGGGAAATTACACCAACGTCGAAGACATCTTACTATGCAATACTTGGTTGCAAGTGTGGAGGGATCCATCCGTTGGAGGTGATCAAAGTAGAGATGCTTATTGGGGGCGGATGAAAGAACACTTTGATGTTCGCAACGTGAGTGGAATTGACCGCTCCGAGCGATCACTTCGGTCCCGGTGGTCGACAATCAACAAGGATTGTCAAAAGTGGGCGGCCGCACAAAAGGCGGTTGACAAGTTGAACCCAAGTGCCACCAATGAGGACGATAGAGTAAGTGGCATTTCATCCATGTTCATCATACTTGTTGTTGGTGTTTGAAGTGCTAACTTGTTTTGTTTTCATGTAGTACAACATTGCACAAAACTTTTTCAAAGGAGAGGAGAAGAGAACCAAGAAGGGGAAGATCAAGAAAGGAAGGATATTTACCTTGCCTCATTGCTATGAAGTGTTGAAGGATGATGAGAAATGGAAGAAGCGTGATGATTTGGATTTGAGCAACAAACGCAAGCGAACAATTGAGTTGGATGATGATGAGGAGGAGGAGGAGGATGCATCAAATGATGACGGCATGAGAAGCCCCACACCCAACTCGGTTTCATACTCGAAGCCAAAACAACCGGATGGGTGCAAGAAAGATGCAAAAGAAAAGAAGAAGAGGAAACAAGATGATGAGCTCAAAAATGCTATGGAAACTATTGTGAAGGCAAGACAATAAGCCAACGAGGTGAGGAAAATGGCAAGGAACCAAGATGCCGCGGCCGAGGAGAGGAGGGTGGCGGCCGAGGAGAGGAAGGTGGCTTTGGAGGAGAGAAAGGTGAGCAATGAGGAGCGAACTAGATTGTTGGAATGGGAGACCACTTGTTCTTCTTGGACACATCTATCCTTAATGAGGCGCAAAAGGAGTATGTCAATCTTGCCCGTGAAGAAGTCTTGATCCGAAAAAGAGCCATGATTCGCGCCATGGGTGGCGGTGGCCTTGGCGCCATAGGAGGCATGGGTGGCTTCAGAGCTGCCGTGGGCGGCTTAGGTGCCATGGATGGCTTTGGAGCTACCATGGAGACTATGGGAGCCATGGATGGCTTTGGAGCACCGCCATGGGAGGCATGAGTTTTGTTTCTCTCATGGAAGGCATGGGTGCACCTTCGGCCGCCATGGGCGGAATGTCTTTCGGTGTGCCTCACACACCTTCCCATAAAGATGTCGTTGAAGATCTTGCCAACACTGTCCGAGCTTCACGTGATGCGGTGCGCGACAATGATGATGAGGAGGAGGAAGAATCATCTTCGGAGGAGGAAGAATCGTCTTTCGAAGATGATGACGAAGACGGGGACGAGGCTTGATGCGTCTTTCGTTTGTGTCATGAACTTGGTTTGCACTTTGAACTTGGTTGGATGAACTTGCGGGCATGATTTTGAACTTGTGGGCATGAACTTTTATTCATCAACTTGTCTATGTGAAATTTATATGCCATGTTCATTGTATTTTGAATGTTTGAAATTCATTTTGTGTCCAAACTGCAATATATGGTAATGCCCCGGCGAGTCGCGCGCTGCATTTTTTACGCGCTGCATTTTAGCGCGGCTGTTGGAGCCAACGCTGCCGGCCGGGCAAAACCAGGCGAAGGCGCGGGAAAGTGATTTTTAGTGCGCGGCGCGTTTGGCGGCTGTTGGTGCATGCATGCGTTCAGAGTTGAGAGACACTCACTCACTAGTGAAGTGAAGTGATGATGGCTGGCTGTGCGGACGGACGTACGATGGGAAAAGAGCCGGCCGGAGTGTAATGGCCAGACAACACCAGCAGCAGTAGCTGAGCCGCCGAGCCATGGGTGCATGGGCCCACCGGTGCAGTCCAGTTAAATCGCACCCCATCAAATTCGTGTGTGTATGTGTGTTTGTTTTGAACGAAATTCATGATAGCTCAAGCCTTCAAGGATTCTTTCTACGTACGGCCACGAGGGAGAGCACACGTGTGTAGGTTGGCTTGTGAATTGTTGTGAGATGCCAAGATTGGCACTGCATCGCATCGCGTGGCTATGAATGAACGAGATGAGCCTGCATATACTGTTTGGTGCTGTGCTGGTGCTGGTGCTGGTGCAGGAAGGAGGACCATCAACTTAATTACGCTACTTGGGATCTGCAAATCCGCATACATGTCTATAGTACTCCCTCCGTAAAGAAATATAGATCATTATTTTAATAATCTAAACGTTCATATATTTCTTAACAAAGGGAGTAGTATGCATGTGTTCAGACAGACTTACTGGTGATTTGTGTGATGCGTACGGCCGGGAAAGAGCCGGCCAGAGTAATGACTCCATCACACACACAGCTGCTGAGCTGCAGGATGAGGCCTCAGTGTGTTGGCCCACCATCCAGTCCACCTCCGTAGGCCGGCCATGCTGCCGACGTCGACAGAGTATAAATGCCTTTTTTCTTTCTTTCTTTCTTGGGAAGAGAGAGTTCTTTTCTGTCTTTCTCAAATGTTCGTTTCATCCATTCTTAAGAATAAACAAGAATAGCCTGTAAGCTAGAAATGAACCAACAAAAAAAATTATTTCCAAAAGGAGGGATATACCCCCAGCTTCTGCATTATTAGATGATGCGCTTAGCCAGATACTGCATTTAATAATTATTGAGAAAACAGTAATCAAAGCTAAGCATTGACGCCAATCGAATCGACGAAGAAAGAAAGAAAGAAAAAAGAGGCCATCCATGTAGGACACGCTTCGCGCAACATCTCAAAATCCTACCACAAAACCTAGAAGGTACTCCCTCCGTCTGGAAATACTTGTCTTAGAAATGGTTATACAAGTATTTCCGGACGGAGGGACTATATAGCACTCCCTTTGTAAACTAAGTTAAGACCTTCCAAATTGCTAAAGTAGCGATCTAAAATATATTATATTATTTTAGATAGGAAGTAGCAAACAAAGGGCGCATCACTTCAAAGTTCAAAGAAACACCTTCACGAAGTAATCACCGCTTGCACGCCGATATTGCTTGGTCCAACCACATATCAAAACAAGGGCTTTCATCCTCAAAACAGGCTTCGAACCAAAACCTTCAACAAGGTAGCAATGCATGGACGTTGATGCTGCCTGATCCAACCATAAGGCTAGGTCATGAGTGTTCGCCCGGAGAGAGTGCATCCATAATGTATGTTGCCATGATCTCTATCGACCACTCTACCAGCCTGCTCACACATAACTAGCCGAACAAAGGAGAAGACGCCGGAAGGAGTGACACGATCGCACTGCTTCTGAACATTGCCGCACCCCCGCCTTGCCTGATGGTTGCCGCACCACCGTAGCCGACGATGCGGGAGAGGAGGGATGCACCTCTCACAACATCCCTACGAGATCGAGCCAACACCCGAGGTCCCATGCCATATCCGGAATGCATCATCGTTGTCAAACAGCACTTGCGCACGTTGGCCACAATATGTGGCGCAAGGGGACTCCAGGGAGCAGCCAAGCGCTAAGGTAGATCCACATTGTGTTGTATGGTCTCCGGCTCTGACGTGGCTAGTGCGCCGCCAATCCATAAGATGCCACGGTCGCACGTCTAGATACCAGCTGGCCAGAGACAGCCTCAGGAGATGCCTGGGCACACCACCGTAGTTTTTTTCATCACAAAAATCAAGTTTAAGCATAGATTAAGTAAATAGTAATATGTAAACTATAGTATGCCACAAATATTATACTATGGGAAATCTCTTCGAGTCCAAATCCAACAATTTTACTTTTTAGCATATACTCCCTCTGTAAACATATATAACTATACAAGACATTTCAGTTCACTACTTTATTGATCTAAAACATGTTATATTTGTGTATGGAGTACTCCCTCCTTCCATCTATATAGGGCCTAATGCGTTTTTTGAGGCTAACTTTGACCAAATATTAGAGCAATAATATATGACATGCAACTTACACAAAGCACACTATTAAATTCGTGTGTGAAAGGAGCTTTCAATGACATAATTTTAAATTATGCATGTCATGTACTATTAATCTTGTCAATAGTCAAATGCGGTCTTAAAAAACACATTAGGCCCTATATAGATGGAAGGAGGGAGTAGTAGTTTATATCTTGTGAGTCATATAAATGATGAAAAGTTGATCCAAAAGAAAAGGGGTCCAATAAACCCGAACGGAGAGAGTACTAAAGGGCAGTGCTCTTTCTTTCTTTCTTTCTTTTACCAGGAATTTGGATGTGATATTTTTCCAGGAAGCTAGTATTTCTCTTTTTTGTTGCGTTGCTAGAAGCTAGCTAATCTAGGATGTATTTCTAGTGACGGGGACAAGCGAATCCCTTCTTCTTGGATCATGCACAACTGGGTCAACCGGGTAAAAATACTACTCCTACCCGGAGGAATTGGAAGCTAGTCTAGGCAGGCAGCTACTAGGGGCACGTGTTCCTATATATGCTGTGGATCTGGTTGACTTGTCGTACGTGTCTGACCCAAGTGACCAATCCAAGTTGGTCACTGTGCCACATTAATTAGATGAGACCAGACACCATTGTAAATTTGTAATCATCTACTCTGTAGACACCGACATGGTTTTCTTCTCTCTTGTGAGCAAACAAACATGCAAGGGCTTGACATGGACACATGCATGCATGCATGGTTGTGGCAAGCAATTATTTATGTAGGCAATAGTAAGTAGCAACAGTTGCACATGATCGTGGATCCATGGATGGATGGTGCATCCACGATCTCCTGCTTCTTCTTCTGGGGCTCCACCATTCATCTTGGCTCACTCAGGACGAATCTCAACCCCCAGACAACATGGTCGACGCAACCGGACAAACCAATCCAGCTATTGCACTTATGCTATATTGACTGAAAATTGTAAATGACACGTCACAAAACCATCTACTTCCATATCTCTCATGATGGTCTGTGTATACCGTCCACCTCAGTTCTTCGTGTGTTCTTTGCCAATAGCGTAGTCGCATGCGTTCTGTGTGATCTGATTATCTTGGGATCGTCTTTGTAAGAGGGCTACCTCACAATCTTATATCATTCGGCTGTGTACTTTCTACGGTTGTTACTTTAGAAGTAAGGCAAAAGCCTGTTGCAAGGCCTGTGTATATATACCAGTAGAATTAGCTATCTGGTTTGTACCATTTCTCAAGTAAAAATATTTCAACACATATCCTTCCTCCGTTCCAGTATTGATTTTCGTGCAAGTCACCCATTTGTGTGTTTGACCAAGACTATAGAATACAATAAAAACTTCTGAAATACCTAATAGGTAAAATATCAAACTACTCTTCATGATGGATCAAATGATATAACTTCCGTATTATGAATATTGATATATTTTTCTAGAAACTCGGTCAAACATGCACTCATTTGACTTTTGACAAAACAAATACACCTTATATAACGAAAAAGAAGAAGTATTTTGGAAGGCCATATTTATAAAATAATAGTAGCCAAAGATTAACTGTATTTAGTTCATTAGACCAACCAATATAGTATAATCTGTACAGTGCATGAAATATTTCCTCTTGTGTGTTGTCTAAATATGGGAAAAGAGGCTGGGATTATCTGCTGACACCCTCATGCATGCCATGCCATGCATGTGCAGTTGACCATGTGAATGGACTTGCTGGCTGACAGAAGATCGATCAAAAAGGGTGCCAACAACCAAAACTCAACAACTTTACAAAGCTGTGAGACTGTGACTAACTGTGCATGCATGCATTGATCTGGTGACATATGTGCATCAAGTTGACCATGCATGTCATGCAGGAGGATGGCATAGAAGGTTCAGCTAGCTACTTTGTTGATCAATGGATCAGATCAGATTGTAGCTACTTCCAAACAAATATCAAGACCAAGTTGCACAGCTAATCATGCATGAGCATGAGCATGATGCCAGTGTCCCAGTCCTACTACAAATAATCCATCATCACACATGCAAATCTGTTAATAGTACATGGAAGCCATCGATCCCATCAAAATCAATGTACTGTAAGTACGTACGTACATACTCGACCAGGTAGGTATACATGCATGCATGTAAGCAACAACTTGTACACACAATATTTCTGTTGTGTTTTTGGTACTACACACGCAGACACACACATACTAGTACATTACTACTCTATATATCTTCAAGCCGACACAATTGATCGATACAAGTAGACAAGTAGCACGTACAAATTAATATACATACATACATATGTATGTAGGTAGGTGCACAGGGAAATATAGCTGGTGTTGTAGTGCATGCATGTCACTGGGCGTCGACGTCAACGCGGTAGACGACGACGAAGCACGGCAGGATGGCCCTCGGGTTGGCCACGAACAGCTCCTCCAGGACGCCGTACGCGCCGCCCGCGTCGTCGCCGGCCACCGAGTCAAACGTACCCTCCTGGCCATCCTCCTTCTCCTCCCCATCCACGTCACCGTCCCGCCGGCGCACCTGCCCGGCGATCACCCGGCACACCAGCATGGCCCGCCACCCCGCTCCTGCCACCACTTCGCCGCAGACGTCGTGCGCGCGGCCGCTGCTCGCCGTGGTGCGCACGCCCAGCGGGTGCGCGCCGGCCCACGGCGCGAACCCGTGCCGGATCGCCGCGCACACGCCGCATGCCTCGGCCGCCATTTTGCCGTCGACGTCACCATCGGCGCATGACGCGCACAGCGAGGTGGAGCCGTCGGCGCCGAGCTCACACGCGAGCGCGGCCGGATGAAAGCGGAGCAGCTCGTTGCCGTCGGCCGCAGCACGCGTGGCGCCGCCCGCACCAGCGGCATCGGCGCGGCACCTTGCGCGCACGGCGTCGCGGTAGGCCTCAAAGCGAGCGACGGTGCGCGGCGGGTTGCGCACCTTGAGGATGCGGTCGATGTGGCAGATGGGGCGGTCCCGCTTCTGCCAGCTCGATTTGAAGATGATTTCCACGATGTTCCGCCCCGAGTCCTCCGGCCCCAGCTCCGACACTGCCCCACCATCAACACCATGGAAAACCTCAATAATTATTTACTCGTAGGAGAAAGTACAACCTAACTAACCGCCCAACCAGTGATGTGATTAGCAGTGAATTAACAATTGTGATCACATGGATGATCTCAGGGCGGTCAGGTCACACCGACAGTGCCATGAAAGCACGACTGAGATCCTGGAAAGCATCATCATCATCGGCAACTAAATTAATCAGTCTGTATCCGTATTGATTAAGGCAGTGGGGAGTTGCCCTGCCTGTGATGCATGTCACTTTTCAATCAGTCCTCCAACCTAAACAGGTGAAAAGTATGTACGTACACCAGTACACCTACCAGCAGTACATGGACATTAAGACTTTAAGAGAGAAGGTACACTGCTGGTACATGTAACGTTCAACTGCATGACTCGGCTGCATGCATGCCGCCGCAGTGTCAGCAGGGGCATTAACCATGTTCATGAGACAAGCATGCAATGCAATGCAATAGCAGATGATGGTCCCATGCAGATGCATTGCATGAGTGTGTCTGTGTGTGTGTTCATGCCTCACTTCCAACATGTGCATGCAAAACTTCATCTTTTATTGTCCTTCATTTTGTTTTCTTTCTCTCAAATAAGTGTAGATGCATGTATATACAACAAGTATGCATGCATGCAGTCCCAATTAACGTGCTACCAACCGCTATAAATTGAAGGCCCTGTAGCATGATGCAGTGGTACAGCCAGCATGGGACCTCATCTTGCAGGCTCATTTTCTAGCCTGTAACAGTGGGATTAACTCCATAATCAATCGACTAGTCGGTGGTGTAAGTGGTTTTAATACTGCTCAGTCATGTGGAGTATCCTACTCCTGCTCACTGGCTACTCCTAAAGATACCCCGGCCATATCATCTGATTAATTAGTAAGTAAGCAATTGATCTAGCTAGCATTGCCATGCCATGCATCCACCTTTACCAAGTGCAAGCAACTGATACAGATAGATACCGATCGACAATTAGTTATTGTTATCATCTAAGATAATTTAATCAGAGAGTGGCAGTGGATTTGTGCACAAGCTAGCAAAGACAGTAGCTTCCTTGCAACCCACAAAAGACAAAGGGAAAGAGGTGAAAAAAGGGGAGATGGTTAGCTTTGATGAGCAGGCAGCATCTTCCTAACCCCCTTCTTCTTGTCTCCTCTCCCTATCTATCTCACACACATGTACACATGGCAAACCACAAAGGGTGTGTGAAGAAATTACTAAACTAATAATCCAACCACTAAAGCACTAGATCACTATGTATATATAATCTTTTTATAACTTTGTATATATGGCTCAAATGGGTGCCATGCATCCCTCTCCATCATTTAATCATGATTAGCCCATCATTTTGACCAAAGATTAGTTTTGGTTAATTAATTAACTAGTGTATGCCACAGCAGAGCACAGATCTCCATCTAGCTAGTAGGAGTAGCTTTCCAAGGCCTCTTTCTTCTCACTAATGGTTCTGGTTAGTAGTTGTACTCCACTATCACACATGATTTATTTGCACCAGAAAAATCTTCACCCACATGCATAATGTTGATCTTCTATATATATTTGGAAAAAATCTATAAAATCCCATAAAATATCGATTCTCGCGGTCGCTATGGTTGTGTGCATCGATCGATGCAGGTGGGCAGGGTTCGGGGTTTCGAGAATTTACCGGCGTGTCGAATGGCTTGGTGCTGCTCCAAGCTGTCGGCCTTGGTGAACACCTCGCCGCACTGCGAGCACGGGCACAGCTCCCTCGGCCGAGGGTACCTCCTGGAGTATAACCAATCGATAATGGCAATTAGTTGCTAATCAAATGGCAATTAGTAAGCTAGCTAATGGAAGGGGATTAGGCAGAAGCGGCAGCAGCACGAGGAGCTGAGAGCTGACCTTGAGACGGGCTCGACGTTGATGGCGCGGCACTCGTAGCAGCCGGAGAGGCCGCGGAGGGAGGACGGGTGCCCACCGCCGCCCGCCGACGACGACGAGGAGTGGTGGGCGCGGCGGGAGGAGCGGTTGAGCGGGGCGGTGTCGCGGTGGTCGACGACGACGGAGGCGGCCGAGGAGGCGCCGTCGACGGTCGCCACGTCGCGCATGGAGCAGAGCGACGTTCCCCAGTAGCCCCCGGCGCCGGGGCCCCGCGCCAGGGCGGCCGGGTCGTGCACGCGCGCGGCGGCCGTCGCGCTCCGGCAGCTCAGCAGGCTCTTCAGCTGCTCCCACGACGACGCCGGCCGCGTGGGCGCAGCCTTCTTCGAGCTGCCGCTGCTGCGACGGTGCCGGCCGTGGTGGTCCTTGCCCGCCGCGAGCCTGGCCTTGGCGCCGGCGGTAGGGGCCGCCAGGGCGGGGCTCTTCCTGGAAGGCGTCCCGGTGGCGGCAAGATGGCGGCGGCCGGGAGTCCTGGGCGCGGGGGAGAGCGGGGGCGGCGCAGGCGGCTTCTTCTTGCGCTTGCTGTGGTGGTTCTGCTGCTGCGGCGGCGGCTGCGGCTGCTGGCCGCGGCGGCGGTCGGAGGTGTCGGCGGCGGTGGAGGAGGAGGGCAGGAGGAGCGTGGAGAGCGCCATTAATGAGATGGAGCTGAGCTGCTGCTAGTATCCGTGTCTCCGATTTAAAGAAGGCGAGGGAGGGCTGACCTGAGGACCTGGTGTGCATATGAAGGCTCTACTCCAGCTACCTCCCTCACTCACTCTCTCTGGGTGTGGGCCCACCTAAAAACCCCAGGAAATGACTTGACTGGAATAGCAACAAATTTGTGGAAATGGGTTTTAAATCCCCTTTTCAATAAATAAATGGATATGCTAAAATCCTCAGTCGTGGTCGGAAGGATTATTAAAATCTATGTCGAAATCAAGCTAGCATCATCGATATGGCATATTGGCATCAATTGAGATCTGTGTACGAGTTCACACCCTCCGAACAAACGAAGAATCACTACTTCTTTCGTCACACGATATGCCGCATAGGTTTTCATTCACAAAAGTCAAATTTACAAACTTTAACCAAGTTTATAGAGAGAACTATCTCTACCTACAACACCAAATCGATACGATATGAAAGTATATATTAGCATAAATATTGTTGGTATAAATTTGGTCATATTATACAAAGTTTGTTTGCTTTTTACAAAAATCTAATGCACACCGTATTTTGGGGTAGAGGGGGTACAATTATTGCACTATATGAACAAAAAAACGTCATATGAATATTTATTTACATATGTATGAACATATTACTTAAATCGACCGAGAATTCAACAAAGAGAAAATTAATTGCATTAGTTGAACAATCTTTTATAACATGATGCACATTTCTGGTTGTGAATTAGCTAATTCTCAGTCGATCGACACACAAAAGCATCTATTCTATAAAAGCGTTTGTTGATCCTTAGCAAAATAATTGGATATTATGCCAAGTGAAAATCATGTAGGAAACAGGTACGCACATGATAAATTTCAAAATGGTGATGATGGGATGCTCTTGAGAAATTTCAAAGGCATTTTTTCCTTAATCGGACCGAGAAGGTGAGAGACAAATTAAGAGAGCTTTTACGTTTGACTCCTCCAAGGAGAAAAAGATACAAACATTGAACTAATGACTGAAATCCATTTAGGAAATATAGAGGTGTTTGAATAAAACCCATACAAGCATGAGCTTGACTTGTGCGGACAAATATTATTTGCTACATCATGGGCAGTTGATGTGGCGACCGTGCGTAAGCAGGGCAGACTCATACAAAACCTACTAAAGACTAAAGTCGTGGATCGTGAATAACGACAAAAGCACCACAAACATTATTTGAGTAGATAAATATTAATCGTTACATCACGGGTGGTTGATGTTGATGTAAGCAGATCCCATTGCACCACACATTCAAACTCATACAAAACCTAGTAAAGGCTTGAGACACAGAGTGTGAATATTGATGCACCACAAATCCACAACCATATCATATTGTTATGAAATTAAATGACTCTACTATTTCCCCTTTTAGGAGCCCTAACTATTTCTTTCAAGTCAAAACAACATATACATGAAACATAGGGACATGCATGAAAGACTTGGATTTGAAAATGGAGAGGAACGCATTAAATGGAGTCGCTAATATCAACTCGGTTAGGACTTAGTACAAAATCCTGTTTGACACTGAGTCTGACATTTGGAACCTTTGAAAGATTTCATATCTTTCTAAACTCTAGGAATAATTGAACAAACAAAACAATTCATTGCAGTATATAAATAAATTATTACATCACAATGATTTCTTTTTAATTTTGTGTGAACATATTTGTAAAATGGACTAAGATTTCATTGACTTTTAGGCGTCTAGGGTCATATTATATTTATTTATCACATGAACGATTTTTTTATTCATAGTGGATGTTTCTTAGATTTCTATGAACAAATCTATAAAATCGCTTTTCGCAAAAAGAAAATCTATAAAATCGCTGGAAATTATTTCCAACCAAACCGAGGCATAGAAGCTTTACTTGATTCTTAGCAAAATATTTGGATATCATGCAAGTGAAAATCATGTTAGAAGTAAGGACATGTAATAACATGTTATGTCTGAATGTTCTTGAGAAATTCAGAGGGGATTTGTTGTCTTAATTGGATCAAGAAGACGAGGGATAAATTAAGTAAGGTGTTCGTTTGACCTCCCCAAGGACAAAAATATACATGCATGGAGCCAATGATTGAAATGGGCTTTTAAAATATAGAAGTGCTTGAATAATACCATATAAGCATGAATTGGGTTTGAGTAGACAAATATTAACTGCTACATCACGACTAGGTGATGTGACACACAAGCGTAAGCATGCCGGACTCATACAAAACCGCACAACTACACTCATACGAAATCTAGTAAACATTGAAGTCGCAGAGCATGAATATCGACAAAACCACCACACACGTCATATGAGTAGACAAATATAAATTGTTACATCATGGGTAGTTGATGTGGCACCCAAGCGTAAATATGCCAGACTCATACAAAACCGCACAACGCCACAACCACACGATACAAAACCTAGTAAAGACTAAAGTCGCCGAGCGTGAATATCATTAAAACCACCACAAATGTCATTTGAGTAGATAAATATTAGCTGTTACAACGTGGGTGGTTGATGTGGCTATAAGCACATCCTACCGCACGGTTAAAAGAACGCACGAAACCTAACATATATATCATTTTTATTTTACAAACATAGAGACACATATATACACACATGACCACACTCATACAAAATCTAGTAAAGACTAGACCCATGGAGTGTGAATATGGTCGAAGCCACCGCAACCATCCTGTATTGTGTAAGGAATCAAATGACTTTACGGGGAGAAAGGGATCTTACTCTAAAATTCAGTCCTAACTATTTCCACTTTTTGGGATCCCTAACTAGTTATTTCCAAACGGTGGATGTGAAAAGTAGGTACATGCATGCATGAAAAGCTTGGATCTGAAAACGGAGAGGAGGGCATTACCAAATGCAACCTGAGGCCAATGGCAGTGTGTGTGGGGTTTGCATTAACTGTGATCGACCCCCTCAACGAGAGGGACCATGCATGCGTGCAGCTTGCTGTGAAAAATATCAAGTGCATGGCCCCCAATCTATTCATCAAAATATAGAGTGAAATATCAACTCCAGGTCTCCCATTTAGCCAGTAGTTAAGCAATTTTCATCTCATGCTGGCATGTTGCTCAGTCCCATGAGAGGAGGAGTTGAGCTAATTCAATTCCCCAGCAGAGCATAGATACATCATGGGAGGGCCAGAGTTGCTAAGTAGATATAGACCACTAAACAAACACGTAAGCTAATCCCAGTTGCTCACCTGCCTCCATCTAGTCCAGTGGCTTAGCTGCCCTAGGTCCCAGTTCATCCTTGGTTCCTTGTCCCTTTCTCTTAATTAGTTAATGTTAGCGTCACACTCGTCGACGTGTCGTACGGCATCACCATTATTTAAGATAATTTCTCCCGCGAATAGGAATTGTGGTTTCTTGCCAATAACTTGGATTGAGATGATAGCAGGGGCAGAAGGAGGCAGATTGGTATATGCACTCCACGCACACTGACATGGACTTATTATACACTATATATGCAGCTGTATTTGCCAAAAATATATATGAAAAAATAACACAACTGATAAAAGAGAAATGTGCATCAAGATTGGTGCGATACCGAAATTGCAAGTTGATCCCGGCATGCATGATGATGTGATCACCGACCTTCAAACTTTAGCTACCTATATTCACCTGGTACAAGTACAAGTAGGAACCTCAGCTTTAGTAGCAGCTACTCAAATGGATGACAAAAAGGAGAGGAAAGCAAGACAAGTACCCGTGATGACAGTGAGTGTGGCCTTTCCAGGATCACATGAAACTGAAACTGAAGCTGAGAGCCACATGAGACTTGGGTTGGTTTTCTGACCAACCAACCATGCATTATTTTGGTTTTCATGGAGAAGTGAAGAGGAATGCATGCATGTTAGGTGTGAAGCATCGGCAGGGCCAAGCTAGCAGCTTGTCTGTATGGCTCCATCTTCATGCATATATGCCCTCACACAAAACCCCAACCAACAACGCTGGACCAACTCATATTTTTTTCTCGCCAAAAGAGATCAACAAGAGTGAAACATGCATGAGGGTGATCCATCCGATCCATCTAGCTGCTCAATAACCCCCCATGTGCAACTGGGATCAAGGCTTGTACTTACTTTACACAGGAGAAGATGAACAAAACCAACAATTGTGGACCACTTGATCCATCAGGTTCGCATGCTCACATTCATGGCGCGGTGGTCCGCAAGGAGCAACCTAGCATGACGAGGGCGGGGGGTGACAACATCCACCTCCTCTCGAAGGAGGTGGCGAAGACGCAATTGTTGGGGAACGTAGCAGAAATTCAAAATTTTTCTACGTGTCACCAAGATCTATCTATGGAGAAACCAGCAACGAGGGGAAGGAATCGCTAAGCGGAAGCGTTCAAGTGAACGGGGTTGATGGAGTCGTACTCGTCGTGATCCAAATCACCGATGACCAAGTGCCGAACGGACGGCACCTCCGCGTTCAACACACGTACAGCCCGATGACGTCTCCTATGCCTTGATCCAGCAAGGAGAGAGGGAGAGGTTGAGGAAGATTCCATCCAGCAGCAGCACAACGGCGTGGTGGTGGTGGAGGAGCGTGGTGATCTAGCAGGGCTTCGCCAAGCACTACGAGATATGAGGAGAGAGGCAGGGCTGCACCAACAGGGAGAGATCAGATCGTCTTCTGGGCAGCCCCTAGGCCTCACTATATATAGGAGGAGGGGAGGAGGGTGCGCCCCCTCTAGGGTTCCCACCCCTAGAGGGGCGGCAGCCCTAGATGGGAAACAAGGGGGGGCGGCCAAGAGGGGAGGAGAGGGAGGCGCAGGGAGCATGGGCCTTAGGGCCCATCTGCCCTTAGGGTTTGCCCCCTCTTCTCTCCCTTGCGCCTTGGGCACTTGTGGGGGGGCGCACCAGCCCACCTGGGGCTGGTCCCCTCCCACACTTGGCCCATGCAAGCCTCCGGGGCTTGTGGCCCCACTTGGTGGACCCCCGGACACCTCCGATGGTCCCGGTTCACTACCGATAAACCCTGAAACCTTTCCGGCGACCAAAACAGGACTTCTCATATATAAATCTTTACCTCCGGACCATTCTGGAACTCCTCGTGACGTCCGGGATCTCATCCGGGACTCCGAACAACATTCGGTAACCACATACAAACTTCCTTTATAACCCTAGCGTCATCGAACCTTAAGTGTGTAGACCCTACGGGTTCGGGAAGCATGCAGACATGACCGAGACGTTCTCCGGTCAATAACTAACAGCGGGATCTGGATACCCATGTTGGCTCCCACATGTTCCATGATGATCTCATCGGATGAACCACGATGTCGAGGATTCAATCAATCCCGTATTCAATTCCCTTTGTCTAGCGGTATTGTACTTGCCCGAGATTCGATCATCGGTATCCCGATACCTTGTTCAATCTCGTTATCGGCAAGTCTCTTTACTCGTTCCGTAACACATCATCCCGTGATCAACTCCTTGATCACATTGTGCACATTATGATGATGTCCTACCGAGTGGGCCCAGAGATACCTCTCCGTCACAAGGAGTGACAAATCCCAGTCTCGATTCGTGCCAACCCAACAGACACTTTCGGAGATACCTGTAGTGTACCTTTATAGCCACCCAGTTACGTTGTGACGTTTGGCACACCCAAAGCATTCCTACGGTATCCGGGAGTTGCACAATCTCATGGTCTAAGGAAATGATACTTGACATTAGAAAAGCTTTAGCATACGAACTACACGATCTTGTGCTAGGCTTAGGATTGGGTCTTGCCCATCACATCATTCTCCTAATGATGTGATCCCGTTATCAACGGCATCCAATGTCCATGGTCAGGAAACCGTAACCATCTATTGATCAACGAGCTAGTCAACTAGAGGCTTACTAGGGACATGGTGTTGTCTATGTATCCACACATGCATCTGAGTTTCCTATCAATACAATTATAGCATGGATAATAAACGATTATCATGAACAAGGAAATATAATAATAACTTATTTATTATTGCCTCTAGGGCATATTTCCAACAGCAATACCACCCCACACTCGTCGACGAGCCCGAGCACCTGGTAGCCGAGGCGCAGATCGAGGCCAAGCACACCGCTGCAGCCGTCGTGGCCGAGCTCATCGCCGACCCAGCCGTCATCACCGAGGATGCGCTAGTCCTTTGAGGATGGGCACATGCTTACATCGAACCTCCACAAGATGCGCCTCCATGACGCCGCGCGAGAGAAATTCTTCGTGGAGGACGCGAACGATGAGGAGATGCCTTCTGTTCGTCCAGCCGCCAACGATCACGATGCTGGCGGCTCCAATAAGGGAGTCATCGAACTCTCCTCCAATGAGGAGTAGGGGTAGTTTTTAGTTTGTTTTATTCATTTTTCTTTTGGTATGTCTAGTAAATGTCACATTTGGTTGTCCTATGTTTATATTTATCCTTGTATGGATTTGAAGTTTTGGAAAAGGAGGACACTGCTGCCTAGACGAATAAATGGGGGTCGGTCGGCTTCTGTCCGTGAATGAGGAGGGGGGTAGGGGGGCAGCCCCTAGCTCGGTTGAGATGCGCTTACAGTGAAATGTATGCTAATGATGGTCAACTACCAATGTTATTCTCCTATTAATTTTGACATGCACCTTTGGTTGGAGGGTGGGGGTATTTGCATACATATTAATGGATGATAGAATAATTCACGTGAGCAAATATGTTAGCATGGGGTTGCCATGAAAAGATAGACCATCGGCGGAGATCATGGGTGGTGGCGATCGGTGAGAAAATGGTGCTCAATTCATGTGTCCCGAATCGACCAGAGTGTTTGCCCAAGATAGATATAGATCCAAATTGTTGCAAGTTGTGGGTACGCTATCTTTTAGCAGGGAATATTTCTGTACAGCTTTTTTTTTGCGGGCACTATTGCCGTACACCTTAATACATAATAAATTACGCTACATGAACAATTTCGTTAGCACACATGATTGATAATGAATCCATGAAAAGATAGACCATCTACAAGATCACGGGTGGTGGCGATCGTCGAGGAAATGATGCTTAATTCATGCATATCCCAAATAGATCCAAATTGTTGCTTGTTGTGGGTACAGTTTGAGAGTATCTAGTAGTACAATAGAATGGATAGAACCAATTAACTATTAAGCAATTTTCCATCTCATGTTGCTCAGTATCCTGAGAGGAGGAGTTGAGCTGAGTCAATTGCCCAGTAGAGGACACATCATGAGGGCCAGAGTTGCTAAGTAGGTATAGACCACTAAACAAACATGTAAGCTAATCTCGATTGTTTACCTGCCTCCATCCAGTAGCTTAACGTCCCTTGGTCCCAGTTCATCCTCTTCATTAATTAATGTTAATGTCACACTCACCAATGTGTCATACATCATACTATTATTATTATTATTATTATTATTATTATTATTATTATTATTATTATTATTATTATTATTATTATTATTATTATTATTATTATTATTATTATTTATGATAGTCTCTGAGTGGAGCATAAATTTTGGTTTCTTGGAAATAACTTTGATTGGGATTTTTTTCTAAAGACACAAATCTATTATAAAATTTCACCAGAAGTACAAAGCGCCCAAATATAATAAAAATTATATTGAGGTCGATGAACCACCAAACGACCACTACCACTGTCATAACGAGTCATCGATGGGCCGTTGTTGCCACTCCCATACTGGAACCGGCCTGACCTTGTCAATGACGCCCGATAAGTCTTCGCGCATATGCCCCTAAGGACCAGCACCCTGTAGCCACAGTGTCACGTTGAACCCTTGAATCGATGTGAAGTGTTTGACACTAGATCTCACCGTGTCGCATGTAGAGAAACCCTAACATCGCCACCCCAACGAGCTGACAAAAATCTACATATGAGCTCCGTCGAGGACGGATTCAACGAGGATCAAAGCCCAGAAGACCAGCTTGAAGATGAAGTGCTGCCATCCGCACAAAGTCTCCTTGTGAGGACTAATAAACCCTAACCTGAACTACTATTCGGAGCCAAGGTAACGAGATTCCCCTCCCGCCACGAGCCGCTTGGATGGCAGGCAGAGCGGATGTGAATCCACGGGCTAGCTGCCGCAGCTTGAAGAGGAGAAATTTGTCCTAGCCGCCTATGGAGAATGCTTAGCAACTTGGATTGGGATGTTAGAGGCACATGAAGGCAGATTGGTGTATGTACCTCTCATACTGACATGGACTGGTGACATAACTTACACGATGCATCTGTATTTACAAATGGAAAACCGATAGAAGAGAGACCACACAAATGTGGGTCGAGATAGGTGCGCTACGACCTGAGAAATCACGTCGATCCCGACATGCATGATGTGATGATGATGTGTTGATGAAACTTCAATCTTTAGCAACCAATTGACCTACAGCTACAAGTAGTAACCTCGCCTCTAGCTAGCTGTCAATGGATGTCAAAAAGGAGACGCCACACAAGTGTGAGTTTGACCTTGCTAGCTAGGGTAGCATGAAACTGAAGCTAGTGGCGGTGAGAGCCACATGACACCTGGGTTAGTTTTCTGACCAACCAACCATGAACGGCACCATGTGTGCATGCATTATTTTGGTTTGGAGAAGTGAAGAGAAATGTATGTTTGTTAGGTGTGAGGCATCTGCATGGCCAAGCTAGAAGCTCGCCTGCATGGCTCCATCTCCATGCACATGCCCTCACAACAAAACCCCAACCAACAACGCTGGCCCATGTGATATTTCTGTCAAAAGAGGTCAAAAGTGAAACATGCATGAGGGTGATCCATATAGATGCTCGATAACCCCAAGTGCAACTGGGTTCAAGGCATGTACTTGATTTAGAGGAGAACATGAACAAAACCAACAATGATGGACCATCCGATCCATCCGGTTTACATGCTCGCATTCATGGCGCGGCGGACCTCATGGAGCAAGCTGGCACAAACTGGGGGTGTTGGCATCCACCTCTTCTCGATGGAGGCGGCAGATATGTAATACCACCCTACGCTCATCGAGGAGTCCGAGCACCTCACAACCGAGGCGCAACTCGAGGCCAAGAGCACTTACGTCGCCAGAAGATGCGCCGCCATGCATTGCTAGAAATTCTTCGCAAAGGACGCGAACGATGAGGAGATGTCCTCAGTTCGTCCAACCGCCAACACCCACAAAGCTGGCATCTCCAGCAAGGGGGTCACTGAGCTCTCCGCCGACGAGGAGTAGGGGTAGCTTTCAGTTCGTTTTATGCATTTTTTTTCTTTTGGCATGTCTAGTAAATTTCGCATTTGGTTGTCCTATGTGTATATATCCTATGTATAATCTACGTGCATGTGTTTGTATGGATTTGAGGTTTTGGAAAAAGAGGGCACTCTTACAGTGAAATGTGTGCTAATAATAATCAATGGGCAATGTTACTCTCCTGTTAATGTTGACGTACACCTTTTTTTTTTGGGGGGGGGGGGCATATTTGCATAGACATTAATGCATGATAAATAATTTACGTGTCAAATATGTTAGCATGGGGGTTCGATAAAGCCATGAAAAGATAGACCATCGGCGGAGATCATCGGTGGCGGCGATCGGTGAGAAAATGGTGCTCAATTCATGTGTCCCGAATCGACCAGTGTTTCCCCAAGATAGATAGATCCAAATTGTTGCAAGTTAGCAGGGACTATTTTGTACACCTTAATACATAAAAGATGAGGTCATAAAAACAATTACGTTAGCACACGGGATTGATAATAAAAGCAATGAAAAGATAGACCATCGGCAAGATCACGGGTGGCGGCAATCGTCGAGGAAATGATGCTCAGTTCATGCGTATTCCAAGTAGATCCAAACTGTTGCTTGGTGTGGGTACGGCGTGAGAGTATCTAGCAGTACAATAGAATGTATGCAACCAATTACTAAGCAATTTTCCATCTCATGTTGGCATGTTGCTCAGTCCCCTGAGAGGATGATGCATCATGGGCTAGGGCCAGAGTTGCTAAGTAGATGCAGACCAGTTAAACAAATATACATGCTGATCCCAGTTGCTCACCTGCCCCAGTAGCTTAACTGCCCTAGGCCCCAGTTCATCCTTGGTTCCTTGTCCCTCTCCCTTAATCAATTAATGTTAACGTCATGCTCATCGACGTGTCGTACGACATTGCTATTATTATTTAAGATAATTTCTGTGGGGAACATGGATTTTGGTTTCTTGCCAATAACTTGGATTGGGATGGTACATAGCAAGGCACATGGAGGGCAGATTGGTGTATGTACCATACCACTCACACTGACATGGACATAACATATGCTCATGAGCATCTGTATTTGGCACAGCTGATAGAAGAGAATCCAGATGAGCGCGCGTCAAGATTCGTGCGGTACAACGGAGAATCCACGCCGATCACCGGCATCCACCATGATGTGTTGATCAAACTTGAATCTCCAACCAAAAACAACACGGATACCAATTGACCTACATCTTCGAGTCGTATAGTGTTATTTATTTAACTATTTAAGGTTTATTTCTGTGGGGGGAGGAATTTCGGTTTGTTGCCAATAACTTGGGAGATGCTAGCAGGAGTAGCAGGGCACATGGATGCAGATTGGTACTCACACTGACATGGACACATTATACACTATGATGTGTGTTGAGATTCGTGTGATACCGAGAACCCATGTCCATCCCGGCAGGCATCCAGGATCGATGATGTGCCCATCCAAATCAACATTGGCTAGGATCTGAATCACCAACTGACCTACTCGTCTACAAGTAGTAACCGCACCTTTCTTTAGCTGGCTAGATAGATAGTCAAATGGATGTCAAAAAAGCTGGAGAGGAAAACAAAACATGTACTAGTGCCTTTCTAGGACGGATAGCATGAAACTGAAGCTAGTGAGAGAGAGGCACATGAGAGAGACCTGGGCTGGGTTAGTTATTTGTCTGACCAACCAACCAACCATGCATGGATAGGAGATGCATATGGCAGCATGTGTGTGTGCATGCATGCATTATTCAGAGCAGTGAAGAGGAATCCTACATATGCATGCATGTTAGGTGCGAGGCATCTGCCCTGCAAGGCTCCATCCCCATGCAACAAAACCCCAGCCACGGTGCTGGAGCTGGACCATGCAATACATGTTATCTCTCTCTCACCAAAAGATCAAGGCCACAGCAGAGGAGGAAGAAAATGAAACATGAGGCTGATCAGCTTATCCATCTAGCTGCTAGATCGATGACCCCAAGTGCAACTGGGTTCAGGGCCTGTACTTTACTTTTTTCAGAGGGAGGAGATGAACAAAACGACCAATAATTGGGAGGACTATTGGTTTCAACAATGGATGGGCGCTGATGCATGTATGTATGTTATGTGTGCCAGATGATCATCATCATCAGTGTCTCTGACATGCCTGCGTTGCACGCACTCACTTGCCCTGCTGCAGATCTGTGCAATAACTTCATGAGATGCGAGGTGATCTGATCTCTCGAGACTGTTTACATGTCAATGCATGCATGTGGTAGGACCACGGCTCCTACGCGGACAGGTCAAGCCAACTGCCTCTCCCTCTCCCAGGGGCTCCATCAACACCAAGCCATTTATTTGCACTTTGATCTGATCAATCACCCTCCTTTTTCACCTGCTTTGTCAAAAAGTGAGAAAAAAACACTTCACCACCCACCAAACGCCGAGGAATCTCGCAAGAATCCAACAAGGGTGATACAAAAGGTGTGCCCCAACAAAGGGGGGCCATGTTCTTCTAGTTGCCAGCTTGCCATGGCTCAAGCCAGTTTCCAGACTCTGATCAATATGGAAGTACAGACAGAGCTGCTCTTACAGTGTACCATCAGTTCAATACAATTGACACCACAACGGTCCAAGTCCCTGTTTGTTCATGGGGTTGGCCAAGATGCCGCTATCAATCCGCATCAGGTCAAACCAGCAGCACATTACATGCATGGCATCTTCTCAGGGATGACTTACAGGAATCTGCTGACAAGGCCGGCATTCCCCTCCTTTGTGAGGTATCATGTGAGGGCAAAGGAAGGTCATGCCTCCTCATCGCTGTCGTTTCCGAAGACGGAAGGGACTTTCGTGGCGATCTTTGGCTTCTTGCTCATGTTGCCAACAGGTGCCTGCCCATTGTTACAAGGAATGCTCAGTCAGAATGATATCACAGAATTAGCTTCTAAAGCATGATGCATGTACAGTGAGTTTGACAGAAGACAAGCAGGAGACATGTTTGGAATTAGCGAACAGGAGGTAAAAGTAACTTCATTTGTGGTCTGCACAAAGAAGACAGGGATAAGAGACTAAAATATGACTATTTGAGAAACGAATCTCTTCTCTTTGCACAGCACACAATTGCATATTTTGGGACGAAATTTCAAAAGCGCCACATTACTTGCAACATGTACATGTGGTATTCTTTGTACTGTGAAAAAAAAATCTTGTTTCTGAAGCAGGAGCAGACAAGCTCAATCTCAGTTCAGAGTTACCAGAATGCAGGCACAATACCCTTTACTTCCATATAGTCATATCAGCTGAACAAAATGTGGTGTTGATGTAAGATACCTTGGAAGGGGTCATTTTGGAGAAGCCAAACTTCAACGTTCGACGCTGATCCTGATTGCCCGGGGTAGGCAAGTTCTTTGGCGTAGCTTGCTCTCCCGAGATCTCTGGCTGTTCTTGCTTCTCTTTCTGCTGCTTTCTATGAGCATCTGCCCTGCAAGTTCCATCAAGGAAATTTTTACAAGTTTAATACACATTCAATGCATTCCTCAGTAAAAATAAACATTCATCGTGTTTTATTAATTGAGGACGAAGTACAGAATGCATACAGTTGGGCAAATTTTGCCAGCTCCTTCTCTTCTCGCTGTTGCTCACGTTTCTGCCTATCATCACGGTTGCCACTGTTGCCGCTTTGCATCTCTTTCATTTCCTTGAACCTCTGCAGAACCAGAATATACAAAGTGTCATGTTTGGGGAAAAGGATACATAAGGTATCAACAGCAACAAACATATGGCACAAAAATCAAAACAATCAGAAAATAAAAATCATTGAAAAAGAAATTCAACGGACCTAGAGTTGCAAATGCATTACCTTCCTATGATTATGGTCATATGAGCTTAGATGACTCTCAAATTCATATGCCAGCTTGTATTGCTTATTACAGAGGCTGCAAAAGAACGTCTTCTGTATCTCCTTAACCTCACTGCGGATTTTCTGCTCACGTTCTGCTGTGACCTGGATTGTCATGATTCGCACCAAGCAGGGAAAAGAAGCCACCAAATAAAAAGTGCACAGGATGCTAAAAAATTCATGAGGGTTGATGCTACAACTCCATATCCAAATGGCGCACCAGCATAGGTGCTATGCAGCGCCGACAATCAGATACCGGTTCTCACAGCTGAAGCATCAACCCAGAAGAATCTCAAAAGAAAATACAGAAATTAGCACTCAGTGTGTGATTGCGCACCTCACGCTTCTTAATATGCTCTTCGGTCTCCTCAAGTTCAACATTTAATCTCTTTCTTTGTACATTGTCCTCGGCTGTGAAGAAGTCATCCTCCTCTTGCTTCCCCACTCCTAATTTTGCATCCCTGATACCGGCTTTTATTGGCTCTAGTATACCTGCATTGGAACAAAGTAATGTATTGTTGAGGTGCAGGAACTAGATGGCAATGCCAAATTGTAAAACGTCTTTGGAAGAACAAAATATCATCTCAGATGAAACTGTAGCGTAAGTTTAGAACAAAAAATGAGACAGAAATAAAAGAAAATATCCAGATCTTCAGTAATATGAAGCACTAGAAATACTATGGTTACCAAAGTTGGCGAGAAAACTACTGCAGATTAATCTTCTCTGGGTTTTTTTAGAGTAGAATAAAAGCTAGTGTGTGCTGTGAGCCTGTGATGGTGGTAGAATACTTATGTCCTTCAGAGCATTAAAAGAGACAGAGACTAAACTCTAACTGGAACTTGCTTTACGTTAAGGTTGTAATCATTTGTCAACAGCTCTCGAATTCAGTCCAGGCAGCTCTCAAACAGTGCAACTGACTTCTACTAGACTACTAGTACTCCGATTCAAAGTCCAAGTGCACTCATTCGATACACCAGAACTTTATAGAAACACATACAAATGTGCCAAAGAACATCAACATCGATAAGTCCCAAGTTCCAATGGCATGGCCAGAGCCTCTGCATCAAGCACTCCGCCCTTCCAGATCTATCAATATGGACTTTTTGTTCATTGCAGTATCCTCATCTTTGTTTCCTTTAGTCCCTCTCTCTTTCTTCTGTCTGGTTCCAGGTTTGGTGATTGATTTGATCTGAAGGCTAAGGAGGCAGAGAGCCTACATTGATGGGGTTTCACAGGGGTCAGCAAAGAGTTGGTGCACTTTCCATGGGGATCGATGACGGCAAGGGATGGCACGCTCTCTGAGATGACATAAGCGCTTGCTACCTGCCGCAAACTCGCTTTCGTGCATGATTTGTTTTAAGCATCGTTGAGACTCAACGGGTCCAGAAGACTGTAGATGGCCCCTGCAACCTAGACCACTGGACCAACATGATGACACCAATCAATGGTTGATACTCCCTCCGTAAAGAAATATAAGAGCGTTTAGATCACTACTTAGTGATCTAAACATAGATCACTAGGTAGTGATCTAAACGCTCTTATATTTCTTTACGGAGGGAGTGCTACACTTCAATCCTAGGATTGAAAATGTCAAATTGGCAAACTATATAGTAGTGTATGCATGGCAGCAATTGTGGACTACTATTGCATTGATGAATGATACCACCTTTCTCCAAACACAAACTCTCGACACTTGCCCAAAAGCTTCCCTAGACAAGCTTAAAACTTAGCAAAAGCACAGCTATGGGAACTAACATGGTGTCAGTCAGCTAACAAAACCAGCACAATCGACATTATGCCGTAGGTCATGCAGCTGGGCTGCTGGGGTGTCAACAGCAGCCTCTGCTATGCCTTCAGCTACTGATTCTACTAATTATTGGCTCTAGCTGCATCGGGACAACGAAATGTATTGTTGAGGTGCAGGAACTAGAAGGCAATGCTAAATTGTGAGCCTTCTTCTTTGGTCAATGATGGTATGTCGTGGAAAAGAACAAAATAGCATCTCAGATGAAAAACTACAGCAGTGAGTTTAGAACAAAAGACGATGCAGGAACGAAAGAGAACGTTCAATTTTCGGTCATATGAGGTACTCCCTCCGATCCAAAATAAGCGTCACAGTTTTGAACTAAGGTTAGTTCAACCATAGTCCAAAACTGCGACGCTTATTATGGATCAGAGGGAGTACCAGATATGCTCCTGTTACCTGAGTCAACGAGCAAGCTACTGCAGGTTAATCCTCTCTGGATCTTTTAGAGTAGAACAAAGCATTAAATTTCAGTGTCTGCTGGGATGGTGGTAGCAGACTTCTATCCTTTATTGCATTATTAAAGGAGTCAGAGGCTAAATTCTAACCAAAACTTGTTGATTTACACTAAGCTTGTTTTCATTTGTTAACAGCAGTCAAACTAGGCCACACAGCTCTTAAACAGGGCAACTGACTTATATGGCAGCAAGTGTGGACTACTGTGCTGACGAATGACAGCCCCCTATCTCCAAACCCAAAACTCTCTGACACTTAGCTCGCCTAAACATGTCCCTAGACAGGCTTAAAATCCATGGAAACCACAACCAAGGAAATGAACATGGTGGCCGTCAGCTAACAAAAACCAGATCAATCGACATTACGCTGTCTGTCCTGCGGCTGCGGCATCAATAACAACCTCTGATATACGTCTTGGGTTGCTGATTCTACCAATTATTTCATCTTAAACTAATTACTAACTCATGAGTTGGGATACAATGACGATGGAGTCTGAAAGAACGATGATGATGGTTGACCAACACAAAACTACAGCAGGTTCAGTGACTGAAGCTGAATTCTAACAACACTCAGACTAGGCCACGCAGCTCTCAAACAGGGCAACCGACTTCTATGGCAGCAAGTGTGGACTCTTATTGCATTGACGAATGACAACCCCCTTTCTCCAAACCCCAAAACTCTTGATGCTTGGCTCGCCTAAACGTGTCCCTAGACAAGCTTAAAATCCACCAAGACCCCAACCAAGGAAACTAACATGGTGGCCAGTCAGCCAGCCAGCCAACAAAGTCAACGGAATCAACATTTGCGCCGTCGGGCCTGCAGACATGGCATCGACAGCAGCCTCTGCTATGTTTTCAGTTACTGATTCTACCAATTATGTCATCTATAACTAACAACTAACCGATGAGCTCGAACACGATGGCGACGGAGTCTAAAAGAACCAAGGATGATGACTGATAACAGAGCAAAGAAGCACAGGTTCCACCACTGAACTGAACTGAAGTGAATCTGTAGAGAGGAAAGAAGGAAGGGAAACCTTGCTCGTTCTTGCCGAGGCCCTTGCCGGACTTCCACCCCATCTTCTGCAGCAGCCTGAAGCCGACGTTGGAGGCGGCGAGCCGCGTGTCGACGGAGGCCTGCTCCAGCCCCTCCGTGTCCAGGTTCTCCACCGGCCGGTGCCCCCTCGGCAGCCGGAACTCCACCTCCTCGTCCAGCCGGTCGTACCCTCCCCCGTACTCCTCCTCCTTCCCAGGGGGCGGCGGGTTCTTGCTGCCGCTGCCGCTGCCGATGCCGCCGTGGTAAGACCGATTCTCCTGCGCGGCACGAGTCAGATGAGACGGCGGCGGATCCGCAGCGCGAGTCGGTCAGAGGAAAGGAAAGCAAAGCGCTCACCATGGCTCGCGCGCCAGGGTTTTCGCCGGAGCCGGCGCCGGCGACGAGGGTGGGGGATTGGGTTTGACGATGGGCTCCCCCCTCTACCCTCCCTCTCTCTTCCCCTTCTAAGAAGAAGAATCGTTGGTGGGCCCGGCCCGGAAGTGCTCGGGATGGGCCCGGTTCGGCCCAGCCCAGTCCTGTGTCTGAGACGAGGTTGTTGGCGACCCGGCCCGCGTGTTAAACCCTCGTCTGGTCCCGTCTCCCTTCCGAACTCGGCGACTCCAATGGCGCAGCCGCCGCCGCAGATGCCGACGGCGGTGATACCGCGGGAGGCGTGGGAGGGGTGCAGCGTGCTGCTCGACATCAACGACGGCGACCGCCTCGCCTTCTTCCGCCTCACCCCCGGCGCGTCCGTACCCTTCCCTTCCCCTCTTTATTAGCTTCCTGCTCCGAAACCCTAGCTATCTGGTGGTGCGGTCGCGCTGACGTGTTTGGTGTGGTTGGCGCAGGACGGTGAAGATAGGGGACAAGAGCTGCTCGCTGCAGCCGCTGCTCGGCCGCCCCTTCGGCTCCCTCTTCCGCGTCGGCCCCGACGGCCTCATCCCCTGCTCCTCGGCTGCCGACGCGCCATCTCAAGGCAAGCATGGTAGTGTTTTCGCTTCCAGTTTATATGTACACTCTATTTTCTATCTTAGTAGTAACAATGGATGGCATTGGTACAGATGACAAGCCCCGAGACGGCGGCCAGGCGCAGGACGAGACCAGGGACAATAGGTCCCTGGTCGACAATAACACCGCGCAGACGCTCTCCAGCGAGGACATCGAGGCCATGAAGCGGTGAGGATCCGACCGACCGTTTCCCATGTGTCCTGGCTCACCAGGATATTTATCTGTCTGTTCTCTGTTATTTAATGAGATCTTCTTGGGCGTCATGCGGTTTTAATAGGGAGGGTGCGAGCGGTGACGCGATCGTCGAGGCTTTGATAGCGAACAGCTCCACGTTTGGAAATAAGACCGTCTTCTCACAAGTGAGTATGACTGACTTATTGGCTAGTTGATTCCTTGCTGTTTTTTTGGAGGGCAATGAGGGCTGATTTGGTTCGATCGTTTTGGCTGCAGGAGAAATACAAGCTCAAGAAACAAAAGAAATATGCGCCTAAAGTGCTTTTGCGACGCCCCTCCACCAGAAGGTATGTCATGCCGCCCTTTTTCGCGGCAGGAAAAATATCAATATCTTTTTAAAAACGAATACTGTCAAACCTGTTGTGCTGTATGAGTATGACAATCACGTATGTGACCATATGTAGTGTTTATTTATGAATACAAAAATACATCTTCTGATGAGCTCTTTGTAGTGGGTGTTTGGTCCAAACTAATGAACCAATATCTCTGAACTCTCAAGTATCTTCTTAACTGAAGTTTGAAGATTCTTGTACTGTATGAATGAAGTAGGAGAAGTATGAAAAATTCATTGATTAATTTATAATTTCGTACAACAATTGACGAAAACACATCTAGCATATAGGCTGTTGCTTTGTATTTCCACATCACCGCCATCTCTCTATGGCAGTAATCCAGTCTGTTGTGCTTAATTTTACATAGCCCAGCCAACCTTAGGTCACACCAACTTCTACCGGGTAGTGGGCTACAATGTACAATTTGAAGGCATTTGAATACACACTTCCTCTGTGTTTTTCATCAAGAGATGCAGGAACATAATGATTATATATGCTATCATCATTCATCAATACAATCGAATGTGTGCTTCTTAATCTGAATATGACACGGAACATGGTGTATCAATTTATAAAGTGCGTAGAGAAGGAAAATAAGAAGAAGACTAAAACGAAATGTTTGTGAACTTATAGCCTGTGGAATTTGAGTCGCACAGCTGCTCTTTTGAATATTTGTGTATCCTCTGTTTCATTAAAAGTGGTGGTATAGGGTATTCAGAACAAGAAATAACTTGTGGTTGCATAAAATTCGCAATGCAAATTAATTTGTTAAGTTGGTATATGGATATGTTGTTGGTTGGGATGGGGATGGGAGGGTTTTAATTTTCTCTTAATAGAGCATGTAAGTTTTCCAGCTTTTTGACTTGAAAGATTACCAGGTGAACTGGATTTAACTCAGTTATTTGGGAAGTTGGCATAATTTTGAAATAATTTTGTTGTAACTTATATTTGCAAGTGTTTGGCACTTGAACAAATAATTGCCTTTTAAATTATGGTCATTGAATTTAGCATATACTACTAGAAGTGGAAGGTGTGCAAAATTGTCTAATATTTTTGTTCCCTTTTATGCTACAGCATTTGTGAGACATATTTCAAGAAGTATCCAGCTCGAATAGGGTAATTAATTCTCTTTCATTACTTGCTGGAGCCAATATATTCTTTTCCTTTTCATCATCATAGTCAATTTCTTGATCTTGTTTCCTAGAAACAACGGAAGTGTATAGCTATAGCACTTAGTTACGTAACACTGTCTTTTCTGTGTTCCTCAGGTTTATGCGAGTTGATACGCTCTCCCTCTTGTTGTCAATGGCAAATGTTGGTGCATATTCAGATGTGCTTGCCGTTGATATGGTTGGGGGTTTAGTTGTTGGAGCTGTAGCTGAACGCTTAGGAGGTAAATTATGCTTGTGCATTGCCGTTTTAATGCATATGTTAGTTTACAACCAATATTGATTGTCTCTGTTATTTCTATTATAGGTACAGGATATGTTTGTAGCACATATCTTGGATCAGCGCCCAGCTCTATAGACATAATAAGAATGTATAATTTGAACAGCGAGATGACCAGCAGGTAAATCCAATTTTTGAGCACTATATGGCTTCTCATTTAAAGATGCTTCTCATTGAAGGAGATAGTCAGTCAGAGAACCTTTGGAAAGCAAGCAGGAGTATAAGTTCATACATTAATCTGAAACATACTTTTTACCCTTAAAGTGGCTATAAGACCATACTAAGAGTGTTGGTAGATACATTATTTACAGTTTCAGATAATATGCAGCATCATTCTTATCATTATGTATTATATCTTGAATTGTCATCTATTACTTTTATCAGTATGTACATGTAACTGTATGAAGCTCCATTCAGGATTTTCCAGGCACCACTTAGCGACTTGTGCTCCTTGAAAAGTTCTGGCAATGCTCCTGGTAGCGTTCAAGGTGATGCGGTCGAACCTAGTGCAGTACCAGACGAGGGTCTTCAGTCATCCCTGGAAAAACCATCTGATACAGAAGTATCAGATGGGAATGCGCAGTCAACGACAGCGCAGCCAATTGTTATAGAGGCCCCCGAGCCTGCAATGGATGAGCACCTTAATCAAGGTGACATTCCAATTGATATAGAGGCCCCTGAGCCTGCAACTGATGAGCACCTTAATCAAGGTGACATTTCTATGCCGGGTAAGCAGTGATCAATCTATTACGAAGAACTTTCCATGAGAGAGTGATGTTCGATCTACTGATGTTATTTTGATCTGTAGATTGCAAAGGAAGTAATGGCAATTCAATAGCTCCCAAAGCGCCGAGAGCAGGAAAAGCACCCTCACCGGAGAGGATGAAATATTGGGGAGAACATGGCTTTAGCAGGTAACGTGAAATACACTCCCGTCAGTAGAAGACAACTGCAGTATGCATCTAAATATTTTCATTAATATACTGGTTTTGTGTTAATGTAGTTTGATTGTTGCTGCTCCGGGACATGAGGTGGAGAGTGTGGTTGCTGATTTGCTTCCACTCTTGTCCTATTCGGCCCCATTTGCCATTTATCACCAGTATCTTCAGGTAAATCATCATTCTTTACAAGTGATACAGATGCCAGTTCCTACAAAATGTTTGTCTTGCGGCATTTCTGCAGAGAAATTTCCTTTATAGATTGAATTTTCTTTAAAACTAAATCCTGAAGCTTCCCTGCAAAATTAGCTTATGTGTTAAATTGACCTTTTCTTTGTTTTATCCTTATTTCTGTTTGCTCATTTTGTAAAGTGTGGTTTTGCTGCTACTTATCTTTTGTTTTCTGGTGTCTACATGCAGCCTCTTGCGACTTGCATGCATAGTTTGCAAGTATCAAAAATGGCTATTGGGTTACAGATTACGGAACCCTGGCTTCGAGAGTATCAGGTCAGTACGGTAGTCATTTTTTTTCTTCTTGTTTTTATAAGCCTGATTAATAATTACCAAAGTGTGGCTGTTTATAAACCAATTTTGACAGTAAGGAATGTAGAGTAATAAAATGTTTGAAGGTCCATATATGGATACCTGTCTGAAGCCTAAATTACCAAAGTGTGGCTGTTTATAAACCAATTTTGTTGCCACCCTACTTGAGTGCTAATAACTGCTGGGTTGTGTGGTGTGTGATGAGCATGCCTGCAACAAAATTGGTTTATAAATGCAAAAAAAATGGCCTCTGAATTATGAATGCTACTTATAAATTCAACAAAGGGTCTGTGACTAGTGTCGCGAATTATGCAGGTAAATCATCTATAAAAACCAGAAACTGTGCTGATTTCCTTGTTTTTTTTCAATCTCCCTTGCTTCTGGATGCAGGTCCTTCCATCGCGCAGCCACCCACACATGCAGATGAACGCGTTTGGTGGGTATATCTTGAGCGGCATCCGGGTACACAAGCCAGACCCGTCGGGAGCACGAGTGCAAGAGAAGTCATCTGGCGCAACGCAGAGCATGATTGTCTCGTTGTAACTTCTTTTTTCTACGGGTTGCAGCGATACGGTTTGCGTTGCGTCCTAGCTAGGTCTGAGGAGTATACTTGTAAACAAGTATGTCTTGCATCCTTCCCCTGTGGGAAGGACATGTAACATATGCCTGCCGGCATTCGCCTGTGTTGTAACTGTGGTTGATTCACATCCCAGTTTTGATTAATTCACTCTCGTACCAGTGGAACATTGATAACATGGTTTTCCACACGATCCGTGTACCGCTTCCTCTAAGAATTTACCACCATGAATGATGAATCATACCTGATGACTTTGCCTAGCCAACATGTTCTGTTGTCTGAAGAAACTAGGCCCGTTTTGCTGTTCATCAGAGGCAACCCTCTTTGAATGAGAAAATGAATTTGAAAAAAACTAATGTGAAGCACACATTTAATTAGTCTGCAAAAGCACATTTGAATGTTAAAAGCTTTGGTAGTAAAATTTTGATTTTTTTTCCAGTGGGCAAGGTTTGGGATTTCGGTACTAGAACTCAAATATCTGAAATTTCAAAAACTATTCAGAATTATTTTGAGATTTCTTATTAAATTTTGAGAAAAAATATCTGCTATATTTGAATTTGATTTCAAGCTTGTCAAAAGTTTTTGATATAAATTTTCTTTTGATACTCACTGAAAGTACCAAAATGAAATGGTGAACTCTTCTTTTTTGTAGCTTTGACAACATTTGGGTTAAGACTCAAGGCCATGGAAATTATCCCACCAGTGCGAACTCTTGCCCATTAACACTTAGCATAAATCTATGCCACATTAGCTCGAAAACTACATACGGGTGTGAATATCTGGTGTTATATATTCGAGGGTAATCGCTCCGCTGAGAATTTGGAGGTGAAGAGGACCCTCTCCTGAATTTTGTCAGAAGTACTATTACATGTTTTTTTCTACATACCGGTGATGCTAAGCAGAGAAAACATTCCGATGATGCTAAGTAGTTGGTGATGGATGTTGATAGAATGTTTCATCAGATGATGACAATGATAATTTATAGTATGTAGCGTGCCTAAGATGTTTCATCACTTCAAAAGAGAAACTTCATTGTGTACAACATCACAAATTTAACCGCTGCTACCAAGTCTGGAGCACAAGACCATGCAAGTTCATGGCGAAGAAAAGCAGCTCATATATTTGACGAGCATCTTGAGCCGCTCGATGCACAAAATGCAGTAAATGGTGCTCCTCTCCTCTCCTCTCCTATGGTGATGATGATATCTTGGGAGTTCACACCCCTAATTTGGCGATTATCTGCCGGATATCCGGAACACAACTGAAGGTCATGGCTTCAAGAAAGCCAGATGAGATCAGCAGCATTCTTCTGCTGAGAGGAACAAGTAGCAGCAAAGGAGTGACAGGACCCAACTAGCTGAGAAAACTAAATTACTCTCAGATCACACCTAGCAGCTAGATGAATTCAGAGGATGGCCGCGACAGAAAATATATAGCGAATTAAGATACACGTTCACGCCAGCCAAGGACATGGCGTCTGGGATTTACCGCAAGATCGATCTGGCGTTTTGTACCCATTACAAGCAGTGAAAGGTAACTTCTTTTTTGAGCTAGTGAAAGGTAGCTTTTATAATGCTAATAATGTAAAAGCTGGTGAACAAGGAGGCAGTAAAAGTAACTCAAATAGTGACAGCTCTAGTCTTCAGAGCCGTTGGATGCACAATCAAGGGTGTGGCAGTGTGTGGGAACTCTGTGGAAAGCGGTGGTACGTTGCTGTTAGATTTGATGAAGATAACCGCCGGGTGACGATTTCTTCAGATAATAACATGAAAAGTGTCGATTTCTTCAGAAGATGCAGTCTAATTGTTCCTGACAAGGAGGGAGATGTGTAAGTACTTTGGCATGGTTCTGCTGGTCAGGGTCACAATATTGCCTACTACACTAATACTGAATAAATGACCGAAATACTGAGCATCGCACACAGCAGTTTAATTCTGAGCGACATCATAAACGGCGGGCATCAGATATACAGTACCTAGATGCAGGCTATGCTTCTGCTAGGCTAGCCTAGGAAAGGCTTCTTCTTCCTTAGCATTTTTATTCCGCAGACTTGCAATTCAACTCATCACTGTCCTTGGCAGCACTCCAATTCTGAAAAGTTTTCAAGTCGGTTATGCTAATAAGAACGTGTTAGCTACTCCCTCCGTTCCGAATTACTTGTCTTAGATTTGTCTAGATACGTAGGTATCTAGCACTAAAATAAGTCTAGATACATCCGTATCTAGACAAATCCAAGACAAGTACTCCCTCCGTCCAGAAATATTTGTCATCAAAATGGATAAAAAGGGATGTATCTAGACGTATTTTAGTTCTAGATACATATCTTTTTATCCATTTTGATGACAAGTATTTTACCTCACATGAATAAACGTTCTGCTGGAGTTGCAGTTCTTGGCGAGAACCGTGAGTGCAAAACCTTCACCAATTACTCACACCTGCAAAATTCGACCAGCCATTGAGTCAGCTGATTATTCATAGCGCCCCTCTACACAGAGCAGACATACATGGCCTCCTTCTTACCTTTGCGGTGTCAGTTTCTTTCTTGGTGATGAAAGGCCGTCAGCTGCACATTAAGGAAATGGTAATCTTGCTTGTCTGTCATTATATATGGCCTGCGCAGATGAGTTGCTTGTTAGTTAGAACAAAAGCATCATCCCTCCATGTGATTAAAATGAAGCATATCTGAATATTTAGACCTGACCTTTATCCTTTTTCTTGCACAATGCTGCAGCAGCAGCACGGGGATACCTTCGAAAATATCATATGCAACAACAGCTTGACAATGTGCCTTGGGGGATGCTATTGGCTACGACTGCAGCAATTCCTGGGCGACCAGTGTGCGCTTTAGACGGATTTGGTTGGTATACTGCGCCTGAGGAAGAGGAAGAATAGAATGAGGGGCAAGGTATCAAGGATGTCACAAGGAACAGTTGAAACTTAAAACTGCATCCACCGAACAGCACCATTCGTGCGTGGCTATTGCAGTGGAAGAAGACTGCCAACCATACCTTTCCCCCAACTCAATCTGTTGCTTCTGAGGAGATCATCTACAAAACAGAGCAAACATCATAACTGAGATTAGCTACTGACAGTACGTATTGGTAGCAAACCTAGCTATAAGTTGCAAGTATACCTGGAAGGCAAAACTGCAAACATGATCAGCAGCAAAACACTGAAAATTCATTGTTTTCCATAATTATGCCAAGATGATTCTTTGATCCCTAAAACTGAACATTTTCCGGACACACCTTCAGTCTTCATGAGTTTTGGACAAAATGTAAACACAGGTGGCTTGAAAGCAACGAAACAAACATAAGAACACCTGAACAGCAAGCCAACAGAAATTAGAAATGCAAGAACACCTGGTACTGACAGCAACATAGCAGTATATGAAAAGAAAAATTCACCTTAATATCAGTAGCTTGGCCCGAAGTCTCATTTATTCAATACTGATGTCCTACTGCTATTTTGATCATGACACCCAAAATAGGGGAGTAGACTGCCACGTCTTGATGAATAACAATAACCCAAATTTAATTGCAAAATATGAAGAAGCCTATAAGATCGAACAAACACCTGCACAGATAACAAAAACAAATGGTGATCACAGGTTTTGTTGGAAGGAAAGAAGATAGACTTGCAGAAGGCATTTGCTGAATGACGCCGATTTTATCGATTTGTGGAAAGAAAAGGGGCGTCGAGAAACAAATCTTAAATAGTTTCACTACCGTTGAGAAGAAAATGGGAATCTGATATGGCAGGAGTAAAAGTGGATTTTTTTTCTTTTTGTGGTTTTGCATGTAATGGCTCCACCTGAAATTAGAACCAAGAACCAAGAGGGAGCCCAGTTATAGTTCAGTTCAGAAGTATGTTGTTGAGAAATCTCAATCAGAAAGGTATTTTGCTTAATCCCCATCTTATTTTCTGCTTCTCCTCTCACATCTACTTTGCTTCAACCAAGTTATCTATTCGATCTAATTTCTGGTTGCTAGGTAGATCAACTTCTCTCCTAGCTCATACACTTCTCCACCAAAAATCCCCAAATATTGTTGTTATTAGTGTGTGGTGAAAGATCTAGTACAGCAGGAGTAAAGTTCCAGTTTAGATGTACTTACCAGATTTAAGTAGAGGAAGGAAGGCCACAGCCACAAGGCCTTTGTTGTGTCATGCATATGTTTGAATGGGAAGGGAAGAGCTCTACAATGCTAGAGGAATGTACAAGGGAACTCCAAGGCAAAGCCCTGCAAATTGGACAGCGTTGTTAAGCGGGATTGCAGGCAAAGGGCAAAGTGGGAAAACACAAGAAAATATGGTTGTGTTACCTTGGATCAGCCTATTTTGATTTTGGGGATGGTTCCCACTAACCCCCTGCACTGCTGTTTCAGCTCCTCACTGCAGATGAAGATATCTAGCTTTTCCAGTGAATCCGAGAGGGCATCGTTGGGCAATGACGAGATGGCTGGACAGAACTTGACTGCTAATCTCTTGAGGCTGGTAAGGTTACGCAGCCCTGCAGGGAGTTGCTGAAGGTCCTTGAAAGACCAAAACTGAAGTTCCTGGAGGGAGGAGAGGAGTTGAAGGGCGTCCTCTTGCTCCTTGCTGAACCGCTCCATCCCTTCACACCAATTCCCCCAAAGTTCCAGCTTGGTGAGGGAGGAAGAGAGGAATCTGCAGACGGGTGCAGCAAGAAGTCCTGCTATGTCATGTGTCACGAGCTCACGCAGTGTGGATGAAACAAGTTGTGTCTGCTGCTCTTCACCTCCCTCAGCATCCTCCAAAGCCCGTCTGGGATTGGGATCCCAATCAGCAAAGAATCTAGGGCTGCCAAAGACTTGTAATTCTTTGAGCTGGTCCCCGGTGGTAAGGAGAGACCACAAGCCCTGACATTTCAGATCCTCTCCAAAACCATGCAATTCTAATCTAGTGAGAGAGGAGAGGTTTGAGAGGGGCTCCAGTGTCCTCAAGCCTTTCGTATCCTGAAGCAGCAAAAACTGCAGGGAGGAAGGGAAAATGTGACAGGAAAAGGAGAAGGTGGATAGAAACTTTGGGGACCCCCGTATTGTTAATCTCTGGAGGGATCGCAAGGCTTGAAGCCCTCCTCCACCAGGAACAAGAGTTGGTGGGTCCACCAGGACCAGCTCTGGGCAGATAGTGAAATCCAATTCCCGTAGTGAGTCACTGAGATGAGCGGGGAAGAGCAGCACCCCATCATCCTCTTCCTCTGCTGCTGCGGTTATCTCTGATGCTTCTTGTGTTGTCTGTTGCACATCCACCCCCACTACCAGCTTTTTTATGTTTTTACAATCCTGTATTTCCAATTTGGAGAGCTTTGGGAGGTGGGGAAGGAGCTCTGTCAGTTCCTCGCCAGTATTACCATTTAAGTCGTTGATCTTGATATGCTCAACAGGGAGCTGCCATTCCACATCACTCTGACCTCCTCCTAGTGGTCCAACTAGACCAACTGAATTTCTTACAATCAATATCCTCAGCGAGGTTAGCATCAGAAGGTGCTTCAACTCCAGAGGTGGGCACCTCGACAGTGTCAGCGTCTCTAGACCGGTTTCTTTATCAAAAACTAACACTTGGTCTACGCTATGCAAATCAGCCTCTCCAATAATCTTCAATTCTGCTCCATTGGATGATTTTGAGTATGCAAACTCCGTTAGCATCTTTACACATTTCACAGTGACAGAACGCTTACTTTCAATCCAGGAGATGGGAATCACTGGCAAGAATTCAGGACAGTCGTGTACCTCAAGCTCTTGTAGCTTGGGGAACCAATCAGGGGAAACAATGTGGTTTGAGAAAGGCAACCCCAACAGTTTCGGGCACTCTCTAATAATCAGAACTTGCAAAAGAGGAAACATGTGAGCAGTCGGTGGCAACAAGTCTCCACCAACGGAAGACTCTTGTTCACCTGTGTAAACCCAATTTTCAAAACTTCCTAGGCCAATGAGTGTAAGCTTTATTAGCCTGCAAAAGCTTCTCTCTATGATAAAATCCTTCAGTCTGGCAATATGCTTCAATTTTAGCTCACAAAGATCCCAAGCCTTCCCTAAAGAAGGGAAAACTTCCCAAGAAACACCATTCAGATAAAGAGATTGTAGAGCTTCAACAGCGAACTCCTCTGCCAGCCATGTTGGAGAAGAAAGACCTCCGTGCCCTCTAATACACAACACTTGAAGATCTCCATGAGGTTGAAGGCTCTCAAGAACCGCTGCTTCCACACCAGGCTCAACACTAGATCGCTTACTATCCCAGCGCAATGTTAACCTCCTCAAGTATCTTTTCTCAATCAGTTTTGCTTGAGCTGCTTCTTCTGATGTATCTGTCTTCTCAAGGTTGTAGATGCCAAGCTCCCTTAGCTTGGTCAAGTGCTCTAGTTGCTTTGGTTCAAACCCTTCACCTTTTTTATTGACTTGAAATACCTTTAACTCTTCTAAGAGTTTAAGTTTGCCCACATTATAAATATCAGAATGAAGCTGATCATCACTTGGGACATAAAAATGGCACAGTTTGGCAAGGTTGCTCATGTCATCAGGCAAATCACGACTGCCATTCCACCATTTAAGATCTAGAATCCTTAAATGATAAAATTTAGAGATGTTCAATGGTAAATGCATCTGGTTGTCCTGTGTCCCTAGACATAGGTATCGTAGGTGGACAAGTCCCGAAAAGTTATGTAACATGAACTCCATGGGACAAAGAATTTCGGCCAAATGAAGAACACGAAGCGTGTTCGCTTCCCCCCAAAAATCACCAAATATCTTGACAAAACCTTCATCCATTTCTCCAAATAACATCAATGTTTGCAAATCTTCAACCTTAAATCTTGTCCTTAGTTCTTCCAATTCCCTCTTTAATTTTTTACCAGACATTGCATCATATTTACCTAAACCATATGTGCTTATAGACAAGTGACGGGTGGTTGACTGAAAATCTACTGACCCAACACCAGGGAGACTTAAACTAAGACAATCATGAGATGCAACCTTCAATGCCAAATCATGCAGCAGGTCATGCATAGCATAACGCAGACCATACTTAGTTTCCTCTTCTCTGAAAAATCCATGAATGACTAACTCATTTAAATTGCTCAAGCCTATATCTTGAAATGTTTTGTTTTGATCATCAGATATCAAAATATCTAGTCCGATCCATAGACTGATCAGCTCGTCACTTCTGAAATTGTAATCTTCAGGAAACAATCCAGAATAGGCAAAACATTGTTGCAGATGGAAAGGAAGAAAGTCATAGCTAAGCTTCAAGGCAGGCATAATTTCATTGTTATTGGTCTGCTTCTCCCATCCTTTACTTTTTAGGACCCTTTTCCAGTGACGCAAACTAAGGTCTTTACTCAGTAATCTACCAACTGTTTTTGCCGCAAGAGGGGAGCCCTTTAGTTTTTCCATTATCTTATCTCCAGTCTCAAGCAAAAATTGTTTATCCCTTGGATATTGCTCATCACCAAAGACAAATGCAAGGAACAACTTTCTAAACTCTCCAGATTCTAAACCATTCAGCTTTATTGACTGGCAAGGTGTTTCAACCTTCTGTGCTATTGCTTCAAACCGAGTTGTGACCAGAATCATGGAACCCTTTGCCTCTGATTTATTGAGTGTCGACAATAATTTTCCCCAGTCATCCTCATTACTAATCTTCCATATATCATCCAATACAAGTAAGAACCTTTTAGATTTTAATCTTTGCTCAATCAAATCTTCAGTTATACTGCCAATTTTTTCCTTTTCAGCTGCAGGGGTGCATGCTTTAATCTGCTCTAGCACCTTATCCAGATTGAAACTGAGCGACACACATATCCAAATCATGACTGGGAAATGATCCTGCACTTGTTGGCTGCGATATATGTGTTGTATCAGTGTAGTCTTCCCCATTCCCCCTGGACCAACAACCGGAATCACAGTCAGACTCTTGTCACAGTATTGACCCTTGGTGATGTCCTGTATGATGCTATCCATGACACGATCCCTCCCGTACAGTTTTGGCTCATCAATTCGACCCTTGGTGATAGGACGACACTGGGCAATGTTTGAGACACTTCTAGGGTCACAACTCTGCAAAAGTCCATTAACATCCTTCCGCACAAGCTGCAGTTTCTCTGCGATGTCCTTCATCCTTTGAGAGAAATCAACCCTATTAAACTCAAACTTTGTTGTTTCTTGCGACTTGCCACAATCTTTCTCACGTATATGTGGATCCCGGGAAGATGAGCAAGGGAGGAGTTTACCAATCAGCTTGGGCATGCATCCGCTGACTTCTTGAATGGTGTCTTGTGCTGAGGAGGATTCGTCGGGTGACCTTGGCCGGCGCTTAGGATGCTGCCAAGGGCAACAGCTGACCAGTTTGCCAACAGCTTTGGCGGTGTGGCGAGCATTGAGGGCGATGTCGTGGACGCCACCCTTGTCGTGCTGGTCGGCAGCATTGTACGTGCCATGGAGCTCGTCGTGGATGCGGAAGTAGTCCAGCTCGTCCAGCAAGTCTTGGGCATTGTGCGCCGAGTCCCGCAGCCTCTGCAACAGCTCCTCCATGGCCGGACCGCTGATCTCCTTGCGGGCAGCATTTTCAAGCGTTGCTTGCACGAGCAGCAGTTCCATCCTGAGGGCCTCGACGTTGGGACCAAAGTTCCTGGTGGCCGCCCAAGCCTCCAGCACGCCATCTGCGACGGGGGCTAGCGCCTTCCCCACCACCCATTGCGCCGCGCCGAGGGCCACGACGGCCATCCTCTGGTCTGATGCAGGGATGGACGACACACGGCGCCTGCATCAATCAAGGAATGAAAAGGAATTTGATGTTAAATCGGCTGCTGGAAGCTGCAGAGTAAAGGGGCGGAGTGCGCGTATAGTACGTACGTTGGCTCAAGTGCACCGCCTGCCTGCCTTTGCTGCCGGTGACGGATGCCGCTGCCTTTGCACCAGCAAGGAAACTTGCGCGTTTCTCAACCAAAGCTAGCTAGGCACTCATCCTGGAGCATTCAAATCTCACAAATTCAATACTAGTCTAGTCGGCCCTAACAATTGGTTAGACAGACAGAGAGAGAGAGAGCGGTGATCTGACCTGTGCTGTCCGGCGGCGGTAGGTTGCGGCTGGTTCAGATCCGGGAGCCGACGTCGCCGCGGTGAGAGGGCGCGCGTTGCCGGAGAGGAAGCGCGTTCCCGGACGGCGAGGCGGAGGTGAAGAGCAGCAGGGGCAGGGAGCGGAGAGCAGCGCCGGACCGCCGGAGAGAAGCTCAGCTCAGCTAGCTTGAGAGAGTGAGGGTGCGCGTACTAGTGGTAGTTGTCACAGTGCTCCCAACACCTCTGGATCTAGATCCATCGGCCGCGCACTGTTGCCTGGTTATAATTGAGAGGTCCCATCTGGACTACAGTACTGTGAACTCCCTCTGTTTCTAAATACTCCCTTCGTTCCTACACATAAGTTTTTTCTAGACCCGGCGTCTGCCGCGGGCACTGACTTGACACTCCTTAAATTGCGATATCCACATTCGTGTATCTCATATCCGAACGCCTATATTCATACTAAACCATGCAACTTTGATCAAACTATAAATCAACCAACAGACACAAAATCGAACATAGGATAGCACAATAGTTCACCAAAAGATCACAAAAGCATGTTCAAAGGACCACCAAAGTTCACATAAAAGACGGACAACTTTAAAATACATCTAAAACTTGAAATTAAATTGAGATTCATCACTTCCGCGCCGGCCATTTCCCCTTTCGGTCGCCGGCGCAGTTGTAGCCGGTGGCGGCTGGTGGAGGATCGTCCGATTCATCGAACGAGGAGGAGGAGACGATGACGAGACTACACTCTAAACTATATCTATATACATCCATATGTAGATAGATGCTCTTATAGATATTTCAATATAGACTACATACGAAGCAAAATGAGTGATTCTACACTCTAAACTAGATTTATGTACATCCATTTGTAGTCCATATAAAAATCTCTTAAAAAGACTTATATTTAGGAATGGTAGAGTATAAGTGTAGAGATTTTATTATGAATCACATACGAATATATGTATATGTAGACGCATTTTAGAGTGTAGATTCACTCATTTTGCTCCGTATGTAGTATAAAGACATATATTTAGAAACGGAGGAAGTGTATTTTTATTTTCCTTGACTGACTTCACCTACCTCAGAGTCTTCTTCTTTACTACCCCAAAGTCTTTACCTACAGTATTGTATTGTTTTTCCGACTTTAAGTCTTTACTTATTGCTACTACTATTCGCATCCGCGAATCACACCTTTTATTTTATTTACCAGCTAGTTAGAGCATCTACAGCAAATCCGGCCCCACCTTAAATTTTTTCTTTCACAATCAGATACATCATTTGTGAAACTTCAATCAAATACATACAATTACATTGAACGCACGTAAAGCCTAATCTAAATCTCTAAGCCGGCGCTCGTTGGGCTCCACAATCGTGTCCATGTTCGGCGCCTGGCCGAGCCCGTCGGAGTGGAGTAGAGTGGACTGGCTAGGGTTTGGTCCGACGAGCGGGAGAGGACGAATATATATGGGATCGGGGTGGGTCACCGTTTAGGGTTTGATTCATCGCTGGGAGAGGGCCTCGGAGCAACCTTGCCTCCCGTTTGGTGGACATGGGCCGCTGGGAGCTCGTCTTTTGCCCGGCTGTGGCAAGGCGGGGCGGTGGCGGCTAGATCTGGCCAGCCCCGGGGTGGGCACGGAACTGGGGTGGGGAAGGAGGTGCCTTCCCGCCCGTTCCTTTGGTCGTCGTTGCTCAAGCATGGGGCGGAGATGAAGTTGGGGCCATGGTGGTGGGAGCTGCGATGCCCGTGGGCGGGCCTCACAGCTCGGGTGGTGGTTGGTTGTCATGGTTGCGTGGGCGGTGTGGCGGCCAGTGTGCGACGACCGAGGGGGAGGGGGGTGGTGCAGCAGGCGTCCTCGTGACATGTTGTATTCTGCCTTGGAGGCGGAGAGGTTTGCCGGTTTGAAAATCCTCTTTGGCTCTACCATGCCGACGACGGTGGCGCCTATGGGCGTCGTCTCCTTTTTGAAGATGTCGTTGCGGTTTCTCTCCGTCCTCCGTGTTGCTCCGGGGAAAAACTTTTGATCCTTGGATCTGGTGGTGGCGACGCTCCGATGCCGTGTCCTTCTGAAGGCACTGCCTTGGAGCATTATGGTTCGTCATGTATGGCTTCTTCTCTTCGTGGTGAATCACTCACGGTTAAGGGCTCTGGAGACGTCAAGCAGCTAGCTTTCCTGTAGTTTGCTTGGTGCGTTTTTGGGGTTGTGAAGCTTTCACAATCATCCTGGTATCTTGCCTTGGGTGTGTGTATGGTCTGTCGAGTTGTTGTGGTGGGTGTGTTTGTTTGAGAGTTTGTGTCGGTTGGCTTGATGATAATTGCTTTATATACAAAGTGGAAGAACCCTTATCGGTAAAATCAACTCCCTCAGTTCCAAAATAAATGTCTCAAGATTGGTATATGAGTATTTTAGGACAAAGTTGAGACACTTATTTTAGGACAGAGTGGGTATATGTTTGTCTTCCTATATTTTGTGATGCCTAGAATACAGAATCGGTAGTTGTAGCTTAAACAAAAGGCCACCTAATCCAGTATACGTAGGGCACAAGGCAGGAGTTGTTGTTTGCAAATTTGAACAAATAAACACTCTTTTTTTGGGCAAAGAATGGTTGGTGAGTGTAGTAGTATAAAGTCTAGTTGTAATAATTGGGCGTGCAAAAAGAGCGAGTGTGGTAGTGTAAAAAGTGCTCCCTCAAAGCATTCCAACTTAGAAAAGGGGCTCAAAGCGATCTGATTCTGATCTGATGTGATCCGGATGGGACACGACGCACTGTTGATGTTGTCTGGTGATAATTGAGCGAGAGAGGCCTGGTCTTCTTTTGAGATGTAATATGAGTATTTTAATTCCATGACCTACCAAAGTCTTACGGAGTACTCCTCGCTAGCTTACTATAGATGAATAGGTTTTTCTTCTTCTGAAGCATCCATCATCCTGCAGTAACCTTTTTGTCATGGTCGCTATGCCGGTGGAAACCAAGGTCACGTACGGGCATAAGCACAAGCACATGGCGGGCGACAAGGCGCGCAGGTGAGGTGGATGAAATTAAGCTGACTCACCTCACCCGGTGGCACTGCCATGCGCTTGCTTCCACTTCCTGCTCCATGTCGGGCCGCGGAGCAGAGAGGCGCATCCTCGTCCTTGTCTTCGCCTCTTCTCCTTCTTCTATTTTTTATACTTTCTCTCAAAACAAAATTCTATTTTTCTATTATAGCTGGTTATGGTTCAAGGGCAATGATGATCAATGTCCAACGTTTGTGGATGTCTCATCTCCCCCTAGATGTATGTGTTGTGACCGGCGATATTGCCGCCACCACTAGTTAATGGAATGCATGGTGTTCCTTGTCAAAAAAATATATATATTATATTTTTCTACTTTAAAATAAGAGATTTTCCAACCCGTGTTTCTTTCCCTTAGAAAATTATAATTTCTTTTCCTCCAAAAAGACCCGTACAAGGTTAGTATTAAGCATCTTCTGTTTGCACTTACACTGGTCAGCCCGAACCAAAAAATGGCAGGCATAGCCCTTTGCCCACTGTTGCATAAACAAAAAAGGTCCTTAGCCAACTAGTGCACCAAAAATATTCCTAAACCCAGAAAACACTAAGGGGAAAATGAAAAAAAGCCTGAAACCCCTTGCAAAGAGACAAAAAAAATCAATTTGCCATGATATATAAGATATTTTTTCCTATTTTCTAGAGAAACACATGTATATCATAAAACTTCCATCACGTTCAAATGCATTTACTAGCAAACATGTATATTCACAAACTGAAGTAATTGATATAAGAGAGCTTCCTCCTCGTGCTTTAATTCACAAACTGAATCAAATAAGACGAAGCGATCGACGTAATATTCAAAGATTACTACTAACGGAATAGTAGTAGCTCACTAAGCAGAACATAATCACAGCTGCTTTGCCCCAAGATGTGGAGAAGTCGTCAGGCCCAGTGGAGGAGCTTGATGAAGATTGTTGAGGGGCTAATCATAGTTTGAGGGGGCAAAGAAGATAAGTTATGCATGATGATGACCCACAAGTATAGGGGATCTATCGTAGTCCTTTCGATAAGTAAGAGTGTCGAACCCAACGAGGAGCAGAAGGAAATGATAAGTGGTTTTCAACAAAGTATTCTTTGCAAGCACTGAAATTATAGGTAACAGATAGTTTTGTGATAAGATAATTTGTAACGAGAAACATGTAACAACAGTAAATAAAGTGCAGCAAGGTGGCCCAATCCTTTTTGTAGCAAAGGACAAGCCTAGACAAACTCTTATATAGAGAAAAGCGCTCCCGAGGACACATGGGAATCATCGTCAAGCTAGTTTTCATCACGTTCGTATGATTCACGTTCGGTACTTTGATAATTTGATATATGGGTGTACCGGTGCTTGGGTGCTGTCCTTACTTGGACAAGCATCCCACTTATGATTAACTCCTATTGCAAGCATTCGCAACTACAAAAGAAGTATTAAGGTAAACCTAACCATAACATGAAACATATGGATCCAAATCAGCCCCTTACGAAGCAACGCATAAACTAGGGTTTAAGCTTCTGTCACTCTAGCAACCCATCATCTACTTATTACTTCCCAATGCCTTCCTCTAGGCCCAAATAATGGTGAAGTGTCATGTAGTCGACGTTCACATGACACCACTAGAGGATAAACAACATACATCTCATCAAAATATCGAACGAATACCAAATTCACATGACTACTAATAGCAAGACTTCTCCCGTGTCCTGGGGAACAAACGCAACTACTCACAAAGCATATTCATGTTCATAATCAGAGGAGTATTAATATGCATATAGGATCTGAACATATGATCTTCCACCAAATAAACCAACTAGCATCAACTACAAGGAGTAATCAACACTAGTAGCAACCCACAGGTACCAATATGAGGCTTTGGGACAAAGATTGGATACAAGAGATGAACTAGGGTTTGAGAGGAGATGGTGCTGGTGAAGATGTTGATGGAGATTGACCCCCTCCTGATGAGAGGATCGTTAGTGATGACGATGGCGATGATTTCCCCCTCCCGGAGGGAAGTGTCCCCGGCACCCGGCAGAATAGCTCCGCATGAGCCCTAGATTGGTTCCGCCAAGGTTCCACCTGGTGGCGGCGGAGTCTCGTCCCGAAAGCTTGCTTCTGATTTTTTTCGGATGAAAGACTTCATATAGCAGAAGATGGGCACCGGAGGGCCACCAGGGGGCCCACGAGGCAGGGGGCACGCCCAGGGGGGTAGGGCGCGCCCCCACCCTCATGCCCAGGGTGTGGGTCCCCTCTGGTATTTTCTTCGCTCAGTATTTTTATTATTTCCAAAAATAACTTCTGTGGAGTTTCAGGACTTTTGGAATTGTGCAGAATAGGTCTCTAATATTTGCTCCTTTTCCAACCCAGAATTCCAGCTGCCGGCATTCTCCCTCTTTATGTAAACCTTGTAAAATAAGAGAGAATAGGCATAACTATTGTGACATAATGTGTAGTAACAACCCATAATGCAATAAATATCGATATAAAAGCATGATGCAAAATGGACGTATCAACTCCCCCAAGCTTAGACCTCGCTTGTCCTCAAGCGGAAGCCGGTAATGATAAATTTGTCCACATGTTTAGAGGTAGAGGTGTCGATAAAATAAAATACAAGCATGAGGGCATTATAATCATTCTTATAACAGCAACATATATGGATATTGTCATATGATTTCTTATGCTCAAGTAATAATCCATTCACAATGTCAAGTATGAATCAGAAACTTCATTGAGAACTAACAAACTATAATCTCAGTCATTGAAGCAATTGCAATTTATCATAACATCAGAAAGAGTCAATATAAGAGCTTTTCAGCAAGTCCACATACTCAACTATCATTTAGTCTTTCACAATTGCTAACACTCACGCAATACTTGTGGTTACGGAGTTTCAATCGGACATGGAGAAAGATAGGGGCTTATAGTTTCACCTCCCAACCTTTTACCTCAAGGGTAATGTCAACAATAATAGTTCATGCTAACTTACATCAAATTATATATATATATATATATATATATATATATATATATATATATATATATATATATATATATATATATATATATATAGGGAAAATGCATCCTACTACCGGGTGTAGCTACACCCATTTCTTATATACTACCATGTGGTAGTATATACTCTACTTTATTATTTTTAATATGTTCATATATTATATTTAAGATACTCCAGAGTGAGTTATAAGAAAAAATCGCAAGTGAGCTCATGATTTTATTGTATTTGTGAAATACGTACATATTTGTACGTGAAATAGAGTATGCACAAAATATGATACATACTACCAAAAAAATAGTATATATACTACCTAAACATTATTATATACTACATACTACGCGTACATACTCTCCGATATGATAGATACTACCTAGAACGCATGAAACAAAAGTGGGAGTAACTACACCCGGTAGTAGGAAAAATTTGTCCTATATATATATATATATATATATATATATATATATATATATATATATATATATATATATATATATATATATATATATATATATATATAGGTAGATATGGTGGACTCTCATGGCAAAACTGGGTTTAAGGGAATTTGGATGCACAAGTAGTAACTCTACTTGGTGCAAAGAATTGGCTAGCATGAGGGAGAAAGGCAAGCTCAACATGTTGGATGATCCATGACAATATACTTTATTTTAGATATAAGAAAACATAAACCATTACATTGTCTTCCTTATCCAACATTGCTACCTCTTGAGCACTGCGTTGGATTTCCCCGAAGAGGAGAGGATGATGCAGCAAAGTAGCGTAAGTATTTCCCTCAGTTTTGGGAACCAATGTGTCAATCCAGTAGGAGGCTACGCGCAAGTCCCTCGTACCTACACAAAAACAATAGCTCAACGCAACCAATGCGCTTAGGGGTTGTCAATCCCTTCACGGTCACTTACGAAAGTGAGATATGATAGAGATGATAAATAATTTTTTTGGTATTTTTGGTATAGAGATGCAAAGTGAAAAGTAAAAGCAAAGTAAAAGCAAAGCAATAATAAAGTGATGGAAATTGATATGATGAGAAAGAGACCCGGGGGCCATAGGTTTCACTAGTGGCTTCTCTCAAGAGCATAAGTATTCTACGATGGGTGAACAAATTACTGTTTAGCAATTGACAGAATTGAGCATAGTTATGAGAATATCTAGGTATGATCATGTATATAGGCATCACGTCCGAGACAAGTAGACCGACTCCTGCCTGCATCTACTACTATTACTCCACTCATCGACCGCTATCCAGCATGCATCTAGAGTATTAAGTTAAAAACAGAGTAACGCCTTAAGCAAGATGACATGATGTAGAGGGATAGTTTCATGCAATATGATAAAAACCCCATCTTGTTATCCTCGATGGCAACAATACAATACGTGCCTTGCTACCCCTTCTGTCACTGGGAAAGGACACCGCAAGATCGAACCCAAAGCTAAGCACTTCTCCCATGGCAAGAACAACCAATCTAGTAGGCCAAACCAAACTGATAATTCAAAGAGACTTGCAAAGATAACCAATCATACATAAAAGAATTCAGAGAAGATTCAAATATTATTCATAGATAGACTTGATCATAAACCCACGATTCATCGGTCTCAACAAACACACCGCAAAAAGAAGATTACATCGAATAGGTCTCCACGAGAGAGGGGGAGAACATTGTATTGAGATCCAAATAGAGAGAAGAAGTCATCTAGCTACTAACTATGGACCCGTAGGTCTGAAGTAAACTACTCACACTTCATCGGAGGGGCTTGTATGATGATGTAGAAGCCCTCCGTGATCGATGCCCCCTCCGGCAGAGCTCCGGAACAGGCCCCAAGATGGGATCTCGTGGATATAGAAAGTTGCGGCGGTGGAATTAGGTTTTTGGCTCCGTATCTGATCGTTTGGGGGGTATGTGGATATATATAGGAGGAAGAAGTACGTCGGTGGAGCAACAGGGGGCCCACGAAGGTGGAGGGCGCGCTTGGGGGGGGGGGGCAGGCGCGCCCCCTACCTCGTGGCCTCCTGTTAATTGGCTTGACGTAGGGTCCAAGTCTCCTGAGTTGTATTCGGTGAGAAAATCACGTTCCCAAAGGTTTCATTCCGTTTGGACTCCGTTTGATATTCCTTTTCTTCGAAACCCTAAAACAGGCAAAAAAACAGCAATTCTGGGCTGGGCCTCCGGTTAATAGGTTAGTCCCAAAAATAATATAAAAGTGGATAATAAAGCCCAATAATGTCCAAAACAGTAGATAATATAGCATGGAGCAATCAAAAATTATAGATACGTTGGAGACGTATCAAGCATCCCCAAGCTTAATTCCTGCTCGTCCTCGAGTAGGTAAATGATAAAAACAGAATTCTTGATGCGGAGTGCTACTTGGCATAATTTCAATGTAATCTTCTTAATTGTGGTATGAATATTCAGATTCAAAAGATTCAAGACAAAAGTTCATGTTGACATAAAAATAATAATACTTGAAGCATACTAACAAAGCAATTATGTCTTCTCATAATAACATGGCCAAAGAAAGCTATCCCTACAAAATCATATAGTCTGGCTATGCTCTGTCTTCACCACACAAAGTATTTAAATCATGCACAACCCCGATGACAAGCCAAGCAATTGTTTCATACTTTTGACATTTTCAAAACTTTTTTGATCTTCACGCAGTACATGAGCGTGAGCCATGGATATAGCACTATATGTGGAATAGAATGGTGGTTGTGGAGAAGACAAAAAGAGGGGAAGATAGTCTCACATCAACTAGGCGTATCAACGAGCTATGGAGGTGCCCATCAATAGATATCAATGTGAGTGAGTAGGGATTGCCATGCAACGGATGCACTAGAGATATAAGTATATGAAAGCTCAACAAAAGAAACTAAGTGGGTGTGCATCCAACTCGCTTGCTCACCAAGACCTAGGGCATTTTGAGGAAGCCCATCATTGGAATATACAAGACAAGTTCTACAATAAAAAATTGCCACTAGTATACGAAAGTGACAGAATGAGAGACTCTCTATCATGAAGATCATGGTGCTACTTTGGAGCACAAGTGTGGTAAAAGGATAGTAACATTGTCCCTTCTCTCTTTTTCTCTCTCTTTTTTTGGGCCTTCTCTTTTTTTATGGCCTCTTTTCCTTTTTTTATTTTTCGTCTGGAGTCTCATCCCGACTTGTGGGGGAATCATAGTCTCCATCATCCTTTCCTCACTTGGGACAATGCTCTAAAAATGATGATCATCACACTTTTTATTTTTCTTACAACTCAACAATTACAACTCAATACTTAGAACAAAATATGACTCTATATGAATGCCTCCGGCGGTGTACCGGGATATGCAATGAATCAAGAGTGACATGTATGAAAGAATTATGAACGGTGGCTTTGCCACAAATACGATGTCAACTACATGATCATGCTAGCAATATGACAATGATGGAGCGTTTCATAATGAACGGAACGGTGGAAAGTTGCATGGCAATAGATCTCGGAATGGCTATGGAAATGTGATGGCTTCTCGCCCCTCGTTGGTTACCCCAAGTGTATGGTTTGAGATGCAGCGTAGTGGTAGTTTTCCCTTGGCAAAGATACCAAGGATCGAATCCCGTGAGACTCCCAGTTTCAACGAGAAGGTGTCAATCACTAACGGCACCGTGGATTAGCAATCAACGTGGACCTGCACACAGATACAAATAACTTTGTTCCCAACGAGTACAGAGAGGTTGTCAATCCCTCCGGCCTTGTCGTTTACAAAGGATTAAACGCAAGTGATAATAGTGATAGATATTGCTACGGAAAGTAAATAAAAGCGGAAAGTAAATAGCGATGTGATCAATGATAGGAATATGGACCGGGGCGCCATGATGTTCACTAGTGATGTCTCTCTCCCAAAAGACGATAAAATAGCTATGTGAGGTAAACAAATTACAGCTGGGCAATTGACAGAATGATGTGCGCAAACCAATGCTGACTATATTGCAAGAAAGGTAGAGGTTCAAAGCATGGGCAGTACGCCAAGGTAAGTAGACCGAAATCCATCTGCATCTACTACTAATCATCCACCTTGAGATATCTATCCAGAACATCTCGCTGGTATTAAGTTGCGAGCCCCACCCAAAGTGTAAACTCAAAGCAACAGACAACTGCATTAAAATAACTTTGCGTAAAGTAAACAATACTTGCACCCGCGTGCACAAGCACCGTTGTTTTCCCCCTTGTGGCAACAGCACATCCCCTAGACTCATGTTTCTGTCACTCAAGCTAGTCATCGAGGGGCATGAACCCACAATCGAGCATAACGTTCCCTCTTGGAGTTACTACCTATTACTCGGCCAAAGCAATAAACAGCAACGGAGAAGATGCAAGAATTACTTACGAACATAAATATAAAAGAGGTAAATCAAATATATTACTCAAACACAATCTGAACATAATCTCACAATCCATCGGATCCCAGCAAACTCATCATAGCAACATCATAAGGATTACATATGTGCCTCGATCATGTAGGGCAGCTCACGAGGTCTAATTAGTGAAGCACAAGAAGGGGAGGAGAACATCACATAGCTATAGGTCATGGACCCATGGTCCAAGGGAGACTACTCACGCATCGTCCGGGAGGCGTCCATGGTGGTGGAGAAGGTCCCGGTGGTGATCCTCCCCTCCGGCAGGGCGCCGGGAAGAGTTCTCCTGGCGCTCCCGATCTTGGAAGCGCGGCGGCGGCGGAACAGAGATGAGATCGCGAAAAAGGGTTCCCCTCTCGAGGGTTTCGGGACGAGTGTTAAATATAGGCCCAAGGGTGACGTCAGAGGGCACCTGGGGGGCCCAGGCGCCCCCCCGGCGCGGCCAGGAGGGGGGCCGCGCCACCATGGCGCCTGGAGCCCTGGTGGCCCCCCTCCGGCTCTCCTTCGGGGTCCTGGAAGGTTCCGGAACGCTGATTTTTTATATATTTTTTCCGGAATTTTTCTGGCAGTTTTCGTAATGGAAAAACTTGAAATACAAAAACAGCAAAAAACAGAAACTGGCACTGGGGTGCACTGAGTTAATAGGTTAGTCCAAATATGATCAAAATTTTATGGAAGTGTATAAATATCATAGCAATATCACCCAAAAGAGGCATGGAGCAAGCAGAAATTATAGATACGTTTTGGACGTATCAACATCCCCAAGCTTAATTCCTGCTCGTCCTCGAGTAGGTAAATGATAACAAGAATAATTTTTGTGGTGACATGCTATTAACCTTATAGGACTTTTTCATAGTCACATGACAAAAGCTTACAGAGACAATGATTCTATAGTAATTAAGTCGCCTTGAGAAAATCTCAAAGAACTAAAAGTTTTTCAACATGAAACTGAAGCATCAAATAGATTTGTAATGAGCATGGTATGTAAATATGATAAAGTGATATCTAGCTTGCCCCCTTTAGTGAAGCAAAACATAAATGCAGGGGCACCTCCAAGGTTTAAGTGACGACTAGATACAATGATTTCAAAATAAACGATATCACAATCATGCAAAAGACAATGCTACTTTGGGACAATGCACATTACACTCAGAATGACAATCATGCTCTCCATAGTCGGTGCTTTTAAAAAGAAGGTGGTGACTCTCGAACCGTGGCTTTTGTTGGCAAAGTTGAAAACCCGTAGTCGGAAACAAAAACAAAGCATGTGCCAGAGCTCTTGGTTTTAAAAACAGAGATAATAATTTTTTTTGATATGCATGTTTTGTCAACGAATGCTAGCAGCTAACCCAATTACTTCTTGAGCTGGACAAGTTTCGAGGAATGGCTCCCGAATGAGGATCATAACATCCTCTTAATCTCCTTTGTTTATCACTGCCAGAGTTTTCTGATTTCTCATGAACAAAGCGTGAAGGAAGATTCGTTTGTTATATTAATTTTTAATGAGCCGGGTGCACTCTATGCCAATTCCTTCTCATATTATGGGTTGCACATTATACATGCAATCCCGGGGTGAAGCTTGTCCAACTTAAGAAGATCATGAATTAACCACTACTTCCTCATAAACTTAAAACAGAGGCACAAAATAGGAAATTTATTTATTTGAATAATTTCGAGATGGCACAAGAAAGTCTTTGTTAGGAATGGCAGGTAAATACCATGTATAGTAAGGTATGGTGGACTCATATGGCATAACTGGTTTAAAGGATTTGGATGCACAAGCAGTCAGTCCGCTTAGTACAGGCGAAGGTTAGCAAAAGACTGGGAGCGACCAACTAAGAGAGCAATGACGGCCATAATCATGCAGAGCGACAAAGCAACATTGAATCAGGCATGGAAGTTATATCACTACTCAGAAATAAAAGATCATCAAGGCTTGACAGACTTTCTTTATAGTCTTAAATATGCGTGAGCATACGCCAAGTCAATCAAAATAAATTCTCGAAGGAAGATATCACTAACCATACCACATCATATTCAAACAAATCATGTTGGTACTCCAATATCACATTGGAAACCCTCTAGCTATTTGAAACTAACCATAAGCAAACATGAATTACCAAGCAACATCATGCACGTAGCATCTTTATCATAGACATATCAATCATTGCAACAGAAGCAAACTCTCTTAATAAGATAATCATGATAATAAAGAGAGTTCAAGCAACCAACTAAACAAAAGCTCTTTAAAAAGATAAGCATGAAAACTAAGAGCTAAGCAAGATAGTAGCTATTGAAAGACAAAGAACACACACAGCAAAGATAGACATGAAAATTCCATGTTATGTTCTAAGTAGAAGTGGAGCGTGTTTCTCTCCCACATAAAGAAAGCTGAGTTCCGACTCGTTATTAAAAGCTAAAGAAAACTAAAAGGAAAACTAAAAGCAAGACGCTCCAAGCATAGCACATAACACATGAAGTGATAAAAATATAGTGGAACGAAAGACGAACTGATAATGTCGATGGAGAAGGGGATGCACGGGGGGCATCCCCAAGCTTAGACGCTTGAGTATTCTTGAATATTTCTTGGGGGTGCATGGGGGCATCCCCAAGGTTGAGCGCTTGACACTCCTGAATCTTTTTATCATCTTCCCTCGCACACTTGAAAACTCCCTTCATACAAAACTCATCATAATCTGATTAGCGAGGTTAGTACCCACAATATTATAATTGTTCCTGGCTGGAAATAAAGATATTCTTGAAAGTATACTGTTTCTCTAGATTGCCATAAAGTTTTTGCAAAGAAAAAGCAAGTGCAAGGCTCGCAAAATGAAGAAAAGGCAAAACAGTACAGAATCTGTGAAAAACAGACCAGCAGGCAGTAAATGATTTTTTCGGGGCACTTCTGCAACTCCAATCAAAAAACTCAGAACAGACGCCTGAAAGACAATTATATAGAGCACGCTGTGGAAAAAATTCAGACCAAAAACATGATCTGGTGATTTTATGCGAATTTTTCTGTACGAGGACAGAATCTGTTTCCTGGACAGCACGTCACAACTCTTGATCTTTCCTGCAATCAGAGGCTATACTTGGCACAAAACTGAAAAGTAAAGATACAATGATGATGCTACTGTAGTAACAACATCAAGACACAACAAAAGCAAAAAAATAAAATTTTATTCATTTGGGTTGCCTCCCAAAAGCGCTTTCTTTTATGCCTTTAAGCTAGGCATAATGCATAGAGGGATCAATAACCATCATAATAATCGGAGTTATAAATTGCTTCAAATGGTTCCTCAACAAGTTCACTTTTGTTTCTTCTAGGAAAGGGGTACACACCTTTTGCCTTCCCGCGTAAGCGGATTTGTCCCTTACCTATATCGATGAAGCCCTTAACTGCTCGGAGGAAGTCCCTTCCAAGCACTATATTTCCTTGGTTTGGCTCCATGATGAAGAAATCAATCATTGCAATCCCTTTATGGAATTTAACTGGCACGTCTTTTATTCTTCCCTGAATTTCAGAAATATCTCCATTAGTGTGTTCATGATAAGATGATAATCTATCCATGTCAAATTTTAAAGAATCATGAACAATTTTTGGCATAGTAGAAACCATAGACCCAATATCACAATAAGCAAGGAAGTCTTGATTAGAAATACTAATCCTAGCAAAAGGCTCCCAATCATTGTCTGTTTCCAAAATATCTCTCTTACTAGGTTTGGGTTTCTCTACCTTCATTAAGTCTAGAGCATCCATTCTCTTCTCAATAGTGGCAAGTCTATCTATGACAGTATCAAAGCTATGATCATAAACAAAGTAACTAGATAGACCATGTATAATTTCAAGAGCTCTAGCTTCATCACACTCTAGGAAATCTCCTTCAGCTATAATATCAAGAGAGTGTTTGCACCATTTAAAAAGACCATTGTAAAAATTTCTAAGCACAATTTTTATAGGTATCCAAGGCATAATTCTTCTATGTGCATCAGAAATTCTATCCCATGCTTTCTTCATATTTTCTCCATCCCTTTGATGGAAATCTAGAACTTCTGATTCCCTCAAAGCACCAAATCCTAACATGCTTGACTAAACAGAAAGGACTACTAGCAATTGATTTTTTTTTTAGTTTTTGATAAAGGACACTAAAGCAAAAACTGAAAGGTAAACTAACAAGACTAAAAAACAAAGGTAAAAGATAGCGTGCAACTCCCCTATCTCGAAGAGCGGAGTCCCCGGCAACGGCGCCAGAAAACACCCTTGATGGCTTCTCGCCCCTCGTTGGTTACCCCAAGTGTAAGGTTTGAGATGCAGCGTAGTGGTAGTTTTCCCTTGGCAAAGATACCAAGGATCGAATCCCGTGAGACTCCCAGTTTCAACGAGAAGGTGTCAATCGCTAACGGCACCGTGGATTAGCAATCAACGTGGACCTGCACACAGATACAAATAACTTTGTTCCCAACGAGTACAGAGAGGTTGTCTATCCCTCCGGCCTTGTCGTTTACAAAGGATTAAACGCAAGTGATAATAGTGATAGATATTGCTGCGGAAAGTAAATAAAAGCGGAAAGTAAATAGCGATGCGATCAATGATAGGAATATAGACCGGGGCGCCATGATGTTCACTAGTGATGTCTCTCTCCCAAAAGACGATAAAATAGCTATGCAAGGTAAACAAATTACAGCTGGGCAATTGACAGAATTATGTGCGCAAACCAATGCTGACTATATTGCAAGAAAGGTAGAGGTTCAAAGCATGGGCAGTACGCCAAGGTAAGTAGACCGAAATCCATCTGCATCTACTACTAATCATCCACCTTGAGATATCTATCCAGAACATCTCGCTGGTATTAAGTTGCGAGCCCCACCCAAAGTGTAAACTCAAAGCAACAGACAACTGCATTAAAATAACTTTGCGTAAAGTAAACAATACTTGCACCCGCGGGCACAAGCACCGTTGTTTTCCCCCTTGTGGCAACAGCACCAGGAGGGGGGCCGTGCCACCAGGGCGCCTGGAGCCCTGGTGGCCCCCCTCCGGCTCTCCTTCGTGGTCCTGGAAGGTTCCGGAACGCTGATTTTTTATATATTTTTTCCGGAATTTTTCTGGCAGTTTTCGTAATGGAAAAACCTGAAATACAAAAACAGCAAAAAACATAAACTGGCATTGGGGTGCACTGAGTTAATAGGTTAGTCCAAATATGATCAAAATTGTATGGAAGTGTATAAATATCATAGCAATATCACCCAAAAGAGGCATGGAGCAAGCAGAAATTATAGATACGTTTTGGACGTATCAAAATGCCATGATAGTTAGGTATGGTGGCTGTTTTGAGGAACGTATTTGGTGGGTGTATGATACCGGCGAAAAGTGCGCAGTATTAGAGAGGCTAGCAATGGTGGAAGGAAGGAAAGTGCGTATAATCCATGGACTCAAAATTAGTCATAAAGAACTCATATACTTGTTGCAAAAATCTAGAAGTTATCAAAGCAAATTATTACGCGCATGCTCCTAGGGGGATAGATTGGTAGGAAAAGACCATCGCTCGTCCCCGACCGCCACTCATAAGGAAGACAATCAATAAATAAATCATGCTCCGACTTCATCACATAACGGTTCACCATACGTGCATGCTATGGGAATCACAAACTTTAACACAAGCATTTCTCAAATTCACAACTACTCAACTAGCATGACTCTAATATCACCATCCTCATATCTCAAAACAATTATCAAGCATCAATTTTTTTTCTTAGTATTCAACACACTCAAAAGAAAGTTTTACAAATCTTGAATACCAAGCATATTATTATTAAGCAAATTACCATGCTATTAAGACTCTCAAAATAATCTAAGTGAAGCATGAGAGATCAATAGTTTCTATAAAACAAATCCACCACCGTGCTCTAAAAGATATAAGTTAAGCACTAGAGCAAAATTATATAACTCAAAAGATATAAGTGAAGCACATAGAGTGTTCTATCAAATTCCATATTATGTATGGCTCTCTCAAAAGGTGTGTACAGCAAGGATGATTGTGGTAGACTAACAAGCAAAGAGTCAAATCATAAAAGATGCTCCAAACAAAACACATATCATGTGGTGAATAAAAATATAGCTCCAAGTAAAGTTACCGATAGAAGTAGACGAAAGAGGGGATGCCTTCCGGGGCATCCCCAAGCTTTGGCTTTTAGGTGTCCTTAGATTATCTTGGGGGTGCCATGGGCATCCCCAAGCTTAGTCTCTTGCCACTCCTTGTTCCATAATCCATCAAATCTTTACCCAAAACTTGAAAACTTCACAACACAAAACTCAAAGTAGAAAATCTCATGAGCTCCGTTAGCGAAAGAAGACAAAAGACCACTTCAAGGTACTGTAATGAACTCATTCTTTATTTATATGGGTGTTATACCTACTGTATTCCAACTTTTCTATGGTTCATAAACTATTTTACTAGCCATAGATTCATCAAAATAAGCAAACAACACACGAAAAACAGAATCTATCAAAAACAGAACAGTCTGTAGTAATCTGTAGCTAGCGCAAGATCTGGAACCCCACAAATTCTAAAATAAATTTCTGGACGTGAGGAATTTATCGATTAATCATCTTAAAAAATAATTAACTAAATATCACTCTCCAAATAAAAATGACAGCAGTTCTCGTGAGCGCTAAAGTTTCTGTTTTTTACAGCAAGTTCAACAAGACTTTCCCCAAGTCTTCCCAACGGTTCTACTTGGCACAAGCACTAATTAAACACAAAAAACACAACCAAAACAGAGGCTAAATAATTTATTTATTACTAAACAGAAGCAAAAAGCAAGGAATAAAAATAAAATTGGGTTGCCTCCCAACAAGCGCTATCGTTTAACGCCCCTAGCTAGGCATAACAAGCAAGAATAGATCTAGGTATTGCCATCTTTGGTAGGCAATCCATAAGTGGCTCTCATGATAGATTCATATGGTAATTTTATTTTCTTTATAGGGAAGTGTTCCATGCCCATTTTTAATGGAAATTGGAATCTAATATTCCCTTCCTTCATATTAATAATTGCACCAACCGTTCTAAGGAAAGGTCTACCGAGAATAATAGGGCAAGAAGGATTACAATCTATATCAAGAACGATAAAATCTATGGGAACATAATTCCTATTTGCAACAATAAGAACATCATTAATTCTTCCCATAGGTTTCTTAATAGTGGAATCAGCAAGATGCAAGTTTAGAGAGAAATCATCAAAATTACGGAAATCTAGCAAATCACACAAAGTTTTGGGAATAGTAGAGACACTAGCAACCAAATCACACAAAGCATAAAACTCATGATCTTTCATTTTAATTTTAATAGCTGGTTCCCACTCATCATAAAGTTTTCTAGGGATAGAAACTTCCAATTCAAGTTTTTCTTCATAAGATTGCATCAAGGCATCAACGATATGTTTAGTAAACGCTTTATTTTGACTATAAGCGTGAGGAGAATTTAGCACGGATTGCAACAAGGAAATACAATCAATCAAAGAGCAATTTTCATAGTTAAATTCCTTGAAATCCATCATAGTGGGTTTAGCAACATCTAGGGTTTTAATTTCTTCAATCCCACTTTTATCAAATTTAGCATCAAGATCAAAAGATTCAGAATTATTGGAACGCCTTCTAGGTAGAGGTGGATCATATTCAGTCCCATCATTAACAAGATTCATATTGCAAAACAAAGATTTAATAGGGGACACATGTATAACTTTTAGATCTTCATCTTGATCTTCATAGGAATCCGGTTTAGCGGCCAACTTATTGACTAAGGTAGCTTGCATATCTGAAATTTCAGCAGCTAATTTTTCAAGACGAGCAATTTGGGATCTTATACCATCAAATTATTTAGACATATCATCAAGCTCTTTATTCATATAACTCATAAAACCTTTTTGTTCCTTAAGATCATTTCTAAAGAAATTATTATGCTCAAATTGCAAAACCATAAACTTCCTGACGTTGTTTTCGATCTCCTCTGTCCTTTTAAGGTGGATATGGTGGACTCTCATGGCAAAACTGGGTTTAAGGGAATTTGGATGCACAAGTAGTAACTCTACTTGGTGCAAAGAATTGGCTAGCATGAGGGAGAAAGGCAAGCTCAACATGTTGGATGATCCATGACAATATACTTTATTTTAGATATAAGAAAACATAAACCATTACATTGTCTTCCTTATCCAACATTGCTACCTCTTGAGCACTGCGTTGGATTTCCCCGAAGAGGAGAGGATGATGCAGCAAAGTAGCGTAAGTATTTCCCTCAGTTTTTGAGAACCAAGGTATCAATCTAGTAGGAGGCTACGCGCGAGTCCCTCGTACCTACACAAAAACAATAGCTCAACGCAACCAACGCGCTTAGGGGTTGTCAATCCCTTCACGGTCACTTATGAAAGTGAGATCTGATAGAGATGATAAATAATATTTTTGGTATTTTTGGTATAGAGATGCAAAGTGAAAAGTAAAAGCAAAGTAAAAGCAAAGCAATAATAAAATGATGGAGATTGATATGATGAGAAAGAGACCCGGGGGCCATAGGTTTCACTAGTGGATTCTCTCAAGAGCATAAGTATTCTACGGTGGGTGAACAAATTACTGTTGAGCAATTGACAGAAATGAGCATAGTTATGAGAATATCTAGGTATGATCATGTATATAGGCATCACGTCCGAGACAAGTAGACCGACTCCTGCCTGCATCTACTACTATTACTCCACTCATCGACCGCTATCCAGCATGCATCTAGAGTATTAAGTTAAAAACAGAGTAACGCCTTAAGCAAGATGACATGATGTAGAGGGATAGTTTCATGCAATATGATAAAAACCCTATCTTTTTATCCTCGATGGCAATAATGCAATACGTGCCTTGCTGCCCCTTCTGTCACTGGGAAAGGACACCGCAAGATTGAACCCAAAGCTAAGCACTTCTCCCATGGCAAGAACAACCAATCTAGTAGGCCAAACCAAACTGATAATTCGAAGAGACTTGCAAAGATAACCAATCATACATAAAAGAATTCAGAGAAGATTCAAATATTATTCATAGATAGACTTAATCATAAACCCACAATTCATCCGTCTCAACAAACACACCGCAAAAAGAAGATTACATCGAATAGATCTCCACGAGAGAGGGGGAGAACATTGTATTGAGATCCAAAAAGAGAGAAGAAGCCATCTAGCTATTAACTATGGACCCGTAGGTCTGAAGTAAACTACTCACACTTCATGGGAGGGGCTTGGATGATGATGTAGAAGCCCTCCGTGATCGATGCCCCCTCCGGCGGAGCTCCGGAACAGGCCCCGAGATGGGATCTCGTGGATATAGAAAGTTGCGGCGGTGGAATTAGGTTTTTGGCTCCGTATCTGATCGTTTGGGGGTACGTGGATATATATATAGAAGGAAGAAGTACGTCGGTGGAGCAACAGGGGGCCCACGAGGGTGGAGGGCGCGCCTGGGGGGGGGGGCAGGCGCGCCCCCTACCTCGTGGCCTCCTGTTGATTGGCTTGACGTAGGGTCCAAGTCTCCTGAGTTGTATTCGGTGAGAAAATCACGTTCCCGAAGGTTTCATTCCGTTTGGACTCCGTTTGATATTCCTTTTCTTTGAAACCCTAAGACAGGCAAAAAAACAGCAATTCTGTGCTGGGCCTCCTGTTAATAGGTTAGTCCCAAAAATAATATAAAAGTGGATAATAAAGCTCAATAATGTCCAAAACAGTAGATAATATAGCATGGAGCAATCAAAAATTATAGATACGTTGGAGACGTATCAAACATCAATTCTTTAGCATGTCATATTTTAATGAGTTCTCACAATCATAAAAGATGTCCAAGATAGTATATTTATATGTGAAACCTCTCTTTCTTTATTACTCCCTCCGTTCCGATTTACTCGTCGTGGTTTTAGTTCAAATTTGAACTAAAACCACGACGAGTAAATCGGAACGGAGGGAGTACTACCTATTAATTTCAACGATGACCAAAGCTATGTTTGTCAACTCTCAACAACTTTTAATCATCATGCTCTTTCTATGTGAAGTCATTACTCTCCATAAGCTCAATTTGATCTCTTTGTTTCTTTTCATTCTTTCCTTTATTCCCTCAAGATCATGGCAAAATAGTCAACCCCTTGACTCAACACTTATCTTTATTATATAGCTCACGGACTCGATTACATAAAGGGATCATAAAGCACAACTCAAAACTAGATCATACCAAAAACTTCATTAAGCTAGATCAAGATATTACTAAAAGGATCGAACTAATAAAGACGGTAAAGATAGGAGTGTGATGGTGATACGATACCGGGGCACCTCCCCCAAGCTTGGCAGCTGCCAAGGGGAATGCCCATACCCATATGATTATGTCTCCTTTGCTGGTGAAGAAGATGGTGGTGATGATGGGTAGTCGCACATCGAGTGTAAGAGATCCTCCAACTTGCGGATAATGCCCTTGAGTACAACGATATGCTCCTTGAACAAAATATTTTCACGTGTGAGATACTTGTTTTGTATACGAGCTAACTCGATCATCTTGAAAGCTTCGATCTCAGTTGGGGTAATAAGATTGTGATCAAGTTGTAGGATGTCTTCTGTTGCCGGAACTTGGTCCTCCGTGGCCTTCTTGATCCCTTTATCCTTGTTGATCTCCATGAGTTCCTACCTCTTCAGCTCTATCTTCATTAGCCAAGCATCGTTGTCACCATTGTTGGAGGAGGGGGACGACATGATGCCTGGCCTTGACAACCCTGACAGAAAACAGCTCGAAACGAAAACAGAGGATAATTGCGTGATACAGTGGTCAAAACCTTCGGGAGATTATATAATGAATTTTTACCGACCGAAAGAAGTATCGTGCAAGAAAACGGAGTCCGGAGAGCGCACGAGGTGCCCACGAGGTAGGGGGGCGCGCCCAGGGGGTAGGGCGTGCCTCCCACCCTCGTGGAAGCCTCGTGTCCTTCCCGGACTGCTTCTTATTTTCCTGTTTTTTCTAAATATTCCAAAACGGAGAAAAATGGCCATTAGGACTGTTTTGGAGTCGGTTTACTTTCCGTACCACATACCTATACCTTTTCGGAGTCTGAAACGTTCTGGAAAGTGTCCCTTATGTATTCCTCCGGGGTTACGGTTTCAATAACATTGGTTTCAACATTTATTGGGTTACCTGAGATATAATGTTTGATTCTTTGACCGTTCACCACCTTTGGATTTGTGCCTTCGAAGTTGTGGATTTTTATGGCACTGGAACGATAGACCTCCGCGATAACGTAAGGGCCTTCCCATTTAGAGAGAAGTTTTCTTGCAAAAAAGCTTAAACGAGAGTTGTATAATAATACATAATCACCTACGTTAAACTCACGCTTTTGTATTCTTTTGTCATGCCATCTTTTAACTTTTTCTTTAAACAACTTGGCATTCCCATAGGCTTGGGTTCTCCATTCATCAAGTGAGCTAATGTCAAATAACCTCTTCTCACCGGCAAGTTTGAATCATAGTTGAGCTCTTTAATAGCCCAATATGCCTTATGTTCTAGTTCGAGAGGTAAGTGACATGCTTTTCCATAAACCATTTTATACGGAGACATACCCATAGGATTTTTATTTGCACTTCTATAGGCCCATAATGCATCATCAATTTTCTTGGACCAATTCTTTCTAGATTTATTAACAGACTTTTGCAAAATTAATTTGAGTTCTCTATTACTCAATTCTACTTGACCACTAGACTGTGGGTGATAAGGGGATGCAATTCTATGATTAACATCATACTTGGCAAGCATTTTATGAAAGGCACCATGAATAAAATGTGAACCACCATCAAAAAATAATTTCTTTAAGCATCTTAATAGAAGTGTTATGATCAGCACTACTAGTTGGAATAGCTTCTACCCACTTAGTAACATAATCAAGAGCAACTAAAATGTGAGTATACCCATTAGAGGCAGGAAAAGGTCCCATATAATCAAAGTCCCAAACATCAAATGGTTCAATAACAAGTGAATAATTCATAGGCATTTCCTGACGTCTACTAATATTACCAATTCTTTGACATTCATCACAAGATAAGACAAACTTACGGGCATCCTTGAAGAGAGTAGGCTAATAAAAACTGGATTGCAATACCTTATGTGTAGTTCTATCTCCAGCAGGGTGTCCTCCATAAGCTTCGGAGTGACACTTGCGTAGGATTTGTTCCTGTTCATGCTCAGGTACACAACGTCTAATGACACCATCTACTCCTTCTTTATAAAGACGTGGGTCATCCCAAAAGTAATGTCTCAAATCATAGAAAAACTTTATCTTTTGCTGGTATGTAAAACTATGTGGTATAAATTTAGCAACAATGTAATTAGCATAATCAGCATACCATGGAGCAGTACGAGAAGCATTTATGACATTTAGTTGTTCATCAGGAAAGCTATCATCAATAGGCAGTGGGTCATCAAGAACATTTTCTAACCTAGACAAGTTGTCTGCAACGAGGTTCTCAGCTCCCTTTCAATCAATAATATGTAAATCAAATTCTTGTAGCAAGAGAACCCATCTAATAAGTCTAGGTTTAGCATCTTTCTTTTCCATAAGATATTTAATAGCAGCATGATCAGTGTGAATAGTTACTTTCGAATCAACAATATAAGGTCTGAACTTATCACAAGCAAATACAACTGCTAAGAATTCTTTTCCAGTAGTAGCATAATTTCTCTCAGCACTGTCTAGAGTTTTACTAGCATATTGAATAACATTTAATTTCTTATCAACTCTTTGCCCTAGAACAGTGCTACCTCTTGAGCACTGTGTTGGTTTTCCCTTGAAGAGGAAAGGGTGATGCAGCAAAGTAGCGTAAGTATTTCCCTCAGTTTTTGAGAACCAAGGTATCAATCCAGTAGGAGGATACGCATGAGTCCCTCGCACCTACACAAACAAATAAATCCTCGCAACCAACACGATAAGGGGTTGTCAATCCCTACACGGTCACTTACGAGAGTGAGATCTGATAGATATGATAAGATAATATTTTTGATATTTTTATGATAAAGATGCAAAGTAAAGTGAAAGCAATAAAAATAACTAAGTATTGGAAGATTGATATAATGGAGAATAGATCCGGGGGCCATAGGTTTCACTAGTGGCTTCTCTCGAGAGCATAAGTATTCACGGTGGGTAAACAAATTACTGTTGAGCAATTGACAAAATTGAGGATAGTTATGAGAATATCTAGGTATGATCATGTATATAGGCATCACGTCCGAGACAAGTAGACCGACTCCTGCCTGCATCTACTACTATTACTCCACACATCGACCGCTATCCTGCATGCATCTAGAGTATTAAGTTCATAAGAACAGAGTAACGCTTTAAGCAAGATGACATGATGTAGAGGGATAAATTCATGCAATATGATAGAAACCCCATCTTGTTATCCTCGATGGCAACAATACAATACGTGCCTTGCTGCCCCTACTATCACTGGGAAAGGACACCGCAAGATTGAACCCAAAGCTAAGCACTTCTCCCATTGCAAGAAAGATCAATCTAGTAGGCCAAACCAAACAGATAATTCGAAGAGACTTTCACTGATAACCAATCATACATAAAATAATTCAGAGAAGATTCAAATATTGTTCATAGATAAACTTGATCATATATAAGCCCATAATTCATCGGTCTCAACAAACACACCGCAAAAAGAAGATTACATCGAATAAATCTCCAGAAGAGAGGGGGAGAACATTGTATTGAGATCCAAAAAGAGAGAGAAAGCCATCTAGCTAATAACTATGGACCCGAAGGTCTGAGGTAAACTACTCACACTTCATCAGAGAGGCTATGGTGTTGATGTAGAAGCCCTCCGTGATCGATGCCCCCTCCGGCGGAGCTCCGAAACAGGCCCTAAGATGGGATCTCGTGGATACAGAAGGTTGCAGCGGTGGAATTAGGTTTTTGGCTCCGTCCCTGATCGTTTGGGGGTACGTAGGTATATATAGGAGGAAGGAGTACGTCGGTGGAGCAATGTGGGGCCCACGAGGGCGGAGGGTGCGCCTGGGGGGGGGGGGGGGTAGGCGCTCCCCTACCTCGTGCCTTCCTGGTGGCTTTCTTGACATAGGATCAAAGTCCTATAGATCATGTACGTTCCGAAAATCACGTTACCGAAGGTTTCATTCCGTTTGGACTCCGTTTGATATTCTTTTTCTGCGAAACTCTGAAATAGGCAAAAAACAACAATTCTGGGCTGGGCCTCCGGTTAATAGGTTTGTCCCAAAAATAATATAAAAGTGAATAATAAAGCCCAATATTGTCAAAAACAGAAGGTAATATAGCATGGAACAATCAAAAATTATAGATACGTTGGAGACGTATCAAGCATCCCCAAGCTTAATTCCTGCTCGTCCTCGAGTAGGTAAATGATAAAAACAGAATTTTTGATGTGGAATGCTACTTCGAATAATTTCAATGTAATTCTTCTTAATTGTGGTATGAATATTCAGATCCGAAAGATTCAAGATAAAAGTTCAATATTGACATAAAAATAATAATGCTTCAAGCATACTAACTAAGCAATTATGTCCTCTCAAAATAACATGGCCAAAGAAAGTTTATCCCTACAAAATCATATAGTATAGTCATGCTCCATTTTCGTCACACAATAATGCTCCCATCGTGCACAACCCCGATGACAAGCCAAGCAATTGTTTCATACTTTAGTAATCTCAAACTTTTTCAACCTTCACACAATACATGAGCGTGAGCCATGGATATAGCACTATGGGTGGAATAGAATATGATGATGGGGGTTATGTGGAGAAGACAAAAAAGGAGAAAGTCTCACATCAACGAGGCTAATCAATGAACTATGGAGATGCCCATCGATTGAGGTTAATGCAAGGAGTAGGGATTGCCATGCAACGGATGCACTAGAGCTATAAATATATGAAAGCCCAACAAAAGAAACTAAGTGGGTGTGCATCCAACTTGCTTGCTCACAAAGACCTAGGGCACATGAGGAGGCACATTGTTGGAATATACAAGCCAAGTTCTACAATGAAAAATTCCCACTAGTATATGAGAGTGACAAAACAAGAGACTCTCTATCATGAAGATTATGGTGCTACTTTGAAGCACAAGTGTGGTAAAAGGATAGTAACATTGTCCCTTCTCTGTTTTTCTCTCATTTTTTGTGCCTTCTCTTTTTTTATGGCCTTTCCTTTTTTTATTCCTCACTTAGGACAATGTTCTAGAAAATGATGATCATCACACTTCTATTTATTTACAACTCAATGATTACAACTCGATACTAGAACAAAGTATGACTCTACATGAATGCCTCCGGCGGTGTACCGGGATATGGAATGAACCAAGAGTGACATGTATGAAAGAATTATGAACGGTGGCTTTGCCACAAATACTATGTCAACTACATGATCATGCAAAGCAATATGACAATGATGAACGTGTCATGATAAACGGAATGGTGGAAAGTTGCATGGCAATATATCTCGGAATGGCTATGGAAATGCCATGATAGGTAGGTATGGTGGCTGTTTTGAGGAAGATATAAGGAGGTTTATGTGTGAAAGGGCGTATCATATCACGGGGTTTGGATGCACCGGCGAAGTTTGCACCAACTCTCAATGTGAAAAAGGGCAATGCACGGTACCAAAGAGGCTAGCAATGATGGAAAGGTGAGAGTGTGTATAATCCATGGACTCAACATTAGTCAAAGAACTCACATACTTATTGCAAAAATCTACAAGTCATCAAAAACCAAGCACTACGCGCATGCTCCTAAGGGGATAGATTGGTAGGAAAAGACCATCGCTCGTCCCCGACCGCCACTCATAAGGAGGACAATCAAAGAACACCTCATGTTTCAAATTTGTTACATAACGTTTACCATACGTGCAAGCTACGGGACTTGCAAACTTCAACACAAGTATTTCTCAACTTCAAAACTACTCAACTTGCACAACTTTAATATCACAACCTCCATGACTCAAAACAATCATCAAGCATCAAACTTCTCTTAGTAATCAACACACTCATAAGAAAGTTTCTACTAATCTTGATACCTAGATTATTAGGATTATTTAAGCAAATTAACATGCTATTTAAGAGTCTCAAAATAATCTAAGTGAAGCATGAGAGATCACTAGTTTCTATAAAACAAATCCACCATCGTGCTCTGAAAGGTATAAGTGAAGTACTAGAGCAAAACTATATAACTCAAAAGATATAAGTGAAGCACATAGAGTATTCTAATAATTTCCGAATCATGTGTGTCTCTCTCAAAAGGTGTGTACAGCAAGTATGATTGTGGTAAACTAAAAAGAAAAGACTCAAATTATACAAGACTCTCCAAGTAAAACACATATCATGTGGTGAATAAAAATATAGCTCCAAGTAAAGTTACCGATGGAAGTAGACGAAAGAGGGGATACCTTCCGGGGCATCCCCAAGCTTTGGCTTTTTGGTGTACTTAGATTATCTTGGGGGTGCCATGGGCATAGACAATCTTAGGCTCTTGCCACTCCTTGTTCCATAATCCATCAAATCTTTACCCAAAACTTGAAAACTTCACAACACAAAACTTAATGTAAAAAATCTCATGAGCTCCATTAGCGAAAGAAAACGAAACACCACTTCAAGGTACTGTAATGAACTCATTCTTTATTTATATTGGTGTTAAACCTACTGTATTCCAACTTCTCTATGGTTTATAAACTATTTTACTAGCCATAGATTCATCAAAATAAGCAAACAACACACGAAAAACAGAATCTGTCATAAACAGAACAGTCTGTAGTAATCTGTAGCTAACGCAAGATCTGGAACCCCAAAAATTCTAAACTAAATTTCTGGACGTGAGGAATTTATCTATTAATCATCTGCAAAAATAATTACCTAAATATCACTTTATAAATAAATATGGCAGCAGTTCTCGTGAGCGCTAAAGTTTCTGTTTTTTACAGCAAGATAAACAAGACTTTCCCCAAGTCTTCCGAACGGTTCTATTTGGCACAAACACTAATTAAACACAAAAAACACAAACAAAACAGAGGCTAGATAAATTATTTATTACTAAACAGTAGAAAAAATCAAGGAATAAAAATAAAATTGGGTTGCCTCCCAACAAGCGCTATCATTTAACGCCCCTAGCTAGGCATAAAAGCAAGGATAGATCCAGGTATTGCCATCTTTGGTAGGCAATCCATAAGTGGCTCTCATAATAGATTCATAAGGTAATTTAATTTTCTTCCTAGGGAATTGTTCCATGCCTTTCTTTAATGGAAATTGGAATCTAATCTTCCCTTCCTTCATATCAATAATTGCACCAATCGTTTTAAGGAAAGGTCTACCAAGAATAATAGGACATGAAGGATTGCAATCTATATCAAGAACAATAAAATCTACGGGAACATAATTCCTATTTGCAACAATAAGAACATCATTAGTTCTACACATAGGTTTCTTAATGGTGGAATCTGCAAGGTGCAGGTTTAAAGAGCAATCATCAAAATCACGGAAACCTAACAAATCACACAAAGTTTTGGGAAATGTGGAAACACTAGCACCCAAGTCACACAAAGCATAGCATTCATTATCTTTAATCTTAATTTTAATAGTAGGTTCCCACTCATCATAAAGTTTTCTAGGGATAGAGACTTCCAACTCAAGCTTTTCTTCATAAGATTGCATCAAAGCATCAACGATATGTTTAGTGAAAGCTTTATTTTGACTATAAGAATGAGGAGCATTTAGCACGGATTGCAACAAGGAAATACAATCTATCAAAGAGCAATTATCATAATTAAATTCCTTTAAATCCAAAATAGTGGGTTCATCAATATTTAAAGTTTTGACTTCTTCAATCCCACTTTTATCAATTCTAGCATCAAGATCTAAAAACTCTGAATTCTTCGAACGCCTTCTAGGTAAAGGTGGATCATATTCAGTCCCATCATTATCAAGATTCATATTGCAAAACAAAGATTTAAAAGGGGACACATCAATAACTTTTAGATCTTCATCTTTATTTTCAAAGTTCTGCAGTTTAGCGGCTATCTTATTAACTAACGTAGCCTGCTTATCCGATATTTCAGCTATCGACTTCTCAAGACGAGCAATTTGGGATCGCAAACCATCAAATTCTTTAGACATATCATCGAGCTCTTTATTCATATAACTCATAAAGCTTTTTTGTTCCTTAAGCTCGTTTCTGAAGAAATTATTATGCTCAAATTGCAAAACCATAAAACTCCTGACGTTGCTTTCGATCTCTTCTAACCTTTTAAGGTGAAGATCACCAAATCTAGATAGAGCCATCATGAAAAACTAGCAATCCAACACACGAGCAAATAAGAAACGAGCAAAAAGAGGCAAAAAGGAGAAAGAGAGGGAGGATAGAGAGAGGGTGAATAAAACGGCAAGGGTGAAGTGGGGGAGAGGAAAACGAGAGGCAAGTGGCAAATAATGTAATGCAGGAGATAAGGGTTTGTGATGGGTACTTGGTATATTGACTTTTGCGTAGACCTCCCCGGCAACGGCGCCAGAAATCCTTCTTGCTACCTCTTGAGCACCCCGTTGGTTTTCTCTTGAAGAGGAAAGGGTGATGCAGCAAAGTAGCGTAAGTATTTCCCTCAGTTTTTGAGAACCAAGGTATCAATCCAGTAGGAGGCTACGCGTGAGTCCCTCTCACCTACACAAAAAAATAAATCCTCGCAACCAACGCGATAAGGGGTTGTCAATCCCTACACGGTCACTTACGAGAGTGAGATCTGATAGATATGATAAGATAATATTTTTGGTATTTTTATGATAAAGATGCAAAGCTAAATGAAAGCAATAAAAATAACTAAGTATTGGAAGATTGACATAATGGAGAATAGACCCGGGGGCCATAGGTTTCACTAGTGGCTTCTCTCGAGAGCATAAGTATTCACGGTGGGTAAACAAATTACTGTTGAGCAGTTGGCAGAATTGAGCATAGTTATGAGAATATCTAGGTATGAGCATGTATATAGGCATCACGTCCGAGACAAGTAGACCGACTCCTGCCTGCATCTACTACTATTACTCCACACATCGACCGCTTTCCAGCATGCATCTAGAGTATTGAGTTCATAAGAACAGAGTAACGCGTTAAGCAAGATGACATGATGTAGAGGGATAAATTCATGCAATATGATAAAAAACCCATCTTGTTATCCTCGATGGAAACAATAAAATACGTGCCTTGCTGCCCCTACTATAACTGGGAAAGGACACCGCAAGATTGAACCCAAAGCTAAGCACTTCTCCCATTGCAAGAAAGATCAATCTAGTAGGCCAAACCAAACTAATAATTCGAAGAGACTTGCAAACATAACCAATCATACATAAAAGAATTCAGAGAAGATTCAAATATTGTTCATAGATAAACTTGATCATAAACCCACAATTCATCGGTCTCAACGAACACACCGCAAAAAGAAGATTACATCGAATAGATCTCCACAAGAGAGGGGTAGAACATTGTATTGAGATCCAAAAAGAGAGAGAAAGCCATCTAGCTAATAACTATGGACCCGAAGGTCTGAGGTAAACTACTCACACTTCATCAGAGAGGCTATGGTGTTGATGTAAAAGCCCTCCGTGATCGATGCCCCCTCCGGCGGAGCTCTGGAACAGGCCCCAAGATGGGATCTCGTGGATACAGAAGGTTGCGGTGGTGGAATTAGGTTTTTGGCTCCGTGCCTGATCGTTTGGGGGTACGTAGGTATACATAGGAGGAAGGAGTGCGTCGGTGGAGCAACATGGGGCCCATGAGGGTGGAGGGCGCGCCTGGGGGGTGGGGGTAGGCGCGCCCCCTATCTCGTGGCTTCCTGGTGGCTTTCTTGACGTTGGGTCCAAGTCCTCTGGATCATGTTCGTTCCGAAAATCACGTTCCCGAAGGTTTCATTCCGTTTCGACTCCGTTTGTTATTCTTTTTCTGCTAAACTCTGAAATAGGAAAAAACAGCAATTCTGGGTTGGGCCTCTGGTTAATAGGTTAGTCCTAAAAATAATATAAAAGTGAATAATAAAGCCCAATATTGTCCAAAACAGAAGATAATATAGCATGGAGCAATAAAAAATTATAGATACGTTGGAGACGTATCAAACAATACCTACAGTATAATCACTAGCATCACACATAATTTCAAAGGGTAAATTCCAATCAGGTGGTTGAACAATAGGTGCAGAGATCAATGCTTTCTGAAGTATTTAAAATGCTTCTACACAATCATTATCAAAGACAAATGTATATCTTTTTGTAATAGATTAGTCAGGGGCCGAGAAATTTTTGAGAAGTCCTTAATGAACCTCCTATAAAAACCGGCATGACCAAGAAAACTTCTTATACCTTCGATGTCCTTGGGACATGTCATCTTTTCAATAGCATCAACTTTAGCTTTATCAACTTCAATACCTCTTTCAGAAATTTTATGCCCCAAGACAATACCTTCATTAACCATAAAGTGGCACTTCTCCCAATTCAAGACAAGGTTAGTTTCTTCATATCTCTGCAAAACTCGATCAAAGTTGATCAAGCAACCATCAAAAGAGGATCCATAGACAGAGAAATCGTCCATGAAAACCTCACAAATCTTTTCACAAAAATCAGAGAATATAGCCATCATGCATCTTTGAAAGGTAGCAGGTGCATTACGTAAACCAAAAGGCATACGTCTATAAGCAAAAGTACCAAAAGGGCAAGTAAAAGTAGTCTTTGCTTGATCATCAGCTGACACAGGTATTTGAGAGAAACCAGAATAACCATCTAGAAAGCAAAAATGTGTGTGTTTGGATAATCTTTCTAGCATTTGATCAATGAATGGCAAGGGGTAAAGATCTTTTTTAGTAGCTTTATTTAATTTGCGGAAACCAATTACCATCCTATAACCTGTAATAATTCTTTGCGGAATCATTCATCTTTATCATTAGGAACGACAGTAATACCTCCCTTCTTAGGGACACAATGTACAAGACTTACCCACTGACTATCAGCAACGGGATAAATTATACCTGCCTCAAGGAGCTTTAGTATTTCCTTTCTTACCACTTCTTTCATCTTAGGATTTAACTGTCGTTGGTGATCAATAACTGGTTTGGCGCCTTTCTCCAAATTTATTTTATGTTGACATAGAGTGGGACTAATGCCCTTATGATCATCCAGAGTATATCCAATAGCAGCACGGTGCTTCTTCAGAGTTTTCAATAATTTTTCTTCCTCCTTCTCTGAAAGGTTAGCACTAATAATAACAGGATATATCTTCTTTTCATCAAGATAAGCATATTTAAGAGTATCAGGTAATGGTTTAAGCTCAAACACGGGATCACCCTTGGGTGGAGGAGGATCCCCTAGGATTTCAACAGGCAAGTTGTGTTTCAGGATAGGTCCGTGTTTAAAGAATACTTCATCTATTTCCCTTCTTTCATTCATAAACATATCATTTTCATGGTCTAGCAAATATTGTTCTAAAGGATAATTAGGAGGCACGGCAATAGAAGCAAGACCAATAATTTCATCTTTACTAGGCAATTCCTCTTCACGGTGTTGTCTACGAAATTTAGAAAAGTTAAACTCATGAGACATATCACCTAGACCAATGGTGACAACATCCTTTTCGCAGTCTATCTTAGCATTAACAGTGTTTAAGAAGGGTCTACCAAATATAATGGGACAAAAGCTATCTTGTGGGGAACCAAGAACAAGAAAATCAGCAGGATGTTTAGTTTTCCCACACAAGACTTCAACATCTCTAACAATTCCAATTGGTGATATAGTATCTGTATTGGCAAGCTTAATGGTAACATCAATTTCTTCTAACTCAGTAGGTACAATATCATGCATAATTTCTTTGTATAAGTCAATAGGTATTGTACTAGCACTAGCACCCATGTCACATAAGCCATGATAAAAATGATCTCCTATTTTAACAGAAATAACAGGCATGCCTACCACAGGTCTATGTTTATCTTTAGTACTAGGTTTAGCACTTCTAGCAGTCTCATCACAGAAATAAATAACATGCCCATCAATATTATCAGCCAAGAGATCTTTAACAATAGCAATATTAGGTTCAACTTTAACTTGCTCAGGAGGTGTATAAGTTCTAATATTGCTTTTACAAACCACAGTTGAAGCCTTAGCATGATCCTTTATTCTAACAGGGAAAGGTGGTTTCTCAACATAAGCAGTAGGAACAATAGGATCATTATAAGTGGTAGTCTTTTCTTCAACTTTAATAGGTGCAACTACTTTTACTTCTATGGGAGGATTATATTTAAACCACTTCTCATTAGGGAGATCAATGTGAGAAGCAAAAGATTCACAAAAAGAAGCTACTATCTCAGAGTCAAGTCCATATTTAGTGCTAAATTTACGGAAAACATCGGTATCCATAAAAGATTTAACACAATCAAACTTAGGTGTTATACCTGACTCCTTACCTTTTCCGAGGTCCCAATCTTCAGAGTTGCGTTTAATTCTTTTCAATAAATCCCATTTGAATTCAATAGTCTTCATCATAAAAGAACCAGTACAAGAAGTATCTAGCATGGTGCGATTGTTGTCAGAAAGCCGAGAAATTTTTTTTGAATGATCATTTCTCTTGAGAGCTCATGATTGGGGCATGAATATAACGTTGACTTAAGCCTCCCCCAAGCTTGAGCGATTCTTTCTCCCTCGCGAGGCCAAAAATTATATATATAACTACGATCACGATGAACAAGATGCATAGGATAAAACTTCTGATGAAATTCCAATTTCAGTCGCTTATAGTCCCATGATCACATATCATCACATAGCCTATACCATGTCAATGCATCTCCCTTCAAAGATAAAGGGAAGACCTTCTTCTTGATAACATCATCGGGCATACCTGCAAGCTTAAATAATCCACAAACTTCATCCACATAGATTAGGTGTAAATCGGGATGCAATGTTCCATCTCCTGCAAAAGGATTAGCTAGCAGTTTCTCTATCATACCCGAAGGAATTTCAAAGTAGCATTTACATTTTCAGTAGGTTCAGTAGGTTGAGGAGCAACTCTTTCCTCTACTGGTCGGGGTGAAGATACCCCGAACAAGCCCCTCAAAGGATTACATTCCATAGTAACAAGTGACAGTGAATTTCAGCACACTATATAAATTTTTCCTTACCAAATTCCACCTACCAAAGGCGCTTCACTCCCCAACAACAGCGCCAGAAAAGAGCCTTGATGACCCACAAGTATAAGGGATCTATCGTAGTCCGTTCGATAAGTAAGAGTGTCGAACCCAACGAGGAGCAGAAGGAAATGATAAGCGGTTTTCAGCAAGGTATTCTCTGCAAGCACTAAAATTATAGGTAACAGATAGTTTTGTGATAAGATAATTTGTAAAGAGAAACAAGTAACAACGGTAAATAAAGTGCAGCAAGGTGGACCAATCCTTTTTGTAGCAAAGGACAAGCCTGGACAAACTCTTATATAGAGAAAAGCGCTCCCGAGGACACATGGGAATTATCGTCAAGCTAGTTTTCATCACGTTCGTATGATTCGCGTTCGGTACTTTGATAATTTGATATGTGGGTGGACCGGTGCTTGGGTGCTGTCCTTACTTGGACAAGCATCCCACTTATGATTAACTCATATTGCAAGCATCAGCAACTACAAAAGAAGTATTAAGGTAAACCTAACCATAGCATGAAACATATGGATCCAAATCAGCCCTTATGAAGCAACGCATAAACTAGGGTTTAAGCTTCTGTCACTCTAGCAACCCATCATCTACTTATTACTTCCCAATGCCTTCCTCTAGGCCCAAATAATGGTGAAGTATCATGTAGTCAACGTTCACATGACACCACTAGAGGATAAACAACATACATCTCATCAAAATATCGAACGAATACCAAATTCACATGACTACTAATAGCAAGACTTCTCCCATGTCCTCGGGAACAAACGTAACTACTCACAAAGCATATTCATGTTCATAATCAGAGGAGTATTAATATGCATATAGGATCTGAACATATGATCTTCCACCAAATAAACCAACTAGCATCAACTACAAGGAGTACTCAACACTACTAGCAATCCACAGGTACCAATCTGAGGCTTTGGGACAAAGATTGGATACAAGAGATGAACTAGGGTTTGAGAGGAGATGGTGTCGGTGAAGATGTTGATGGAGATTGACCCCCTCCCGATGAGAGGATCGTTGGTGATGACGATGGCGATGATTTCCTCCTCCCGGAGGGAAGTGTCCTTGCCTGAGCCCTAGATTGCTTCCGCCTCGTGGCGGCGGAGTCTCGTCCCGAAAGCTTGCTTCTGATTTTTTTTCAGACGAAAGACTTCATATAGTAGAAGATGGGCACCCGAGAGCCACCAGGGGCCCACGAGGTTGGGGGGTGCGCCCAGGGGGGTAGGGCGCGCCCCCCACCCTCGTGCCCAGGGTGTGGGTCTCCTCTGGTATTTTCTTCGCTCAGTATTTTTTATTATTTCCAAAAATAACTTCCGTGGAGTTTCAGGACTTTTGGAGTTGTGTAGAATAGGTCTCTAATATTTGCTCCTTTTCCAGCCCAGAATTCCAGCTGCCGGCATTATCCCTCTTTATGTAAACCTTGTAAAATAAGAGAAAATATGCATAACTATTGTGACATAATGTGTAGTAACAACCCATAATGCAATAAATATCGATATAAAAGCATGATGCAAAATGGACGCATCACATGATTCTTGAGAAATCTTGGATATAAGTTATGCATGACTCTTGAGAAATATAGGATATTCAAGCCTAATAATTAGAACCACACTTAAAAGTTTTCCAAGAGTAGGGGGTGGGGGGTTGGGGGGGCAATGGCCTCATTTGCCCCCCATGAAGATCCGCCATTGGTCAGGCCATCCTCGTCGCCATGAAGTACTCCAAGCACAGTGTAGCGCTGCATGCAACGATCATGTGAATGTCTGTTGATGCGGCTTCAGCGGCGGTGGCAGCGGCGATGATGCTGATCTCCAGAGCGCGCTCCCAAGGCGTCCCCTCCTGGGCCTGCCCGAGCACTTCGCCTAGCAGCATCTGCACGGCGCCACTCAACACGGTCACGAGCGCTGCAAGGGCCAGCCGGCCTTTGGAGTGCTTCCAGTGCTCGGACGCGAGGTGGCTGAGTGTGAGTGCGACCATTTGCCTTAAATTATTTTATATGTGATATTGTTACCCAAGGTTTTGCTTCGCAATTGGCTGGAATCAATATTTTGGATAAAGCTTGTCCCACATCTCAACTATCTTTTGAACGATAGTGTACAGCGAGTGAACCATGTACATGTTATTGGCCAAAATTTGATCTTTTCCACCACACTTTGTCTGTGAAGCATGCCGCATTGCATTCTTTTAAATATCTCGTCAATTATCCTAATTGAGCGTAGAGAATAGTTAGGTTCGCCATCACATGCCGGTCCTTTCCCCTTGAGGTGGGCTTGCACCGCAAATGCAATCGGCTAAACTTTACATAACACATTGGATGGGCATGATGGTTAAATTAAATAATGGTTATACTAAACTTTTATCCTTTTCATAATTTAATTTTATCGAACCATAAGTTTAACTAGTTTAGTTTTTCTATAAATTAATCACCAATGATTAACCATGTAAATATTATTAAATAATAACTATGATGTTATTTGTTATATTATTGTAGCTTCCATCATAAATAAATCTAAATTCATCATACTAACTTTAAACTACTTTTAATTTGTAAATAAAACATTTTTGCCTGTTTTAACTTTGGGACATTAGCACTGAATAAGATCTTTTTAAGGATAACCTTCTAAATGTGAGAACAAAAAAGGCAAAACAATATCTGAAGCCTCGACATGGTTAATTTGTGACACTTCAATAAATTATAGAATGTGTAGTACCGTTTGCAAATATAGTGTATGTATATTAATGTGTTCTTATCTTTGTATATTTTATGATAGAGATCTTTAAAGTGTTTGCTTTAAAAAAATATCTTGAAAATGTTTCCAAGTGTAAGATCATGAACACGCAAATAGGAAAATATGGAATACATAAGTTTCAGATGTGATTTTTTTATATTTGTGAGACATATTTCAGGAAGTACCCAAATCTAATGGAGTAATTATTTCTGGATCATTACTTGCTAGAGCCAATCTATTATTACCTTGTCAATCATCATAGTCAATTTCCTGATCTTGTTGCCTAGAAATAACTCAAGTGTGTAGCTATAGCACTTACTTACTTCATGTTGTCTTTTCTGTGTTTCCTAGGTTTATGCGAGTTGGTGTGCTCTCCCTCTTATTGTCTATGAAATTTTGGTGCATATTCAGATGTGCTTGCCGTTGATATGGTTGGGGGTTAAGTTATTGGAGTTGTAGCTGAACACTTAGAAGGTATTTGGTATTAAATTAAACATCCCAATCAAATGGACTTTAGTTTTTTGTTGATTGTGCTCCATTTATTACCTTTTGTTAAAAGACACTAATATCTTTGGTTAAAAGACACTATTTGAACCTAGTTGTTTCTTACAAATCACCTTGGCTTTAGTGAGAAGTTGGTACATTTCAATCTTTTACTTGTTAGGTGCAATACAGATGTTGTGGCATGCAATCACTAATTCTCACAAGTCGTGCTACTTGTTTCCATCAAACAACAATATACATCTATGAGAAATGAAAGCTAAGGCTCACCTGCCACTGCCAGCTTGGTGTGTTTGCTCATATTTATAATGTGTAAAGTATATATGATTCTTGTGTGTTGCATCATCGTTTTAATTCATATGTTAGTTACAATCATTATTGATTGTCTCTGTTATTTCTATTACAGGTAGGGATATGTTTGTAGGACATATCTTGCCGTTGCAGACGGGTTACAATGCTTGGCGTTCCATATCTATTAGTGGACATGCAACCCATTCCCAGTTGCAGTCGCAATGTGGGTCGTGCAAGTTGCACATGTTACGACGCTTGCAATCGCGTGTCCAAATATGGACATGGACATGCAACTGGTCCGATAACCACCCTCCCGGCCGAGTTGTAGTCGATGTGTGCTTGTACAGTTGCATTCGGATTACAATGCTTGCAGTGGCATGTCTACTGATGGACATGATGATTTTTAATAATAATAATAATAATAATAATAATAATAATAATAATAATAATAATAATAATAATAATAGGATTTTTTAAAGTTAACAATCAATTTTGTAGTTTCTAATAACGAATGAACATACTAAAATAGGAAGAGGGAAAATAGTAAAATGAGAAGAAGAAAAACAAAAACATCAATTAATCATGAGAAAAAAATGTAAAAAAAAGTCATTACACAAACTGTCATTGGAAGCTACGGTGAACTAATGACAAAACATGCAACAAGGAATACAAAAAGCTAGCAACATTCACATATCCTTCGTATCCCTTATTTTGGCCAGAAAAAAATAGAAAAATAACACACATATACTAGCTCGGTGTACAAACAAAGAGAGCCATGTAGAAACTTACGCACATGGACTACCCTTGTACAGATGAGTCATGCCTCCCATCACGCAAGAAAAACAATACCGCCACATAAATCTTGAAAACCCTAGGTCTAACGGCTATAATACTGATTGGGACACAACTTAAAAACTGCAGTTGCGATTCATCTGAAAACTTGCAGTTGCGATACAATTTGAAAAATGTCGTTGTCACTGGGCTTGAAAACTTTGGCATATGGAAAATTTGACTAAAAAACTCCCAAAAAAGCACTCCACTAGAGGGGGGGGGTGGCATTTGGTGTCATTATTAAAAGGAAAACTAAAAAAGTAAGAATAATAGAAACACAAGGAAATAAATAACTCTTATAATTTATAAGTTGGCAATTGCTTACAAAAGGTAGGAAATCGAAATGGTTTTTTTATATTGAAGAAGAGAAATACAAAGCTGAACAAAAATCTGAATCATGACGCACCGAATTCAACGGCCGAGTGATTGTATATTTATTTTTTGAGCAGTGGCCGAGTGATTGGATCAGCCCCACAACTGGCCTGGATAAACAAGGCCATGTAGACAGAAAGCACAGAAAAATAACACATATCCCAACGTGCAAGAAAACGGCCTGCGTGCTAAACAGCCAGTAAAAAACTAAGAAAAACGTTCCACACGCACGAATTGAACTAGTCTGTTCATCCCTACGCGTTACATCCAACGGTTCAGCGTGTGAATGAGACGTATCTATTTCTCAGCGAGAAACAGCAAATCCAGTAGAGCAAGCACTTGTGCAAATACAAGACTCCCTGTAACACATGCTTTATGATTTTGAGGATAGACGCTGACAAGTGGAACATTTTTTTCATAATTCACAAATATTATTGTAAAATTGATTTAAAATGATTTTTCGAATATTTTCAATTGCTAGAACATTATTTACATTTTAGTGGTACTTGTTTTAATTCTAGGACATTTTTTAAATTTTGTGATTAAAAAGATCATAAACATATTTTAACTGGAAGATCTTTTAAACTATTTTTTATACTGCCTAAATTCATTGATATTTCTTAAGCTTCAGAAATATAATTTAAATACTTCATATTATATATAACATTTCCCAGAAAGTAAAAAAAAACAGTCCAAATTCCGCCGGAAGAAATGCAGGATCACTAATTGGGCCGGCCAACTACGCATGAGTTGGATGTCTCCTCTTTTTTTCTGCGTGCATGTGGGTTATGACGTTGTTTGATATGTGGGTTTGAATTTATAACCCCCCAGCAAAGAAAGAAATTTAAATACTTATAATGTTTTTGAGGGGAAATCAATCAACATGGTATGTTCATTTCCCCCCTAAAAAGGACATGCCATGGTGTATGGTTATTATAGTCGAGTTGCACACAGGTGGGCTACTATGTGAAACAAATGGTAGTGGGTTGTGCCAGGTATCAAAAATAAACCGGGTTTTCCTGAAGCACCAGTGCCTATTTCTACAGGAGAGACGCTTAGTTAAGCGTCTATCATGTACAAATAAGCACCGGTGCTTTAAAAAATATGGTTTATTTCTTTAAGCACCTCCCCTAAGTATCTTCCATTGTATAAGGCCTAAGTATTTCTCTCCGTCTTGTTCATCACCTGAATAACCAGAAACTAATCTGTCAGAAAACAGAAAACAGAAAGCGTATGAATATTTGAAATCTGTCAGAAAACAGAAAAGTCTGATCATTTTTAGGAATTTGAAAACGTTTAAAAAGTTTATGAACACACTGAACATTTTTCTGATTATTTGGGAGCCTTTTCTATTAGAAAAAAAATACAGAAACAAAAACCAAACAACAAAATAGGCAACCCAGGGACGATTTACTCACACAATGAGCAGCAAATTGGACATATTCGGCTATTTTCCCTGGCCGCTCACACGGCCTCCCACGGGCCGCGAAGAGAGTGCCTACATGACCTGATTGCCCAACAAGGTATAGTAGAGACCGATCAACCTGTTTTTATAGGCAAGCAACATGTTTTGTACTAGTATATGTATCTTTTTTTCTTGATTGGGCTTTTTTAGCATTTGTGATTTTCTTTACTTCCTTTCTCTTTTTAGAAATATTATTTTTTGGGTACAATATGCTAATACTTTTCCATCTAAATTTCTTTTCCTCTTCTTATTTTTCTATTTATTTTCCTCTTACTTTTATAGAAGTATATATACATTTTTTTTTCAAATTTACATGCATTTTTTAAAAAAACACAAACATTTTTTAAATAATGATTGAATAATTTTAAAAATTTAATGAACATTTTATGAAAATTCTTAGATACATTTCCTAATTACATAGTTGTTTTTATAACATGATGAACCTAGGGTTCCGGCCATGATTGTTGGAGGATCCAACGTCCTAGGTGCTCCGAGAGCACCTGATATTCTCTCAATTTCATGTAGCATAGGTTTCAACTTCCCTCTCTCTCCATGGCAGTGTGTCTTATAGAGACCGAAAGGTGAGACTATACATTAATGGCTCATCCTGCTACTAATTTATCTTCAAAAATTAGATATTAGGCTATTTGGAACCACCAGAATTTTGTTCTTAGTTTAGACATAATATTTTATCTTCAAAAATACCATGCTACTAATTTAAGATTATAGCTTAAGCCCCTGTTTGGCAACCCTCCAGTCCTCCAATACGGAGCGGAGCGTGCAGAGCGTCGTCTTAGCCACTCCTCAAATTATAGCTGCATGCCGCTCCGCTCCGGCACAGAGTTGCAGAGCAAAGGGAGTCCGAACAGGGTCTAAGTACAGAAGTGAGTCATAATATGTGCAAAAGATGCTCAAAATGAACACATCCAACTTCTTCACACGCAGTGTAGACAAATAACATCTTCACACTCGCTGCCACACCCTAGTACCTGGAGAGAAAAATGTAAGAATATCCTGGAGGTTTGGACTATATACATATATAAAAGAACAAATATTCCTGTTCTTTTCCAATAGCTCACGACTTGCGGATTTCCTTTAAAAAATGGTAATCTTGAAAACTTCCTGTTATTTTAAACACAAAATTGTTCAAAGATTTTTTTTTCAAATTTTGATCAAATTTTGTTGAATTTAAGCAAATCTTATCAAAAATGGGAAGTACCAGTTGGTATTTGGTTTCTACTGGTGGTGGCCAGAAAAACATCAGGTTGTGATGTGTGAGAGGTCGAGAGGAACATGAGTACTTGCATAGTATCCAAGAACAAATTTATACATGTTGTAACCAAGAACAAACTTATCATCAATAATATGTTGACTGGTGGCCAACCGGCGAAGGAATCTCTCATACGTTTTTTCAAAGGCAAATCTCTCGTATGTGTGGGGGCGGAAAGAGGCTTGCAAAGAAGATCTGTTGTCTCCCATTGTCTACCACCAGCCTGGGTCCAGCCCATCTATATTTTCTAGCCCGATCGACCATAACAGGCCTAGGTAAGTTTGTGGATCGGCGGCCCTAGAGACATAAGATGAGGTGTGAGGACAATCGATCGATCTAATCAGATGGCCACGGGTGTCAAAACGACATAGAATCTCTTATAGTTTAAATGAATTGATTTAAATTGAGCAATAACATTGTGAATAAAAATTTGAAAAGATATTTTGTAAGCTCCAAAACAATTTTACATATGACTATAATGTCAATAGCGAATAATTTTGGTATTCCAAATTTTATTCAACAAGTTTTAGATTACGTATATCGTTAAACATCGTAATAATACCATTAGTAGCGTCTTTCGAATAAATATTTGTGGATAAGATTCCCAATCCAAACGTGAACCCTCTTTTTGCTTTCAATAAATTTAAAGGCGTTACACCAGATTCAGAATTATTGTATACAACTTAAATAATATTTTCTCCCCGACATATAATTTGTGCTTTATTTAAAATGTTCATAAATATTTATATTGAACTTTTTTACTTATCCATAACTCAACTTTTGATCAAATTTATGGTGTTTTTATTGATACACTATTCGATACAAAATAATTACATACATTTTTTAGCTATAGCAACACAAACACATACATTATAACCCGCAAAAAAACAATTAAATTATAAACATGTGCATGTATATTAACATAAAATTTTATCATGTGGTTCCTGCATTTATCATTATAAATACAATTTCTAGTGCCAAACTATAATGTATTTTGTTGCAAATGATTGTCTATAAACTTTTGTTTTGGATGCTTAAGAAAATATTAGGTTATAACCGATTTCACCAAAAAGCTAAGCAAATAAATAGTATCATATTACCCAAATTATATACGCCCCACAAATTATTATAGTGAAATCATATACATTTGTACATAATATGTCTGATATCTAAATAAGATAATAGAGTGATTTGGAGTATACCTTTCTAGTAAATAACTTGGTAGGTTTTTTTAGATTGTATGTATCTAGCAAATAACTTGGTAGAGCTTCCTGGAGTACAAGACTTTCAAGTGTATGTGTATTAAATAGACAATTCTAGAGTGTATGAAGTGTAAACTAGTAATATGTCCTCAAAACCGAAAATTCGAATTTGAGCCCGAGCTCATCTACACCTGCGCTCACGAAAAAAATCAAAATAAATACTAGAAAAATTCAAAATATTCCAAAAAACATTTGGGTGGTAGACACTTTGATGCGTGAGGTACGCTCCAATTTTCAAAACATTTGGACTTCTGCCCAGCTCTCAGCAAAAAAGACAAATCGGAGGTCTGTAAAAATGTGTACTGTTCATATACTGTTCTGGTCTGATTTGTCTTTTTTGTTGAGAGCTGCAAAGAAGTCCAAATGTTTTGAAAATTGGAGCGTACCTCACGCATCAAATTTTCTACCACCCTATTTTTTTTGGAATTTTTGGAATTTTTCTGAATTTTTTACGAATTCTTTTTGACCGGGTGCAGATGCACCCGGGCACCGAAACGCTCAAAACCCTCTTTTTGATCTCTCTTGTTAAGGATGCTTATTTCAAATTTAACCATCCAGGCTAAAATCACATAGTTGGTAGCATCCATGTGTGTTGTGGACTGGAACTTCCAGTCGTTTGTAGGAGAACGTGTTACACAAAAAAAATTATGCTACAAGATTGCACCCATGAAAACTATGAAGATGACAATAATGATCAAATTGACCAATTAGCAGAGTAGCGGAAGCAGTGAAGAAGTTGGTGAAGCGCAACAATTCCCGCAACTACGTTATGACTCCCAGCTGTGAGAATTTCTTCGAGACAATCCACTGATCAAGAGACGAAGTAGAAGACCGCTCCAAGATATCCACGCATTCCTAAGTAGTAATCCGGAAGCATTCCAACATCCAAGAAGAAGAGCCCCGAGAAACCTAGAGAGAGTAAGCCTAGCATCGCCTTCGTCTAATTACGATTCTAATTATATTAGACCAATTAGACCGGGATTTGAGCCCGTCTAATTAGGAGCCTAAACCTTTAGGCAAATTAATTTAGGAGAGCGTGGAACTATGTGGAAGAGATCCCCGTACGACTAGTATGCCTTGGGGGGGGGGGGGGGGGTCTCTCGTAAAGGGGCACACCATTTGTAGCGTGCTAATATTGCACTCGTGATTTCGCTAAAAAAGAAGAAGCTGAAATGAGAAACATATATCTATCCAATTCCCATTTGTTTTTCAATCGGACATGTTGCAGCGGCCGCAACCCTCAAGGTACCATTGTTCCTGAAATGAACAACGTTTCTGGATTTTTTCTAAAAATGTTCATGACTTTAAACATTGGTCCCCTATTTAGAAAAAGTTCACAAATTTGAAAATTGTTTTTGGATTTCAAAAAGTTTTAAATTTCAAATAATGTTCCTAGTTTTTTTTAAAGAAGTTCATGAATTTGAAAATTGGCCTTGGATTTTGAAAAACATGCTTAATTTCAAAGATGTTACCAGATTTTAAATAATGTTCCGCAATTTCAGAAAATGCTTGCAAAATTGTTAAGGATTTACACTTAAGGAAAAACTAGTCTAATTGGTATTGCAGTATAGGCATTTCGACGATGATGATTAGTTTGTGTTGAAAAATAATGTAATCGCGCCCACCTGTATTGGTTCCTATGACCAGAACTGGCAAAGCTCACAGAGGCGCTATTAATAGACACCTATCATGAAGAGGATAGACACTATAATGTGCACGCCCTCGATGTTCATGGACCGGCCATTTCAATTTTATTTTTACATTTTGTTGTTTTCTTTCAACTTTCTATTAGTTTTTTCATTTCATAAACACGCTAACATTTTGTTATTGTTATGAAAGTAAATTGAGCCATGCATGAATCTTTCTACAAAAATGATATTTTTTGAAACCATTAATATTGTACAAACATCTAACTTTTTGAACACATTAGCATTTTATTGAAATACACAAAAAATTCAAAATACATAAACTCTTTTAGAACATATGGACTTTTTTCAAAATACGTGGGGAACCAAATTTTCACATGTACGACATTTATTTATATATGTATATTTATTTCGTAACATAAACAAATTTGTGAACCAATCCGTGGTTGTACGAACATTTATTTATATATGTATATTTATATCGTAACATAAACAAATTTACGAACCAATCCGTGGTTGGATGGATGGTTAGAAGGACAGTGGTATCCCTAGCCCACATAGTTGAACTCTTAGAATAGACACTGGTGCTAGATTTATTTCAGGCCTTCCATCGATGTGCGTTCAGTGAGAGAAGACGTTCTGTCGAGTATGAATGCTTTTGCGGTGACCTCGTCAATCTCAAAATGATAAGTTGGCTCAGTCTTTCGGATGTGCTTATTGAGATACGGTGTGCGTGCATGCGTGCGTTCATAGAAATGAGTGTATGTGCATATGTATAAACGTGGCATCGTGTCCAGATTAAAAAGTATGAAGCTATTTGGGCCGGCCCATGTAGCCCCCCTACATCTACCACAGGATGGTCGGGACAGATTGTCATTGGCAACTACCAGTAGCAAAACACGCAAGTCGTCTACGACCATTACAGGACGTGCGGCGCTTTGCATCGGCGCAGTGCGACAAAGCTCGCAGCGTTGCTATAATGTTTGTACCATAGTAGCCGGAAACGGGGAACGGTAGGCCGTCCCTCGATCCCGATTCATCGATCTGGAATTAGATTCGGGAACGAGGTCGGATTCGGTACGATTCGATGAAGATTCGGCGTCCCCGCAGTCTGCTCCTCGATTCAGGTTCGAGGATCCAACAGCCAAAACGTGAGGCATAATGTACTCACACCGTCGTTTCTTTTCTCAAGGACTCCTCGTTCTTCCTCCAGTCCATTAATTGCAAGGGATCCATTAACAGCAAGGAATGCTGACCGTCAGGGAGTCATCGTTCTTCAGGAACTGCGTTTCTTGACCCATGGTACCGTACCGGGTTCATCGTACCCAAACGGATTGGATCGCGTCCCCGCTATAAAAAAATCACACGAGAGATGTATATGTTTTTCAGCCACGGACTCTCGTCCCTCGTTCCCGTTCCTCGTTCCCATCGTACCGGAAACATGGCAACTATGGTTTGTACAGAGATAAAACTAAAAGAAAACGTTCCACACTCACGAATTGAACTAGTCTGTTCGTCCCTGCACAAATTATGACGCATTACATCCAATGGTTCAGCGCGTGAACGAGACATTTTTTTTGCGGGAAATGAGACATATCTGTTTCTCAGCGAGAAACAGCAAATCCGGTAGAGCGAGGACTTGTGCAAATACAAGACTCGCTGTAACACATGCCTTATGATTTCGAGGATAGACGCTGACAAGTGGAACATTTGTTTTTTATATTTCACAATTATTATTGTAAAATTGATTTAAAATGATTTTTCAAATATTTTCAATTTCAAGAACATTATTTACATTTTAGTGATAATTTTGAAATTCTAGGACATTTTTTAAAATTTGTGTTTTTTTTCAAAAATCGTGAGCGTATTTTAACTCAATGATTTTTAAACTGTTTTTTGTATACTGTGGAAATTCGTTAATATTTCTTAAGCTTCAGAAATATAATTTAAGTACTTTATATTAAATATAACATTTTCCAGAAAGTAAATGAAAAAACAGGCTAAATTCCGTCTGAAGAAATGCAGGATCACTAATTGGGCCGGCCAACTACGCACGAGTTGGATGTCTCCTCTTTTTTTCCGCGTTCATGTGGGTTATGACTTATGACGTTGTTTGAGATGTGGTTCTGAATTTATAACCCCCCTGCAAAGAAAGAAATTTAAATACTTACATTTTTTTAGGGGAAATCAATCAACATGGTATGTTCATTTTTTTTCCTAAAAAAACACATGCAATGTTCATTACAGTCGAGTTGCACACAGTTTCCGAATCGCTCTCAAGGACGGTCGATAAATTGGCTCTTGACTCTTGAGAGAACCGAACAGACAAATTCAGACCCACGGACACAAGCCCTTGTGCAAACTGACAGAGCTTCTTCTGTCTGTGTGTCTTTTTTTTTAGAAAAGGAGGATGACCCCCGGCCTCTGCATCTGAACGATGCATACTGCCATTTTATTAATTATTCTCACAGGACCTTACAAAGAAATACAACAGTAAGACTAAAGCCGCCGTCTAAGTAACAGACTGTCGCTACACCTATCCAGTTGATAAAGGGGCGCAGATAGCCTGGGCCTAATACCAAACAGACATCGCAGCCAAACCTAACATCTAAACACTGGTAGAAAAAGAGGCTTCCATACGCCCCCATTAGTCCCCAAAACAATCGAACCGCGACCAAAGGGGTCTTTAGTCGCGGTTCGGGAGAAGACCCGCGACCAACTATCTGGGCCCAGCGCGCTCGGTCGACAGCTGGCGGACGGGAGGGGCTTTAGTCCCGGTTGGCCTGGCCAACCGGGACTAAAGGTCCCCGAAGGCCTTTAGTCACGGTTGGCCAGGCCAACCGGGACTAAAGGCCCATCCAGCTGGCGGACGGGAGGGGCTTTAGTCCCGGTTGGCCTGGCCAACCGCGACTAAAGGCCCATCCCTATATATACTCAGCTCACTTCACTTCACTCAGCTCACTTCACAATTTTCAGAAGGTGGTGGTGGGGTGGTGGTGGGTTTGCTTTTGGTTTCTCCTATGCACACAAGGTGTTTGATGAAATGCCCGAGAGTTTGAAACAAACATGATATGAAGTGTCCGAGCCACACTTGAGCTTTCTCATTTATTTTTCCTCCGCGATCGCGGTTAGCAACTTGAACCTTTCATGTGTCATTGATAAAATACGCATGTGTGTAGTTCATTGTTTAATTTGTATTATTTCTAGCTAGTTAGTTTAACAAATGCATGGTGGTTAATTATATACTTTATATAATAATAATGTAGATGAATCGGCAATGGATGTACGGTCCCCGACTCTCCGGCGAGTTCACTACGGGTTTGAAAGATTTCCTCGTAGTGGCAAATGCGAACAAGCAGCAAGATTTTATTATCTGTCCATGTGCTGTCTGTAAGAATCAGAAGGGTTACTCCTCCTCAAGAGACGTTCACATGCACCTGCTTCGGCATGGTTTCATGCCAAGCTATAATTGTTGGACCAAGCATGGAGAAAGAGGGGTTAGAATGGAAGAAGATGAAGAAGGGGATGATATCGATGACAACTATCATGATCATTTCGGTGATACTTTCATGGAGGATGATGCTGAAGGTGGGGAAGGGTTAGGTGAAGGTGAAGAAGAGGCACATGATGAGCCCGCTGATGATCTTGGTCGGACCATTGCTGATGCACGGAGACGCTGCGAAACTGACAAGGAGAGGGAGAATTTGGATCGCATGTTAGAGGATCACAAAAAGTCATTGTATCCAGGATGCGATAATAGTCTGAAAAAGCTGGGCTGCACACTGGATTTGCTAAAATGGAAGGCACAGGAAGGTGTAGGTGACTCATCATTTGAAAATTTGCTGAAAATGTTGAAGAATATGTTCCCGAAGAATAACGAGTTGCTCGCCAGTACGTACGAAGCAAAGAAGGTTGTCTGCCCTCTAGGTTTAGAGGTTCTGAAGATACATGCATGCATTAATGACTGCATCCTCTACCGCGGTGAATACGAGAATTTGAATGAATGCCCTGTATGCACTGCATTGCGTTATAAGATCAGAGGCGATGACCCTGGTGACGATGTTGAGGGCGAGAAACCCAGGAAGAGGGTTCCCGCCAAGGTGATGTGGTATGCTCCTATAATACCACGGTTGAAACGTCTGTTCATGAACAAAAAGCATGCCAAGTCATTGCGATGGCACAAAGAGGACCGTAAGTCCGACGGGGAGTTGAGACACACCGCTGATGGAACGCAATGGAGAAAGATCGACAGAGTTTTCAAAGATTTTGCAGCTGACGCAAGGAACATAAGATTTGGTCTAAATACTGATGGCATTAATCCTTTTGGCGAGCAGAGCTCCAGCCATAGCACCTGGCCCGTGACTCTATGCATCTACAACCTTCCTCCTTGGTTGTGCATGAAGCGGAAGTTCATTATGATGCCAATTCTCATCCAAGGCCCTAAGCAACCCGGCAACGACATCGATGTGTACCTAAGGCCATTAGTTGAAGAACTTTTACAGTTGTGGGCGAGACCTGGTGTACGTGTCTGGGATGAGCACAAAGGAGAGGAATTTGACCTACGAGCGTTGCTTTTTGTAACCATCAACGATTGGCCTGCTCTCAGTAACCTTTCAGGACAGACAAATAAGGGATACAATGCATGCACACACTGCTTACATGAGACTGAAAGTGTACGTTTGGTTAATTGTAAGAAGAACGTGTACCTGGGTCATCGTCGATTTCTTCCCCGAAATCATAACGTAAGAAAGAAAGGCAAGCATTTCAACGGGAAGGCAGATCACCGGCCGAAGCCTGCAGAACGTACTAGTGCTGAGATATTTGATATGGTCAAGGATTTGAAAGTCATCTTTGGAAAGGGTCCTGGCGGACAATCAGTTCCGCGGGGAGTTGACGGGCACGCACCCATGTGGAAGAAGAAATCTATATTTTGGGAGCTAGAATATTGGAAAGTCCTAGATGTCCGCTCTGCAATCGACGTGATGCATATTACGAAGAATATTTGCGTGAACCTGCTAAGCTTCTTGGGCGTGTATGGGAAGACAAATGATACAAAGGAAGCACGGCAGGACCAGCAACTTTTGAAAGACCCAGATGACCGGCATCCGGAATGGTTTCATGGTCGTGCCAGCTACGCTCTTACCAAAGAAGAGAAGGTCATTTTTTTTGAATGCCTGAGCAGTATGAAGGTCCCGTCTGGCTTCTCGTCGAATATAAAGGGAATAATAAACATGTCGGAGAAAAAGTTCCAAAACTTGAAGTCTCACGACTGCCACGTGATTATGACGCAATTGCTTCCGATTGCTTTGAGGGGGCTCCTACCGGAAAATGTTCGAGTAGCCATTGTGAAGCTATGTGCATTCCTCAATGCAATCTCTCAGAAGGTAATCAATCCAGAAGATCTACCACGGTTACAGAACGATGTGGTCCAATGCCTTGTCAATTTCGAGTTGGTGTTCCCACCATCCTTCTTCGATATTATGACGCACCTCCTGGTCCACCTAGTCGAAGAGATTTCCATTCTCGGTCCTGTATTTCTACACAATATGTTCCCCTTTGAGAGGTTCATGGGAGTATTAAAGAAATATGTTCGTAACCATGCTAGGCCAGAAGGAAGCATCGTCAAGGGCTATGGAAATGAGGAGGTAATTGAGTTCTGTATTGACTATGTTCCTGACCTTAAGCCGATTGGTATTCCTCAATCGCGGCACGAGGGGAGACTAAGTGGAAAAGGCAAGATCGGAAGGGATTCCACGATATGTATGGATGGTCATTCTATGACTGAAGCACACCACACAGTTCTGCAAAATTCCAGCTTGGTGGCTCCGTACTTCGAGCAACACAAGAATATTTTACGCTCGGACAACCCGGGGAAGCCTGAATCCTGGATTAGAAAGGCCCACATGGAGACTTTCGGCAGTTGGTTGCGAAAACATTTAATGAATGACAATGATGTTGGAGATCAGCTGTACATGTTGGCCAAGAAACCATCTTCGACTATAACGACTTTCCAAGGGTACGAGATAAATGGGAATACATTTTACACCATCGCCCAAGATAAAAAGAGCACCAACCAAAACAGTGGTGTCCGCTTTGATGCAGCAACCGAGAATGGGCAAAAGGTCACATATTATGGTTACATAGAGGAGATATGGGAACTTGACTATGGACCCTCCTTTAAGGTCCCTTTGTTCCGGTGCAAATGGTTCAAGCTAACAGGAGGTGGGGTAAAGGTGGACGAGCAATACGGAATGACAATGGTGGATTTCAACAATCTTGGTTACCTTGACGAACCATTCGTCCTTGCCAAAGATGTCGCTCAGGTTTTTTATTTGAAGGACATGAGTAGCAAACCGAGGAAACGGAAAGATAAGAAAACGATCAGTACATCATGCGATGATCCAAAGCGCCACATTGTTCTTTCAGGGAAAAGAAACATCGTGGGAGTGGAGGACAAGACAGACATGTCAGAAGATTATAATATGTTTGGTGAAATTCCGCCCTTCAAAGTGAACACTGACCCAAGCATTAAGTTAAATGATGAGGATGCTCCATGGATACGGCACAATCGTAAGCAAGCAGGGACACAAGGGAAGAATTGATGTGTAATAATTTATTGTACCAAACTTTGTATTTGGTCGATGAACTGAATGATGTATCAAACCTTTTGTCAAACCTTCAAGGGATTTTAAAATGAATTAGTTTTATTTTTCTGATTTTTTTGATATATAATTATATTTTTAAGATTTTAAAATGAATTAGTTTTATTTTTCTGATTTTAAAAGGAAAAAGGAAGAAGAAGAAAGAAGGAAAAAGGAAGAAAAAAACAGAAGAAAAAAAGGAAAAACAGAAGAAAAAAACAAACAGAAGAAAAACATAAGAAAAAAACAGAAGAAAAAAACAAACAGAAGAAAAAAACAGAAGAAAAAACAGAAGAAAAAAGGAAAAAGGAAAACATCCCACCGCACCGTGCCAGTTCTAGCACAGACCCTTTAGTCCCGGTTGGGGAGGCGGACCGCGACTAAAGGGTACCCTTTAGTCGCGGTTGTTGTCCCCAACCGCGACTAAATGGTCTTTCTGCGCGGGAACAAAAGCGGCGCCAAAACCCTTTAGTCCCGGTTGGGGAGGCGGACCGCGGCTAAAGGGTACCTTTAGTCGCGGTCCGCCTCCCCAACCGCAACTAAAGGTGCGTCTATAAATACTGCACTTAGCAGTTTTGCCACTTCCCATTCTCCTCTCTCTCGACGCCGAAGCACTGCCCCGACGGCGATCGACGCCGACGTCGACGCCGAAGCCCTGCCCCGACGCCGACGCCGAAGCCCTGCCCCGACGCCGACGCCGAAGCCCTGCCCCGACGCCGAAGCCTTGCGCGCCGCCGCCCCCGTCCCCAGTGAGCGCCGCCTCCGCCCGTGCCTGCCCTTGCCCGCCGCCCGTGTCCTGCGCCCTTGCCCGCCGCCCGCCGCCCGCCGCCCGACGCCCTGCCGCCCGCCGCCCGCTGGCCCTTCCTGCCGTCCTCCGCGCGCCGACAGAAGAAAGAAGAAGAAAAAGGAAGAAGAAGAAGAAAGAAAAAGGAAAAAGGAAGAAGAAGAAAGAAGGAAGAAGAAAACAAAAGAAAAACAGATGAAAAACAAGAAAAAGGAAGAAAAAGGGAAAAAGGAAGAAAAAAAAGAAAAAGAAAGAAAACGACAGAAGAAAAACAAAGGAAGAAGAAAAAAAGAAAGAAGAAGAAAAGAAAAAGGAAGAAGAAGAAAGGAAGAAGAAGAAAGAGGAAGAAGAAAGGAAGAAGAAGAAAAAAAGAATTTTTACTTAAAGAATCTTATTTTTTAATTCCTCCTCCTCTATGTCCCCTTAATCTTATTTTTTAATTCCTTTATACTTAAAGAATTTTTACTACATGCAGGAGTGACATATGGCGGACGATAGAACCGAGCCGCTTAGGGATCCGGAGGTTGAACGTTATTTAATGGGCATCATCAACAACGAGATTCCTTATGTGCCGGGCTCAGAATATGAGCAACAAGAGGATGTAGTCTCTTCTTATCTGAACCTTGACGGTGGAACAGAGACTGACGATGATCAAGAAGGTGAAGGAACGGACATTGTCGATGGAGGTCAACCGTCAACAACCGACGATCTCGAATTGCAAGTAGCAACCACCTCCGGCGAGGTATATATATACATTGAGAGCCTCTCGTGATACAAACTTACTGAAATGTGAATACATATGTATTAACGCGCGCGACTCTCTTTCTTTTTTTAGCCCTCCGGATCGAGTACGACAAAGCGTGGCAAATCCAAGGCGATGAAAACAGGAGAAACATATGCCATTGAGTTTGTCAGTGAAACCGGCAAGCCCCTACAGCACACCTCAAAGTTTATCAACCAATGCGGAGTCGTTGTTAGAGACAACGTCCCGATCACCGTCCAGGAATGGAAGGAGCCAAAGAAGGCACGTCTTGGTTTCAGTTTTGTCGACAAGAGAACGAAAAAGGATTGCTGGAGAAAGCTTATGGAACATTTCATTCTACCTTCGGAATACAACAAAGTCGATGAATTCGGTAACGAGGTTCCGGGTGGACGTCAGAGGAGGAGGCTAGTTAAAGAGTTCGCTCTTCAGAAGATGGGCGAAGCATTCCGGAACTTCAAGAAAAATTTAACCCGTGACTATGTCAACAAGGGCAAGACTCCGGATTTCAATGGACAACATGAGAAACTGAAAGATGATTGGCCAGAATTTGTGAGGCAAAAGCAATCGGACCATTTCAAGGAAATATCGAAAAAAATAAGGATAATGCGAGTAAGAAAAAGTACCATCATATTATGGGGCCAGGAGGATACCGCCTTTCGGAGCCTAGGTGGCAGAAGATGGAGGAGGACCTGAGGGTGCGAGGAATCCCTCTAGGTACAGAGGGATGGGACCCAAGGGCCAAAAGCTGGTGGTACGAGCATGGGGGATCGCTAGACCCGGAGACAGGGGTGTGTGTTCACCTGCAGAGACAGTTTGCTCCGACCCAAGCCCTTATTGACGCAATGACCCAAGCTCAAGAGGGCTTGATCAAGTTCAACAGAGAGAAAGACGCACTGACAACAGCCCTCGGGAATGATGAACACGGAGGACGTGTACGAGGCAAAGGCAAAATTCCGTGGAAAGTAGGGTTTTCCCAGGACAATGACCCGTACTGTTACAGAAGCCGTAAGAGAAAGACGGACCGGGATGCAGATCTTATGACGAAGTTTGCATCGGAACTCCATGAGTTGAAGCAGACCGTGCATGAACTAGTGAAAGAAAAATCGGCTGCAGGGCCGCATGAAGATCATGAAGCGGATCTCGGAAGCTAGCAGCGGAGAAGCAGCGTGGCTTCCACGGATGCCCCGCCTGGTGCTAGTGCACCGATGATCGAGATTCGTGCACCGGAGCCTCACTACCCCGTGGATGATGTAAAGGAGATGAAAGAATGTGATCTGCATTATCCCGTGGGGAACGTTTCCACGAAGGTAGCTAGCGGCAGTGCTTTACCCTGTACACCTGGAGCACTCCACCACAACAACCCCATTGCATATGGCTATGCTCGTGTCACGGTGGAAGACATAGTCCAAGGGTTTGAGGACCTGGAGATTGACAAACCTACACCCGAAGGGGAGAGAAGACTTGGAGATGTCAAGCGCCAGTTCATTCTATGGAAAAAGAAGTACATAGTGTTTCCAGGCGAGGCGCCAAGGCTAGCAAGTCCACCCCCCTCCGATGGTGGTGGTGGTGGTGGCGGTGGTGGCGGTGGTGGTGGTCGTGGTGGTTCACCTACACCTCCTTCACGCCATTCGACGCCGTCCCCCGATCCACAACCTCCGGCGGGTACGACGCCCCCCAATCCTCCTCCGGCGGGTACGACGCCCCCCAATCCACCTCCGGCGAAGAAGCAGAAGCAGGCGGACAGCAAGGAAACCCGCTCCTGGACTATTAACCCGGACCCTTATGTACCTAAGACCACAAGGGTACCGGAGCCATCACTGAAGCCTCTCCTCCCAAGGCCTGGGGAACTTAGTGAAGCTGAAACCAAATTGGCCGCGTCTGTTTATTATGAGAAATGGAAGGCGGATATGAAGGCGAAAAAAGAGCCTGAGCCCAAGCAAGTATTCACTGAGAAGCAAAAGAAGTGGGCTAAGGATTTTTTGACGACACCGTCCCAAGCCGAGCTGAATATGCCTGACGACTATGGACATGAACTTCGTAGGCAAGCAAAAATATTGAAGGAGGAGAAAAAAGAAAGTAAAAAAAGCGGGAAACAAGTTGACCAGCTCGGGATGCAGAAGAAACAATCGATCCCCCCGCTCATAGTGAAAGCCGGTCCAGAAGAGGACCCCGAGATCATAGCAGCTGCGGCAGCACTTGGATTGACTGTAGCGGGTGCCATGAAACAAGCGTCCGAGATGGGTTTGACTCTTCGTGCCTTCTTAGACCTTGAGGATGCGCCAGTATGTGAGATAGCATTACAATATGTGCGGAAGGGGCCTCTCGTCGAGCCTGCGCAGGAAAAGAGTCTACCACCACAAATGCGAAATCTGCTACGTTGGTACAAGCAATTCATAACATGGGCCGACAAAGAATATGTTTATGCGGATGTTACAAATGAGCATCACACCAAACGGTACTCTGCAGAAGTTCATATGAGTGAATTGTTCCAGCTGTTCAATCTGCGCGCCCTCGACAAATCTATGCTGAGTTGCTACGTTCTGTAAGTGATTTATTTCTACCTCATCTCGTTCTTCATTTCCTGCACTATATATATGTGTATATATATATATATATATTGTCCTAACTATATTGTTGCGTACGCTATTATGCAGATTGAAGATTTGGGAATGCAAAATAAGAAACATCCATGATGTTGGGTTCATTGACCCACATATCGTTAATGGACATGTGTTACAACATCACCCCAAAGACGTGGAGAAAGACCTGTACAAGTTTCTTAGAAAGCATCAACTCAAAAGTCATATTCTATTTCCTTACCATTTTGGGTGAGTGTTTCTCTCTTGTGCCCATTCTCTTTTGTTTACTCCATGCATGGTATGTCTAATCGATGAGTTATGCATGACTGTGCATGTAACGTGTCCGCAGGTTCCACTGGATTCTGCTAAATATTGAACTTCACACCTCCACAGTTCTAATCATGGACTCTATGGATTCGGATCCAAAGCGTTGGGCCGACATGAGAAAAATACTGCAAAAGTAATTATTTTTAATCATTTGAGCTCTATATGGATCGGTCTCTTTCGTTCATTTCCTAATATCAAGTAACTAATAACTCCCTTATTCATTTAATTTTCTTTGCCCTGTAGGGTTTGGAGACGGTTCTCAGAAGAAATTGTCGGTGAATTCAAACATGAGCTAGATTTCAGAAGGTTAGTTAATGTGGATAAGCAGCCACCGGGGACCAATCTATGTGGATACTATGTTTGTGAGAACATCGGAAGACACACCACTGAGCGGAAGGCATCAGATAGCGTGCGGAACGCGACGGATAACTTGCGGAGGAGGCTTAGTCCAGAAGCTCGCTTCCGACCAATTCAAGAAGAATTAGCAGGATTTTTCATGAGGGAAGTCATCAATCCTAAAGGAGAACACTATACCGAGGACGAAGAAATTTATATGCATACCCGAGATTGAAACTTGTTCAAAGTTATATATGGTCATCCATCCTAATTGTGTATGGAAACTTGTTCGAAGTTGTATATGGTCACCCGAGATTGAATATATATTATATATTCCTCTTGAATTCTTCTTGTTTGAAATTTCATATGCATGTATATAGTAGCGTAGAATATGTGTACTGAAACTTCATCAAAAATAAAATAAAACACAAAATAAAATATAAAACAAATAAAACACTACAAATTAAAAAGAAACCAGGTTTAGGGGGGCTGAAACCCTAAACCTGCGGAGGAGGCCTTTAGTCCCGGTTGGCCACGAGAACCGGGACTAAAGGTCCTCGGCCCCGACGGACCACGGGCGCCCACGTGGACGGGCCTTTAGTCCCGGTCAGCCACAAGAACCGGGACTAAAGACTTTAGTCGCGGTCCGTAAGAGGCGCGACTAAAGGGGGGGGGTCTTTGTCGCACATATTTAGTCCCGGTTGCACTGCCGGGACTAAAGGCTGTTGCGAACCGGGACTAAAGGGCTTTTTTCTACCAGTGAAGACCTGGTGTCCCATCCAGGACGCCGGGCATGGGTCTCACTGGTCCAGCGTGCACTCAGAGGCCGCCGCCGTCAACTGCCACCACTCCATCTTCAGAACTATACTGATGCATCAACCTTGCTCGGTCCAACTATTGTTGACGCCACCACGGCGCCCAACGGCACCTGCTCCCTGTGCGCAAATAGCTGAGCACGTCGCGGTCGCCACCGATACACCTCAGCACCATGCTGCCATGTACCATCAGCCGACACATCTTGAAGTCTTTGGAAGATCTGTCGTGCGTAGCACCTGCCGACCAGGCATGACAAATCGTAGCATCTGTCGGTCAGGCATGACTTGACATCTCCACCGAAGCTCCGTGCAAGACGAAGCCGCTCCACCTCCAGCCTCTCTGAACGGGAGCACCCCAGGAAGACACGGCAAAGAGTTGAGCACCACAATCACCACGAGAGCCGGACCCGCCGACCGCCATGGCGAAGCGACACCACTAAAGAGAGAACCGCCGCCATCAGGAACGCCAAGAACGCGCTGCAGCTGTCCCACCTCCCGGCGGACCCAAAGCGGCGCCTTCAAGAAGGTGACGGAGCCGGGCACCGCCGCCGCCCAACCAAAGTTGTGGGTTTTCACCCGGGTGCAAGGGGAGGACGAGGGGGAGGGAGCTGGATCTCGAAGCCGCCTTCAAAAAGGAAACAGCGCCCGGGGCGCCGCCGGCGTCGTGGCCGCCGCAACCGGCCAAGAAATTACTCCGATCCAGAGCTCGCAACCCTACATCCGCGCAGTCAGCCACCGGATCCGGCGAGACTGACGAGGAGGAAGCAGCATCACGGGGGCGCCGTCTTCAGACCTGGCGAAGGAGAGCAGCAGGGGATCCCTCCAATGCGGCGCCCGCATCCACCGCCAACTCGCCGCCCGCGCGGCCGAGTAGACGCTGCCCTCAACACAGGCAAGCGCCGCCCGCCCAGGACGCCGCCACCCTCACCAGCAGAGGCCGCCGCCTCAAACTCTAGGCCCGAGCCCGAGCGGCGTCGCGGCCGAGGGCGCCACCCTCATCGGCGGCCGCGCGGGGGACCCGGCGCCCGGCTCCGGCGGCGGCGAGGGAAGGAAGCGAGGAGGAGGGAGGCGGGCAGGGAGATCGGTCGCCCCCGAGTCGCCCTCGAGAGGGCGACGCGAGGGAACGGGTGCTGTTGTGCGAGGCGAGGGAGCAGCTGCACCACACCACACCGCCATGGTTGCCGCAGAATCTGCGCTCGCTGCTCCAAAAGCCCGTGGCATCGACATCAAACTTAGGGGCCGTTCGGAAACTCTCCGCTCCGTAACTCCGCAGCGGAGTGGAGCGGCATCCAGTAGAATTTTGGCGAGCGGCAAAATGGGCGCTCCTCCAGCTCCGCTCCCTGGCGAAGGAACACAGCCTTGACGGCTTGATGGCCTTTCTGAACCGAACTGTGAGCAAAGGGACAGGGTTCTTTCCTTTTCACATCAAGGTGAGCAGAGCACTCCCATATCCATGTTCAGCGGGATATTTACATAGCTTTGTTTGTCTGTATCAAGTTGATCGATGCTACAGTACGCAACTCATATTTCATTATCAGGTAAATTCCAAACTCTGCGTCTGATACATACAGAGAAAGAAATTCTGCAGCCGTCATTTGCATTGCTCAAACTAATTAAGCTCTGTTTTGTGATCGACCAAGATCACTCAAATCCATTCTTCCACACACTGACACTGACACCCTAACAAGAAAGCTCTGTTGCTGGAATACAACTCAAGCCCACATGAGTCGAGCAGAATTTACGCGTTCATGGCGATTCAACTGATGGGCATTCTTCTGCTGAGAAGAACAAGCTGGCCATTTACGCGTTCTAGGTGAATTCACAGGATGACCGCGAGAGCAATATAGTGAACTAAGGGTACGCGTTTAGCGAAATAAATAGGCCCTGACAAGGAGGACCAAAATATCGTTCTGCTTGTCAGGGTCAGAATATTTTCTACTACCCTAAACAGTAAACACTAACCATCACAGGCACGGTATGAAAGTGAATGATGTACTCATCGCACTAATTTCTGAGTGACATCACAAGGCGACAGGCCAATGCTGCTCCTTCCTTGGCATGGCTGGTTGCAAGTCAATTCATCCATTAGTAAAGAGTATGTAACTATCTTGTGGAGTTACATGCACACTTCTCAAGTGAATAGCAGAGTTAACCTAATAAAAGCATGTATAAACACCCTCTCAAGTCTGAAGTGTTACCTCACATGAATAAACACTCTCTGGTGTTTTAATCACCCATTAAATGCTGGAGTCACCGATACAGCCGAGCGGATTGGATAAAACCGTGTTCCCTTCGGTGCTCTCAAGTCTCAACTGTTCAGAAGGACCAAAATATTCTCCAATTACTCACACATGCACACCTGCAAAATTCGACCAGCCATTTTAATTCAGTTTTCTTTTTTACAGAGGTGGGTAGTACGATCCAATGCAGGTATAAGGAGTGGATCAAAGAAGGAACTCAAATGAAGAATTTCATTTGAAGAGCACCTTGAGCTGCAGAAAATGGCGTCCCTCTCTGGTGATGATGATATCTTGGGACTTCACTGCCTTTGCTGACGATCAGTAAGCACGCGCCAAGAACTGACGGTCAACACTTCAAGCACGCCAGACCAGCAGCATTCTCTTGCCGAGAAGAACAAGCTGACTATTTCTTCCAGGCAGGTACTCCATTCCATGTTACATCTGCTGGCAAACAGCAGCAAGAGAAACATGAGTACCCGGCATGGTTCTGCGGACAAGGTAAAGATACTTTGCGATGCACTACTACTGAATGATTACAATACTAACCACCATGTAGCATGCACAGTACGAAGGTATACCAAAATCCTTCTAAGATGACCATCTTAAGTACATTGCATCCAAAGAACCGAATGAGGGGCTTCACGAGGAAAAGTTGAAACCACATCAATCAAACAGCCCCATTCTTGCGTGGCCGTTGCAGTGGCACAGGACTGCCTCGTTCAACCACACCTTTCCCCAACTCAACCGGAAGGAGACCGATCCACAAAACGAAGCAACATCATAACTGAGATTAGCTACCAATGGTACATGCATGTCTGACTGAAGTAGATAAAAGATCGATCAGAGTGAGGCACCTACAGCTCCATCACTAATTACTCTGACATCCTGATTCACTGTTGACTTGATCAGACCAAATTTCAGTACTTTGTATTGGACTGTTATGGTAACATAAAAAAAACTAATCATAGAGCTCAGAATAAAGGTAGAACAGAGTAGTGTCATTGCATTTTGGGGAGCATAAACGCAATCATGCATCTTAGTTCCTTAATGGGGGTTTTCCAATTTCTAAATTGTATGTTGCATGGATATGCACTATACCTTCAGACTGCTATTACTCCCCATGATCTGAATTGGCTCCATGCCTTAGGTGCTACAATATGTAGGCTATTCTTGTGAAGATCATATACGCCATTAAACTTCGTTCACAACAGTTATGAAATTATAGGAATACCTGGTGTCAGTAGAAAGTAGATTAAATTGGAAACTGCAAGCCTTATCATTAAGCCATTATGGTCTTTTGATCCTTAAAACTGAACTTTCCAGGTACAGCATCAAGTCTTCATGAATTTTGGACAATGTAAACAGAAGTAGCTACAACAGCCTACCAAACAAGCATAAGAACACCTGAACAACAATCCAGCTAAAAGAAAATTCTCTAGAGGCTGGAGTAGAAATTTAGAAGCTAATATTAGGAAAAAGAAGAATGAGCTCACTATAGATTTTGATATGCTAGATATCAAGTCTGAAACTACACATCTGTCTGATGTAGGAAATGATAGAATGCAGAACATCCTTAAAGAACTTCAGGCCATCTGGCTGAAGGAAGAAACTAAAGCCAGGCAGAGATCTAGAGAAAAAGAAATCCTGGAGGGAGATAGGAATACCAAATACTTTAATTCTGTAGCCAATCAAAGAAGGAGGAAGACCCTGATACATGCTTTAGAAGGGCCAAATGGCACCACATCTGACATCAACGAGATGTTAAAAATAGCTTCTGATTTCTATAAGGATCTTTTTAAAAAAGAAGATAGATTTGGATTCTCTTTAAATCAAAATTTCTTCTTCATAGAGGAGAAAATCTCAGATGAGAAAAATGAAGCTCTTCAAGCTCCATTTACTGAGGAAGAGGTGAGGGAGGCCATATTTGGTTCCTACTCTGATGGAGCCCCTGGGCCAGATGGCCTCTCTTTCCTATTCCTCCAGGAATTTTGGGAGGTCATCAAAAAAGATGTAATGGCAATGTTTAAGGATTTTCATGCTGGTGATTTAGACATCTACAGGCTCAATTTTGCCATGATAACTCTTATCCCGAAAGAGGAAGATGCCACCAGTATGAAAAAGTTTAGGCCAATTAGCTTGTTAAACTGCATCTTTAAGGTTTTCACCAAGGTGCTAACCAATAGGCTTGTTGTTATTATGAATTTCCTAACCTCCAATAATCAATCAGCCTTCATAAAAGGGAGGTTCATCCTAGAGAGTGTTGTAACTGCCCATGAGGTCTTGCACCCTACTTACCACTCTGACAACCCAGGCTTGGTGCTCAAACTAGATTATGAGAAGGCTTTTGATAAAGTCAACTTGGACTTTCTGATGGACATCCTGCATTTAAGGAATTTTGGCCCTGTTTGGATTAAATGGATCCATCAAATCACTCATATGGGGTCAGTGGGTGTCAAGGTAAATGGAGTAGAGAGTAGCTTCTTTATAACAAACAAAGGACTAAGGCAAGGGGATCCTGCTTCTCCCTTACTTTTTAACCTTGTTGTAGATGTATTAACTAGAATGCTTGCTAAAGCATCCTCACATAGCTTGATTAGAGGGCTGGGCTCTGATCTCATCCCAGGAGGGGTCATCTGCTTGCAGTATGCAGATGACACTATCCTGTTCATGGATGATGATAAAACAAAAGCAGCCAACCTAAAAAAAATCCTAACTTGTTTTGAAAATGTCTCAGGTATGAGAATTAATTATTCTAAAAGTGAGCTAATCCCCCTAGGAGTAGATGAGGGGGAGGTAGCAACCTTTGCTGATATCTTTGGGTGTACTGTAGGTACTTTTCCCATTAAATACCTAGGGATTCCATTACACTATGATAAGTTGAGAAGGGAGGACATCCAGCCACTTATAGACAAAATCCTGAAAAGAATGGCTGGGTGGAGAGGGAAATTACTTTCCTATTCAGCTAGGCTTACACTGATCAAAGCCTGCTTAGCAAGTATTCCAGTATGCCTATTATCCTTCTTTAAATTCCCAAAATGGGCCTTAGACTTAATCAATAGCCAGATGGCACACTGTTTGTGGAGTGATTTTGAGGGGAATAGGAAGCTTCACTTAGCTAACTGGCACTTAGTCTGCATGAAAAAAGAACATGGAGGCCTAGGAGTGCCAAATATTAAGGATGTAAATCTCTGTTTGCTTGGGAGCTGGGTCAAGAGATATTCTCAAGATGATGGGAAAATCTGGAAGACCATTGTAGATAATAAGTATGTTAGAAATGCCCCTAATATCTTTGCTAGCAGACCACAATCAGCCTCATCTTTTTGGCAAGGTGTGATGTGGGCTGCAAAAGCACTGAAATTTGGGTATAGATGGAAAATTGGGAGTGGGACAAAAATCAGATTTTGGGAGGACATCTGGTTTGGGACCTCACCCCTCTCTGTGCAGTTCTGGCACTTGTACTCTATCTGTCACCAACAATGTATGACAGTATCTGAGGTTTGGGACGGGGAGAATATCAAGTTAACTTTTAGGAGAGTCTTTACCACTGCCATGATGGAGGATTGGTACTGTCTTGAACAGATCATAAGGCAAACTCCCCTCTCTGAGGAGGATGATGCTATGATTTGGCAGTATGAATCGAAAGGGATTTACACCTCTAGCTCTCTCTATGCTATTATCAATTTTAGGGGTGTGACGCCTGTTTATATCCCCTCCATATAGTCCCTGGTAATTCCACCCAGAGTGCAGGTATTCCTGTGGCTACTAGCACACAACAAGTTGATGACCAAAAATAACCTGCTCAAAAGGGGGATTGAAAACCCCCCAGAATGTGTTTTCTGTCTGGAGCATGAAACGGTTGATCATTTGTTTTTTGATTGTGTAGTTGCCAAGAAAATCTGGAGTGATATTTCAGAATTCTTCTCCATTAACTTAGGTGAAAATTATCTATCCATTGTCAGGTTTTGGCCGGCTAACAAAAAACACACAACTATGAATGCTTTTGTGGCTTGTGTCTTGTGGAGCATATGGAAAACTAGAAATAATCATGTGTTTAACAACGCTGTGTGGTCTGACCTGAAACAGATATGGTGGCTAATCTGGAGAACTCTCAAAATGTGGATGATCCTGTACAAAGGGGAGGCGCTGGAGAAGCTTCAGCAAATCTCACTTTGGGTGTCCAGCATTCTTGCAGCCCCTTTTCAGTTGACAGCGGGGTGAATGATGGTGAAATGGACACTGAAGGTGTCTCTCAAACCTCTAAGCTCGCTAATCTGTCACTGAAAACGGGCGAGGATCCTTGGAAGCTTAACACTACCCGGGCGCTGGATTTTCCGTTGAAGAAAAAAGTTCAAGTTACATCAAGCCCAGTCACACCTCTGGAGATGCCTGGCTCGCCGACCCAGCCGCTCAAGAAGATGAAAGGTGATGTCGCAGAGCAAATCAAGATGGCGAGGCTGATGCTGATTGCTCGTGACAAGGCGATCTGGCCAGGTTGCGCTGCCCATGGGACGGAACCAGAGTTGATGCCAAGGAGCTGTTGATGTTTCTTAAGAACCTCGTCGTTAATGTAATATAAACAGTCTGATTAGGGTGGCTGGAGGCCAAACGTAGTTAGATTTCCATTCTTATGTTGAACTGTTCTCGCGAGACATGCCCCGGCTCGGAGTATGATGTAAGACTTCGTGGTTTCATTCTTAATGGAACCGGGGGCCAAAATCCCCTTATTTCTAAAAAACAACAAGCCAGCAGAAATTAGAAATGCAAGAATACCTGGTAGTGATGGCAACATAGCAGTATATTAAAAAAAAGTGATTAGTTGCTTGACCCAAAGTCTCATTTATTCCATACCGATGCCATACTGATGTTTTGATCGAGACACCCAAAATAGGGAGTGGACTGCCACGTCTTAATGAATAACAATAGCCCATATTTAAATGCAAAATATGAAGGAACCTGTAAGATGGAACAAAACCTTTACAGAGAACCAAACCAAATGATGATAAAGGTTTCATTGGTAATTACACCTAGGGGAAGAAAGGAGCTTTGCAGAAGGAATTTTCTGATAATTGTGTTGGTTTTCACGACTTCTGGGAAGACCATGGGTGTTGAGAAACATCTTATATAGTTTCATTACACTGAGAAGAAAAATGGAAACTAATATAGCAGGAGTATAAGCAGAAGTTGATATAATTGCTATGTTACAGTAGGAATGAGGTTCCATTTTAGACGTATTTACCAGATATTTGTACAGGAAAGAAGACCACAGACAAAGTGTTAATAAGCATGTCATGTCATGCATGTGGCAAGTGTGTCTGTAGAAGTGGATTTAATTGATATGGTACATCAGGAGTAAAGTTCCAAAGTAGATGTACTTACCAGATTGAAGTACAGGAAGGAAAATACTGTGTCTGTATGAAAAAAGCAGAGTTCTACAAGGCTAGAAGAATGTAAGGGAACTCCAAGGCATTGTCCTGCACAGTGGATGGGAACAAACGAAATGTTATTAAGCAGGAATCCAGGGAAAGGGCAAAGTGCAAAAACACAAGAAAGTATGTTTGTGTTACCCTTGATTAGTCTATTGTGATTTTTTGGACCATTCCCACTAACCCCCTGCACTGCTGACTTAGCTCCTCGCTGCAGCCATATCTGACATGTAGCTCTTTCAGTGAATTGGGGAGGCCATCGCTGAGCAATGACGAGATAGCTGGACAGTAGTGGATCGATAATGTCTTGAGGTTGGTAAGTTTGTGCAGCCCTGTAGGGAGTTGCCGAAGCCTGTCGAAATATGCAAACTCAAGTTGTTGGAGGGAGGGGAGGAGCTGAAGCAAGTCCTCTAGCTCCTTGCTGAAGCTGTCCATCCATTCATACCCGTACCCACAAAGTATCAGCTTGGTGAGGGAGGAAGAGAGGAAGCTGCATATGGGTGCAACGCTGTGTCGTCCGTGCAGAGCTCTTGCAGTGTGGGTGAAACAAGCTGTGTCTGCTGCTCTTCTCCTCCTTCAATGTCTTCCAAGGGATCCCAACTATCAAAGAATATGGGGCTGCGACAGACATGTAAAGCAATGAGCTGGCCCATGGTGGTAAGGAGAGACCTCAAGCCCTGACATTTCAGGTCCTCTCCACAATAATCCAATTCTAATCTGATAAGACAGGAGAGGTTTGAGAGGTGCTCCAGTGTCCCCATGCCTTCCACAGCCCAAAGCTTCAGGAATTGCAGTGAGGAAGGGAAAATGCAACAAGAAAATGAGAAGGCCGACAGAAACTTTGGGGACAACTGTATCGTCAACCTCTGTATCATCAACCCCTTGAGGGAAACCGGGTGCTTTACATAATTATGCCATGATGACCTTTTGAATATCAAAACTGAACTTTCCAGGTACACAAGAACACCTGAAGAGCAAAGCCATCAGAAATTAGAATACATGAAAAACACCTGGTATTGACAGCAACATAGCAGTGGATGAGAACATTTTATAACCTTAATATGAGTATCTTGACCCATATAATATCGTTTATTCCATAATTCTGATTGTGAAACCCAGTGTTTGGCTGGTCACTGTCTATAGTACTCGAGCTAGATAGGTCGCAGTGGAACAAACTATGGGCATAAACGCAAGAACTTGGCAGGCACGCAGGTGGATGAAAGCTGACTTGACCAGGTGGCGATTGCCTCCAATGACCGGGGAGAGGCCGGGCGACCATGCCGGCATATAAAAACACTGCTCAATAAACAGGCACAGGTCTCCAGCTATATCAAGAAGGCACTCATGGCACAGCCGGTGCGCTCCGGCAGTTAGGCGACAGGAGGCTGAATCCGGCCAGCCTGCTGGAGGGGGACAACTTGATTCCTGTCAGCTCCACATATGACATTTATATTCAGGCTATTAAGTGCTTCCTTCGCCCAGTTCAATCCATACTGCAGAAACTTAAAGGTTGGTTATTCGGTTATAATTCACCTTAATGCCTTTATGAAATTTTGAAATTGCACATGCCCTGAAATGCATTACCTTCAGACCTGCTACTGCTTCCTATGATCTGAATTGGCTCCAGGGGTGCAGGCTATTCCTGTGAAGATCCTATACACCATTAAAACAATAAACAATAACAGTTATGTTGAATGGAAGAATATCTGGTATTAGTAGAACGAAGACTAAACTGAGAAACTGCAAACCATATTGGTTGCAGCCTGGTATCAGTAGAAAGTAGACTGGATGGCAAAACTGCAAACCTTATCAGTAGCAGAACATTGGCAATTCATTGTTTTCCATTTACACCAAGATGATCCTTTGATTCCTAAAACTGAACTTTCCAGATACAACATCAGTCTTCATGAGTTTTGGACAAGTGGCTCGAAACCCTACCAATCAAACACTAGAACACCTGAACAACAGGCAAACAGAAATTACGAATGCAGGAACACCTGGTACTGATAGCAATATGGCAGTGTATGAAAAAAAATGATCACCTTAATATCAGTAGCTTGACCCAAAGTCTCATTTATTCCACACTGATGCCATACTGATGTTTTGATTGTGGCACCCAAAATAGGGAAGTCGACTACCACGTCTTGATGAATGATAATAACTCAAATTTAAGCAAAAGAAGAAGCCTACAAGACCAAACGAACACCTGCACACAGAGAACCAAAACAAATGGTGATCACAGGTTCCGCTCGTAATTACAACCAGGAAGAAAACAAGACAGACTTGTACTCCCTCCATTCCAAAATATAGTGCGCCCGCGCTTCCCGAGGTCCAACTTTGACCATAAATTTAACCAACGAGACCAACTGCGGCGGGAGAAAAAATTATATAATTGAAAACTTCTTTCAAATACAATTTCATTGATATAATTTTTGCTCCCGCCGCAATCGGTCTTGGGAGTTAAATTTACGGTCAAAGTTGAAGCACGTGGATAGAGGAAGCACTACATTGTGGAATGGAGGGAGTTGAAGGCTGAAGGCACTGGATAATAGTAATATACTCCCTCCGTCCGGAAATATTTGTCGTAGAAATGGATACAAATAGATGTATCTTGAACTAAAATATATCTAGATACATCCATTCCTCGGACAAGTATTTTCACCCAAGTGGCTACGTATAGGTTAAACTCGATAGCTGACCATGTTGTCCGGCCATCTCAAATGGCCTTCATGCAAGGAAGGAATATACTAGATGGTGTAGTAATCCTGCATGAGACTGTCCACGAGATGCACCGAAAAACATGAGTGGAGTGGTATTCAAGATTGACTTTGAAAGAGCCTATGACAAGGTCAAGTGGTCTTTCCTCCAACAGACCCTAAGAATGAAAGGTTTCTCTGATAAATGGCGTCAATGGATCAAAAACTGTAACTGAAGGTAGTGTGGTCATCAAAGTCAATGATGATGTAGGCCATTACTTTCAGACAAAAAAGGACTACGCCAGGGTGACCCCATGTCCCCAATGTTATTTAGCATTGTTGCTGACATGTTTGGCTATTCTGATTGAGCGCGCCAAGCAGGACGGCCAGATTGCAAGAGTAGTACCACATCTTGTGGATGATGACTTCTCTATTTTGCAATATGCCGATGACACAATGAATTTTATGGAACATTACCTGGACAAGGCTCGAAACCAGAAACTCCTGCTTTCAGCATTTGAGGAAATGTCGGGTCTCAAAATTAACTTTGAACTGTTCTGTTTTGGAGAAGCCGTTGAGGCCGAGATAGATTATGCTGACCTCTTTGGTTGCGCACATGCTAATTTCCGATTAAATACCTGGTAATAGTGGTTCATTATCAGCGTCTCACCATTGCGGCGTGGAAGCATGTGGAGGAGCGTCTAGAGAAATGGTTGAGTAGTTGGAAAGGAAAGCTGCTCTCAGTTGGAGGACGGCTGGTTTTGATTAACTCCATTCTCATAAATATGGTTCTCTATATGATTTCTTTCTTCCAACTCCTAAAAGGGGTCCTGCAAAGACTGGACTATTTTAGATCCATATTCTTTTGGCAAGGAGACGATGAGAAGAAAAAAATACAGGCTAGCCAAATGGAGCGTGGTATGTAGGCCGAAAGACCAAGGTGGCCTTGGTATATTGATGACCTACAGGTCAAGAATGGGGCCCTGCTCAGTAAATGGTTGTTCAAACTTCTTACTGAGGATGGTGTTTGGCAAACCATGTTGCGCAACAAGTATCTAGGCCAAAAAGCGGTGTCTCGAGCATATTGGAGACCTTGTGACTCACACTTTTGGGCTGGCCTAATGGCGGCAAAGAAATGTCTCTTTCGCTTTGGGACTTTCGCGATAAAGGATAGGTCGGAGATTCGTTTCTCGGAAGATATCTGGCTAGGAAATGCCAATCTAAGTGAACAATATCCAACCTTATACAAAATTGCTCGCGATAAGAATAATACTATTACGCATGCGCTCAGTTGATCCCTGCTAAATATTTTGTTCAGGTGGGATTTGGTTGGCCCCCGACAATTGTATGGCATAATCTTTTATCCCGGTTGGATTCGATTAACCTGACACAAGGTATGGATGTGTTTCGCTAGAATCTTACTACATCAGGATCTTTCACAGTATACTCTATGTACCGTGCGCTCATGCATTCTGAGGTACCAGTGAGTAATAGCAACAAAATTTGGAAGTCCAAGATTCCACTAAAAGTAGAAATCTTCATGTGGTATCTTCATAGGGGAGTTGTGTTAACCAAAGACAATCTCGCACGGCGCAACTGGCCAGGGAGTAAGAAGTGTTAATTTTGTACTCATGATGAGACAATCAAACGCCTCTTCTTCCAATGCAAGTTTGCATGTCCTACGTGCTCAGTCCTCCAAATAGCGTCAAATTTGTATCTACCCACAAGTGTTGCCAATATGTTTGGTCATTGGTTGGATGGTATACCAAATAGGTTTAAAATGCTAACAAGGATGGGAGCATATGCCTTAATTTTGTCGCTTTGGCGATGTAGAAACGATTTGGTTTTTAATGACAAAAATGCTTCTCCTATAGAGGATATTTTCCGGTGTACGCACTTGCTACGTATGTGGTCTATGCTACAACAACCGAAGTACCAACCGATGTTGAAGGCGGCGTGTACACGATTGGAGCAGGTGGCTACGGAGGGTTTTTTTTTCTGACATGGATGGCAGCATAACCTATGGATTGATCCACCACCTTCTTCGATATAGGCATAGTGTCGGTCTATAGGACTCTACCGTTGCCGAGTTGTCGGTTTTTATTTCATGATTTTTTTGTCAGACTTTTGGATTTGGCTGTGTGCATCTTAGTTATGCAGAGGCTGGGTGTTACTCATAATGCTTTGTATCCACTTGATGCCACATTTTGAGGTGATAAAATCATCCTTTATAAAAAAAAGTAAAATGGAAGCAATCAGTAGAATACACGTAGATCCAATGAAGTGGAACCTTTATTTTATTTATTTATTAATGTATGCATGGTGGATACATATAGTACTAATATTGTAATAAGATAGCACATTCACTTTTCAGCTAGCAAGCTATATATGCTATTGCTAGGTTGAGATGGTGATGACGATAGAGCACCCACACATACACACCAAGCTAGTATTTTCTGGAACGTCGGTGTTCCTTTGTCAGACCTTGAAGACGCGCAGGCACTTTGAGCTGTCGTTCCGCGTGTACCAGGAGAGCTCCCCCTTCTCGTCCACGTCCTTGTTGTGTGTGTAGACCAGCGAGACCAGCGTGTCCGGCTCCGGAGCTGGAGCCGCCGTGCACACCTGGTCGAATTTAGCGTTGGGTTCGTCCCCCGGGAACTCATTCTTGAGTAGCCCGAACGCATTCTTGTCGAGGAACAGGAAATTAGGGAAGTTGTTGAAGAGGATCACACTGCCTCGGCTGTCCTCAAGCTTCTTGCCGCCGACCTCGATGGCGGTGAACGTCATAGATGTAAAGCGGTCTTGCTTGTCCGCATCACCATACTTATCAATGAGTACCTCAGCACGATCTTTGAGTTCATCTGCCTTTTCCTTCGCCTTTATCGTTACCTGCGAGTTGTTGTCGATCCACCTCCTGTAGCTCCTCACCTTAGGAAGAATGGACTCACCAACGGCGTTGAGAACGCCAGCGTGCGCGGCATGAAGGGAGACAGCGACGGCGAGCACCGCGAGGAGGACGCTAACGATCTTCGCCATTGGGCCGGCCAATGCCGATCAACAAGCGATCGAGGTCTAGCCGGCCGGTGTTGTGCGTGTGTACGTGTTGTCTCTCTGTGTGTGTGTGTGTTGTGTGTACATGCTACCATCGCCTCCTCTCCTCTATATATATAGGCCCGGCCACGGCCGGTTGGCACACGGTTTCCAACCACCATTCCCGTGCGTGCGCCTGCATCGGATTGGCCCAAGAGTTTCCCTTGGCTTGCTTGCTTGCCAAGCAGTCACTGGCTAGTTGGACAAGTGGTCTACTAGCTAGTGGCACCAGTCAAAGATGGACAAGTTGGTGGTCCGGTATTCAACCTGGAATGCTACTATTTTGTACTACATGAGATAGCTAGGTAGATTATTGTCTGACGTGGGGGAGGTCTTGTTCGTGGAAAGAAGCAAAGTGCTAGTTGATCCATGGAGGTGAGATCATCTCATCTACGTACGTCCACCATTACTTACCCACGTAATCCTTCCTGGACGCGCGGGGCACACACCATGAAAGAGAGCCAAACAAACTTCTCTCCGAGCCAGGCGGACAAGGTGGTCGTCTAGGTCGGGCCACCGGTGCTCATGGGCTAGCTTGCTTCGCCACGGACACCACCTTCGGCCGTGCCATCTCTGATCTGACCGAGCTCCTCGGCTTGATCGGCGGACCGAGCTACGGTACTCCAATCGATCCCCCTTAATATTCAGTTCCGACGGACGCTGGCGGACAATTGTTGGGAGGAGTGGCTCCATCTAGTTAGGAGACTGATGGAGGTCTAACTTTCTCAACAACCCGATGAATTACGCTGGAAGTTGACTAAGTCTGGAGTCTTCACAGTTAAATCAATGTACATTGATGTTATTAATTCGAACTCCATACCTACATCCAAGCATGTTTGGGATGTCAAAGTACCTTTGAAAATAAAAGTGTTTATGTGGTTTGTCCATAACAAGTTATTTTAATCAAGGACAATTTGAAAAAGCGTAATTGGACAGGGCCTACTAGGTGTAGTTTCTGTGATCGGGATGAGACTATAAAACACCTCTTTTTTGATTGCCCGTTGGCCAAAGTCTTTTGACAGACGGTTCACATTGCTTTCAATATCAAACCAGCGAATTCTGTTAACGCGTTATTTGGGACATGGCTGAATGGGATTCCGCCTGACTTAGCGAAACACATTCGGGTTGGGGTTTGCGCTTTACTGTGGACTATCTGGACTTGCAGAAATGATTTGGTCTTTAACAGAATATCATGTATTCATTTTTTGCAGGTTATATTCCGCACTACGGCTCTGATCCGTTCGTGGTCGCTACTCACTCAGACGGAGGCCAGGGAGCATTTGGTTACTGGATCTTTCCGCTGGGAGATGGTAGCTCGGGATATCTTCAACGGTTTGGATGGCGATCATGTAATATGATAGGCATCTAGTTTATCCATCTATTTATAGCCAGCCGGTTGTGGCACCTTATCTTGGCTAGTCGATGTTTCTAGCCTTTGTTGCCTCTGTGTGAGCTTTCTTTGTTTCTATTCTTGCTTGGAGACTTTGGAACCATGTTGACACTGTTTTGTGGTTAATAAGATGGCCGTATGCATCATTCTGATGCAGAGGCCGGGGAGTCCTCCTTTTTGAAAAGAAAAAAAAACTAATTTCAACCTCCGTGAACTAGTACTATGTAGTATTAGTTTAGGTTAGATTTTAGTTGCTGTCATCACGGTTCATTGCTAGCCTTGCCGTCTATTTCAACCTGAATGCCCAAACTCACATGATACACATACAACTGATATCTAGGATGGCGTTCACATGACGCCCATGTTCTTGATTACACAGATGTTGATTATCCTAATGGCGCTCTTTATACCCATGGAGACTTGGCAATTTCAAATGTCTACTGGAGTTCAAGATCAACAAGGATGTCAACCATATAAATCATGTCTTCATCAACAAAAACGGTAGCGGTGGCTGCTGTAATGAGGTCAGACATGCCGTACGTGTTGAGCAAAAGTTTTCTGAATCAGTTTAGAATTTTCTTAGTGTTAATGTTGGTAGACTAATTAAGACTGAGGACAACATATTAAGATACGCCCTCACCTCCATCATCCTGGTATGCTGCTTTAATGTCTACCAAGTAAGAGGCAATAAGGACCAAAGATTGTATGATTTCTACCATCTATTGAAAACATGTGACATGGAAACGAGTTATTAAAAATTATACTTTACCATAATGTGAAGAAGAATTCATGGGCCTTTCATTCATGAGCTTTTTTAATGGTTAATATATGGAGGAAGAAGAAACTGTTAGACTTAAACACAAATTAATACACGGCAGGTGTACATGGTCTCGTAGGATTCCTAGTCCAACTAGGATTAGTTTTCCTGACCGACCTGGTCATGTAGCTAGCTAGTCTAGACTAGTATATATACATGTACCTGGCCCTGTAATCTATCGTATCGTGAGATCAATAAAGAAAAACAAGGCTCGATATGTGCCTTTGGCAATAAGCCAAGTTGTGTACTTGCGTTCGTTGAGCCAGACGGCTAGTAGATCAATCGATCGGCCGAGCTTTTGCTATACGTGCGTATTCTGGCCGGGCAGCGTATCAGTTAACTAGCACAAGGCTAGCTTGCTACGTTGCTGTCTACGGTGGGCCGAGCCAACTTGGGGCAGCAACCCAAGACCGTCAGCAAGCTCCGTTCGTCGCCGTCGTTTGTCGTCGGTCATCACCGTCGCCAGAAAGTACTCGGCGTCGGGTCTGGGCCAACAATTGGTATCTAGAGCAAGGTTGATCTTCTAGTAACGGAGGATCATAGCGGACGACGATAAGAACAAGCAACTGGCAGAGTACTCCGGTGCGGCTAAAGTATTTGCTGCTCCGGCGAGTTCGTCGTACCCACGATTTGATCGCGAGAACTTCGGGGTCTGGAAGGCCCTCATGGAGTGTGGTCTCCGCGCCAACGAGCTATGGGACATGGTCGACCCAGGAGGCAACGCGTTCAAGAAGGAGGGAGCCGAGCACCGGAAGGATCGGCAGGCGGCGTCAGCGATTTACTCGGTGATGCCAATGAATGTCCTCCAACACCTGATCGCCAAGGAAACGGCGAAGAAGGTGTGGGATACGCTGAAACTCATGTTCGAGGGACACACCCGCGTCAAGCAAGCTAATCTCCAAACTCTCCTACGGAACTATGAGACTTTGGTCATGGGCGATGATGAGTCCGTGGATGCGTTCGCTTCGCGGGTAGTTACTCTCGTCAATCGGATTCGTGCGCTTGGAGAAAACCTCACGGAGGCCTCGGTTGTCCGGCGGTTCTTGTGCGCGGCCCACACCATGAAAGAGAGCCCACTTTAATCGGATTCGTCCACCATTACTTACCCACGTAATCCTTCCTGGACGCGCGGGGCACACACCATGAAAGAGAGCCAAACAAACTTCTCTCCGAGCCAGGCGGACAAGGTGGTCGTCTAGGTCGGGCCACTGGTGTTCATGGGCTAGCTTGCTTCGCCACGAGTAAATTGTACAAAACCATCAGTTTAAAGGTTAGGGTTACGAAAAACACTACAATACATTTTTTTTGCAAAAAACATCATGTCTACGGTAATTTTTTTTGCAAATAACACTAATTGGCGGATTTGCCTCTGTTAACTGAGATTATGACAGAAGGAACCCATTTTTTGCCTACGTGGCATAAATTTACGCATGCATCCCTCTCTTCTTCTCCATCTCTCTCCCCTCTCTGTAAAAGTTAGACACCACCCCCGCCAGCCGCCCACACTCCCTGCCCGACGCCGCCCGGGATCTCGCTGCCGCAGTCGCCCCGCACTCCCTGCCGCCCGCCACCGCCACCCGAGATCCCACCGCCGCCCGTTGCCCACACCTGCCGCCAGTCGCGGCTGCCCGGGATCCCACCACCGCCTGTCGCTCCGCACTCGCTACCGCCCGCTGCGGCCGCCGGGGATCCCACCACCGCCTGTCGCCCCGCGCTCGTTCCCGCCCGTCGCCGCCGCTCGGGATCCCACCGTCACCCCGCACTCCCTGTTGCCCGCCGCCGCTCGCAGCTACGGCTGGTGCTTGCTGTCCAGTTTGGCATCGCTCTCGGTGCGGCCCACTCGTGCGAGCGAGGCAACGCTCCGGTCGCCACTATAATGCCCCGGCAGCAGGACGAGGCCACGGCGAGCAGCAACACAGGGCGGCGGCGAGCACCAGCTCGACGGGCCGCCGTGAGCAGCGGTCCTTGAGTGGTGACGGTGAGCAGACAGAAGAGGAGCAGCAACGCCGAGATCCAGATCGGGCTCGACGCCGGCGAGGTCCATCCGCCGCCCAAGCCACTAGAGAGAAGAAGAGGTGCTCTACCTCGACGCCGGCAAGGTCCATCTGCCGCCCAAGCCGCCATGGGCGCTGTCCCAAGCCAGCGACCAGAGCCATGCTACCAGTTCTACGCACATGGGGGCCTAATTGCGTTTTTCCTTTTAAATTCAAGGGTGTCTATATAAAATTCCAGGGACTCGTTTGTAAATTTAGATTAAAACCCATTTGGCACGAAGCGTTACGCCACGTCAACAAAAAACGGACCCACCTGTCATTAACGCGCTCAAATGAGCTTAATCCGCCGATCAGTGTTATTTGCAAAAATATTACCATAGACATAGTTTTTTCTGCAAAAAAAATGTATTGTAGTATTTTTCGCAAACCTAATATTCAAACTGGTGGTTTTGTGCAATTTACTCCTTCGCCACGGACACCACCTTCGGCCGTGCCATCTCTGATCCCACCGAGCTCCTCTGCTTGATCGGCAGGCCGGCGACCAGGGACAAAGGTCCTCAATCTGCTTTTAACTACAACAATGGTGTCAAACTTCCTGGATAAGAATATAATAAATATATGATATATTCATGTGCAAGGAAAGGATACTCACATGATAAGTAAGAAGGCAGTTGTCTAAACATTAGTAAGGAATGCAAAGATGGAAGAAGAAAGCAAAGAGTTGCAGATTTCCAACCACATGTAGCCACTGGTTTGGGAAAGAAGAGGGGCAGAAGGAGAGAAATAGATCAGAAGAAGCTCAAAAGGGCAGACTGAGAACACTGAAATCATACAGGAGGTGACAAAGTAGATGAGGACCTCACCGAAATATTTGGCACGTTGGTATGGCTCACAGCAGTGACGGAGAAGCGTGACGATTGACGGAAGGGCATGATGTTTACTGTTTAGCAGTCAAATGATATGGAGTTCCACAGGCAGGTATAAGAGCAGTGCTTTCTTTCCTAAGAAAGCATTGTATTCAAAATATGTATCCTACAAAATTTCTGAAGAAGAAAACTCACAACAGCGACGCGGCGATCGCTGGAAGGGCGGGGGATCATCCGTCAACTGATATGTGTTGAGTAAATAGACAATTTCTCGATTAAATTAATCCACGAGTAAATCACTAGCATGGCATTGACATAAATAAACGCATACTGATATTCAGTCAAGCAAACACATACTACGCTAATTGCAGAAAGATCTACGTATAACGCTAGTATGGCTAAAACAGAAAACAATAGGAGCGGGATAAACGAGTTATACCCTCCAGTAGGCCATGTAGAGGCCACGGCTTTGGTGGCAGCAGCGGCGTCTGTTGGGGATACACATAATAGGTAGGCCCATGAAGGGTCGAAATATCATGAAGCATGGGGTCCACACAACATGTGGGTACAGATAAATTTCATATAGGCATACTATCCACTCTTACAAGCAGCATACTATCCACTCGACCAAGCAGCATACCATCCACTCAGATGACAGTTCACCACTCGACCATACGACTCACTCGGATATACGAAGACCAGCAGGCAGCAAAGCAGTCGGCATCATTCTCATAGCGAGGGCTTGGTGGTGGGCTGGTATTATGGCATTCATCACTACTAGGAAAAGGGACTACTATATACTAATGGCGCACCATGTGGAGATGCGCCATTAGTGCGGAAGACACTAATGACGCACCAGGCACAAGGTGCGCCACTAGTAACAAAACGTTTTTTTTTTCACTTTTCCAAACACACTAATGGCGCATCCAGACAAAGTGCGCCATTAGTAGTTCTAACTAGTAACGGCGCACCAGCCATAGAGTGCGTCACTACTGTATTTTTTTATTCTGTTTTTTGCAAAACTACTAATGGCGCACCGTTGCATAGTGCGCCATTACTAGTTTAAACTAGTAATGGCGCATTGTGCCACGGTGCGCCATTAGTATAAAAATTATTTTTTTACTTTTTTGCAAAACTACTAATGGCGCACTTTTTGAACACATGAATATTTTTGAATTTCATGGCCACATTTTGAATTAATGAATATTTTTTCAAATTTGATGAATATTTTTAAATCTCGATCCCTATCCCCCTCCATCTCGATCTCGATCCCCGGCCCGCTCCACCGCCGCCGAGCACCCACCGCACCCTCCCCCACTCCACCGCCGCCGCCGACCCACCGCATATATGTTACTCCCGAAAGCATATAAAGTTTGTCAAATTTGGAGCTATGGATATTTAGTTATGGTTTAAACAAGTTTGAACATATTTAAACACAAATAAATATCAAACAGCATTTTAAATGTTGTTAACATGGCAACAAACTGCATATTGTTTTTCTACATGAAATTCTGAGCATCTAGCATATGTGACATGTTTTATTTGGATGCATGCATAAAAAGATATGTGCAAAGAAAAAAATGCATAAAAACAAAAATTGGGGAGCCTAGGAATCGAACCCAAGACCTCCCAGTGTGTGTGCTGCATGCTGACCAGTCGGGCTAGTGTGTGTGTTCTATTTTGGATACGGTTAGGTGGAATATAACCTGAGTGCTCGAACTGTAATAAAAAAATTACTAATGGCGCACCGGGCGGAGGTGCGCCATTGCTAACCCTCTCCCCACTCCACCTATTCCCCTCTGGCCAGATCCCCCACTCGACCTAACCTCGCCGCAGCCGCCCACGCACCCCCGCCGCCTCCCTCTCCCCTTCGCCGCCTCCCCCCCGAGCCCCGCCTCCCCCCTGAGCGCCGCCTCCCTCGCCTCGGAGCCGCCCCACGTCCACCAGGAGAGGAGGCCCCACGTCCACCAGGAGAGGAGGCCCGCGACCTCCCCGCCGTCTATCCCCGCCTCCCCCAAGCTCGTCGTCTCCGCCCTCCGTCGTCTTCACTCCGGCCACCACCTCATCGTGGTCAGGTAACCCTCCTCCCTCTGCCTCTCTTCTCCTCTCTTCCTCCTCTCCTCCCTCCCAGCCATGCCCTCTTCTTCTCTCTTTTGCTAGGTTTAGGTCAAATCCCTCTCGAATTTAGGTCAAATTAGGTTCAAAAAATTGTGGGAGTAGTGCCTAGCAAACATGAATAATTAGTAATCCATGTGCATTAGGTACACCTAATGTATTGGGTTTGAACCCTAACCACTTCCCTCTCCTTTTTCTTTTTTCTGCAGTTTATGTTTGGTAGTAGACCATATCAGTAGCTGCAGTTCATGTTTGTCCATTTTTGGTCCCTTTTTTAAAAAAAACTGAGGAAAATAGATGAGTATATGTAGTGTTCTTTTTATGTGTTCATTTTCTATCTTTTTGAAATAGGTTCAGTGTAGTTGTTGTAATTCTAGCAGGTTTTTTTTGCTGATAGTACTGTTCATGGAAATTTGTTGTAGTAATTTGTACCCTGCGCCGTGCCTGTTTGTTGTTGCTGCTTGGTACTAAGTACTTGCCATGAGACTAGTTAGGTTGCATCTGTTTTGTGCTGAGTTGCTTGCTTGCTCTCTTGCTGCAATCTTTCATCCACAGTACCAGTAAGCAATTCAGTTAGCCGAGAGATTAGCTTCAATTATGAAATTAAGCAATTCAACTAGCCGCTGATTTTTGCCAAAGTCAATCGTTGTTCAACCATCAGATTTCCCACCCATACAGTTAAAAGTTTGAAGTATGATCACATTCATCTATGAACCACATATAGCTCACATAAAAATGTCGCTTGCTAGAACAAACTCAGTGATGTGCCTAGAAGCCCCACATAACCAGAACATGCTTTGTTGTTTGCTGTTGTTGCCGCTGTTGGCTGAGGCTGATTGCTTTGTCGCTTGCTGCTGCTTGCCGCTGTTCCTTGCTGCTGCTGGCCTTAAGCTGGGCGTAAATGAGAGAAAGAAAGAAAGTTCTACATCTGTACAGGGAGATGGCATATCTAGATTCACCTATGTACGAGAGATGACCATGTTTCAGTACTGTTTAGTTTACTTGCTCTTGCTCCTCACAGTTTCAAACTAAGGGCAGTCTTCCCTGTGCATAAAAGTTTCAGACTAATTGCTAGTCTTCTCTTTGGTCATCCCAGGTTGCCTACTTGTAGAAATCTTGCAGACCTGCTGTTGCTGCTGCTCTGTTCACCTCATTTCGCAGGGTCGATTGGCCATCGTGTCGTGGGTTTGTTCTTCATCCGGGCATCGTGTCTCCTTTTGTCCAGACCTACTCCTCCCTTTGTTGTGGCAAGTCTCGACCTTGGTAGTCAAAGGTAAAGAATACATGATTTTATTCCTGGATTCACTTGCTTATAGAATTCATCTAGAATCTAGGTTTGAGAACAGCAGGCTAATTCCTTTTTCTCTTGGCTCATTGGTGAAAAGATTAGTCTTATGCTAGAAAGTGTATTGATTTTTCAGTTTTGATGTTGCAAAAAATGGCATTGCTCTCTGTATGCTAGCTCAAAGTTTGGGTGGTACTGTTATGTGTGATGTTTAGCAATCCCATAATGAAAAACTGGACAAGTTAATGTCCATGTAATTTGCACCCTTTCTAGCTATGTGCCTTCTGGATATGCAGTTTATGCATGAGAAGATGAGACCTATTATTTTCTCAGTGGTAGTTATGCACATTTAATCATGGCTTTATGAGTGAATTGTAGTATAATGTCTTGAAACTCGATATCTCAAACGTTTGACGTGTTTTCCATGCTTGATGTGTTGTATCTTGAAGCTGCGGTATCATCCAGCCGTGGTTGAAGTGTTTAACCCTGTTGTTTAACCCTGTTGTGTTGCTTCTAATAATATAAAAGCTGTGAAAAAGAAATTTGTGGAGTTCGCACTTTACATAAGCCGTGGTTTTGTCTCTGACCATTGTGTCGTGATGAATTTGCAGGTACCCCGAGAGGCCCTTGAGTTTGCCGGAATGTCGATTAACTTCCGTTCCGGCAAATTCGGGTACTCCATATGTCCTATTTTCAGCAAAGGTCATGCTGAAATTTTCCATGAATTTTAGCACGACTTTGCTAAAAATAGGACATATGAGGTGCTTGTGACTAATGTTGATTATCTTCTGCTCAAAATTTACGCTGCTATAATGTTGTATGATAATATTGTAAGGGTACTAATTGGTCTCTTCTGCTGCTTATCAGAGATGGGGGGAAGCAGCCACCGCCGCTCTGCCTCACCGGAGTACGAGTTGGATGCTTTCGAGTTCTTCACTATCATACTTTCTTCTTCAGTATCAACCACGAGGCAGGTATATAAAACGAGAGATCTCCCCTTCACCCATCTCATTATGATAACTCTGTTGTTTGCTACATCACTTCTTGTCCCAAATTGCAGAGGCTGCCTGACGCTTTTATGAAGATGCTGGGTGAAGATCCGCCAGATAATGTGAAGCTCCGACAGGCCGGCAGCGGGGTTCGTAGGCTGTGGGACGTGGAGTTGATGATCGAGGAGGGCCACATGTACCTGTGTCGTGGCTGGGAGAAGTTCTACAGTGCCTACGACCTGCGGACCGGGTACTTTCTTCTCTTGAGGTACGACGATGATGCCACAATGCTAATCGTGAAGGTTTTCAACACGACTATGTGTTGCATGCGCTACGCTGAAGACGAAGATGCCAGTGTGTTCTACCTCTTCTTATTCCTCTACATTTGGCTTTGTCTCACATCAATTGTTAACGGTCATTGTTGCATTTGGACAGGCAATGGGAGTAGCAGCAGCGACACTGGCTATAGCCAAAGCAGCAACGATTATGGCTGTAGCAAAAGCAATAGCGATTCTGGTCTTAGCAAAAGCAGTAGCGATTCTGGCAGCAGCGAAGACAACGAGAAGGATGATCCGGACTGGAGTGGGGGAGAAGAGGAGTAGAGTGGGGATGGGGAGCTGCAGGATGACGATGGGCATCAGGCTGAGGATGACCTAGCGCTGGTGGTGGCTGACCAAGGGCAAGAGATGATGGGGGCTGAACAGGTGCAAGAGATGGTGGTGGCTGACCATGGGCAAGAGATGGTGGTGGCTGACCATGGGCAAGAGATGGTGGTGGCTGAGGGTGGCCTCGCGATGGTGGTGGTGCCTGACAATTACCACGCATCGGTGGTGGCGCCGGTGATCCCACAGCTGGGCGACATGACCACGCCAATTGTGGTAGAAGACTACATCCCACAGCTGCCTCCACCGCCTCGCCGCTCTTGGCGCATCAGGCTGAGGAAGGAGAAGGAGAAGAACAATGAGAACTAAACTATGTCAGGTATGTCAGATCTCCAAAATGATATATATATATATATATATATATATATATATATATATATATATATATATATATATATATATATATATATATATATATACTTAGTTACCTATTTATCTCTAATATGCTTAGTTTCCTATAGGTTCGCTCCAAAATTACTTATGTTAGCACAAAATGATCAAGTTTACATAACAAGCTTATAGTCTTCTTCTTATTTTTCTTCTTTTCCAAAATGACATATGTTAGCTTCATTTTACCTAAGTTGGCTCTAATATGCTAACTTAGAGCTGATATGCTTAGTTTTCTATAGGTTAGCTCCAAAATAACTTATGTTAGCACAAAATGATCAAGTTTACATAATAAGCTTATAGTCTTCTTCTTATTCTTCTTCTTATCCAAAATGACATAGGTTAGCTTCATTTTACCTAAGTTGGCTCTAATATGCTAACTTAGAGCTTATATGCTTAGTTTCCTATATGTTAGCTCCAAAATTACTTATGTTAGCACAAAATGATCAAGTTTACATAATAAGCTTATAGTCTTCTTCTTATTCTTCATCTTAACCAAAATGACATAGGTTAGCTTCATTTTACCTAAGTTGGCTCTAATATGCTAACTTAGAGATTATATGCTTAGTTTCCTATAGGTTAGCTCCAAAATAACTTATGCTAGCACAAAATGATCAAGTTTACATAAATAAGCTTATAGTCTTCTTATTCTTCTTCTTATCCAAAATGACATAGGTTAGCTTCATTTTACCTAAGTTGGCTCTAATATGCTAACTTAGAGCTTATATGCTTAGTTTCCTATAGGTTAGCTCCAAAATAACTTATGTTAGCACAAAATGATCAAGTTTACATAATAAGCTTATAGTCTTCTTCTTATTCTTCTTCTTATCCAAAATGACATAGGTTAGCTTCATTTTACCTAAGTTGGCTCTGATATGCTAACTTAGAGATTATATGCTTTGTTTCCTATAGGTTAGCTCCAAAATTACTTATGTTAGCACAAAATGATCAAGTTTACACAATACGCTTATAGTCTTCTTCTTATTCTTCTTATTCTTCTTCTTATTCTTCTTCTCGTCTTCTTCTTCTTCTCTTCTTCTTCTTCTTCTTCTTCTTCTTCTTCTAACTTCTTGTTTATCATTTTGCAGATTTGATTTAACTCACGGAAGCTTGCATGGATGGAGTGCTTATTTTCCATTTGTGTTTTTATTTTGTATCAATGTGAAACTTTTGTGAATTGATGGATAACGGTGTTGAATGAACGTTGTGAAACTTTTGTAATATGTAACGATGGGACTATGTGTTGGCTATGTATGTATATATGATGAAACTTGTGTGTTGGATATGATCTGGTGGACGCAGGTAACATCGTTATATATGGCCCCCTGTATGTAAACTATGCAGATCTGTGTTGTATGTTATCTCTAATATTTTGTAACCTGTGAAAATATCAGAAATGAAAAAAATATCCCTAATATTCATACTAGTGGCGCACCTCACAAGACACTAATGGCGCACCATTACAATCACACTAATGGCGCATGACCCAACAGTGCGCCATTAGTATGCCAAAGCACATGGTTAAATATGGCCCCCTGGACTAATGGCGCATGGTGTTCTATACTAATGGCGCACTGCGTGGTGCGCCATTAGTAAGAAATACTAGTGGCGTGATACTAATGGCGCACCAGTAGTGCGCCATTAGTAGGCAAAACTGGTGCGCCATTAGTAAATTGCACAAAACCACCAGTTTAAAGGTTAGGGTTACGAAAAACACTACAATACATTTTTTTTAGAAAACACCATGTCTACAGTAATTTTTTTGCAAATAACACTAATCGGCGGATTTGCCTCTGCTAACTGAGATTATGACAGATGGAACCCATTTTTTGCCTACGTGGCATGAATTTACGCATGCACCCCTCTCTTCTTCTCCATATCTCTCCCCTCTCTGTAAAAGTTAGACACCACCCCCGCAAGCCGCCCACACTCCCTGCCAGCCGCCGCCCGGGATCTCGCTGCCGCAGTCGCCCCGCACTCCCTGCCGCCCGCCACCGCCGCCCGGGATCCCACCACCGCCCGTTGCCCACACCTGCCGCCAGCCGCGGCTGCCCGGGATCCCACCATCGACTGTCGCTCCGCACTCACTGCCGCCTGCTGCGGCCGTCGGGAATCCCACCGCCGCCTGTCGCCCCGCGCTCGCTCCCGCCGTTCGTCGCCGCTCAGGATCCCACCGTCACCCCGCACTCCCTGTTGCCCGCCGCCGCTCGCAGCTACGGCTGGTGCTTGCTATCCAGTTTGGCATAGCTCTCGGTGCGGCCCACTCGTGCGAGCGAGGCAACGCTCCGGCCGCCACTACAACGCCCCGGCAGCAGGACGAGGCCACGGCAAGCAGCAACACAGGGCGGCGGCGAGCACCAGCTCGACGGGCCGCCGTGAGCAGCGGTCCTTGAGTGGCGACGGTGAGCAGACAGAAGAGGAGCAGCAACGCCGAGATCCAGATCGGGCTCGACGCCGGCGAGGTCCATCCGCCGCCCAAGCTACCAGAGAGAAGAGGAGGTGCTCTACCTCGACGCCGGCGAGGTCCATCTGCCGCCCAAGCCGCCATGGGCGCTGTCCCAAGCCAGCGACCAGAGCCATACTACCGGTTCTACGCACATGGGGGCCTAATTGCGTTTTTCCTTTTAAATTCAAGGGTGTCTATATAAAATTCCAGGGACTCGTTTGTAAATTTAGATTAAAACCCATTTGGCACGAAACGTTACGCCACGTCAACAAAAAACGGACACACTTGTCATAAATGCGCTCAAATGAGCTTAATACGCCGATCAGTGTTATTTGCAAAAATATTACCATAGACATAGTTTTTTCTGCAAAATAAATGTATTGTAATGTTTTTCGCAAACCTAACATTCAAACTGGTGGTTTTGCGCAATTTACTCCTTCGCCACGGACACCACCTTCGGCCGTGCCATCTCTGATCCCACCGAGCTCCTCTGCTTGATCGGCAGGCCGGCGACCAGGGACAAAGGTCCTCAATCTGCTTTTAACCACAACAATGGTGTCAAACTTCCTGGATAAGAATATAATAAGTATATGATATATTCATGTGCAAAGAAAGGATACTCACATGATAAGTAAGAAGGCAGTTGTCTAAACATTAGTAAGGAATGCAAAGATGGAAGAAGAAAGCAAACAGTTGCAGATTTCCAACCACATGTAGCCACTGGTTTGGGAAAGAAGAGGGGCAGAAGGAGAGAAATAGATCAGAAGAAGCTCAAAAGGGCAGACTGAGAACACTGAAATCATACAGGAGGTGACAAAGTAGATGAGGACCTCACCGAAATATTTGGCACGTTGATCTGGCTCACAGCAGTGACGGAGAAGCATGACGATTGACGGAAGGGCATGGTGTTTACTGTTTAGCAGTCAAATGATATGGAGTTCCACAGGCAGGTATAAGAGCAGTGCTTTCTTTCCTAAGAAAGCATTGTATTCAAAATATGTATCCTACAAAATTTCTGAATAAGAAAACTCACAACAGCGACGCGGCGATCGCCGGAAGGGCGGGGGATCACCCGTCAACTGATATGTGTTGAGTAAATAGGCAATTTCTCGATTAAATTAATCCACGAGTATACTGATATTCAGTCAAGCAAACACATACTACGCTAATTGCGGAAAGATCTACGTATGATGCTAGTATGGCTAAAACAGAAAACAATAGGAGCGGGAAAAACGAGTTATACCCTCCAGTAGGCCATGCAGAGGCTGCGGCTTTGGTGGCAGCAGCGGCGTCCTCGGCGGCCTTCTTGTCAACTTCAGCTTTGTCAGCGGCGGCACGGTCGGCGTCGGTGGACATGGCGATGATGAAGGTACGCGGACGTAGAGGAAGTAGACGATCGGGAGCGAGCAGTCGCGTAATCGCTGCCCAAAAACCTATTCGCCCCTCACCTCGTACATGAACCAGAAGTGCGTGGTTTCGGAGACCTGCTCTCCCTTCAACCGTGTACGCGACGGACGGGATGGAGTCACCGGCGGCAGCAGCAGCAAAGGAACGACGATGGGCGTGCGCGTGAGCAGATGTGATCTGTTTGTGGCGGCTAGGGTTAGGAGACACCGCACACTTATATAGTCCGCAGCCGCGTGGAGAGACGTGGGCTCGACCCACGTCCGAGTCCATGATCCGACGCCTCAGATTGTGGCCCATCTATCAGAGAACTCTCCCTTAGTGACTGGCAAAGCGTAGGTGTGAGCTCGGCTCGGCTCGGCTCGGCTCGCGTGGCAAGGCGGGCGGCGGAGGAGGAGTGCGTGTGGGCCTCTTCTCTTCTCAAGCTCCAATAGCATGTAGAAGAGAAACCTTTATAAGGAGGTCCAACTTCTCTTCTACTTTCGGGGTGGGACTAAACTTCCCACTACACCTAGTGTCATATAACCCACATGGGCCCTTAGAGATTTTTCAGAAATTGCTATATGGGCCAAGAGCCCATCTCAAATTTCAGCAATATGAAGTTAACTGGCAGCTGTAAGAGCAGGGTTTTCTTTCCTAAAAAACCATTTTATTCAAATTATAGATTCTAAAATTTTCTGAATAAGAAAATTGCAGGAGGAGGTAAAATATGCTTGACTTACGTTATTACATCGAGACAAACATGAACTTCATAACTGATCTCCTTTTTACACAAATCAACCATAGAGAAAACATATACGCCAAAGGAGTAGTATATTTAGCAATTTGTTCTGAAGATGTAGATAATCAGCATAACCCCAAGTGAACTTTTAAGTATTCGTTTCTATAGAGATTACTCCAAATTGCACACATGTTCATGTTCAGAGCATCTCAACAGCAAGAAGAAACATTAAAAAGGAAAAAAAATATGCATGTTCTGATGAATGTAAATTGGGGGCAATTAAGACAGAAACTAAGCACATGTTCTATGTGCTACTGTACTAAGACTGGAACTAAGCACACTGGAAAGTGGAAACACATATAAACACAACAACTTAGAGATAGATCAAAGGAAACAGACATCATGTAGATCGAGACAATATAGCAAACATAGAACCAATAAACTTCGAGACGCACTAGCCAGCCCGCAATACATCCCCCGCACGCCAAAATAACACGGTGTCCTGCAGAACAAAAGGATCTAAGAATGGCCTATAAAACCAAGAGATATAGCAGAGGAGGGCACCAAACCTTAGTCAGAGAACGACATCCACTAGCAACCAATAGACTAAACAGCACCTGCGGGAAGGAAATGGTAATGCACACATCAAAAAGACGTCAAAGATATGTACTGGATTGACTGAATTGTTAGGTTTAATCTTGATATTTGTATCAGCATGTTTGTTTTCTTTAGGCATGTACTCCCTCCGTTCCTAAATAATTGTCTTTCTAGCCATCTCAAATGGACTACAACATACGGATGCATGTAGACATGTTTTAGAGTGTATGTTCACTCATTTTGCTCCGTATGTAGTCATTTGTTAAAATCTCTAGAAAGACAATTATTTAGGAACGGAGGGAGTAGTATAGGATCAGGAGTTCCAGTCGACGAAGGTGCAGCGAAGACGTGGGAAGAAGGCGAGATGCCAAGCCGCTGTGTATGACGGCGAGCACGGCGAGATGCCGATGGCGGCGAGAGGCTACAAAGCTGCGAGAGGCAGCACGGCCGTGTGATGCGGCAAGCACGTGACGAGTTGAAGCCTAACCGGTTAAGCACTTAGACGGAGGAAAGTGATTTGGTTAGTTAGTTAGCTGCACACATGCTGAGTATGGCTAGGTTGTTGTGGCGTTGGGAGAAGCTACATTTGTGCGTGCATGCAGATAGTGGTTAGCATCATGCATGGAGTTAGTTAGTGGGCTTGGTGATGACCGGGTGATTAGAGGATAAGGGCCACGAAGTAGTAGTGGCCTAAATCATGCGGCTTGTGTGCCAGCCTGGTGTATATATATGTGTTGACGTGAGTAATGAAAAGAAAGGCCGTCAGGGCTGTAGAAAAATGTAGTCTCTTGTGTTCATCAAGGAGGAGAGCTTGTCGTGCAAAACAGCACTGGTTTTCTCCTTGGTGTATATGTGTGTGTGTGAATGTGTTCTTGAGAGAAGATAGAGAGAAATCACAAGAGAGAGTTGAGAGGAGGAGGAAGAAGGGGCGCAGCGAGAGGCGGCGCCAACATGCATATCCTATAAATAAATTCAGTTGGAGGATCACCGTCATGGAAGGAGGTGGATAGCGACCTCCTTGTCAGATCCATCAGCGCATATCCTCGTGTTTCTCCTCTGCACATCGTCAGAAGAACCCGTACCCTTATGTCTGCCTTTCTGCATTAATTCTTTTTTCTTAAGTGTGTCTCATACTACTAAGGAAAAGGCTAGCAGTAACGCGGAGTTTTACCTTATGCCCACGAGGCCCCGGCCGGCCCCTTGGGCTCTCATACCGGGACAAATGCCTCCATTGGTCCCGGTTCATGGCTGAACCGGGACTAATGGGCTTGTCAGGCCCGAACGAAAGCCCCTTTTTCTATTAGTGATAGCTAAACTTTAGTAGTAGCGTAGGTTTACCCGCGCTACTGCTAACCATACATAACAGTATTGTGCTTATTAAACCGTATTCAGAGCGTGCTGCTGCTAAACACACGTTGCTGCTATGTGCATCTCTCGCATTACTCCTAAATTTTTCTGTATTTTTTCCTGCAGCATATTGGCGTTGTATTTGTATATGTTTTATACCGTAGTCTCATCATATGATTTTATGATCATGATGAGTTATTATATCAGTGCGTGAAAGAGACGTGGATTAGATTCAAGTGAAGGCAACATGATGCAAATCGAAAGTACTACTAATCCAAACTTGATCACTTTAGTTTGGATTAGTAGTACTTACGATGTACACCATGTTGCCTCCACTTGAATCTAATCCACGTTTATTTGACCCACTGATATATAAAATATCTCATCATGCTCTTACTGATATAACAACTCAGCATCATCATTATCATAATAACAAGTCATACTCATCATCATCATAGTCATCTAACAACTTCTACTCATTATTATAATAACAAGTCATGCTCATCATCATCATTGTCATCAAACCAACCCCATTTAATTGTTCTTAGCACATGATCATCAGTATTAGCTAGGACCTACTACCCTCTCTAAGGTAAAATAGCATAAAACAACATTGCCCTTGACTCTCCATTATGGAGAATGGAGATTATCATGTCCCCGATTCGTGGGCTTCGCACAATGTTGCTTTCAAGTAGCTCCCTACGATCATTCATAACTTTTTTCCATTCTTTGATCGTAAGGTCTTCATCTATTCGAGAAATCTTGTATGAACAGTGGTGAGCCGTAGGCAGATTTGGCCGTAAGCTAATAACATCAATGTGACCATATGCATCAGATGAGGCACAAAATCCTTTGGAATTTTCTGTTCAAGAGCATAATAGTAACATAGTGAGCAATGTAGTTTAGCTTTAGAAGAATGTATGCAAACGATTCACTGGTGTCAAAATAATAATAAAATATTGCCATGCCATTTCCATGGATGTTCTCGTAGTTCAACACGTGGACTAGTGGAACGTATTGACCATAATGTGGAGGAGTTTCATAATTCTTATTGAAAGTCTCAACATCAATAATTAATGAGACAAGATGATCTTCCTCCTCGCAAGTTAGTTCAGAGCCATCAGTGTAGTAAGTTTTGTCTACTACTTTCCAAACATTTCTTAAAGAATGGAAATAAGTTGCCAATGGAAAATATAAGCTGACAAATATTTTTAAATAAACAATATAAATTACATAATAAATATGTTTGAGAAACTCACACAGAGGTAGAAGTGGAAGCGTATCAACATCGACCCAAATGTCGATATTATCTTCGTCGACATTATCTTCGTCAATGTCATCTTTAGGATCACCCAGATCGAAGGTGACATGCATACCCTCGTGAAAACCATACGCCTTGCATAGTGCTGCCCAATTCGAGCAACCAAAATGGCCTTTATGTCAAAAGCATAACCATGATTGGTCCCGAGGTTACATCATGCAAGAGTTTTCCAGACGGATCTTCCAGAATCATCATAATGGGGGTGGCAACGGTGGATAACCCGGCAATTAGGGATCCGGCTTCCAGGGAGCCGGCTCACACGGGCCCTTTGCAGGCCCCGGGTTCCTAGGGAACAACGGGCAGAACACCAGGTGTCAGGGGGCTGGTAATACTGGAGGCGGCAATCAGCGGAACAACCAGGGAAATCAGCATCAGGCCAGTCAGTCAGGGTTCCCGAGTAATCCCAAGCAGTTGAATAGTGGGTAGTATCATGTCTTCACCACTAGTACCTGCAAGCGGGATAGGAAGGTACAACGGCGAGTCACCAACTTGGTTGAGCCGGCATCCCCCTACTATCTCAATTGGTCAGAACAGCCGGTCACATGTAGCAGGGCAGACCATCCAGTACTGCTTGATCACCCTGGTCATCTCGCGTTAGTCGTGGCACCTCAAGTCGACGGTTACAAATTAAAAAAAGTTCTCATGGATGGTGGTAGCAGCATCAATATATTGTATTATGATACTTTCAGGCGGATGAATCTGTCGGATAAGCAGTTGACACTGTCCTCCAGAGTGTTTCATGGCATCGTCCCTGGCAAGTCGGCTTATCCCATGGGCAGAATGTCCCTGGAAGTAGCCTTCGGCTCAGAGGATACCTACTGAGGGAGTCCTGGATTAGGGAGTATCCGGACAGCCGGACTATATACTTTAGCCGGACTATTGGACTATGAAGATACAAGATCGAAGACTTCGTCCCGTGTCCGGATGGGACTCTCCTTGGCGTGGAAGGCAAGCTTGGCAATACGGATATGTAGATCTCCTTCCTTGTAACCGACTCTGTGTAACCCTAGCCCCCTCCGGTGTCTATATAAATCGGAGGGTTTAGTCCGTAGGAAAACATAACAACAATCATACCATAGGCTAGCTTCTAGGGTTTAGCCTCTCTGATCTCGTGGTAGATCCACTCTTGTACTACCTATATCATCAATATCAATCAAGCAGGAGTAGGGTTTTACCTCTATCGAGAGGGCCTGAACCTGGGTAAAAACATCGTGTCCCTTGTCTCCTGTTACCATCCGCCTAGACGCACAGTTCGGGACACCCTACCCGAGATCCGCCGGTTTTGACACCGACATTGGTGCTTTCATTGAGAGTTCCGTTGTGTCGTCACCAGAAGGAAGGTTGTCTCTTCTCGTCTTCAAAGACGGTACTACTGCTGGTGGAGCTTTGGCTGTCGGCCAAACTCTCTGGCTAGGCGGTTTCGTCATGACCGCCTGTTTGGCCGCCGCGCCGACGATGACTTCTCGGGTCATCGAAAACAGCCTCCACGTCAAAACGGCACTCGCCGAACAGATGGATCCAATGGAGCTCGCCTCCCTAAACGAGCTCGTAGATTGCATCGCCACCTTGGGAGTCGCTACGGACTATGATCAGATTGGGCTTAAACCCGATCAAAGGGAGATTAACTCTCCGCCGGTCACCCATCATATTGCATTGGTGGCGAAACAATGCGGCGACCTCTCCTCCATATTGAGGTGTCCGGATTCCTGAGCTCTCCGAGCCGGATACCTGTTCGCGGGAGGACAGCATCCAATCCCTGAACTTAGAATCAGGCAGCGGCCCAGGATTACCGGGCAACACCCCGGAACCAGAATTCCCAAAATTGGAAACTCCTCGGCCCCTGGATCCCAGATCGGGTAATGGTTCGGATTCAATTCCACCCACCCACCCAAACATAAGCAATCTTTCCCACATCAGGCAAGAGCCCCAGGAAACAGTACATCACTATTGGGCCAGATTCCTCCTGGCGATGAACAAGGTTAAGGACTGTCGCGAGGAAGACGCGATCTTATTTTTCTGCAATAATTGCACGGACAAGAGAATCCTTAACGCCATAAATCACCGTGAGATATCACGCTTTGCTGACTTGGCGTCCATAGTAGGAAAGTATTGTGCGATGGAAAGTGCCTGGAAAACCGAAACAAACTTTTGGGATAATCCGGCCCTAAGTACGAACCCAGTCTGAAATAAAAGGGTGCACTATCAAAAGACACCCGGATCAACTACCAAAAAGCAAAAACCGTCAACAGCGCATGGAACCGTACTGGAGGGATGGCTCAATGGACCCTGTAAAATTCACATTACAGAGGGCGCCATACCAACACATAGCCTTAGAGCACGTTGGATACTCCGGCAGGTAGCCAAAAGTGGCGAAGATCTTCTAATTCCAGAAGCCACAGAGCACCATCCCAGGGATAACAGTATGGTATTAACAATCTTTGAGACCTTCACATCAAATAATAGTCGAAAGCGAACGCTCCGTAGCCTTGCCGAAATCCACCACGTGGCAACAATAAACCCATGGAGTGACACGGCTATTACTTTCAATGCCAGTGACGAACCTAAATTCCGAACAGCCCGAGCACCAGCCGCATTGGTCCTCAGTCCAATTGTGGACGGCTTTCGACTCACCAAGGTACTCATGGACGGCGGCAGCGGATTAAACCTCATCTATGAGGAAACCCTTCAAAAATGGAAATAGACTGGAACCGCATCGAGCGAAGCAGCACAGCCTTTAGAGGAATAATCCCCAGTCGGGAAGCGCGCTGTACAGGCAAAATCACACTAGATGTGGTGTTCGGCATGCCGGAGAATTACGTATCCGAAGAGATTACGTTCCAAGTGGCCCCGTTCAGTAGCGGTTACCATGCCCTGTTAGGGCGGGAGGCATTCACAATCTTCCAAGCCATACCCCATTACGGGTACATGAAGCTCAAAATGCCCGGGCCCAACGGAATTATCACTCTTTCCAGTGATCCGGACCCAGCACTCCGCGCCGAAAACAAGACAGCCGCACTGGCCCTCGAGGCATTATCTGAAGCCCTAGCGGCTGAGGAACTGACTGCGCTGCGCTCCACGGTGAACAGGGACGATGTGATACTCGATAAGAGATCCAAGTCCACCTCCTTTAAACCGGCGGATGAAATAGTCAAATTCCAAGTCCATCCAACGGACCCAACAAAAACAGCTTCCATCAGGGCACAACTAAACCCCATTGTAGACGCCGCACTACGAGAGTTCTTACGCGAGAACTGGGACATTTTCGCTTGGCACCCTTTAGACATGCCAGGAATCCCACGCAGGCTGACCGAACACAGCCTTAATATCCTAAAGGGATTCAAACCGGTCAAGCAGGCTCTTCGGCGTTTCTCTGAACCCAAGAGACAAGCTATGGGAGAGGAACTAGCCAAGTTATTGGAAGCTGGATTCATTAGAGAGATAAAACATCCGGACTGGCTAGCAAACCTGGTGATGGTACCAAAGAAGGACAAATCCTGGCGCCTGTGCATCGATTTTAAGGACCTTAACAAGGCCTGCCCAAAGGATCCCTTCCCCCTCCCCCGCATCGATCAAATTACGGATGCCACAGCAGGACACAATTCTTTGTGCTTCCTCGATGCATACTCCAGCTACCACCAAATTAAGATGGCGGAGTCCGACCAAGCCGCAACGGCATTCATCACACCATACGGCCCCTTCTGCTTCAACGCAATGCCCTTTGGGCTCAAAAACGCCGGCGCAACATATCAGCGCATGATTCAAACATGTCTGGCAAACTAGATCGGCAAAACAGTGGAGGCATACGTACATGATGTGGTCGTCAAAATCAAGCATGTCGAATCTCTAGTAGATGACTTACGACTCACATTCAATAACCTCAGAACATATGACATCAAGCTCAACCCAGAAAAATGTGTCTTCGGTGTACCAGCCGAAAAGCTCCTGGGCTTCATTGTATCCGGCAGAGGAATTGAAGCAAATCCGGCCAAGATCCAAGCCCTCTCATAGTTGGATATCCCAACGGACCTCAAACAAATCCAGAAATTAACCGGATGTGTGGCGGCTCTAAGCCGCTTTATCTCCCGCCTGGGAGAAAAGGCATTACCCCTTTACCGCCTCCTATGGCACACCGAACACTTCAAGTGGAAGGATGCCGCCACAGCCGGATTGGAAGAAATAAAGGCCATACTAGCAACCAACCCAATCCTGGCAGCGCCAAACATTGGCAAACCTATGTTGTTATACATCGCGGCAACCCATCAAGTTGTGAGCGCAGTGCTCGTCGTCGAACGAGAAACGGACGGACATAAATTTCCCCTTCAAAAGCCGGTCTACTATGTCTCCACTGTCCTTACCCCATGCAAGTCACGGTACCCGCATTATCAAAAGATAGCATACGCGGTATTCGTGGCATCCCGGAAGCTGCGGCACTACTTTCAAGAGTGTTCGATAACAGTAGCCTCGGAAGTGCCACTCAATGATATTATAAACAACCGCGATGCCATGGGCCGGATTGCCAAATGGGCCATTGAGCTCCTCCCGTTCGACATAACCTACAAACCACGGCGAGCCATTAAGTCGCAGGTGTTGGCCGACTTTGTCGCCGAATGGACGGAAGCCGAACTCCCTAAAGAGTACGACGCATATTCCAACTGGATCATGCACTTGACGGCTCCAAAATGCTTGCTGGTCTGGGGGCTAGCGTCGTTCTGACGTCCCCAACCGGAGACATAGTTCAATACGTGCTCCAGATAATGTACACAGACTCCAACAACGCAGCCGAATACAAGGCCCTTCTACATGGTCTCCGGATGGCAGTATCTATGGGCATTCAACGCCTAGAGGTGCCGGGGGATTCGAACCTCTCTATATCCCAAATAAATGGAGACTTTAATGCCAAAGATCCGAAAATGGCGGCACGTCGCAACGCCGTCCTAAAAATGTCACCTCGGTTCGAGGGGCTCGAATTTCACCCTGTAGCCCGGGAGTCCTTGCACGCATCGGCGCAAAACGCAATGCGGTCCCCCCTAACATCTTTATGGAGAGGCTTTTCAAGCCATCCGTGATATGGGAAGGGGACACAGGTAACAACAGATCGGACCCAACCGCAATGCCCGATTCCGAACACTCTGACATAATCAAAGGCTCTGCCACCGAAATAACATCTTTAGCCCATGTTATAATGCTTGTCATCGCCCCGTGGACAGAACCATTCCTGGCCTACTTAACTAGGCAGGAACTCCCCGAGGACCAAAACGAGGCACGCTGCATAGTACGCCGATATAAAGCTTACAGGGTCCACGAGGGAGAGCTTTATAAGAAAAGCATCACCGGAGACCTTCAAAAGTGCGTCTCCGAAGAAGAGGGGCTGAAGCTTCTGGCAGAAATTCATGCCGGACTAGGCGGCCACCACGCAACAGCCCGGGCCCTTGTAAGCAAGGCCTTCCATACAGGTTTTTACTGGCCTACGGCCTGGGCAGATGCACTGGACCTGGTCCAATGCTGTGTGGGTTGCCAGCTTTTTGCAAATCAAAGCCATATGCCACCCACCGCCCTCCACACAATCCCCATTACCTGGCCCTTCGCGGTCTGGGGGCTTGACATGGTGGGACTCCTTAAAGGAGGAACCCACAAGAAAAAATACTTGCTGGTCATGGTGGATAAATTCACCAAATGGATAGAAGCCAAGCCTGTTAAGACGGCCGAATCCGGACCGGTGATAGACTTCATATCCGGGTCGTACACCGTTATGGCGTCCCCCATAGCATCATCACTGATAACGGCACGAACTTCACGGCCGATGAGGTAAAACTATGGTGCAAAAACATGGGCATCAAGCTCGATTATGCTTCCGTCTATCACCCACAAACTAACGGTCAAGTCGAACAAGCAAATGGTCTTATCATGAGCGTCATCAAACCCAGATTAGTGCGGTCCCTAAAGGAATGTAACACGCACTGGGTAGAGGAGCTCGACTCCGTACTCTGGGGGCTGCGGACCACGCCGAATCGCACTACTGGATACACACCATTCTTTATGGTATACGGCACAGAGGCGGTTCAGCCCTGCGACATAATCCATGACTCACCTCAAGTGCGCATGTACAAAGAAAGAGAAGTCGAGCTAGATCAGCAGGACAGTTTGGATGCCCTGGAGGAGGAGCGTGACGTAGCAAAAGCCCGTTCCGCATTCTATCAACAGCAGGCTCGAAGATACCAAAGCAGAGAAGTACGGGCCAAAACTTATAATGTTGGTGAATTAGTTCTATGCCCGCCGAGAATAAAAAGGACAAACTCAAGCCCAAATGGGAGGGTCCCTTCATTATTGACCAAGTTCTGACTGGTGGAATGTACCGTCTGCGGGATGCATCGGATAATCGACTCGAGCCGAACCCATGGAACGCAGCCAGACTCTGAAGATTCTACGCCTAGCGCCGGACTCTGTGTTCGTCTCCTTCCTCTGTCCATTTTCTATACACTATCTGTCTTTTATTTTTTCTTCCCCCCTTCTTATCTCCAACATGTCTTTAAAGGGCCAATTTGTGCCTTGTTTGCACACAACTGACGCGCTATCCGCGCTCATTATACCCGGGGGCTTCTTTCACAGAAGCTTATTTATTTATACGGGCTTCAGGCCCAACACATGTGTTATCCTTCCGCATGTATCTTTTATTCACCATTATATGCATCAATATGAGTTAAGTTTTGGCCAAGCTGGGTTGCCTGGCTCTTGTATTTATGCCCTACGTTCTCGTTAATTCGGCTAGGGCATAACGGGAGCACCTCTGTGATTGTTACTGCCGGATCAGCCGGATGTGTACCTCAGACTGGGTGAAGCCGAAAGCTAGCGTTCTTAAGGGAATATTCCGTCGGTGAACAAAAGACGATTTTTTACCTATTTTTTATATATGCCCCCAGATGTTTTTTCCTGCGATTCTTTTCGCAGCCCGGACATGCACTTTCGGGCATGCATACCCAGGGAAAGGAACCCCTAACAGAACTATTCTCCCTGGAAGATGTTTCTTACTAACCATGTAGTATAACATAACTAGTTGGGCACTTGTCTGTTCAAGCACTAATGACCCCTACGCTTGGTTTCCACGCATGCCCCGGTTTTTTATAACCGAGAGGGTATTCGGATTCACTCCGAACTATCAGGTCCAGAGGTCGAAGCGAAAAGGTCCGCCATGACAAATGATCTACAATCCGGCTAGAAGGCATTATAAATGTCACTTCAATTACATAGTCACTTTGACTGACAAAATTCTTCTTCTATACCATCCAACAGGCTGTCTAACCTACAATCCTGTTGGGAATACTTTGCGGCCAATTCTACTTGTCCGTACAGTAGACTAACAGGGATCTCTTTCCCATCGGGCCCCACAAATCCGACCTCGGCCATGAAGTTTGGGTCAGCCTTGATATACCGCGTCTTCACCATGGCCCAGGCTTCCCTGGCGCCTTGACGGCAGGCCGATATCTTCCATAATCGGAAGCACCGCCGTGCTCCCTTCAACCTCTCCGCAAGCTCTCCAAGGCCTTCGGCCATGGAGACGGATGGCCATAAGACCTGGTCAACGCCTTGCATCACCAGCCGAAGTCGTTCGTGCAGTTGTGATAGCTCGGGCAGAAGGTCACCCGT